>JAJIBD010021385.1:0-600000 GCA_021461705.1 Cryptotis parvus | reverse complement strand
AGGACAGCAGGTGGGGAGCAAAACCCGGGTGCGGCAGTGCAGCCGGTGAACAGTGCCTAGGGGTCAAAGCCTCAACAGGTCGTGGCTTAAGATTCAACTTCTGGGGGGCCGGAGTGATAGCCCAGCGGGTAGGGGCGTTTGCCTTGCGGCCGGCCCATGCGGGCCTGGTTCGATCCCGGCATCCCATATGGTCCCCCGAGCATCGCCAGGAGTAATTCCTGAGTGCAGAGCCAGGAGTAACCCCTGAACATCGCCGGTGTGACCCAAAAAGCAAAAAAAAAAAAAAAAAAAAAGATTCAACTTCTGGGGCCGGCGCTATAGCACAGCAGGGAGGGCATTTGCCTTTGCTCACACTGGACCTGGGTTCAATCCCGGTATCCCATAGGGTCCCCGAGCACCACCCGGAGTAATTCCTGAGCATTGCCAGGGGTGACCAAGAAGCCAAAAATCATTTCTGGGTGTGGGTTGGCCTCTGTGAGTTTTCCCGACTTGCTAACAGAAGCCAGGCCTCCGTTGCAGGAGGTGAAGGGAGGCAGGAAGTGACAGAGGACAGGGAAGCAGAAGCGGACAGAGGCTGAGGGGTCAGAGGGCAGAAGCAGCAGTTGGTGAAGGGGCACTATTTCCTTCCACACCCGCTGGGAGGGAGGCAGCGCTGGCCCAGCGCGGGAGGAGGGGCTCTCAGGGACCACCACCTGTGCCCACGCCCCACCGCTCGCCTCACCGTGTGCCGGAGCTGCTCTCACGGACCCTCCCCACACTGCTTCACGCCAACGGCTCCTTATTGAAGAATCCATTATTAATGAGGACCAGCCGCGTCTCAGATCTAGTCAGATGTTTCCATTGCGCTACCACTGAGAAGGTGGCCAGAGAGAAATGCTCCGGTCCCTGCTCACCCCTGCGGACAGCACAGACGTGGGGGGTCAGGCAGGGAAAGGTGGGCAGGGAGGGGAGTGCAGGACCAGTCAGTGTGGAATATTCCGATAGACAAGATCAGGGCAAAATGCTAAATCGACGTCAAATCAGCCATCGCGGAAAGACAAGCCAGACGTTACCCGCCACTGTATCAGGTGACCTGACCCCCCAGCACGAGACCATCCCCTTGTGGGTCCCAGCCCCCCCACTGTACCCTTCAGCTCTGTGTCAGTGAGTGTGGACGCCCAACACACAGGGTCTGGGGGCCACCCCGAGGAAGTGCTGGTGAGCAGAGCCCAGCCTCCTCCCTGCCTGCTGCCTGCAGTGGCCAGCCGCAGGGACAGAGCTGCCTGCAGTGGCCAGCCGCAGGGACAGAGCTGCCTGCAGTGGCCAGCCGCAGGGACAGAGCTGCCTGCAGTGGCCAGCCGCAGGCACAGAGCTGCCTGCAGTGGCCAGCCGCAGGGACAGAGCTGCCTGCAGTGGCCAGCCTCAGGGACAGAGCTGCCTGCAGTGGCCAGCCGCAGGGACAGAGCTGCCTGCAGTGGCCAGCCGCAGGGACAGAGCTGCCTGCAGTGGCCAGCCGCGGGGACAGAGCTGCCTGCAGTGGCCAGCCGCAGGGACAGAGCTGCCTGCAGTGGCCAGCCTCAGGGACAGAGCTGCCTGCAGTGGCCAGCCGCAGGGACAGAGCTGCCTGCAGTGGCCAGCCGCAGGGACAGAGCTGCCTGCAGTGGCCAGCCTCAGGGACAGAGCTGCCTGCAGTGGCCAGCCGCAGGGACAGAGCTGCCTGCAGTGGCCAGCCTCAGGGACAGAGCTGCCTGCAGTGGCCAGCCGCAGAGACAGAGCTGCCTGCAGTGCAGCCCGCAGAAAGCCTGTCTGAGCCTGTTTCTGTCCCGGCCTATGACATGTGATTACACAGCAATTGGCCAGCACCATCCGAGAGTGACCGTGACCCACATGTAGTAGCCACACAGTGATGCGCCAGAGTGCTCAGGGACCTCCCAGAATCTCAACTCAGGACACGCCCCTGAAGCTCCCCAGCACCACGAGGGCCTAAAACAGGGTGGCCTCACCTCCATCATGTCCCTGGGCAGGGGGCTTAGTTTCAAGGCACAGGATGCCCCCTACAGCTGCTGTGGCAGCAAGAGAGAAATGGGGTGGCCCGGGAAGATTCTCACTTCTGCCTGACAGTGGCATGTGTTGCTATTGCTAAAAACAATCAGTGGGGGCCGGAGCGATAGCCCAGCGGGTAGGGCGTCTGCCTTGCACACGGCCGGCTCATGCCGGCCCGGGTTCGATCCCGGCATCCCATATGGTCCCCCGAGCACCGCCAGGAGTAATTCCTGAGTGCAGAGCCAGGAGTAACCCCTGAGCATTGCCGGGTGTGACCCAAAAAAAAAAAAAAAAAAAAAGTAGTAATAAAAAAAAATAAAAACAATCAGTGACGAGGTCAAAGTTAGAAGTGTGAGCCCCAGTGCTAGCTGACCCCACCTCCCCCTCATCTGCCTTCCGCTTCCTCCACCAGACTCCCCACCTCCTCCATCAGTTGATTCTCACCACCTCCATCTGACTCCCTTCCCTCCACCTCCACCATGACTCCCAACACCTCCACCCTCTGACTCCCATCACCTCCACCCTCTGACTCCTATCAACTCCACTCTCTGACTCCCATCACCTCCACCCTCTGACTCCCCTCACCACCTCCATCTGACTCCCTCCACCTCCACTCTGATTCCCCTCACCTCCACCCTCTGACTCTCACTGCCTCCACTCTCTGACTCCCACCACCTTCAGCAGTCCGCAGCTCCCTGACAGCCAGATGTGGAACAAACAGGAAATTCTCGAGAACTGTCCACCAGAGAGTGTCCCTGTGTGAGTGTGGCTGCTGCTCTGCCTCTGTCTCCCAGCCACCAGGTGTCCCTGTGCTGTTCCCTCGCTCTACCCTGGGAGGCATCAGGCCTGCAGATGTCAAACAATCCCTGTCTCCGGGGCGCCTAGCCTGGGGACGCTGCAGGCACTGGGGTCTCTCCTGGGCTGCTGCCGGCGGCCACATCAGCATATCGGGGAGCCCTAACAGGTCGGCCCACCGGCAGGAGTGAGGGGTGGTGCCCAGCATCCAGGGAGCCGCGCCTGCACCTCGGGTGGCAGACCAGGTCCATGCCACAGCCCACAGAGAAACAAAGAGGGCCAAGGTGCCGCAGACCCCAAAGGCAGCTGCTGGGGGTGGGGCGCCCTGGTCGTGGTACTGGGAAGCTGAGCGGCGTGTCCCTTACAGTCCCCATGGTACAGAAGCGAGTGTGATTCTCCAGCCAAGCGGGACATGACCCAGCTCCTCCACGCCACCACAGCCCTAGAGCCCAGCCTCCAGCCAACATCCTCCACCCCCTCGCAGGGGCTGGGCTGCGCTGCTGAGCCCGGACTGCGGGCACCGCGTCTCTGCAGCCCCAGGACAGACACGCACCTCTTGCAAGGAGCAGAAGCTTGGCGGGATTGGCCTGAGTGGGCTTCAGGGGAAGCGTCTGTGCCCCAGCAGATCACAGAGCCCAGCCTCTGCAGCAGTCTGCAAACGGCTGGACTGTCCACTGCACGGACGGGCTGCTGCTCCTCCAGGTGAAGGAATCTGCTCATGAGGCTGTACGAAAGGGCTCCTTTATCGGGGCCTTCCTTAAGGGCATCGGGAACGCTTGGAATCGCATTCACTCAGCCCTCCGTGGGGAATCGCCCATGTCTGGGCCCCCTGCAGAGGTACCCGAGCGTCCCCTGGCAACCACATGCACGCCTGGTGGCACTCCACCACCTGCCTTCACCTGGCTCCGCTGTGGTGGGCAGGTAAAATGCCGAAGCTCCACAGCCTGGATGAAGAACAGGACCTACACCTGGCATCAGACACCAGATGGTCCAGGTGGAGAAGCTTCAGCTGGGCCTGGTCCGCCCTGCCCCGCCCAGCCCTGCCCCTGCCCAGCCCTGCCCCTGCCCAGCCCCCTGCCCTGCCCCTGCCCAGCCCTGCCCCTGCCCAGCTCCTGTCCCTGCCCAGCCCCTGCCCGGCCCCCTGCTCAGCCCCTGCCCAGCCCTGCCCAGCCCTGCCCCGCCCAGCCCTGCCCCTGCCCAGCCCTGCCCCTGCCCAGCTCCTGTCCCTGCCCAGCCCCTGCCCGGCCCCTGCCCAGCCCTGCCCAGCCCCCTGCCCCTGCCCAGCC
Source organism: Cryptotis parvus (assembly GCA_021461705.1). NCBI lineage: Eukaryota > Metazoa > Chordata > Mammalia > Eulipotyphla > Soricidae > Cryptotis > Cryptotis parvus. The sequence goes on along the minus strand of JAJIBD010021385.1, from coordinate 595,897 downwards.
CTGCCCCACCAGCCTGAGCAGAAACAGGAACCCACATCTGCCTGTAATGGCCTGGGCCAGCAGGGACGCCGTCTCCTGGGGAGGAAGACACTGCCCTGTCCAGACCCCTGCCTGGCCCCTCCTGCTGGGCCCTGCTCTGTCGCTATCTGGCTGAGGCCCCTCCAGCCCCTCCCTTGGCATTTCTCTCCCTCTTCCCAGGGTGCCCCTCTGCGACTGCTGGGCCCAAGACTCCCCCAAAGCTCCCCCTGCCCTGAAAAATGGCCGCCACCCCAGTCCAGAGAACACGGTGGGAAGCTCAGGGCCGTGGCGGCTCTTCACACTGAGTGACAGGGCCTCCTGAGTGGCTGCTCGGCCCTCGGCCACACGCAAGGAGGGGACAGCAGGGAGAAAGCCAGGGAGGACGCCCCTCTGGGCATGGGCCACTGGCGCTTGGGCAGGGACTCTCTGGCCCACCAGGCTCTGGGCCCGCTGCTGTTGGGGGACCAGGTTTGCCACAGTGCCGGGAAGTGTGGGGGCAGGGCAGCCCCTCATGGAAGATGCTGCCCCCACCCCAACCCACCCAGGGTCTGGCCCCTCTGCCCCCCCCAGCATCACCAGCCCCCCAGGGAACAAGCGCCTAGAGCATCCCGGCCCAGCCACTTGCCCGAGCCAGCCGGAAGCCCCGAGCAGCCAGTCACAGCTGCCTGTGCCTGTCGTGGCGGAGTCAGGGGGGCGGCCGCTGTGCCCCCTGGCCAAGCCCCGGGGCACTGTGCTCTGGTTCCGTCTGCACCAGCTCTGCCAGCCGCAGACAAAGGGGCGATTGAGAGCTGCTGACGGCGGGGGGGACTTACCTGGGGGACGGGCCTCGCCCCCATCCTGCCCAGCCCCTCCCCGAGCAGACCCCTGAGGTGCTCCGATAGCCAGGAGGACTTTCCCCCCAGACCCCCAGTAGGCCTGGCCGGTGCCCACCATGTCTGCAGAGTGGTCCCCACCACCCACTGCCAAAGCAGTCAGCAGCTCCCTGCAGGGCGGTCAAGAGCAGAGGGACAGAGGTGCCCAGGGATGCCTCTGGTCAGCTGGCTTGGCTGAGAGGGGTGGCAAGGGCAGCTGGGCACCCGACTGTGACTCCACAAAGCCCGCAGGCTCTGCCAGGACTACCCAAAGGCCCCGCCAACAGGAGTCAGCTCACCTCCACGTCCAGGCTGTCAGGGGCCACGGGGCTCATCTCCAGGCCAGGAAGCTGAGCCCCACCCGGCAGGGGCCGTGCCCTGCATCTGCCTGGCCTGTCCGGCTTCCTGCACAGAGGACGCCCCCTTCCCCTCCAGGGAGAGCCTTCCAGAGGGTGCTCCTGCCCCCTCTCGGGCCTCTGAGGCCCAGTCCCAGAGCTTCGGCTCATTCTGTGCCAGCCCAGCCCCTGCCCCATGAAGCAAGAAGGGGCGGGGTGTCCCGTGCAGGGAGTCGCCTCCCACTTCGAGGGGCCACGGTGGGAGTGGGGGGGGCTCAGGAGAGAAAAGGGGGAGAATATGGGGAGAATATGCATCAGGAGAATCCTTCCGCCCAAGTTGAACGCGCCTCAAACGTAGATGGAAACACAAGCCACAGGGAAACTCGCTCCTCCCCGTGATGGGACACCCCCACCGTGGCAGAGCTGCCCACCCCAGAGGCCAGTAGTGGCCTCACATCGCCCCAGAGTCCTGGTCAGGCCCAGGTTCACAGCTCTGGGCCTTTCCCAAATCCGGGAGCCCCCAGACGCTCAGGCCAGAGACCAGGCAGGCGTGGGAGGGGCCAAGCCCCCGAGTCGGGCTATTCTAAGATCACCTCCCCACCCCCACCCCAAGGGGCCTGCCAGCAGCCTCGCCCTCGGCCTGACCTCCAGGGCTGGACTCTGGGGCACTGAGGCCAAGAGGAGCCAGGCATCTCCTCGTGCCCTGACGCCCCGGGTGGGCAGCGGGAGCTGGACAGGTCCTCCGGGGGTCTGGAGGAGCCCCAGGCCCACGGGAGAGGCTCCGTCTGGGCCCCCGCCCTGCCCCCCAGGCCTGACGCCCCCGGGCCAGCCCCGGCACCGGCGCGGGCCAGGCGCGGCGGGGAAAGTTGGCAGGAGGCGCCGCGGGAAGCGTTCACGGCGGCCGGGTGGGAGCAGCGCGCCCGCTCGCCCACGTCACGCCGGAGCGGGCTCGCTGACGACCGCGGCGCCTGGGGACGCCCGCGCGCTCCGCTCGCTCGCCAGGTGCTCCGCCTGGAAATGTCTCCATTAGTTGCCGCCTGCTCCCCGGCGGAGCGCGCGCGCCGAGCGGCCGCGCAGCAGCCTCGCGGGCGAGCGGCAGTGGCCCGGCGCCCCCGCAGGTAGGCGAGGTCCCCGAGGTCCCCGCGCGCCCCCGCCGCGGGCTCCGGCCCCTCCCCTGCCGCGGAGGCGGAGGCTGGCGCGGCCGCCGAGGGGCGCGGGCGGCGGCAGCGGCGGCGGCGACTCCCCCCGGTGCGTCCCGGGCGGGCGGAGCGCGGCTCCCCGCGGCCCGGGGCTGAGCGCGCGGCGCGGCGGCCACGCCGGCAGGTAGGGGAGCGGCCTCGGCCGCACAAACTTGGCGCCTATCGCTCCTGCGCCGGAGGGCGCAAAGTTTGCCGCTCGCCTGGGGGTGGTCTCCGGAGGCCACCGTGTCGGCTCCAGGGGAGAAAACTCGGGTGCGGGGTGCGCCGGGGGCGGGAGCCGACGCGGGGCCTGTGTGGGCGCCGCGGGGAGCCTGGGGCGCTGGTCAGGGTGGGGTGGGTTTTCGGGAAGGGGGACGACGCGTGCGCCTCCAGTTCGCCGCCCTGGTTAGGCGAGAGACAACCCCCACCCCACGACGGGCTGCAAAGGAGTGAGCAGCCGCGCCCGGAGCTGGCGGCGGAGGCACCCCAACTTCTAGAACCCCTAAACCCACACTGTACCCCACTGTGGGGGCGCCACAGTGGGCGAGCTGGGGCCCCGAGGTTTTGGCTAGACGCCTGCGGAAAGGCCACCGGCCAGTAGGGGTGAACCCCTCTGCCAGCGGCAGCCGCTCTAAGGCACCCTCCTGTGGGGGAAGACAGTGGGCGCGCTGGGGGGCCCCAGAGCTCCGGAAGGTCCTGGGGCGTCCTATGTCCCCAGAGGCCCTCCAGGCCCCTAGGCTGTCTTCACCCTCGGGCCCTTGCGCCCAAGGGCGAACCAGGGCTCCCCCAACCGCGCCCTCCCTCCCTGGCCGTCTGAGCTGGCAAGCCAGTGGGGTCTTCCCCGAGCGCCTTTGCTGCTGGCTCCGACCTGGACAGGGCCTTTGCCTGTTGGGCTCCCTCCCTCCGGGAGGGTCTGTCCCCGATGGTTGGCGGATGCCTCTGTGGAGTCGGTTCCCCAGAGGGCATCTGGGTACCTCAGACGCAGGTGTGGCGTCTTGGAAGAAAGAGGACCGCTGGTCCCGACTGGGCGAGTGGGCCTTGTGGGGCCAGGTTGGAAGGACAGTGCAGGGCCGGCGCAGTCAGCGGGTGGCCAGCTTCCGGGGCTTGGGTGCGCTCAGGAAAGGCCCGAGCTCCCCACACAGGGTGGACTTTGCCAGCCGGAGGTGTCTGGCCTGGGAAGGGGCCCCGCGGGGTTCTGTCCAGAGACCTGAAGGGGGGCGGGGGGGCAGCGTCTGTTTCCGCACCCTGCCTGGAAAGCAAAGCTGAAGGTGGCAGCCCTTGTCCAGGGGAAGCAGAAGCCCCTCGAGGCCCCCCAACAGAGGCCGCGCCTTCCCCGCCTCTGGAAGATGAATGTTCCCGCCGGCCGTGGGCGCTGGAAAACTGAGTTTGGGGACGGCGGCGCGGTGTCCAGGTGGGGCGCGCGCCACTGCGGGCTGGGACCCGCCGGAGGCGCCGCCAGGGGACCCGGGCGGGAGCTTCTCCGTCCGCCGCACCGAGCTCGCCGTCGCCCCGGCCGCAGCAGAGCCGAGGGGCGCGCGGGCCGCGGAGGGCGCGCGGCCTCGGCCACCTGGGCGCGGCCCCTCCCTCTCCGCGGCCCCCTTCCCGGGCGCGAGGTGTTTGTAAACAATGCGGAGTGGAATGTGCGAGGTGTGAGCCAAGCCTCGCGGGAGCGGAAAACTGGAAGGAGTGGGCTGGGGGAGGGGGCGGCGGGAGAAGAGGGCGCGGGGAGATTCATTTCCGCGAGCAGCCCCTGGCTAGCGGGGCTTCGCATTATTTACAGGAGGGTGATATTAGCGATTCAGGTGAGAGGGGAGAGAGAGAACGCCGAGGCCACGAAATCAATACAGAATTCGAAAACAATTATTAATGTCATTTGACTCGTGTTCTTTATATATCTCCCGGCTACAGACGCTAAACTGTCTGGAATAATTTGCATGGAGCGGCTATTCATTATTTCCGATGATTTTTCTCTGCGAGCGGCGCGGATGTGGCCGGCTGCGGTCCTGCGCGATCTGAGAACGCGTATTTTCATCTGTGAATTAAAGCAATTACGCAGCAGATATGATAGGATGCGTAGCGAGCTCCAGATAGTCATCAATCACCTTCAACCGAGCTGTCAGCGCGCGCAGATTTCGTTTCTGGGAGGCAGGTTCGCAGCTGGGGAGAGGGGCGAAAACGTCATCATTAATTAGAGGGTGACCCCGGGGCTATTCACAGGTCTGAACCCAGGAATCTTGCCTGCAAGTCTGCACAGCGCCGCCGCCGCCGCGGCTTCCCTCTGGCCCACTCGGGAGGGCCGGGCGGGACGCGCACCGAGCCGGGGCGTGCCATCTCCGAGCGCAGCAGCGGGGAGCGCCCCTGGCCGCTCCGCTGCTAGGGACCCTGCGCCCTGCGCCCCCGCAGAGAGGCTGGGGAGCCTGGGGGATCTGGCGCGCGGCTTCCCACCCCGCACCTATCCCGAAGCACCCCGCGAGGCGCCCCAGAACAGAAGCGCAAAAGGGCATGGGGCTGTCCCAGGTTCAGGCGCGAGGGGCGGAGAGAGACGGGGAGGGTGGGGGCGGGAGTGGACTCGGAGGGGGGGCTCTGTTCGCGCACGAACTTGCTGGACGCGGTAGCGGAGGAGGGGCGCTCCCCTGGGGACCCGCGCGCACAAGGCGGCAGAGCCCGGCGAGAACCTTGTCTAGGAGCACCGGAGACCCACAGCCGGGGCACTCGGACCCCCAGATCCGGACGCAGTAGCCTCCCTTAGTGTTGGGGCGCGGGTTCCACGCCGGTGGGAGTCGCGGTGGTCCCCGGGGCCCTCCGGGGCCTGGCGCGCGTCGCGGCGGGAAGGGCGCTCACGCGGCCGGCGCCGCTGCTGCTCCAGCGCGCGGCTCATTTTAACTGTTGATTACATCTCCAATGAAGACTCACTCGTGTGTCCCTTCAAGGGTCTCATTTGTAATTGAGACTAATGATTACAGTGCGGCGGGAAGACCAGCTGCTCATTAATTAATTTCTAATTAAAAGTGCCTCCGTCCGCGGTGACTAAGGAGAAACCGCGCGCGGCGGGCCGTATTGACTCGTCGGAGGAAATGCATTTGTCCCCGCCCGGTGGCCCCTTCGCCCCCGCCCGCGGACCCCCGCGGCAGCCGAGTGACCCGCACGTCTCGGCCAGGCCGGCGCGGCGTGGGGCTGACGTCAGAACCGCCGCCGCTTAAAGCCGCGCACATCGCACTTGACGGTTCCGGAGACTGGTCTTTCCCCCACTTCCTTTTTTTGCAAAATATGTATTTGTGTCGCCGCTGCGAGGCCAGTCGGTCCCAGGGTCCCCCTCGGAGGCTCCGGAGCGGGCGGCTCCGAGGGGCTGCGGCGCTCCTCCTCCCGGGGTCGGAGAGGGGGGCCCGGCCCGCTCCCGCCACTCTACCCCTGACTAACCCGCTTCGCCCTCCCAGCGCCTAGGAGCCCGCAGCCCGGAGCAGTGGCGGCGCCACGCCCCGTCCCCGCGTGCGAGACCCCGCCGGCCCCGCCCGCCGGCCCCGGGCAGCGCCAGCCATGTCCTACCCGCAGTTCGGGTACCCCCTACTCCCTCGGCACCCCAGGTAAGGGGGCCCAGAGGGGCACACGGGCCGGGAGGACCCCCAGGGCAGCCCAGCTCCTCCGAGACGGCGGGAGGGGCCGGGGCTCGCAGCGACTTCTGGGCTGGCCCCTCTCTGCCAGCCGTGGCCACCTGGGCTCAGGGCCTGCGCCTCGAGGTCTGGAGAGAGGTCCCTGGTTTGCCTGGACACCCAGAGGGTGTGGACGCACTGGGACCCCCCAGCCTGACGCACGCGGCAGGCGCGCAGGGTCGGGCGCGGCTTAGGGGACCAGCCTGAGCACTGGGCCGCGCCTCCCCCACAGTTCCTGATGGCCACCAACTCCCTGAGCGCCTGCTGCGAGTCCGGGGCCGGTCGCTGGCCGAGTCGGGGCCCGCCGCCGGCGCAGGCCCCCCGTCTACTGCCCCCGTGTACGAGAGCCGGCTGCTGGCCACTGCGCGCCACGAGCTTCAGCTCGCCGCGGCGCTGGCGTCTACGGGGCCCTACGCGGGCTCCCAGGGCTACGGCAACTACGTGACCTACGGCCCTGAGGCGTCCGCCTTCTACTCGCTGGTGAGCCTGGGGCGGACCTCGCCCTGACCCTCCTCTTGCGCACGGGCTGGGGCCCCAGAGGGTCAGTGCGCGGCTGGCTGGGGCGGGGCGGTCCGGGGCGCAGTCGGCGGGCCGGGCTGGGGCGCACAGACCGGCCAGGCCCTGTGGGGGCGCCGCCTCGCCCCTCCTGCGCACCGCCCCGGGACCCCTGACTGGGGCTCACCCCCTCTCTCCCCCTCCCGGTGCCCTTCCACCCCATCGGCCCCTCCCCCCTCCGCCCTCCAAGACACCGTCCCCCCAACTTTACCTCACCTGGCCCCGGTGAGGCTGGGAGCAGAGGGTGGGGCCAGGTGGGGGGGTGCCGACCGGAAGGGGCAGGAGCGGGAGCAGCCGGGCAGCTGCGACCTCAGCCTCCTGCCGCTACAGAACAGCTTCGAATCCAAGGATGGGACTGGGTCTGCGCATGCGGGTCTCGCGCCCGCCACGGCCGCCGCCTACTACCCCTTACGGAGCCGGCTCTCGGGCCAATACCTGTATGACAGGTGAGCCCCACGGACGGTCCTTGCGCTCCTCTGGCCCTGCTTGCCTTGCACGCCGGCCCGGACGCCACGCCCCCAAAACAGTAAGCCCGGCCCCGCGCCACGCCCCCACCGCGGTCAGTCCCGCCCTGAGCCTTGACCCAGGCCACAAGCCACGCCCCCGACGCGGCCAGCTCCGCCCACGCCACGCCCCAGCACGGAAGTCCAGGCCCCTGCAGAATGGCCACGCCTCTCGCAAGGGCGGGGGCCTGAGCTGGGAGCCCAGGTCCCCTGAAGAGTGCCACCTGCTGCGACCCTCCCACCCCCCACCCCCGTCCTGTCAGGTCTCCCCTGAGCCCAGAGCAGGAGCCACAGAGCCCCCACACCGGGCCTCGCCTCCCTCTCCCGCAGGGCTACACTCTGTTATGGCCTTTCTGCCCCAAGGGGTCTATAGGGGGCCGTGTCTGCCCGTGACAGCTGGCATGGTTTGGGGGCTCAGGAGGGAAGGCGGCACCCCCTCCCACTCTGCATGCTCCTGAGGCAGGCCGGGCAGTGCAGGGAGAAGGACCTGCTGGGCAGCACGGCCACGAGCACCAGGACCAGGAGCCCTCTCTGCATTGCCTGCCTGTCCCCAGGTGCGGAGCCATGGACAGCGGCACGCGGCGCAAAAACGCCACGCGGGAGACCACCAGCACGCTGAAGGCCTGGCTGCAGGAGCACCGCAAGAACCCCCTACCCCACCAAGGGCGAGAAGATCATGCTGGCCATCATCACCAAGATGACCCTACGCAGGTCTCCACCTGGTTCGCCAACGCGCGCCGGCGCCTCAAGAAGGAGAACAAGATGACGGGCCCCCGCGCAACAAGTGCCCCGAGGAGAAGCGGCCCTACGGGGAAGGCGAGGACGAGGAGGGAGGCGAGGAGGAGGTCCGGGAGGAGCCCCCTGAGGAGCGCCAAGGGTGAAGGTGGGTCAGGGCCAAGGGGTCTCCCGGGAATATCCTGGAGAACCAGGGCTGCGGTCTGCCTCCAGACCTAGAGGTCCTAGAGATCCTAGAGACCCAGGACTAGAGATCCTCCAGATCCTGGAGAACCAGGGCTGCGGTCTGCCTCCAGACCTAGAGGTCCTAGAGATCCAGGGCTAGAGATTCTCCAGATCCTGGAGAACCAGGGCTGCGGTCTGCCTCCAGACCTAGAGATCCTAGAGATCCAGGGCTAGAGATCCTCCAGATCCTGGAGGAACCAGGGCTGCGGTCTGCCTCCAGACCTAGAGGTCCTAGAGATCCTAGAGATCCAGGACTAGAGATCCTCCAGATCCTGGAGAACCAGGGCTGCGGCCCGCCACCAGACCTAGAGATCCTAGAGATCCAGGACTAGAGATCCTCCAGATCCTGGAGAACCAGGGCTGCGGTCTGCCTCCAGACCTAGAGGTCCTAGAGATCCTAGAGATCCAGGACTAGAGATCCTCCAGATACTGGAGAACCAGGGCTGCGGTCTGCCTCCAGACCTAGAGGTCCTAGAGATCCAGGGCTAGAGATCCTCCAGATCCTGGAGAACCAGGGCTGCGGTCTGCCTCCAGACCTAGAGGTCCTAGAGATCCTAGAGATCCAGGGCTAGAGATCCTCCAGATCCTGGAGAACCAGGGCTGCGGTCTGCCTCCAGACCTAGAGGTCCTAGAGATCCAGGGCTAGAGATCCTCCAGATCCTGGAGAACCAGGGCTGCGGTCTGCCTCCAGACCTAGAGGTCCTAGAGATCCTAGAGATCCAGGGCTAGAGATCCTCCAGATCCTGGAGAACCAGGGCTGCAGTCTGCCTCCAGACCTAGAGATCCTAGAGGTCCTAGAGATCCAGGGCTAGAGATCCCCCAGATCCTGGAGAACCAGGGGCTGCGGTCTGCCTCCAGACCTAGAGATCCTAGAGGTCCTAGAGATCCAGGGCTAGAGATCCTCCAGATCCTGGAGAACCAGGGCTGCGGTCTGCCTCCAGACCTAGAGGTCCTAGAGATCCTAGAGATCCAGGACTAGAGATCCTCCAGATCCTGGAGAACCAGGGCTGCGGTCTGCCTCCAGACCTAGAGGTCCTAGAGATCCTAGAGATCCAGGACTAGAGATCCTCCAGATCCTGGAGAACCAGGGCTGCGGTCTGCCACCAGACCTAGAGATCCTAGAGATCCAGGACTAGAGATCCTCCAGATCCTGGAGAACCAGGGCTGCGGTCTGCCTCCAGACCTAGAGGTCCTAGAGATCCAGGGCTAGAGATCCTCCAGATCCTGGAGAACCAGGGCTGCGGTCTGCCTCCAGACCTAGAGGTCCTAGAGATCCAGGGCTAGAGATCCTCCAGATCCTGGAGAACCAGGGCTGCGGTCTGCCTCCAGACCTAGAGGTCCTAGAGATCCTAGAGATCCAGGGCTAGAGATCCTCCAGATCCTGGAGAACCAGGGCTGCGGTCTGCCTCCAGACCTAGAGGTCCTAGAGATCCAGGGCTAGAGATCCTCCAGATCCTGGAGAACCAGGGCTGCGGTCTGCCTCCAGACCTAGAGGTCCTAGAGATCCTAGAGATCCAGGGCTAGAGATCCTCCAGATCCTGGAGAACCAGGGCTGCAGTCTGCCTCCAGACCTAGAGATCCTAGAGGTCCTAGAGATCCAGGGCTAGAGATCCCCCAGATCCTGGAGAACCAGGGCTGCGGTCTGCCTCCAGACCTAGAGATCCTAGAGGTCCTAGAGATCCAGGGCTAGAGATCCTCCAGATCCTGGAGAACCAGGGCTGCGGTCTGCCTCCAGACCTAGAGGTCCTAGAGATCCTAGAGATCCAGGACTAGAGATCCTCCAGATCCTGGAGAACCAGGGCTGCGGTCTGCCTCCAGACCTAGAGGTCCTAGAGATCCTAGAGACCCAGGACTAGAGATCCTCCAGATCCTAGGGAACCAGGGCTGCGGTCTGCCTCCAGACCTAGAGGTCCTAGAGATCCAGGGCTAGAGATCCTCCAGATCCTGGAGAACCAGGGCTGCGGTCTGCCTCCAGACCTAGAGGTCCTAGAGAATCTAGAGATCCAGGACTAGAGATCCTCCAGATCCTGGAGAACCAGGGCTGCGGTCTGCCTCCAGACCCCTTCCTGCCCTCTGCCGGGCCGTGCGGCAGGGCCTGAACTATCCAGGAAAATCCCAGCACCACACACACCCAACACCACACACCATTCACACAACACACACCAACACCACAGATCATCACCACACACCATTCACACAACACACACCAACAACACACACCAACAACACACACCAACAACACACAACACACACCATCACCACACACCAACACCACACACCATTCACACAACACACACCATCACCACATAACACACACCAACACACCAGTCACTCACACATTGACGTCACACACTGACACCACTCAGACATCACACACCAATGCCACTCCACCATTCACAAATGGACACCACCATTTACACTACCATACATCAACTCCACTCACAAACACACACCACCACCATTTTTACTAACACACATCAGCACCACTCACAAACACCGCCACCATTCACAACATCACACACTGCAACCACTTGCATCACACATTACCACACACCAACACCACACAAAACACCACACACATACACCATACACTGCCACCACTCACCAACACCACACACCAACATCACACTCACCAACACCGCACACCACATACATCAACACCACCACACACACCACCTCCACTCACCACACCAACACTACACACCATCACAAACACCAACATCTCACACACACCAACATCACATATATCAATACCACATACATCAACACCAGACACACACACCACACACACCAACACCACACACCAGCGTCACCCACCAGCACTACTCACACCAACAGGCTGAACCTCCAGGTGCTGTGGCCAAGGGCCCTCTGGGAAGGGAATCAAGGAACCAGTGGGGGACAGACCGGGGTAGACAGGCCCGGAGGAGAGCGAATCGGGTGGGGGGGTGGGTCGGGGGGATGCCCGAGGGGGCTGAGGGGCAGGAAGGGGGCTGGGTTACGCGGGGGGGTCTGGAGACGAAAACTGGGCAAGGCTAAGTGAAGGGCCTGCTCATACAGGGTTCACCCTCTCACCTCCAACTAGATAGGTCTGTCTGACCCAGCGCACGCACGCACACACACACACACACACACACACACACACACACACACACACACACACACACACACACACACTCTGCCCGGCTTTCTCCCCTGGGCAGAGTCGGTCGGCAAGGAAGAGAAGGATCTGGAGCTGAGTGACCTGGAGGACTTCGACCCGCTGGAGCCCCCGGAGTGCGAGCTGAAGCCGCCTTTCCAGCCGCTGGACCGCGGCCCCGAACGCGTCCCGGCCACGCCCGACCGCGCCAGCGCCCCGGGCAAGGACACTTCGGGCGCGCTCCGGCTGCCCCTGGCGGCGGGCGGCGGGGCCGCGCTGGAGCAGGACCTGGACCGGGCCGGGAGCTGTCTCCGGAACGCGGCGGCCGGGCCGGAACAGCCGCAGGGCGCAGGGGGCGGCCCGCAGGCCTGCGACGCCAAGCTGGGCTTCGTGCCCGCCGGGGCATCCTCGGGCCTCGAGGCGAAGCCGCGAATCTGGTCCCTGGCGCACACGGCCACCGCGGCCGCCGCTACTGCCCTGAGCCAGACTGAGTTTCCTTCGTGCATGCTCAAGCGCCACGGCCCCGCTGCCCCCGCGGCCGCGGGCGTCCTCCCCCGTGACCACGGCCGCCGCCGGGGCCCTGGACCGACAGCAGGACTCCCCGGTAACCAGTCTGAGAAACTGGGTGGACGGAGTCTTCCACGACCCCCCTCCTCAGGCACAGCACTTTGAACCAGGCCTGGGCCAGCGCCAAGAGCGCGCTCCTGGACCCGGGGTCCTTGGGGCGGTCTCTGGGGGCGGGCACGAACGTGCTGACCACGCCCCCTGGCGCGCGCCTTCCCGCCCGGCGCGCCCCACGACGTGCCCGGCCCCGGCGGCTCCAAGGAGCTGCTGGCGCTGCCCAAGGCGGGCGGGAAGCCTTTCTGCGCCTGAGCGGGCCTGGGCCAGGGCTGAGGAGTCGGGGGCGCTCGGGTCGGGGCGCGCACCCGCTCCCCGAGGACGCACTATGGAGGGGGCTCGGAGGTGCCCCCAAATCCAAAGGGCAGGCCCTGCTCTCGTTGTCCCGGGGCCCCCCGGAGAGGCCCCCGGGCGCCACCAGCACGGCCCGACCCGTCTACGGAGGTGGGCCTGGGCGCTCCCGAACCCGGACCCGGCCTGGCGGCGCTGACCCGAAGCTGAAGAAGCGTCCGGTCGCGCCACGTTTACGTCCCAAAGTTTACAAGGAAAGGCACGAGCGCCGCGCGCCTCCGGCGGGTCCGAGGCATGCCGCGTTTCCGTGAGACCCGCCGCCCCGTCTCCTCCGCACCCGACTCTCACCGACAGCTTCCCCGCGAGCTCACACGAATGCACACGTAACGCGATACAATTGTTTTTCTAATGTCTGCGCGCCGGCTATTGCCTGCTTCGAGGTTAATACAGCAAACCAATAAAGCGAGTGGTGGTGTTTGCATCGCAAAACGAACACGCTTCCAACCCGGGGATGGGGGCGAGGGAAGTGCCGGAATGGGGCCCGCTCCTAGGGGCCCTGCTAACGGCTCAACCCGCTAGCAGGGCCCGCTCTCTAAGGCGCAGCGGTTGAGCCGTTTTCTTGTTTCCGGCGAAGTCGGAATAGTGGGTGCGCGGTGGAGACGTCGCGACGCTCCCCAGGTCCCAGCGCCGGAGCCGGGCCAAGAGAAGCTTCAACTAGCCCAGTTCCTCCCGAACCCAGGGAGTGGGGATTAGGGCGTGAGCATCTGCGCCCAGAGGCCCCGCCCTGTCTGAGACACTGTCCTAAGCCCGCCCTCTGCTAACCCCCGTTTCCCTGCGAGGACACGCGTCTGGAGCACCCGATCCCAGGCTGGGACGCACGGACGGGGCGGACCGCTGGAGCTGGAGGTGGTTAGGAACGAGCCTGCTGAGCAGAACCCGAGCATTTCGCTTGGGGACCCAGTGCTTAAACCTGCACCCCCGGAGCGCGTCCGAAGATGGCCCGAAGGGCTGGATCCATAGCCCGGACCTGTCCCTGCAGGCCCCATGGGGACCCCTCGAGAGAGCCCGGGTTCAGGGGAGGATGGAAGACGCAAGTGGGGGCGGGCAGGGGATGCTGCGACCTTGCGGGGCGCTCGAGGCCATGGCGTCTCCTGGGGCCGCTGAGAGTGGACGGCGCCCTCAGGGCGCTGGGAAAGGCCGGCAGTTGCCCAGCGAAGGCAGGGCCGGGCGGCACCCCAGGTGGAGGCGGACGGGGCCCCCGCAGGCCTGGGCCCTCCGTGCGGGGAGCCGCCCGCCCCGCCGGCCCTCGGTAATTGGATTGTATCCGCCTGCGCTGTCACGGTATTGACTTTGGCGCTCTTGGATGATATTATCGAGACTCGGAAGCTCGCCGCTGATGTCTGTCAAAGGCAGCGCCGGCAGCCCCCGGCCTGGCCAGCCAGCATCAGCCAAGATAATTTGAAGTGAAATTTTCATTTTGACAGTAAACCCCTCAATTTCTAAAGGCTCCGCGCCGCGCGCTCGCTGGCAGGGCCGGGCTTTGCAGAAAGCCACGTCTTAGACTGAAAAGGGCAAAAGAACTCGAATTAGTTGTAATAGATAAAAGGGCAAAAATAAAGAGTCAAGGGTACTTGACAGTAATAGCGAAAGTGGAGTCCCTGGGGAGCCGCAAGGCCTCGGCTGGGGCGCCAGGAATTTTAATGCGCCTGAGCGCGCGCGCGCCTCCCTCCCCCACCTCGTCGGCGAGGACTGAGCCGGCCAGGGGCGCGGTGAGGGACCCCGGCGCTGGTCCCTGATACAGGTCCGGTCTGGGGCCCGACAGGGACAGGGGCTTGGTGGGGAGACTCTGGCGGTGTAGTGGCGAGGAGGCCTTGGGAACTGCGTGCCCAAGACCCGCGGATCTGCCCACCTCGACGAGCAGGGGCGAGCAGGCGGCCTGAGGGCGAAGGTTCCTTCACTGAGGCCCGGGCCCTGGCCTGTCCTCTCCTGGCTGACCTCGATAGAGTAAACGGCCCAAGCGAAGGAAAGCGGAAAAGCGCGTTCTGGGGCTCGGGGTCCAAGGGCACACCCGAATTTGAGGCGGTCACTGTCACCCTACCTGTACTTTTTTGGGTACCCGCTGAAAAGTTCTTTGTAGACGCTCGACTCCCCTTCACCCCCTCCCCGGTTCCCTGGAAGGTTCGGGATGACAGGCCATAGGTGGGGTGCAGGAGAAAAGGGACAGAATTTTCGGGTGCGGCGGGGGTAGGGGCCTGGCGCGGGGCGCGGTCCACCCAGGCGTGTCGGGCCGGGCCCTCCGAGGAGGGGGCCGCTGAATTGACGGCTCCTTCTCTCGCCCAAATCCAGCTGTAATCAGCGGCGCGTTTCTTTTCATTAAGGCTCCGACAGCGCGCGCGGGGATATACGAGCCTCCCGCCCGCGCGCCTTCCCGTAGCTCCATTAACGACGCTGCGCCCCGGGAAACGCTCCGCCAACGGCTCCGCAGCTAAACGCTTTATCGACCCTCAAACCGCCACTGATGGTTCCATTTTTTCTCTTTTTTTCTCCTTTTTCCTTTCCTGTTTTTTTTTTTTTAATTTAACTTAAGGGAGAGACTCCAGCAAGTAATAGAGTCTGGCACCTTAACTGGAGAAAGAGGCAGATTAGTGCCCTGTCCACCAGACCAAGCCGGGCTGTGCCGCTCACCCTGCCGAGCCCTGGTGCCCTCGCACGCACACCCAGCCTGTTCCCTCCCTCAGGTGCCTCCCTCTCTGGGTCTCTGTTTCCATCTTGTCTCCTCTCCATCTCTCCCTCCCTCTCCCACTTTATCTCCATGAGTGTCTCTCAGTGCCTCTGTTTTTTGGTGTCTCTGCTCTCTTCCTCCAATCAGCAGAGAGAGGAAACAGGTCTCCCAGACCCCTTCCCCACTGGTAGACTCCTGAAGCTGTCCAGTGGGGGGCTGGGGGTGCAGAGCCTTGCTCTTGGCATCCTCTAGCTCTGGGTGGCCGGTCTATGGAAGAGAGGGGTGAGGCCGCAGGCGCCCACTCCCTGCAGTGCCTAGTGGCACCTCTGCATACCTGGGCACTGAAGATGCCATTCACAGCAGTGCTCCATGAAGTCTTTGGCCAAGGGTCAGCCTTCCTGCTGCTGCCCAGCACATCATCCCAGCACTGCCCCTGCCAGGAAGGTGCTGGGAGCCCTGTCCCCACACAACCCAGCCTTCCGGGGACCCTCAGGTGTGAGGGTAGAGCAAAGGGCCCTGGAGGAGGGAGGGCAAGGCAGGGTGAGAGGGAGGGGAGTGAGGAGAGAGAGAGAGAGAGAGAGAGAGAGAGAGAGAGAGAGAGAGAGAGAAACAGAGAGGAGGAAGGGGAAGGGAGGAGCAGGGAAGGGAGGAAGGGAGGAGTGGAGAGTGAAGGAGGGGGAGGAAGGTGAAAGGTGAGGTGGAGGAGGGCAGCAAAGGACAGGACAGTCTGCTATCAGGAAACGGGCGCCTTGGCTCTTCAGCACATCGGCATTCTGTGGTGCTGTATGGCCGGTGGAGTCTAGGTGTGCTCCAGCTGCCCTGAGGGAGGAAGGGATCCCCCTGACCCTACCCCACACATTCGTAGGTTCCCCAGTCACCTGAGAGGCCAGCCACCCTCAGTACTTCTCAACAATTACTTCTGACCATGGTACAGGAACCCAAGTCCCCAAGAAAGACCTGTGGAGGGGCCAACACATACTCAGGCTTGGCACCAGTATTGCTCCTCACATCAAGGACTCGGCCAAGAGAGAGGGGCGAGGCCCGCTGGGTCAGGAGACACCCTTCCGGGCACCCACTCCACCCAGAGGTCACGTCTTAGAGACCACACCCCAGGAGGAAGCCACACCTAGGGAGGCCACACCCCAGGAAGAGGCCACACCCCCAGGAAGAGGCCACACCTCAGGAGGAAGCCACACCCAGGAGGCAGCACCCCAGGAGGCCACACCCCCAGAAGGAAGCCACACCCCAGGAGGAAGCCACACCTAGGAGGCAACACCTCCAGGAGGCCACACCCCCAGGAAGAGGCCACACCCCCAGGAAGAGGCCACACCCCCAGGAAGAGGCCACACCCCAGGAGGAGGCCACCCCCAGGAGGCAGCACCCCAGGAGGCCACACCCCCAGGAAGAGGCCACACCCCCAGGAAGAGGCCACACCCCCAGGAGGAAGCCACACCCAGGAGGCAGCACCCCAGGAGGCCACACCCCTGGAGGAAGCCACACCCAGGAGGCAGCACCCAGGAGGCCACACCCCAGGAGGCAGCACCCCAGGAGGCCACACCCCCAGGGGAGGCCACCCCAGGAAGCCACACTCAGGAGGCCGCACCCCACAAGGAGGCTGTCCCAGGAGCCCTCCTGCCCTGCAGGAAGGTTTGGGGCCTCGGCTGGGATGGTCCTGCCTTCCCTCCGTGAGGGACCAGCTTCATTCCCACTTCTACGGCTCCGGTGCCCACTGGCCCCTCTGTGTAGGCTCCGTTACAGGGTGAAGCGGGTGGGAGGACTTGCCTACACAGCAGGAGCTGGACTGTGGCCACACCCCTGGTCCCTGAGAAGTTCTTTTGCCACGGCAGAAGGAAGCAGCTGAGAGCCCGGGCCCTGGTGACCACGGGCAGTTTCATGCCTGGACAAGGCGCCTCTAAGGGAAGGTGTTTGGGGTCTGCCTGACCCTGGATGTGGGTTCCGGAAATCCAACACTGCAGGATGCGGACATGTGTAGAGCCACGCCCACCCAGGGCTGCAGTGGGGCGGGCACTCGCAGAGCCACGCCCACCCCAGGCCTGCAGCGGGAAGGGCACACGTAGAGCCACGCCCACCCAGGGCTGCAGTGGGGCGGGCACACACAGAGCCACGCCCACCCAGCCTGCAGTGGGGCGGGCACACGCAGAGCCACGCCCACCCAGCCTGCAGTGGGGGCGGGCACACGCAGAGCCACGCCCACCCAGCCTGCAGTGAGGGGCGGCACACGCATAGCCACGCCCACCGCAAGACTGCAGCGCCCGGGAGCCCAATGCTGACTTTCCTGGCTTCTGCACCAAGGGTTACAGATAATTGTTCCACATGTGTCCCAGGCCTCTTAGCGCTGTTCTGGGACCCAGACACAGGGCAGCCACGGAGAGTGGAACATCGGCGCCCCAAATTGGGACGAGGACACTGTGGAGACAGTGGCTGTGCCCCACTCCAGGCCTCCTTGCCCCGTCTGTCCTCCTGGCAAGGAACGTGCCCCTCCCTCCACCATGCCACCAGGAAACGCTGCTTGGATGGTCCCTGCCTGACACGCAGCGCCAATTGGCGCAGGGGCCAGGACGTGCTGCCCACACCAGGCCCACAGAGCTGGGCCACGCTGGACCACTGGGCACTCCAGGAGCTGATGTGTCTCCGGGCTTGATTTGACCTTGTTCCATCTTAGCAGCCAGGGCTGGGGCGGTTCTGCAGTTCATAGGCACAGCGTGGACGGAGCAGGCTTAGTCTCTGGGGTCCTGGGCGCCTTCACTGTCGTCTCTAATCTGGTGGCCTGTGCGCAGAAACCCCCAGGTGTAGAAGTTCCATGGTGTCCGGATACTTCCTGCCCCGTCCCCTGCTGCTGATCAAAGGCTACTCCCAGGCAGAGAAGCTTCAGCCCCACTCTCGCCAAGGGAGCAACAGGGTGCCAGCATCAGCGGAGATGGACAGGGTGGTCCTGGAGTCAGCCTGTGCCCTTATGAAGTGTCCAGGACACGAAGGGCCCCTGAGGGCAAGCACACAGTCAGACCTCACGTGGCTCACACCTGTTCTCCAGGGGACACACACAGACCTCACAGCTCACACCTGTCCTCCAGAGAGACACACAGTCAGAACTCACACAGCTCACACCTGTCCTCCAGGGGACACACAGTCAGACCTCACGCGGCTCACACCTGTTCTCCAGGGGACACACACAGACCTCACACAGCTCACGCCTGTCCTCCAGGGGACACACACAGACCTCACACAGCTCACGCCTGTCCTCCAGAGAGACACACAGTCAGACCACACGCGGCTCACACCTGTTCTCCAGAGAGACACACACAGTCAGAACTCACACAGCTCACACCTGTCCTCCAGAGAGACACACAGTCAGACCTCACGTGGCTCACACCTGTTCTCCAGGAGACACACACAGACCTCACAGCTCACACCTGTCCTCCAGAGAGACACACAGAATCACACCTCACACAGTTCACACCTGTCCTCCAGAGAGACACACACAGTCAGAACTCACACAGCTCACGCCTGTCCTCCAGAGAGACACACAGTCAGACCTCACACAGCACACACCTGTCCTCCAGGGGATACACACAGTCAGACCTCACGCGCACACACCTGTTCTCCAGGGGACACACAGTCAGACCTCACAAAACTCACGTCTGTCCTCCAGGGGACACACAGACCTAACGCAGCTCACGCCTGTCCTCCAGGGGACAGTCAGACCTCAAATGGCTCACGCCTGTCCGACAGGGGACACACAGTCAGACCTCACGCGGCTCACACCTGTCATCCAGAGAGACACACACAGTCAGACCTCACACAGCTCACACCTGTCCTCTAGGGGACACACAGTCAGACCTCACACAGCTCACACCTGTCCTCTAGGGGACACACAGTCAGACCCTCACACAGCTCACACCTGTCCTCCAGAGAGACACACACAGTCAGACCTCACACAGCCACGCCTGTCCTCCAGGGGACACACACAGTCAGACCTCACACAGCTCACACATGTCCTCCAGAAAGACACACACAGTCAGACCTCACACAGCTCACACCTGTCCTCCAGAGAGACACACACAGTCAGACCTCACACGGCTCCTGCCTGTCCTCCAGAGAGACAAACACAGTCAGACCTCACACAGCTCACATGTCCTCCGGAGAGACACACACAGTCAGACCTCACACAGCTCACACCTGTCCTCTAGGGGACACACAGCCAGACCTCACACAGCTCACGCCTGTCCTCCAGAGAGACACACACAGTCAGACCTCACACAGCTCACACATGTCCTCCAGAGGGACACACACAGTCAGACCTCACACAGCTCACACCTGTCCTCCAGGGCACACACACAGTCAGACCTCACACAGCTCACACATGTCCTCCAGAGGGACACACACAGTCAGACCTCACACAGCTCACACCTGTCCTCTAGGGGACACACAGCCAGACCTCACACAGCCACGCCTGTCCTCCAGGAGACACACACAGTCAGACCTCACACAGGTCACACATGTCCTCCAGAGAGACACACACAGTCAGACCTCACACAGCTCACACCTGCCCTCTAAGGGACACACAGCCAGACCTCACACAGCTCACACCTGTCCTCCAGGGGACACACACAGTCAGACCTCACACGGCTCACGCCTGTCCTCCAGAGAGACACACACAGTCAGACCTCACACAGCTCAAACCCGTCCTCTAGGGGACACACATCCAGACCTCACACAGCTCACGCCTGTCCTCCAGAGAGACACACACAGTCAGACCTCACACAGCTCAAACCCGTCCTCTAGGGGACACACATCCAGACCTCACACAGCTCACGCCTGTCCTCCAGAGAGACAAACACAGTCAGACCTCACACAGCTCACGCCTGTCCTCCAGAGAGACACACACAGTCAGACCTCACACAGCTCACACCTGTCCTCTAGGGGACACACAGCCAGACCTCACAGAGCTCACGCCTGTCCTCCAGGGGACACACAGTCAGACCTCACACAGCTCAAACCTGTCCTCTAGGGGACACACATCCAGACCTCACACAGCTCACGCCTGTCCTCCAGAGAGACAAACACAGTCAGACCTCACACAGCTCACACATGTCCTCCAGAGAGACACACACAGTCAGACCTCACACAGCTCACACCTGTCCTCCAGAGAGATACACACAGTCAGACCTCACACAGCCACGCCTGTCCTCCAGGGGACACACACAGTCAGACCTCACACAGCTCACACCTGTCCTCCAGAGAGACACACACAGTCAGACCTCACACGGCTCACGCCTGTCCTCTCAGGGGACACACAGTCAGACCTCACACAGCTCACACCTGTCCTCCAGAGAGACACACACAGTCAGACCTCACACAGCTCACGCCTGTCCTCCAGAGAGACACACAGTCAGACCTCACGCTGCTCACACCTGTCATCCAGAGAGACACACACAGTCAGACCTCACACAGCTCACACCTGTCCTCTAGGGGACACACAGTCAGACCTCACACAGCTCACACCTGTCCTCTAGGGGACACACAGTCAGACCTCACACAGCTCACACCTGTCCTCCAGAGAGACACACAGTCAGACCTCACACAGCTCACGCCTGTCCTCCAGAGAGACACACACAGTCAGACCTCACACAGCTCACACCTGTCCTCCGGAGAGACACACACACCGTCAGACCTCACACAGCTCACGCCTGTCCTCCAGAGAGACACACACAGTAAGACCTCACACAGCTCACACCTGTCCTCCGGAGAGACACACACAGTCAGACCTCACACAGTTCACACCTGTCCTCCATAGAGACACACACAGTTAGACCTCACACAGCTCACGCCTGTCCTCCGGAGAGACACACAGTCAGACCTCACACAGTTCACACCTGTCCTCTAGGGGACACACACAGTCAGACCTCACACAGCTCACACATGTCCTACAGAGAGACAAACACAGTCATACCTTACACAACTCATACCTGTCCTCCAGAGACACACACAGTCAGACCTCACACAGCTCACACATGTCCTCCAGGTGACACACACAGTCAGACCTCACACAGCCACGCCTGTCTTCCAGAGAGACACACACAGTCAGACCTCACACAGCCACGCCTGTCCTCCAGAGAGACACACACAGTCAGACCTCACACAGCTCACACATGTCCTCCAGGTGACACACACAGTCAGACCTCACACAGCCTCACACATGTCCTCCAGGTGACACACACAGTCAGACCTCACACAGCTCACACATGTCCTCCAGGTGACACACACAGTCAGACCTCACACAGCTCACGCCTGTCCTCCAGAGAGACACACACAGTCAGACCTCACACTGCTCTCACCTGTCCTCCAGAGAGACACACAGTCAGACATCACGTGGCTCACACCTCTCCTCCAGGGGACACAGACAGTCAGACCTCACACAGCTCACATGTCCTCCAGGGGACACACACAGTCAGACCTCACACGGCTCACGCCTGTCCTCCAGAGAGACACAGAGTCAGACCTCACACAGCTCACACATGTCCTCCAGGTAACACACACAGTCAGACCTCACACAGCTCACACTACCAGTGCTACCAGTGATACCAGTGCTAACTGTTGAGCACCATGCCATGAGCTGGGCCACAGTAGGAGACACACAGGGGACTGATGGGGACAGGGAGCATGTCCAGAGGAAGTGCGGCACCCTCGGTGGGCCCTCAGCTCTGGGAAGGAGAAGCACAGCCATGCGGGAGGAAGCCAGACGCCAGGGGAGCACCTGCCACCCCAGTCAGGCAGAGCCAGAGCGTCCATTGGTGTGGAAAAGACTGCCCTAGGCAGAGCCCGAGGGCACGGGGCAGCGGGGAGGAGTGAGGAAGGGGGTCACTGGCACACCTTTTGGGTAGCAGCAAGGACTGGAGATAAAGGGAAACTGAGGTTCCGGGAGTTGAAACAAGGCCACAGAGGGACTGTCAGAGTGCAAGAGAGGGCCGTGGGTGCCCCGGTGTGGCAGCAAGATTGGGGGCTCAGGAAGTGGAATCGGGCTGCCTGGGCACAGCCAGGAGTGTGGCCCTGCGCCCGGTCATCATCAGGATCCACAGCCCTGAGCCCGGTCATCATCAGGATCCACAGCCCTGAGCCCGTCATCATCAGGATCCACGGCCCTGCGCCCGGTCATCATCAGGATCCACGGCCCTGCGCCCGGTCATCATCAGGATCCACGGCCCTGAGCCCGATCATCATCAGGATCCACGGCCCTGAGCCCGGTCATCATCAGGATCCACGGCCCTGCGCCCGGTCATCATCAGGATCCATGGCCCTGCACCCGGTCATCATCAGGATCCATGGCCCTTGCGTCCGGTCATCATCAGGATCCACGGCCCTGAGCCCGGTCATCATCAGGATCCACGGCCCTGAGCCGGTCGGTCATCAGGATCCACGGCCCAGCGCCCGGTCATCATCAGGATCCACGGCCCTGGAGCCCGGTCATCATCAGGATCCACGGCCCTGCGCCTGGTCATCATCAGGATCCACGGCCCTGCGCCCGGTCATCATCAGGATCCAGTGCACCAGGGATGTCCCCACAGGCTCCCCAAAGCTGTGGCCACTTGCAGTGACAGCCGAGCCACGGTCAGTCCCTTGAGGGGTCAGCACGGGCACCTCCGCACAGCAGGGCTCTCCTGGTGCCCCTAGAGGGGTGGGTAGGAGTCAGCACAGCAGAGTGGAGGCAGGAGAGAGTGCCAGGGTCCCCTGCTCGGGCCCATCGAACAGCTGCCCACGGCCTTTAGATGCTGTTTGTGGCCATGAAGAGCCCGTCTGAGGCAGGAGAGAGACGGCTGGAGTCCGAGGGGCAGGGCGCCCGGCCCCCACACACAGGCTGCTGCCCACCAGCCTCCTTGCTGCACAGAGCGCCTGGCGTGGCCCAGCCTGGGAGCCAGATGCTCGGCTCTGTTCACTCAGAGGCCCCGTGCCAGGTGCCAGGGAGGCCAGGACACCCCGCCCCAACTCCCAGGCCTTCCCACCCCCAGTGCTGCTGGAATGTGCCAGATGGCGGCTGTGCTGGGTCCGCCCCCTGAGGCCTCGCGCGTGTCTGCGGGTCAGGCGCCTCGGCGGGCTGACGCGTGTCATCTGGTGGCCGCTGGCTCCTGTCCTGCAGCAGCCCAGCACAGGGACGGGCCTTCCGCATACCACAGTGGCGAGGGTCAGACGCGACAGGGTGAGGTGAAGAAAGGTCCGTGCTAACACTCCGGCTTCCCAGCTGTCACTGCCTGCGTGTCTGGGCGAAGCAGGGCCCGAGTGCCATTACTCCCGGGTGCCAGCACGGCAGCAGGACTGTGGAATGTGAACACGCATGTGTGTCCGCGTGTGCCTGTGCCTGTACACATGTGTGCAAGTGTGCTTGTGCACCTCTGCATGGATGTGCCAGGGACATGTGCCTGGATGTATGTGTGTGCAGGTATGCACACCCATGTATGTGTGTCGTGTGTCCAGGAATGCTTGTGCACCTGCGTCTGTCAGGGTGTGAGTCATGTGTGTGCATGTTTCTGTTGCTGAGCCTGTGTCCATGGGCAGTGTGTACATGAATGTGTCTATGAGCACAGGTGGCTGTCTGTGCATCGCACACACATGTTCATGTATCCGCATGCACACACTCATGTGGGTTCACACGCACTTGTGTGGACATGTGTATATGCCCACGTGCCACACCTGGAGTGTATTGTGCATATGTGGAAAAGTGTGCACTTATGTGAGCAATTGTGCACATGTGTTATGTGTCCAAG
The DNA here is from genome assembly GCA_021461705.1 of Cryptotis parvus. NCBI lineage: Eukaryota > Metazoa > Chordata > Mammalia > Eulipotyphla > Soricidae > Cryptotis > Cryptotis parvus. Next base: position 572,303 of record JAJIBD010021385.1, on the reverse strand, counting down.
TGAACATGTGCTTTGTGCATGAGGAGGTGTACATAGGTGCCTTGCATACACCTTTGAACATGTGAGGGTGTGTATCTGTGGACACTCATATATGCAGGTAAGAATATGTGCATGTGTACATGCCTTGTGTACATATGTGTGTCCTGTGGGTGCACACATGTGCATGTGGGGATATGTGTCTGTGAACATGTGTGAGGGTGTGTATGACATGTAAAAACATGTGTGAACATGCCTATGAGCATGCATAAGAATGGCCTTGTGTGCACATGTGTGATCTTGTGCATAGGCACATAAGGATATGCATTACATGGATATTAGCACGTGTAAGGTTGTATACACTGTGTACATATGTGCACTTTATGCATGTGTGTGAGTGTGCATGTGTGTAGCTCTAAGGATGTGTGCACACATACATGCTTGAGAGGGGTGTGTCTGCAGGCAAAAATGTATGCACCTTGTACATGAGTATGTGAATGTGGATGGGGACCTCTGAGCACACATGAGGGCATGTGTCTGTGGGTACACATGTGAGGCACATGTGAGGGCATGTGTCTGTGGGTACACATGTGAGGCACATGTGAGAGCATGTGTCTGTGGAGGCACACGTGAGGGTACACATGAGAGCATGCACCTCTGGCAGCACACGTGAGGGCATGTGTGTGTGGCTCTCTGGCAGTCCTACAGCTGTCTGACAAATGTGCTCCCTGGACACTCATTTCACACTCAAAAATGGACCCCGGGCACGAGGGCCGCTTCCCGCTTTGTGAATGAAGGTCCAGAGGAGCCCCCGGTGCTGGCTGAGTTTGGACCATGAGGCCGGGGTGTGCGCACTTCTCTGCTGTGGAGAAACCGAGGCCAGAGGACTTGAACTTTGTGGGCAGGACCAGCTCTGCGGCTCCTGCACCGCCGCCCCACCACCCATAAGGACGATTCTGCCCTGCCCTCAGAACACCTGCCAGAACCCACCCACCCACGGGGACTGGGCCTGCCCCAACCCCAGCTCTGTGCCAGCCTTCCCTGGCGGTGCCTGGGATGGGGTGTCTGCAGAGAGGCTGTGAGGCCCCGCCCGGTAGCCCCAGGATGAGGTGCTGGAGGCCCAGTTGGGACAAGGGACAGTACTATGGAGCGGGCTTCCTAGCAGGACCGACTCTCCCTAAAGTCTCCTGGGGAAGATTCTGGAAGGCTGCTCCAGATTCCCAGAGTGGGGACGTAAGCCCATGGAATTCTGGGTCCAGCAGACCCACACGGGCACTGCCACAGGCACCTGCTGCATCAGCCGGAGAGTGCCGTGTACGTGGCCCTGTTCCACAAGGCAGACGTGGGCTATCCGCCTCCCGCAAACACAATGGCTATTAGGAGCCTCTGGGGCAGGCCTCAGACACACCCCCTCAGGCCTGGAAGGAAGTGGTGCTGGGGAGGCGCGCTGGGGCAGGTGTGTGTGCCCGCCCCACTGCAGCTGCTGTGCCTGCGATGCCCGGCTGTGCCCGCCCCACTGCAGCTGCTGTGCCTGCGATGCCCGGCTGTGCCCGCCCCACTGCAGCTGCTGTGAGCTGTGCCCAGGCTGTGCCCGCCCCACTGCAGCTGCTGTGCCTGGCGATGCCCGGGCTGTGCCCGCCCCACTGCAGCTGCTGTGAGCTGTGCCCAGGCTGTGCCCGCCCACTGCAGCTGCTGTGCCTGTGATGCCCGGCTGTGCCCGCCCCACTGCAGCTGCTGTGCCTGTGATGCCTGGCTGTGCCCGCCCCACTGCAGCTGCTGTGCCTGTGATGCCCGGCTGTGCCCGCCCCACTGCAGCTGCTGTGCCTGTGATGCCCGGCTGTGCCCGCCCCACTGAAGCTGCTGTGCCTGTGATGCCCGGCTGTGCCCGTCCCACTGCAGCTGCTGTGGGCTGTGCCCCGGCTGTGCCCACCCCACTGCAGCTGCTCTGACCTGTGATGCCCGGCTGTGCCCGTCCCACTGCAGCTGCTGTGCCTGTGATGCCCCAGCTGTGCCTGCCCCACTGCAGCTGCTGTGCCTGCGATGCCCGGCTGTGCCCGCCCCACTGCAGCTGCTCTGACCTGTGATGCCCTGGCTGTGCCCGCCCCACTGCAGCTGCTGTGCCTGTGATGCCCCAGCTGTGCCCACCCCACTGCAGCTGCTCTGACCTGTGATGCCCTGGCTGTGCCCGCCCCACTGCACCTGTTGTGGGCTGTGCTTCTCCAGTAGTGTCCTCCCCCACTGTGATCCCCGCTGTGCCCTCCACTGTGCCCTCCCAACTGTGCCCTCCCGCTCTGTGCCCTCCTCGCTCTGTGCCCTCCCCGCTCTGTGCCCTCCCCAACTGTGCCCTCCCGCTCTGTGCCCTCCCCCAACTGTGCCCTCCCGCTCTGTGCCCTCCCCCCACTGTGCCCTCCCGCTCTGTGCCCTCCCCAGTGTGCCTCCCCATGCCCCTGTCCTCCCCCCGACACTTACCTGCTGAGCTGACAGGCAGCCAGGCTCCCCAGCGACCCCGCGGTGCCCCGGGTGCCAGCACTCCTCTCTCAGCCTCTCCAAAGGTCAGCAGATAACCGTCCCGAGAGCCCTTATCTGTGTCCTTCCTGCCCTGTGTCCCCTGAGAAGGGACAGGCCACACTGCAGTCCAGAGCAGAGAGGAGAGAGGCCCTGGCCAGCAGCCCCTCCGCCCCTGCTACGCCCAGGTTTTGCACCTTTGCTGCCAGGCTCCCCGGCCCTGGCCCTCCCCAGCCCGACCCCGGCCCCTTCCCCGGCCTCCGGGTCTCACCCCCTGCACTCCCAACCCTCAGGAGAACTTAGGCCAAGTCCAGCTGTGCAGCTCTGGGCACTACCCAAGGCTCACAGGGTCCACGGCTCCTGGAGGGACTGTAAACCCCAGCGTGACCCCTGCATGCCTGTGGCCAGCACCCGGCTGCCAAGTCCACAGGGACCCACCAGCAGGTGTGGACACACCGGCAGGTTTGAGTCCAGCCTCCCTGGCCCTGGGTCCACCCTGCCCACAGGACACGGTCCACGGCCTAGCCAGGAGCCTTGGGTGCCGGGTGCTGGAGCTGCTTCCCCAGACACCCGTGAGCAGGCGAGAGGCCAGAGCTGCTTCCCAGACACCCGTGAGCAGGCGAGAGGCCAGAGCTGCTTCCCCAGACACCCGTGAGCAGGCGAGATGCCCGGCACAGCCCTGCAGGGAGCCGGGAGCCGGAGTCAGGGTCCAGCCGCAGCAGGCCCACGGCCCAGCCCGGAGCCCCTACAGTTGTCTGCCTCTGTGACAGGCGGCAATTGGGGGTCACTAGGGGCCCCCAACCTGAGGGACAAGGGGCAGCAGGAGAATCCAGGCCGCAGACCACGGGGACAGGCCATGGGTCAGGGACAGGGACGAGGACAGGCCGGGCGGGGCACAGCAGGTGGTCTCTCACATGGCAGAGCCGCCACGGCAAAGGTCGCCCGCGTGGCCTTTCCATTTTCCATCGATCAATATTACATTTTTCCCAGGAAAATGTGAGTGCAGAGTTATGGCTGACCTTTTCTTCACCCTTCCGGGGGCGTGCAGCCCCACGAAATAACAAATGACTTTATGAGTCTCGGGCGTTCCCAGCCCCGGCCCCAGGTGAGCCAAGACCGTCTTCAAAGTCTGTTTTGTGGCAGTGGGGGAGGAGGTCGGGCAGCCCAGACCCGGTGCCCTTGGGCACACACCCTGCAGGGCCTCCCAGGAGCTGCCTCAGGGTGGGCAGGGGCAGGGGCGGGCAGGACAGGGCAGCTATGCTCTCGCCCCGCCCACTGAGAATGTGTCTGGTGACGCCACGGGGAGCCGCAGACGACCCAGGATGAGGACAGGGCCCGCGCCACCTCAGCCCGGGCCTGACTCTACGGCCGAGCTGCCCACCCCAGGCCAGGCTGTCTCGGCGCCCTGGCACAGGCCCGAATTGTCATTTGGCTTCTCCGCATGAAGCGGACTCTGCCGCTACCTTTGGAAGGAGCCTAGTTCCTCTCTGGCCAGCCTGTGTGGGAGCCACTGTGTGGCCACTGTATGGAGGCCAGGCCCAGCCCCCGCCCTGCCCTGCAGGGTCCCGCACCACTGCCTGGGCCAGACGCCCTCTCATAGCCGGGTCTGAGATGGTCACTGCGCAGGGCAGAGGGCAGGGCCAGAGGCTCAGGGTCCTTCACTGTCCACAGAGCTGCACCCAGGGACGCGGGCAGACAGCCGGGGACACGGGTGGGCCTTTGGGGTGAGCTGTGGTAGCCAGCACAGATGCCAGTGTCAGGGCAGCGGGTCACTGCTCAGCGGTGGATAAGGTCCAGGCGGGACCCTGGGAGGGGACCTGGGCTGGACGCTCCACCAGCACCATAGGGGAAGCTAGAGGTGAGCCGAGTCCTGGGCCCTGGGCACCTGGCGGACCCTTTCCCAGTGCCCCTGGGCTCTGGCCGAGTGAGGGGTCCAGGGAAAGGGCAGCTAGCTGCGCCGCACACATCATTCCTGCTCCAGCCAGAGGCCCGGTGAGCTGCTGACGCCGTCTAGTGTGGCCGCCCCTTCCCTGCCTCACGGGTGCCTGGGGAGGCCTCGGGCACAGTAGGGGCTCAGCCCCTGCCTGGTGCTGGTGAAGCCCATAGGAGGGACGGAAGGCAGGCAGGGGCCTGTAGTGAGGAAGGAGAGGTGGCAGTGTGAGGGAGGGTCCCCCAGCATGTTGCACCCCTGCCTCGAGCCTCAAGCCTGGACCCAACCCCCAAGGCAAGTGTGCCTGTCATCCCGAGGGTCTCGAAGCCCACGTGGCGGGGGAGGGGGAGGGGAGAGGCCTTGCCGCCTGGTGCCGCCACAGCAGTCTCAGAAGCTGGCTGTGGGGGCTCCAGAAAGGGTCCGTGGAAATGAGATGATCCGCCGGGCTTGCTGCCTCCCCGTGACCCTGACGGCCTGGGCACAAACTCGCCCTGCGTGTGTGAACCATGAGTGTGGGCCTGGCCCGCGCCTTGGCTCCTGCATGTACCCGCCCGAGTCAGGCCGCAGCGGGGAACCTGCACTCAGGACCGAGGGCGACACGGAGGCCCAGAGCAGATCCCAAATGCTCACTGCTGGGCACCCGCCAGAGCGACACGGAGGCCAGAGCAGACCCCAAATGCTCACTGCTGGGCACCCGCCAGAGCGACACGGAGGCCCAGAGCAGATCCCAAATGCTCACTGCTGGGCACCCGCCAGAGCAACACGGAGGCCCAGAGCAGATCCCAAATGCTCACTGCTGGGCACCCGCCAGAGCGACACGGAGGCCCAGAGCAGATCCCAAATGCTCACTGCTGGGCACCCGCCAGAGCGACACGGAGGCCAGAGCAGATCCCAAATGCTCACTGCTGGACACCCGCCAGAGCGACACGGAGGCCAGAGCAGACCCCAAATGCTCACTGCTGGACACCCGCCAGAGCGACACGGAGGCCAGAGCAGACCCCAAATGCTCACTGCTGGGCACCCGCCAGAGCGACACGGAGGCCAGAGCAGACCCAAATGCTCACTGCTGGGCACCCGCCAGAGCGACACGGAGGCCCAGAGCAGACCCCAAATGCTCACTGCTGGACACCCGCCAGAGCGACACGGAGGCCAGAGCAGACCCCAAATGCTCACTGCTGGGCACCCGCCAGGCTTCCCTCGCAGGCCCCCAGGCAGACACACGGAGCACAGAGCCAGGCTCAGCTCTGCGACGTCCGGCTTCAGGAAGCAAAGCGGCCTTTGGCTTTCTGGGGGCTGTCGTGAGGGTGGCACATCCACCTTCTCCCGGTCTCTGCGGCCAGGGACTGCTGACCTGCCCGGACAGCTTGGCCAGTCTGGGGCGTGCTGCGCACTCGCCTGCCCGGACCCCGCGGGCCTCCCCTCTAATGAGCCGGCCGAGTCTTGCTTTTAATTACCCCGGCCTGCGCAGCCGTCAGCGTCAGCCGCTCGGCGTGGAAGCAATTACTCGGCTCCCCTCTGCTCCTTGCAAATGTGACCTTTCCTGGGACGTGACGGCGAGTTTCCTGCTGCGGGCGGCTGCCGTCAGCCTCGATGTGGCCACCCTGCCCCACGACAGCAGGACAGGCAGGACCGGGTCCGAGCTGGGTGAGGGGGAGGAGGAGGCGGCCGTAATGAGAGGGCCCAGCTCCCAGCCCCCGATCTGTCTCGTCTGGAGGGATTGAGACCCCCATTCCACATGGGGCTGCACCAAGAGGGGGCAGCCCGGGAGGGGAGGCCCGGTGGGCTGGGAGGGTGCACAGGTATCAGGGGCCTGAGGCCGAGGTACAGGGTCCATGTAGCACAGCCAACCAGCTTTGTTTGGTTGCTGGTTTTGACTCACACCCAGCCATGCTCAGGGGTCACTCCTGGCGGTGCTCAGGGACCAGATGGGATGCTGGGGGCCGAACCCGGTCCGCCGCATGCAAGGCAAAAGCCCTCCCGCTGTACTATCTCTCCGGCCCACTGCTTCTGTGGCTGCAGGTGGCGGCCCCTCTGCATCTGGGCCCCAAACTCCCTTGACTGGAACATGGCCGCATGGGTGAGCCCTGGGGGTCTTCACCCCACTCCCAGGGTGCCGGAGCTGGAGAGCCAGAGCCAGGGCAGCAGGAGGGGCTGAAGGGGCCTGTGGCTCCAAGTGCGGAATTCCAGGAAACAGCGTTGCATCCTGACCCCAGCAGTGCTAAGATCCAGGCGTGGGCCCTGCAGGGTGGGGGCGACATCACCAGCCTCAGGGTTAGCTTGGTGATGCAGGACCGCAGGCAGTAGGGAAGACCCTCACAACAGCACAGTGGGAGCTCAGGGGTCCCGGGGTCTCTGCAGAACCACGCAGACCCCCACCAGTGCTGCGTGCTAGGCCCTGGGGGCCCCTGGAGGAACCACGGTCCTATGATCCGGGCACCACAGGGGAGGGGCCAAGGTCATGTGATCCAGGCACCTCTGGGCAGGTGCCTCTGTCCAGCTCAGCTGCACCCGGTGGGCTGCCCAGGAAGCCGCTTCATGGAGCTGGACTCCAAAATCAGAAATCACTGCAGGGACCCCAGAGGCACCCCCTCGGTCCTCAGGGGCCCTCAGTCCCCAGACGGGGAGAAGTTGAGAGGAGTCTGAGAGAAGAGGGAGGAGTGGGAGGAGGTGGGAGGAGTTGGGAGGAGCCTGAGAGAAAAGGGAGGAGTGGGAGGAGCCTGAGAGAAGAGGGAGGAGTGGGAGGAGCCGGGAGGAGCCTGAGAGAAGAGGGAGGAGTGGGAGGAGTCGGGAGGAGTTGGGAGGAGCCTGAGAGAAGAGGGAGAAGTGGGAGGAGCCTGGAGGAGTTGGGAGGAGCCTGAGAGAAGAGGAACGAGTGGGAGGAGTTGGGAGGAATCTGAGAGAAGAGGGAGGAGTGGGAGGAGCCGAGAGGAACCTGAGAGAAGAGGGAGGAGTGGGAGGAGCCTGGAGGAGTTGGGAGGAGCCTGAGAGAAGAGGGAGGAGTGGGAGGAGTGGGAGGAGCCGGGAGGAGCCTGAGAGAAGAGGGGAGGGGGTGGGAGGAGCGGGAGGAGCCTGAGAGAAGAGGGAGGAGTGGGAGGAGCCGGGAGGAGCCTGAGAGAAGAGGGAGGAGCCGGGAGGAGCAGGGAGGAGTCTGAGGAGTGGGAGGCGCCTGGAGTGCAGACCCCAGACGTGACGCAACACCACCCATGCGTGAAGCCTTGGGTGGGGACGTCGGACTGGCTGCAGGTGAGCAACTGTCGGGAACCCTGCCTGCAGGGAGCGCTGAGCACTGTCCTTGGAGACGCAGCGGCCTCGCCCTGCGTGGAGAAAGGCCACCAGCAGCGCCCGGAGTCCCGCGGGCACAGGCTGCGGGCACCCCGAGAGCCCCGCTGCCCGTCCGCGCCCAGGGAGAGGCAGGGTGGCCGGAGGGGCCGCATGTCCCGGGTGGGGACTGGACTCCCATGACAGTCCTCGCTGCCACCCACCTGAGCGGGCGGAGCAGCAGAGCCCAGAAAGACCCAGGTAAGCCCCACAGATTCGGGGCACCCTTCCCCTAGAACCGCATTCATGCTGACAGCGAGGCGTCAGCTCGCCAAGCGCTGGGCGGGGCTGGGCGCTGGGCGGGGCTAGAGCGTGGGCGGGGGCTTGAGCGTGGGCGGGGCTTGAGCGTGGGCGGGGCTAGAGCGTGGGCGGGGCTTGAGCCCTGGGCGGGGCCTGGGCCGTGAACCAGGCCTGAGCCATTGGTCCGCAGCCTGTGTCCCTCCTCGGGCTCCTGGAGAGCAAGAGCCCTCAGAACTCGGTGCCACGCGCTTGTGGCACCAACAACCACTGTGGCAGGCCTGGTCCAGCAGTCCCAGGGACATGTGCGCCCTGTCCCCTGCCACCCAGCCCACACGTCCTTGCACTGTGCCCTGCTGGGCCCCAGCGGGACAGGGGGCTGGCCCCTGTGTGAAGGTGAGGCACCCAGGTTTACCCACTGAGGCCAACCGATGCCGACAACGGGGCTGGCAAGGCTGCGGCTTCAAGGAACGGTCATCTTGGTGGCTCCCTGGGCCTCCTGTTCCCGGGTCGCCTAGTAACTTACGGGTGCTCCTGGGTGCCTCCCGCCTGAAACTAGAGGACGCATGCTCACAAGAGGCCACGGGGACCTCAGGTGTGGACCCTGCCCCAGCACACCTGCTCCCCTCCGTGCATCCGTGGCCAGTGGTCACGTTGAGAGAACGCGTCCCACGTCCTCTCTGCACCCACTCACGAGGCAGGACCGAGCGCCTACACTGAGGAAGCGTGCCCGCAACTGCACTCACCCCTGCAGGGACGGAACAGGCCCACAGAGCTGTGATGGGCTCAGATACTCTCACTGTAAATGGTAAGTCGCCCACCGGCTCTGAAAGAGACTCGTCGTGAACAACCCATCAGCCCCGCGACTCCCTACTGCCGTCTTACCGCCAGGAGCAGGGGAAACTAATCTCCCAGCCGGTGGGACCTTGCTGCAGAGTATCCGTATTATTGGGGCGCCCCAGACAGATGCTGTCTCAGCATCTGCCGACCGATGGGAGAAGCTGGGCTTCCTCCAGGAATGCCTCAAGCAGAACTGGACAGTCACGAGCTGCCCAGAAATCAGACCTGGGGACAAGTCTGCCAAAGGCATCCAGGGGGCCCCCTGAGCTGAGGCAGGATCAGAAGGCTCAGCCAGGGAAGCTGGGCCGGCCTCGGGACTGCTCCTGGCCCCCTTTCCTGACCATCAAAGGGCTGGTCTGCTCCCTAGCCACCTCACCTCCAGGCCCTGACCCACAGCTGGGCTGGGCGCCACTGCCCCTGGTGGCTGTCCTGGCACAAGCACAGAACCACCACCACAAGGCTGGTGCCCACGTGGCATCCTCTCCCCCGCACTGGTGGGGCCCAGCTGCCTCACTCTCCACAGACCATCTGTGTCAGAGACTGTGGACAGTGTCTGCGCTTGTGAAGAGACTGGACAGCATCTGTCAGGAGGAGACTGTGGACAGCACCTGTCAGAGACTGAAGTGTCCTCGCCCACGAGAAGACCCCGGACAGTGCTGTGCCGGGGGAATACTGTGGACAGTATGAAGAGATTGTGGATGGTGCCATTGCTTGTGAGGAGACAACGGCCATGTCTGTCTGAGGAGACCGGACAGCAGCGGCTCCTTGGGGAACGAGCAGTCACCTCCCTCCAAAGCCCAGTTCCATGGAGCAGGGCCAATGCCAGAAAATGGGACAGGGACGGGGTCCTTTCGCGGGCTAAACACTTCGGATTCCCACCGCCCGCTCCAGGCCTCACGTAAGCCTCCTCTGCCAGGAGATTCCACCACGTCCCACGGCTGACAGCGCTGGAGTGCACCTGCGCTGAGGTGGACGGGCCACCTGTCTGGTTACGCCCCTCAAGGGGCTCTCTCTGAAGCTCCAGCCTCTGCCCCTGGCCCCCACGAAGCCGAAGTCTCAGCTTCCGCTTTGCTGTTTGGGGACTCTCTGACAACTGCATTTTCCGCTTCCCTGGCGGTTCCCTCTTGGAATAGGGAACGCACACACCAACAGGAAAGGGCCGAGGAACGGCCTGAGCGGGGCAGAGGCAGCGCAGAGCAGGGAGCAGCACAACCACACCCACGGTGCTCCAGACTTGGCATGGGGCCAGAGGGGCTCACAGCCAACCAGACTCGCGGCTGCACAGGGCCGAGGCCCAAGAAGCAGCGTCGGGAGGGCGCTGAGCCGGGGTCACGGCCGAGCTGCCCTGTTCAGCTCTAGGCAGGCATGCAGGGACCCTCAGCTGGGCCAGGTGCCACTGCTCACTACTGCCCAGCACACTCCTGCCCCAGGACTCAGCAGCTGGGTGGTGTGATCCTGCTGGAGCAGGCTGGAAACGTTCACCACCGTCTCCAGGCTGAGACGGAGACAATGTTCTAGACAATGTTCCGACGGGACCAGAGGGCGTGCGTGTGGAAAAGCTGGTGTGCGGAAGGTGGGGGCTGAGGAAAGTGGCGCCATGAGTGCCCTCAGCGCTCTGCAGAAGGGCCTGTGCCATGCGCCGTGCGCTGAGACAGGACAGGGCCAGATCTTCGACAACAGCACTGATATCTCTGGGCTCACAAAACTAGGTAAGCTGGGCACTCAGTGAGAACCAGCCCCAAGCCCCCACAGCTAGAGGCACCCCACTCCACCCCTCCCTGGGAAACATGGGGTCCCACAGCTCCTCAGGCTTTGGGCTCTCCCCACGCTCACTCCACGGGCCCTGGCGTGACCTACCATGTCTCACTTCCTAGGGGCAGCACATTCCCAGGCCCACTCAGCTGCTCCCCCCACGCAGAGAGGGGGTGCAGGCAGTTCTGATGATAGGGCTGCAGCACCGCCTCAGAGAAGTGGGACAGAACGTCCGGCCCGGTTCCGACTAGGCTACCCAGGCCCCTGCCCCCAATCCCTATCCCTGTCCGCTGGCTCCTTCCCTCCAGCCCCGCGGCAACACACGCACTAAACACGCTCCTACTCCATGCAGATAATCTCGCACAAGGCAGCTCCGTTCCTTGCACAAGCGGCAAACACGGCCGAGTCTCTGGGCTGCGTCCCCTGCACGTGCCATGATTGGTCACTTGCATTCTCCCGCACTCTTCAACGGTTCTGTGGAATTTAATTCTTACAGCATTTGGGTATTAACGTGCGCTAACAGCTCCCAGGAGCTAGGCGGGTGCTCATTACTGGATTCTTGGGGTCACACCCAGCAGTGCTGAGGATGGAGTCTAGGTTGGCTACATGTCAGGCAGGTGCCTTCCCCTGTGCGATGTCTGCCCAGGTGAACACCAGTGGACACTGGGCCGGAGACCTGGGGCTCGGAGCTTGGGGCCCGTAGAGCCTGAACAAGGCCAGGCAACGGTCATCTGCAGGAAGCTCCCATACCCACCTGTGGCTCCTCTCCCCAGCACCCCTTAGAGCCCATGGCTGAGCCCCCGAGCCAAGCTGAGGGTGGGCACTACACCTGCTAGCTCTGAGCTGTGTCCCGGGCCTGCCCTGGTGGGATGTGGGGAGCTCTGGCTCTCCCGCTCCTGGCCCGTCCATGAGAGGTTCAGGTGTGCACACATCATCTTGACAGCATTTGTGGGGCCCGCAGCTGATTCTGCCTGGACCCAGGGGCTGGGGGTGGGTGCAGGAGCCGGGCCTGGGTGTATGGTGGCAACCTGCTATTGTGCCATCCAGGTCGTCCCCACCTCCCTGCCCCTGCAGTCCTAGCCAGTCCTGTCCCCCCAACGGGCCCCTGCCTCCCTGGGGTCAGACTGGTCCCGTTCACTGCCACCCACTGCCCTATCCAGGGCCCCTGCACCCACCACGTGCTGTGCTAGTCCAGGCTTCCTGAGAGCCGCCAGGAGGTTCTGCTGGACACACCAGCACTGCCAAGCCCAAGGCAGGCCTTGGGGGCACCTCACCTCTGGGCCCGGTCACTCAGCTCCCAGGGACCAAGCTGGGATCAATTCCAGGGCACACTCGACTTCGTCTTCCCAGAGCTCAGAGGCCCCACAGCCCCCTGGGCCCTGCAGCTGAGGGCGCCTGCTCCTGTCCAGGGATGGGGGACGACAGCTCAGCCTTCCCTGGGGGTCACCGCTCCGGATAGGGAGAGAGCAGAGGTTGCTGAGGGCCCATGAGAACCGGGCCCCGAGGAGAAGCGCAGCCAGGGAAGAAGCACACTGGAGCCGCTGGCCTGAGGACGCCCCTTTATTCTGGCTCCCGCTGCTAGTGATGCTGCTGCCGGAACTGCAGACCGCAGTAGCCACAGGTGCCCGTCTTGGTGTCCTTGTCCTGCAGCAGGAAGGGACACAGGAGCAGGCGGAAGTCGCAGGCGGCCCCACCCAGAGCGAAGAGGTGTCAGGAAAACCCCGTGCCCAGGCCGCCCTTCCCGCACCCCAGGGAACACACGTGTGTGTGTGTGTGTGCGTGCACGCCGCAATGCTATCAGAGCAGCAGGGTGTGTGCGTGTGTCTGACTGTGTACATGCCTCCCGGTGGATGACTGTGTATATACATGTAAGTAGATATATGCAGGACGTGTGTATCTGTGTGCATGCAGCCCAGTGAATAACTGTGCGTGCCTGTGTGTATGTAGTCATGTGCCTGTGTGCTATCATGTGTAGCGCCTGTGCCTGCACCTATTTCCGTATGCATGCACGTGCGTTCCTTCTATACATGCTGCCATGTGACTGTACACGTCTGCGCATGTTATGTGTTTGTGCGTCAGCAACTGTGTGTGCACACTATGCATGCCTGCACGCGTGTGCTATTGTGTATCCACATTCCGTATGTGCCGTCAGCATCTGTGCAGGTGTCTGCATTTGTGCCGCATCTGGATGTCTGCGTGTGGTCATATGTTTCTAACTGTGCCATCATGCATCTGTGTGTGGCCACGTCTATGTCTGTGTGTGTGTGTGCGCGTAATGTGTCTGTTCCTGTGTGCATGTTGTCACGTGTGTTTGTGTGTGTTAACTGCTGCCAGGGATCCTACATATTTCCGCGTGTGCACCTGTGTGTGTGTCTCCTCTGCCTCCGCATCACCCACAAGGTGGCTTTGTGGGAACCGGGACAACAGTGCTGGCTCGGGTCCTGGCCAAGGAATCTGGCAGGAAGGTCGGACCCTTACCAGGTTGATGAACACCCTGGGGTGGCCCAAGGCACCCCCACCGCCGCTCGCAGGCCACTATGCGGGCTCCCCACTTCGCTCACAGGCTGCTCAGCAATGAGGTCAATGGCGAAGTTCTCATTCACCTGCAGGCGGAAGGAAGAGGAGCAGGGAAGTGACAGGGGCAGGCGGGCAGGCACCACACGCGCCCCAGGCACACAGTCAGTCCACACACGCACCCCAGGCACACAGTCAGTCCACACACGCCCCAGGCACACAGTCAGTCCACACGCACCCCAGGCACACAGTCAGTCCACACATGCCCCAGGCACACAGTCAGTCCACACATGCCCCAGGCACACAGTCAGTCCACACGCACCCCAGGCACACAGTCAGTCCACACACGCCCCAGGCACACAGTCAGTCCACACGCACCCCAGGCACACAGTCAGTCCACACATGCCCCAGGCACACGTCAGTCCACACAGCCACATCCACTCAGTGAGTCCACACAGGCATGCCCACAGTCACCCAGTCTCTAGGCCCTTAAGGCTCCAGAGAGGAACCCAAGCCCCACACGCTCCCGTCACCTCCCCAGTGTGTGCACACACGTGTACTCAGGCACACATATGTCCCCTGAAGCCCCATCCCTGCCGACGGAGATCCGGCCCACGGGCAGCCCACACGGAGGAAAGGGACAGCTAGGGGACTGCCAGGCGGTCACGGGGATGGGGACAGGGATTTCTCCCCGGCAAGGTCAGGCTCTGTGCGCCCACGAGGCACTGCGAGGCTCGGGGTGTCCCTAGGGAGCCTGAGCCCCCACGCTGGCTCAGGCCGGAGGGAAGGAAGCAGGCGGGCCGGGCTGTCCTCGCCGACTCGCTCCGACGCACTGGACAAGCAGTCCACGGCGGCGCTCCTGCAGAGGGGGCGGCGGGGGGCGAGCGCGGGAGCAGGCGCAGGGCCGCACCTCCTTCTGCCGGCCCACGAAGCGGATCTTCCGGTAGTCCCGGTCGTCGTAGGCCTGCGGGGGAGGCGGTGAGTGGCCAGCGCGTCTCCCGGGGTGGGCGCGGGCACCTACGCCGGGATACGGGGCCACGGGGTGCGGGCACTCGGGGAGCGGGGCACCGGGGGGCGCAAGGGACCCGGCTCGGGGGGCGTGGCCGAGGCCTCCGGGTGTCCCCAGGGGCGGGACTCGGGGTGGCCATCGGGGATCTGGGGTCAGGGGTGGCTGTGCCCCCAGCGGCCCGCCCTACCTGGCCCGTGTGCGTGACCTTCTCTCCCGTCGGCGAAGTGCGCACCCCCAAAGCCCCGGGCGCCGCGGGACAGGCTCAAGGCCGCCGAGCCGCTCCGGCCCAGCAGCCGGCGGAAGGTCACGGCCGCCGCCATCTTCGGTTGACCCTTGACCCTGCGCTTGCGCACGCGCGCCGCGGCGCTGACGCACCTCCCTCCCGGGCCCTATCGCGCGTGCGCAGAGCGCCGGGGCGGGACGTCCATCGCCCTCGGGAGCTTCGGGGCGCTGAAGCCGCCATCTTTAGTCCGGGCGACGGCGTCGCTGCCCCACTGCGCAGGCGCGGACGAGGCGCTCCGCCGGCCGGCAGACTAGGTCAGGGGGGGTCTCTCGGGGCGCGGCTTCGGGACACGCGGCCCCGGGGTCGCAGGGGTGAGGGGGGCCACAGCGCCCCGCTTCTCCCGGGACGGCCCTGAAGCCGCGGGCGGGCAGGGCTGGGGGCAGCAAGACCGCGGTAACCGCTTCACTTTCTCCCCACAGATCCGGCCCCAGCATGGCCTCGGCTTTCGCCTGGACAGTGCTGTCCGCCCTGCGGCCCCTACTCGGACCCCGCGCGCTCTCCACACCTCTGCTGCAGCCCCGCGCGCTCTCCACAGCCCTGCCGCAGCCCCGCGCGCTCTCCACAGCCCTGCCGCGGCCCCGCGCCCTCTCCACAGCCCTGCTGGGCCGCTGCGTCCCGACGGAGCCGACGGCGCGGCCCGGCCCTGGCTGCTCCCCGGCCCGCTCCAGCCCTGCGCGCCGGCCCGCGGCTTCAAGACCAAGGGCGTGCTCAAGAAGCGCTGCCGCGACTGCTACCTGGTGAAGCGGCGCGGCCGCTGGTACATCTACTGCAAGACCAACCCCAGGCACAAGCAGAAGCAGCTGTAGAGCCCGCGGGAGCCCTGCGGCCGGCCCGCGCTCTGAGGGGACATTAAAGCTCTGTGGCCGGAGCCGGGTGCGTCTCTCTCTGTTTTGTCCACCTCGTCCCAGCCACCCTTGGAGCCCCGTTCTCCCGTCACTGAGGGGGACAGGGACGTGCAAGGGAAGGGACCGTGGGAGCTGGGGCGCCCTGCACGGGGAAAGCCCCTCGCAGATCCGTTACTTTGGCACGGTGCTGGGTTCCAGCCCGGGACCTCGCCGAGATGCTTCTGTCGAGACAGAAGCACCAGGAACTTGGGTGGCATCGCGTGTTCTGGGCACTTCAGTTGCGAAGACCCGGGTGACCCGAAGGAGAAAAGCAGATGCCTCGGTAGCCATTGGAAGACTTGCTCTTGATCTACAGATTGGGTGAGAGTCCAATAAAAATTCCAGCAGGAGCTTTTGAACAAGGTGCCTTGATTGTGTCAACAATTTGGCAAAGAGCAGGCAACAGGGTTTGGCCAGGGAAGAAAACTGGGTTTCCAGACGTCTCACAGGACTCACAGGGCATGAGGAAATGGTGCCCAGAGGCACGGGGGGACTGCAGGACAGAAGAGAGCCCAGAAATAGGGCCACAGGGCTGCTGAAATGGTTTCAAGACTAGATCTGAGCAGCTTGTTCAGAAAGGATGGGCGTTTCTACATGGTTAGAACACTGGGTTTCAGCCATACTAGAAATGCCACCCCCTTTCCCGTGTTCAGAGATTCAAGGTGGGTCATGGCAGGAGTAGTGCTATGGGTAAGGCACCTGCCTTGCACAGGGCCAACCCAGGTATTATCCTCTGCTCTTTATCTGGTTCCCTGAGCCCTGCTAGAGTGACCCCTAAGCACTGCTGGGTATAACACCCCCAAAAACTGGGATGGATGGGAGCAAGAGTTTAGAGCAGGCAGGGCGTTGGCCTTGCACACAGCTGACCTGGCTTCCGTCCCAGCACTCCATGTGCTTCCCTGAATGCTCCTGGGAGCACTCCTGGGAGTGATCTCAGAACTGCCAGATGTAGCCCCCAAACAAAAAGTGAGTGATAGACCCCACATGTGAGATGTTTGTGCATCCATACGCCTGCACATAAAATCTAAAAAGCATGTCACTGAAATGAGAGGAAGTGCTCATGAGTTGAGTTCCAGGAAGATGGAAAAAGGAAGAAACTGGTCATCAGATCCACCTGTGTTAACAGCAAAAGCTGCTGTCCAAGAGGCTAAGAAAAGGAACAGAAAGAAAACAGCTCCCACAAAGGCGCAGACTTGGAACATAAAATCAAACAATCTGATCCGATAGCAGACACTGGTGGGCAGCGAGATGGTTTATGCACTTCGTGGGAGGTAAGTGCTCTCCAGGAAGTTGACCCAGATTTGAGAGTGGTTGAAAAACTGACAAAACCAACGTTCTTAGAAGCAGGCACGGCTCATGGCAGTTGTGCGAAGAGCAAGAGTGCAGTGGGCTCTCGTGTTCAGTGCCCTGGCACTCAGTCCAAGGACAAAGTCCAGTTCACCACCATGGCTGGGTGTGCTTCTGTTAAGAACCAGAGCAGACGCACACTACCTCGGGCCCACTGTAGTAAAAGTGCCCACTAAATGGAAGTGCCTGCTGAGTGGAACTGCTCACTGTAGCAACAGTATCCACTGTTTCGGGACATTTATTGTCAGAATAATGACAGTAATTGTCAGGAAATGTGCTATAAATGCACACAGATATAAACCTGCTGAATCTCAGATGTGCAGAGAAGCCTGGACCCAAAACTACAGACTTAGATTCCACGTCCGCAGCACTATGGAAAAGTCACTTTGGGGGTAATACCGAACCGCCGGATGGATTGAGGAATGTGCTGGGGTGCAGTTGTCCCATGTGATGCCTGCGTGGCCTCCGGTTGGTGACAACTGTGCGTTAAAGTGCCTTTAATCCGATCTACAGCAGTGTCCCTCCCAGACGACTATCAGTGGTAGGCTCAGCGCGAGCCTTCCAACACCTGAAGCGCCATATCAGGAAAACAGGCTCCGTGGAGCCAAGCTGCAGCCATGCAGGCGCATGGGGGGTGTCCGTCCCAGCTGCCGGGCCTGTGGCCCACCCCAGAGCCACCGCCAGCCCAGCTGCTGCCAGGTTAGGCCCTTCAAGACCACGGAGGACAGCAGCTGTCGTCTCCCAGGACCTCTTGCACGCACCCTCAAGAACCCTATGGACATGCCTGGTACCCTCAGATGTCAACTCTAAGGAAGGTTATTCCCTGTGACTGCTCCTCCCCGCCTTGCACTGACCACTCTGTCTCCATGCACAGCTTCTTCAAGGGAGCAGTCCAGAAACAGACGAAGTCAGGTGCCCACAGAGAGGCTGGAGGGGGCGCCACATGGCATGTGAGGGGCAGTGGGAGCACAGCTGCGGGGGCTGGCCCTCCAGGAGGGGAAAACAAGCCCAAGTTAGACTGAGGTGGCCAGCGGTCCAGAGGGCCTGGTCACAGATGCCTCTCCCCAGCACCAGGCTTCACCCAACCCTGATTCTCCAATGGCCCTTCACCCCAACATGGACCCCTGATCTGTCCATTCCAATGCTAAAGGCATTTCTGAGTGCCAGCAGCAAAAGATGAGACCATGCAGGTGTGAGGCTTGGGTGCCCTCCCTGCCCATCACCCCGTGGATTCACACACAGTTTCTCAGACGCACACTCAGTCACTCTCACACTCGAACACCGACACTGTCACCCTCAGCCACGCTCTCAGGTATACACACACACTCACTGAGGAAGAAGGCATGAAGACAGAAGAGCTATTTGGGAAATGCTGGCCAAGCCCCAGACTTCTCTGGAGCACAAAACTTCGGGGCGGAGCGATAGCCCAGCGGGTAGGGCATTTGCCTTGCGCGCGCCAGCCTATGCTGGCTCGGGTTCGATCCCGGGCATCCCATATGGTCCCCCGAGCACCACCAGGGAGTAAATCCTGAGTGCAGAGCCAGGAGAAACCCCTGAGCATTGCCGGGTGTGACTCAAAAAGCAAAAAAAAAAAAAAAAAAAACCCTCTCGTCTGTTCTGAGCTGACAGGAGTGTCATGGGACCCTTCTACCATTCCCCGGCACCTGGGACCCTTTACCCTGTCCTGGGCACTGGAACCCTCTACCCTTCCATGGAGGCTAGAGCCCCATTACCGTGTCTGGGACTGGGGCACCTTTGGGTGCCCCACAGGTGTCTTTTGCCATCAGTTTCCCCAGGGCCTTCACACAAGGTGCCCCTTCATGCCCAGAAACAGGTCAGGTCAGAGGTGGGAAAAGGACTGAGTTGGGGTATTGGGAAGAGAGGACTAAGAGGGGCTGGGAGGTCCCGTGGGGCAGCAGGTGGTGAGGGTTTCCACCTGAGTTGGATGCAGTTCACTGGGCTGGACACTCCCTGCTGGACGCTGCAGCCGTCAGAAACGGGGCCTCATCCTCCCACAGTCTGGGGCACCTCAGGGTGGGGTTAGAGAGCTGAGTGCCGTTCTGAACGTGGTGTTTCGGGTGTCTGTGTGGGGGGTGTCCAACCCCTGCCCCCACGAGGCTGGTGTGCCTGTGAGCCCGCCTCCAGGTGATGGTTTTTATTCTCGCTCTCCCTTTCTCCTGTCTTATTTTGTCTTAGTGACTGTGATTCCCAATTAGAGGTCAATTATTTTTTCCACATTCCGACTTGTCATTTTTCTGTTTATAGAGCATGGCAAACACCAGGAATTTACTGAACAAAGAGCTGTTTTGCATTGCATGAGAAATTGACTCTGGCCATGTCACTATTCTGCGACAAAGCTGTCAAGAAGCCCAGGGCTCAGCAGCCAGCTCTGTGCCCCTACATGGGGGCCCACATAGAACCCTCCCCCAGGCCCATGAAAGATTCATGGTCTCGTCTGTGCCGAGGAAACCACGTCCCTGAACGCAACATCGCTGCTTCACTGACAGTCCGGCCCCAGCTCTGCGGCTGTCTTCCAGGCTCAGGGCCATGACCAGGGCCACCCCTGAGCCGGCTACTTTCTTTTAGTGATTGGCCACATGTTACCACCCGTCTGTGCCGTGGATCAGCTTCCTCACCTCACTCCAGTCGGGGACAGTGGCTGGGGTTTCAGGGGCAGCCATGCATGATTCCTCCTGTGTCTACCCACCCAGTGTTTGCCGGCGCTTGTTCCCACGGTACCCTGAGCCCAGCTGGGCTGTGTGGGTGCCTCTGCACACCACCCGCAAGTGTGCCAGGGAGCCTGTGTGTGCTACCTGGGCTGGGCGCTGCCTTGGGCTCCAGCCACCAGCTCCCCACACACACAGGCCGGCTCTCACTGCGCTTCCACTCTGGGCCCTTTTCACTGGCCAGCAGTGGCTAGCAGTGGTGTGCATCTTGTCATGTGAGACACTGCTGAGCTGCAATGGCGGCCAGAGCATCAACGCCCGTGAGCAGCTTCCTAGCTCTCGAGGCTGCCCCCAACTTCCTAAGGAGTGAAGGACTCTCCAGCCAAGTCGGGGAAACTCCTAAAGCACTTGGCATAGGGGTCACCATCCACTGTGGTCCCCTAGGTGCTGCCCAGCCCTGTCAGCACTGGGGATCTCAGAGAGCAAACACCCCACCTGCAGCATCTCCCGAGCAGAGTCCCGGCATCAGCTAAATCAGGGGGGCCTCAGGACCAGAGGACGAGGTGCTGCCGTCTTGGTCTCTGCTCGCCTGGGGTGTCACGTGCTGAGACCAGAGCCAGTGGGTGGGGCTGTCCGTGGGCTGTGGGACATGACATGGCCCCACCCCTGCAGCACAGTGGCCCCCAGGGAGCTTTCCTGGGGTGGGGATGAGGGCAGGGTGCTGGCGGTGGCCAATACTGGGGACGGCCGGAGGACTTGTCAGCCTGGGGCCCTCCGAGGGCCCCGGCCCACCGGTGTCTCCAGAGAATTAGGGACAGCCATGGTCGGAGATTCGGGTGAATCCAGCCACCCTGGGTGTGGCCCAGCAGAACCTGTTGCCAGTGTCTGTCCACAGGACCGGCCCCCTGAGGGTCTGGGATGGCACAGTTTTGAGTGTCGAGGTGAGGACACCCACACCAGGCCCTCAGAGCCCCACACCTTACTGAGCCCCAACAACCCCACCACAGACCCCCCACCTCCCGCAACCCCAGTTACCCCCTGCTCTGCCCTGCATACACCCCCTGCCCTGAATTCCCACCACCCACACCACACCAGCCCCCTCACCATGCCCCAGCATCCTGCCCTGCACACCCACCCTGCCCCCCCACACCCCTGCCCTACCTCATTCCTGTCTCCCCCACCCCTGCCATGCACACCCCCTGCCTGAGGCTCTGAAGGCCAGTGGATGCAGAGGTGAGACTGCTTCAGTCACCCAGGGAACCTGCAAGCAATTTGCTGAGAGCCTTGAAACTGTGTTTGCAGATCAGCTAGGCAGCAGGAAGAGCGTGGAGACAGCGCCAGGACCTCTTGGTAGTTATTTTATACGTCCCCGGCAAAGGTTCCTTGTTGGCACTAGGACGAGTGTGTGTATATGTGTGCATGCACGGCACGTGTGTGTGCACATGCATGTCTTGCACATGCGTGTGTATGTGCATTCGTGCATGTGTGTGTGCAGATTTTGCCCAGCCCAGCTCCCCCATCTCACACTTTTTAATAAACCAGCATAAAGTAGAATTTATTTACATAATGCAATGATCCATGAAGGTTACCATAACACCGAGGACCATATTAGCCGCTTGAGTGGAATTCATTAGAAATTAACTACCACTTAAATTAATTTCCCTCCGCCACCAGGCTGTAATGGCGGGTCGAGACCGTCCATCACCGCTGCTGACAGAGGCCCTGTCACTACCGTTATTTATCGAGAGCGGCGGGCCGGAGCTGGCGCACCTGCCCACAAAGGCCCAGCCCAGCCTAGAGAGTCATCTCTTCCAGGGAGGGCCAAGCCCGTAGAGAGGGGCCCTGAAGCCCACCACCGTGCCTCTTCCCCAGCAGACCTGGGGCACGTGGGCTCTCTCCAGCTGCCACAGGAGCTGGGCACAGCTCGGAGCCCACCTCAGGCATGCAGAGATCTTCCGCCTGGCAGGGCAGCCACTGGCCTCGTCTGCAAGGTTGGCACATGCTGCAGCCTTGTGTGCACATGTGCCTGGTGTGTCTTGTGGTTTCTCGTATCTGTGTGTGATGTATCCGGGGCACACATGAGAAGTGTGCACTAGACACCTGTGCTGGCTGCATGTGTACACATGTGCTTCAAGCATGCTTACACGCCTGTGTGCTATGTGTAAGTGTACAGTGTGCTGCATCGCGCCTCCTGCACATGTGCGGTGTATTGTACACATATGGGCATGTGGAGCCTGGTGTGTGTAGCATGTGGAATGGGCCTGCAGGCACATGAGGGAGGTGGCAG
Source organism: Cryptotis parvus (assembly GCA_021461705.1). Classification (NCBI taxonomy): domain Eukaryota; kingdom Metazoa; phylum Chordata; class Mammalia; order Eulipotyphla; family Soricidae; genus Cryptotis; species Cryptotis parvus. The sequence goes on along the minus strand of JAJIBD010021385.1, from coordinate 550,755 downwards.
GAACCTGGTGCAGGTGGCGCCTCCCAGGGGCGTCCGGAGCTTGAGGGCCGGCAGGGGGCATTGTGCGGTGTGTCGGTGTGCGTGTGAGTGTGAGCATGAGTTTGCAAGACGATATCAGTGTGTGTCCATGTGACTGTGTCAGTTTGTCAATATGCATGTGAATGTCTGTGTGTTGACATGATCACTTGATCACTTGAATCCCGTTATTCATCAATTTGCTCCAGCGGGCGCCAGTAACATTTCCATTGGACCCTATCCCGTGCCAATGTAGCCCAATGGCATCTGGTTGATTCAGGAATATGAAGAGCCTCAAACCGTTCCTTCAGGGTCTTGACAAGGAAGTCTGACCATCTTGTAGGTGGGCGGCCACGTGATCTTTTGACATCCTGTGGGATCCAGTCGGTAACGGCTCTAGTCCAGAAGTCGTCCCCAAATCGCATTACATGTCCAACCCATCTGATTATCGATGCCTTGGCAAACGAGACAGCATCCCTGATTCTGGAATAGCGACGGAGGTCAGAACTCCGGATTCCTTCTCTCACTTGAGTGAGGCGTGATATTCCAAGCATAGCTCTTTCCATTCCTCTCTGGGAGACCCGAATAGCATTCTCATCCTGCTTTCATAGGGCCCAGGTCTCTGAGACATATGTTAATGCAGGGAGAATGGTGGAGTCAAAGAGATGTGCCCGGAGCCGGAGGGTTCTTTGTCCTTTTAGCTATTTCTTCTATGCCTTTGAAGGCATTCCATGCCACTCTCTTCCTCCTGCGCAGCTCAGGTTTTAGGTCGTTCATCATGTTGATTTCTCGACCTAGGTACACATAGCTGCTGCATTCAGAGATGTTTGTTCCATTGAGAGTGAATGGGGCCTCTGGAACTAGTTCATTTTTTCATAATCATGGTTTTCTTTAGATTCAGTTGTAGACCTATCTTTCCACATTCTCGGTCGAAGTCAGCCAGCATTTGTGCCGCTTGGCTAATATTTGGTGTTATTAGAACGATGTCATCAGCGAAGCGGAGGTGGGTGTAGTTGCAACCATCTATCTTCACTCCCATTCCCTCCCATTCTAATTGTCGCATGATGTTCTCGAGGGTGGCACTGAAGAGTTTTGGTGAAATGGTATCACCCTGTCGAACCCTCTTTTTGACATCAATGATCACTTCTTTGTAGAATGGTGAGATCCTGGTGGTGAATCTGTCATACAGCTCACGAAGGATCGTGATGTATTGGGTTTGAACACCCTGTTTGACTAGGGCTTCGATGACTGCTTCAGTCTCCACAGAATCAAAGGCTTTCTGTAAATCAATGAGCGTGAGACAGAGCAGCAGCTTGTACTCCCTACAAACCTCAATGAGCTTGGTTACTGTGTGGATATGGTCAATTGTGCTAAATCCTTTCCGGAAGCCTGCTTGCTCGCATGGTTGTCCTTCATCTAGTGTTCTGCTAATCCAGTTCAGGATGACTCATGTAAACAGCTTGTAAATGACGGACAATAGGCAGATGGGGCGATAGTTGCCAGTGTCGTGAATGTCTCCCTTCTTGAACAGTAGAACTGTCCTGCTGGTTTTCCATTGGGAGGGGCACCTTGCATTCGGACAGGTAGCGTGTGAAGAGCCGAGCTAGTGTATTGATGAGTACCGACGGCAGATTCTTCAGATGTTCGGGTCTGACTTTGTCTGGGCCTGGTGCTGTTCCCTTCTTTACCGATGAGATGGCATGTCGGATTTCAGAAGGGAGAACGTTGGGAATGACATATCCATCCTGTGGAATTTGGTATGTGGGCAGGTGGATGTGGATATCAAAGAGATTTGAGTAGAAGTCCTGGATAATCTTCTCCATTGCCTTTCTGGAAGATGTGATAGATCCATCAGGGCGTCGGAGGGCAGTCATCTTGGTCTTATAGTTGGCGAAGGACAGGCGGGTGGTGCGAATGCTTTTTCCGGCTTCGGCTGCATCTTCCAGTATTTCTGCTCTTCTGTCTTTGAGGTCTTCTTTTATCGCTTTTCTGCACCGTATAGCAAGCTTGGACGTTAGCATTTGGTCTCCTGAGGCTCGCGCCTTGTCACATTGGCGAATGAGCTCAAGAGTTTCTGAAGACAAGCGTTCTTTCATGTCTTTCTCTCTCTCGGCATCTTCACACAATCATGGAGGTGCTGAACCAGTCAGTTGTATTCTTCATCGATGTCGCCAATGATGGTATCTACCACCATGTTGCTGCAATGGTGCCAAAGAGTTCCCAGTTGGTGGTCGTTCTGGGAGTTCTCTTCTTAAACTTTGCAGCCTTTTCTCCCCCGTTGCGGAAGTAGAATTTTGCACGAAGGAGACGGTGGTCTGATCCTGTTTGGAATTTGGGGACGACAGCAATATCGGTCAGACAAAACCGTCGATTGAAGATGATGTGGTCAATTTCATTGTGGAACTGTCTGCCAGGAGATTCCCATATCCAACGTTTTGCTTCAGCCTTCTGGAACTGTGAGTTCCCATGAATGGTCTTGGTGGACATGATGAGTGTGTGAGGGTGAGCATTTCTATGAGAATGTGTGTGAGCATGTGTATGAGAATGTGTAGAAGTGTGTGAGGGTGAGCATGTCTATGAGAATGTGTGTGAGCATGTGTATGAGAATGCGTAGAAGTGTGTGAGGGTGAGCATGTCTATGAGAATGTGTGTGAGCATTTATGTGAGTGTGAACACACGTATGAATGAGAATGTGTGTCTGAGTGGGAGTGGGATGCAACCACATGCCTGTGGGCGTGCAGCATTAGACACCCAGGGCGACCAGGTAAGGGCAGGTATTTGGGACAGATGGGGGCAGAGATTTGGAGTGTTCAGACTCAGAGCAGACAAGATGGGAAAGAGGCTCCTCCGGATTGTGTGGGGGGACACCCTGTCAGACAGTGTGGGGCAGAGGCACCCCAGACAGATGGTGTAGAGCAGGCCACCTCCAGAGAGACCAGGTGGGGCAGGGGCGCCCCAGAGCAGAGCCATGGCCTCCGTGTCACCACTGTGACCCAGCCACAGTAGCTGGACAAGGGGGTGCAGGTCGTGCCCTCGGCTTCGGGCTGTAGAACAGGCAGTGTGCTAGGGGTAGTGGCCGCCCAGGAGTGCCTGCACCCAGGCTGGGTCTGTGAATCCCCTGAGGGGTGAGAGCTTCCTGGGGTCCTGTGTGTCAGCATGGGGAGGAGCAACCCTCCAGGAAAGGACCCTGTGTCCTTGTCCACTGCAGACTTCCCTGCCAATGACCTCGGCACACAGGCCCTTCGGGTGCTGGGGACCTAATGGGGGAGTGTCCCCACCCCGGGCCCCTCCTCCACAGCCTCCGAAGCCTCCTGCATACGCGCACGGAAGCACACACATAGCCCTGGGCGCCAGTAATGCTGGGAAACACATTTGTTCCATGTCCTCTCAGAACAGATGATGGACATGTAAAAATGTCCCCCTGCCTTTCTTTCCGGGAATACTTAGTTCAGAATTAACTTCTGTCAAGGAAACACAATTTCCTGCGCGTCCACAATATGTTATTTCCCGGCGTTTCGATTTGAGAGGGAAAGTGCTGGGCTGTGTTTGACATGTATGATTACAAGCTACAGACGCCGCTGACGTTTCTGCTGCTATTGCTGTTTCTCTTTAGGAAAAGCTGCTCATTAGAACCAAACAGGACCTTTCTTTCCTGAGAAACAAATAAATGTGGGGAATTGGCTGCCCTCAGAGGAGCTGCTGAGCTGTAAGCATGTCTTTGGAGAATAGGAGGCCCCTGAGACTCATATGGAGAAGAAGGTGGTGAGAGCAGGAATCTCTCTGTGGGGCACACATGAGCAATGCACACCGGCAATGTCACCTGCACAAGTGCACATGCTATCATGTCACATGCACCTGCTATCGTGTCACCTGTACACATGCACATGCTATAGTGTCACCTGCACATGTGCACACACTATTGTGTTACCTGTACATGTGCACATACTATTATGTCAGCTGCAAACATGCACATGACATCAGCTGTGCTGACGCCAACCCATATAGCCTAGATGGGCCATATAGCCTGAAGGGCTGCTTAGGAGGCAGCAGCGGCCCTGGCTGGGGACGGCTGTACCTGGTACATGGGAACAGCCACACCCGAAAAACTTGGGGCATAGGAAGAGTCCCTACAAACAGCAGGGTCCAGATCACCCCCAGCACCACGAGCATTGCTGCTGCCAGAACCCCGGGGCAGAGACCCCCACCTGGAGGGTATGACAAGCCCCCTGGGTTACAGGCTCTGCAGAGAAGCTTCCCCAGCCCTGGGACCCCAAGTCCCCCACGCTTACCCAGCAGCTGCCCTGGCTCCTGCAGAGACCCATGACACCATGTACCCCTAGGACACATTCACCAGGTCCATTCTTCCCCCTCCACCCAGGATGGCTGCAGACTGCTGGGGTTTGCCCCAAATCGGGGAACTCCCAAGGATTTGGAGCTGCTACTCGTGGGCAGGGTAGTGGGATTCCCTGTCACCAGTGGGCCTAGTTCAGGGAAGACCACAGCTCTGAGGCAACATTGAAGCTTGCGCAGAGCCCCGGCGGGCTGAGCAGACACTGACATGAAGGCTCACCTCCAGAAGTGTCTTCTGAGACTCAGGGTCCTCAGCACCCTGGGCACCGGGATGGCTGCGTGCACTTTTGGCACTGAGGCAGGTGGGGATTGAAATGAAATTTGTAGCAGGAAATTCACCAGCCTGAGGTGTCGGTACTGTTGCACCCATCATGCCCCTACCTATACCTGCTTCCAGAAGTAGGAGTCCCCTCGACCTGGAAGCAGACTGTGGCCATTACCCTGTTTCAGGAAGTAGAGTCCCCTCGACCTGGAAGCAGACTGTGGCCATTACCTATTTCAGAAGTAGAGTCCCCTTGACCTGGAAGAAGACTGTGGCCATTACCTGCTTCAGGAAGTAGAGTCCCCTCGACCTGGAAGCAGACTGTGGCCATTACCTGCTTCAGGAAGTAGAGTCCCCTCGACCTGGAAGCAGACTGTGGCCATTACCTGCTTCAGGAAGTAGAGTCCCCTCGACCTGGAAGCAGACTGTGGCCATTACCTGCTTCCAGAAGTAGAGTCCCCCTTGATCTAAAAGCAGACTGTGGTCATTACCTGCTTCCAGAAGTAGAGCCCCTTTGACCTGGGAAGCAGACTGTGGCCATTACCTGCTTCCAGAAGTAGAGCCCCCTTGATCTGAAAGCAGACTGTGGCCATTACCTGCTTCCAGAAGTAGAGCCCCTTGACCTGGAAGCAGACTGTGGCCATTACCTGCTTCCAGAAGTAGAGCCCCCTCGACCTGGAAGCAGACTGTGGCCATTAGCACTCAGCCCATCTCAGGGCTCTGGATGTCATATGCCATTCATGGGTCTACCTGGTAGGACGTTTGGTCTAGCATGTGGTCTCTTGTAGCTGGCTCATCACCTACTGTCCTGTTTTCACTCCTCTGATGGCCAAATGCTGTCTATTCTGTTATACATGAGACACAGCACATGTGTCTTGTTGCTGGTCCAAGGAGAGCGGGGGCACATAGTCAGAATGATATGGATTGGTAGATGGTGGGTGAGAGACCTCTAGGCAGTGGGGATTGTTTGCTCATGCCACAAGATGAGGGCCCAGCTCTCGTCTTGCCCTGGCAGCCCTGGGGGGGCATACCCCCCCAACACACTCACACACACACACATATACATACAACACACACATACACACACACACACACACACACACACACACACACACACAAACACGAGTACTGGAGCTCTGGGTTTCTGTAGCTCAAAGTCATTCACATTGCCCTGAGGCCAGGCACTCATGCTAATTAGATCCCTCTTGTGCAAATCAGCAATAGGAGATTGGGGGCAGGATTGGAAAATGCAGTTTGATTTTATTACTCTTGGAATAGCATTATAATTTTATCATGAATCCTATGCTAGCTATCAGGGTATTTCTCTCATAACCCCACGGGCCCCCCGCGTAAGGCATTTTACACATTTTGCATTCACCAGGAGATTGCCAGTCTGAGTTGGGTCCACCATTAAGATATAGTTCTGCTAAGTTCAAAAGAGGCATGCTCAGTTTGCCTCCGGGAAGCGAACATGACTCTCAGTAAAACAGAGGGCAGAGCACACTAAAATTACCCTGGAACAGAGAAACATGGACCTCGTGGATGTTTGGAGAAATACATCTGGCTGTACAAAATTCATGGTGTAAAATTATAATGCTATTCTCCATGTATTAAGAGTTGACTTGGGAAGTAGGGACTTGGCCTGACAATTAGCATTTGTTTAGATCTGATGCCCTGCCAGACGCCCCCTCCCCGCCCACAGCTCTGCCCCTGAGCCCCATCCTCAAGCCCCGCCCTCACATCCACGTATTCACATCCGCCCCTTATGCCCTGCCCCCTGACGGCCCCATCCGGAGGCCCCCCCCCCGCCCCTGCCCCTCAGCCCCATCCTCAAGGCCACTCGAGCAAATCAATGATGAATGGGAAGACAGTAATACAGTGATACAGTGTACAGGCATGTACATGTGGGGCATTTGTGGGATCCTTTGTGTGTAAACTTGCACGGGCTGGGTGCAAGAGTGCACACATGTGCTTCTCTGTTACTGAACAACGCCTGTCCTTCCATAAGTACCAGCACCACAACTGTTCTGTCTGTTCTTCTGTCCATCCCAGAAACCTGCACCCTTGTCCTCACGTCTGTCCAGATCTAGCACTTTCCTGCTGCTTCTCTGGGGAGTTGGACATGTCTGCCCTTGCTGTCTCACCTGCTGAGATAGTGCCTTTCGGAGGAAGGACAGAGACAGGAATCTCCCCACCCTGTGGCCTGCACCCGCCCTGCAACCTGACAGGAGCCTGTGGACGAGTGATGTGGCCACCACAGCAATGCTGGAGCAGGCCAGACCGTCAGGAGTGTCTCCCAGACAGGGACCTGATGCCATAGGTTTGTGGGTGTGACATCCTCCCTTGCAAACGGGGCCCTGGCCCCGTGGCTGGTTGAGCGGAGGCGTGCATGGCCCCAGAGGAAGGCAGTGGCCGTGGGAATGGCCGGTTCTGTCTGTGCTGTCAGCAGAGGGTCTGCGTGGGGCCAGTCAAAGGCCAGCCCCATTTGATGCTCAGACAGGCAGTTTCAGGATGCTCCAGACCATGGCAGGACCCCGAGCTGCAGCCCCAGCAAACCTCCACGAGGACACCGAAGAGTCACAGCTCAGACAGTGCTTCGTGGCTTTGTTTAAAAAAAAACCCCCGGTGGTGGCAAAGCCGCTCCTGCCGCCCGCACAGTCTCAATCATGTCTTTGTTGGCGTTCGGGAGATAATCAGCCCATTTTCCACGCTGCGCCTTGAGAGCGAGCTGGAGGCTGGGAGGGAGAGGGCCGACTTCTCATTAGACTGTTTGCTTTGCTACAATGAGCAAACACTACTTTGGTAATTAAAACATCGAATACAACAAAACCAAACAAAAATGAAATGGAGTGAGAAAAGCGTCCTGGTGATTGAGGTGGCCATTCAGAGCCAGTGCTGGCTCCTTCCGGGACCAAGGCCTCCTCTCCTGAGAGCCGGGAGGACTGCTCTGGGGCCATCTCCCCTCTGAGGGCTGGCCTTCCCCCCCCCAGTTTCGTCACCACACTTTTCCCCCGGAATCAGTGAGGGCAGGTACCCGCCCGGACCAGGCCAGCTTTGGGTATCGGTTCCGCCATTCTCCTGCTTCAGACACTCTCCCATTGGCCAGCATTTGGGGGGTCCTGGCTCCATCCTCATTGCTATGGTGCCCAGCACCCGATGGTGCCTGGTGGACATGTTCCAGGCAGACTGTGTGAGAATTCTTGGGGTCATCCTTTCACATCCTTCCACACGCCTGGTCCCTCACTTCCTGGTTGACACACCACACTTCCACTATCATGGCTTTGCTCCACTGCTCTGTGACCTTGGGACACATGCTGAGGATGACTTGATTTGCAGTGGAGACAACCATGTGAGGGCTGGTTGACCTGTCCCTGGGGTGCCCCACTGCAGTTCTTTCCAGGGTTTGGGCCACACCCAGCAGTGTCAGGTCTTACTCCCTACTCTGAGCTCAGGGTCACTGGCTGTGGAGCTTGGGACCATATCAGGTGCCAAGGATGGAATTTAGGTCAGTCACCAGGAAGGCCAGTGCCCTTCCCGCTGTACTCTCTGTCTCTGCCTCTCCTTCCTGGGGCTTGGACCCAAGACAACAGCCCATCAGGATGGTCTCTGGATGATTTCTCAGAGCTACTTCTGACAGGAAAGAAGCAAGGAGCAGTCCTGGGAGGGCTTGTGAGTGGGTGTGTGAGGGTGTGAGGGTCATGTGAAGGGGTTTAGGGGTGAAGGGCATGAGGGTGTGAGGGGGTATGTGAAGGTGTGACAAGGTGAGGGGGCATGTGAGGGGTGTATGAGGAAGTGTTTGGGGGTGTGAGATTGTGAGTGGGGCTTGTGGGGGTCATGTGGAGGGGTGTGTGAGGAAGCAGGTGAGACAGGACAAGCACTGTTTGGTCAGCCCTCCTGTGCTGATGTTCGAGGATCGCTATCATGTGATGGGGGCAGCGAGGTTCCTTGTCAGTTGGTGCGGGATGGTGGGCAAGTGGGGGCCATGGCTCTCCGGGGCTGCCCTGTGCCTGCCCGTCCATGCTGGAGCAGGTGCTGCATGAGCGCCGTGTCTGTGTCCTGACCGAGGCCCGGGGCCACATGCAGGCCGGGCACCCACCCCACCGGGAGCAGGAGCAGCAACCAGCCTAGTGGGCGGTGCATCTTATCTGCGCCTGTCCTGATCAGAGCTGAAGTGGATGGATCATGCAGCAACACGACAAGGCCAAGCTGCCCAGCTCGGACAGATGCTCCCGGCCCTGGAGGAGATAGATCGCAGTGATGGATCCCCACTAATGGACACCCAGGAAGGATCACGGCCCTGCAGCGAGTCTGCTGCATCAATCCGTCTTGGATGGGGCAGAGATTCTAATCTCCCGGCGACTTGCTCAGCACATCTGTCTTCCCATCGGCAAAGGAGCCAGTGGCTAGCTGAGGTGGTGGGGTCCACTATGCGCGTGGGGAGCCAGTACGACCCTCCCGAGCCTGGCGCTCTCCGGGATGCTCTGTAACACCAGCCTAGGGCAGATGGGCAGCTTTTCATACATGACCTGCTCACCAAGCAAACAAAATGTATTTCTTGCCACCCTGAATCCTAGTCACAGAGGCTTGTTTATGAGAGAACTGGCAGGGACATGTGTGGGGCCATATACAGGCTCATGTACAGGACCATGTGCAGGGACTCCATGTGGAAACCATGTGCAGTACTAGGTGTGGAAACTTGTGCAGTGACTACATGTGAAAACTATGTGCAGGGGCCACGTGTGAAAACCATGTGCAGGTGGCCAAGTGCATTTTTCTCAGAACAGACCGTTTGTGGGCTGGCACCAGGGGGACCAGCCCTTGGTAAGAGACTGGCACCTGACTCCAGATCTGCATCCTGTTATGGAGAAGGAAGGACTGAGATTGGGTTCAAGGCCTGACTCAGCCACACCGTGCAGAAAAACTCATGAGCCTCAAGGTCAGCGCCACCTCCAGAGCTTCCACCAGAAGCGAGCCTGCTCTGTCTGAGCGCCCTCCAGAGCGCCAGGCTGCTGCCGTCCTGGTCGTGTCCCCTGAGGCTGCCCCCTGCATTCCCACCATTTCTCACCTGCTGTCCCAGCTCACCCAGGAGTTCCTTCACGTTCTCCTAGAATCTACTCCATCTGCAGATTATTCCTCCGCATTAGACCCTGATTCCTTGCAAAGCCCTGGGTTCTGATTTCACTCCCCTGCCCCTGGCTGAGGCTGAAACCGAGAGGACCACCTGGAGGCAGCTTCAGTTGTTGGTTTCCTCCTTGGCCTTTGATGCTGCTGTGCCTGGCATGGGCCTTCCCAAGACCAGAACTTGCCTGTGTGCAGCTCACACCCCATACACAGCTCACACCCCATACACAGCTCACACCCCATACACAGCTCACACTTGCTACACAGCTCACACCCCATACACAGCTCACACCCCATACACAGCTCACACCCCATACACAGCTCACACCCCATACACAGCTCACACCCCATACACAGCTCACACCCCATACACAGCTCACACCCCATACACAGCTCACACCCCATACACAGCTCACACCCCATACACACACCCCATACACACCCCATACACAGCTCACACCCCATACACAGCTCACCCCCATACACAGCTCACACCCCATACACAGCTCACACCCCATACACAGCTCACACCCCATACACAGCTCACACCCCCTACCCACACACCCCATACACACCCCCTACACAGCTCACACCATACACAGCTCACACCCCATACACAGCTCACCCCCATACACACCCCACACCCCATACACAGCTCACACCCCATACACAGCTCACACCCCATACACAGCTCACACCCCATACACACCCCACACCCCATACACAGCTCACACCCCATACACAGCTCACACCCCATACACAGCTCACACCCCATACACACCCCATACACAGCTCACCCCCCATACACAGCTCACACCCCATACACAGCTCACACCCCATACACACCACACCCCATACACAGCTCACACCCCATACACAGCTCACACCCCATACACAGCTCACACCCCATACACAGCTCACACCCCATACACAGCTCACACCCCATACACACCCACACCCCATACACACCCCACCCCATACACAGCTCACACCCCATACACACCCACCCCATACACAGCTCACACCCCATACACACCCCACACCCCATACACAGCTCACACCCCATACACAGCTCACACCCCATACACAGCTCACACCCCATACACAGCTCACACCCCATACAGCTCACACCCCATACACCACACCCCACACCCCATACACACCCTCACACCCCATACACACCTCACACCCCATACACACCTCACACCCCATACATATCACTCTCCATACACAGCTCACACCCCATACACCCCACACCCCATACACACCCCCCCATACACAGCTCACACCTCATACATATCACTCTCCATACACAGCTCACACCCCATACACCCCACACCCCACACACACTCCCATACACACCTTACACCCCATACACAGCTCACACCCCCATACACACCCATACACACCCCACACCTCATACACACCGTACACAGCTCACACTCCATGCACAGCTCACACCAGCCCTACCCAGGAACTGCAGGCTGTGGGGCAGCAGTTCCTGTTCTGTGGGGCTCCCAAAAGTGCCTCCCTGAACCCCAAAAGGACACTTTTGTTTGTTTGTTTGTTTGTTTGTTTGTTTAGGAGACATACACTGTAGTGCTTGAGGCTGGCTCCCGGCTCTGCTCGGGGATTACTCCTGGCAGACTTGGGGGACCATGTGGGATATTGGGAATTGAACCCAGGTCTACAATGTGCAAGGCAAACATCCTACACACTGGGTTATCGCTCCAGTCCCCACAAGGGCACTCTTGTCTATAGATTTAGGGGGAGGGGCTGCCTACCATTGGAGAGAGGACCAGAAGCAGACAACTTGGGAGGGGGCTCAGATATGGAGGAGCAATGTGGGGTGTAGTCAGGCCTGGGAGGCTCTGGGGGAAAAAGAGGGGCAGGGCCCAGAGATCAGAGCTGTGGGCAGTTTGGGGCTGGGGCTGGGGCTCAGACACCTCAATGTGTTCCCCCAGCACTAATGGGACAAATGCAGGGAGCACAAGGATGGGGGCTGGGCCCATAGGGGGCTGGGTCTACAGCAAGGGTCAGAGGGTGGGGGCAGGGCCCACAGAAGGAAGGGAGGAAGAAAGGAAAGGAGGGAGGGAGGGAGGGAAGAAAGAAAAGGAAGGAAGGAAGGAGGAAAGAAGGGAGGAGGAAGGAAGGAAGGAGGGGTAGGGAGGGAGGGAGGAAAGAAGGGAGGAGGGAGGTAGGAAGGAAGAAAGGAGAAAGGAAGGAAAGAAGGGAAAAAGGAAGGAAAGAAGGAAAAGAAGAAGAAAGAAAGAAAGAAAGAAAAGAAAGAAAGAAAGAAAGAAAGAAAGAAAGAAAGAAAGAAAGAGAAAGAAAGAAAGAAAGAAAGAAGAAAGAAAGAAAGAAAGAGAAAGAAAGAAAGAAAGAAAGAAAGAAAGAGAGAGAGAGAGAGAGGAAGGAAGGAAGGAAGGAAGGAAGGAAGGAAGGAAGGAAGAAAGAAAGGAAGGATGGAAGGAGAAGAGAAAGGAAAGAAAGAGAAGGAGGGAGAGACGAGGAAGGAGATTGAAGAGATTAAAGGCTCAGTGTGTGACAAAGAAAATATGACATAGTCAAATTTTATTAATGGCGGCCCATCTGCATTGGGAGGGTAATTAACTATTCACAGGTGAAATTAACTGATAGGAGTGGCTGTCTCCTGCAAATCGAATGAGCTCAGATGGTATCAACAGTTTTCAACCAGTGTCCCCGCTTATCAAACCATCAAAGAAATTTGTCCACTCTCTTCCTTTGGGGGAAAACTTTAATTATCCAGTCCCGGCATATGGCAGGTCATTAATAAAACCAGTTATCAGGCTGCAGGTTCGAGAGTTCTACAGTTATCCATCTTTTATCTAAATAAACATTTGGGAAATGTCCTTAAAATTATTACAGATCCTTTGCCCTGCCCAGCAATCAGGGTTGTAGAAGGAAGCAGGCCCCGCTAGCACGCGAGGCGCGAGCTGCCCGTGCAGATAAGGCGGAGCTGGGGCAGGCAGCCTGCGGGGATGCCCCCATACATCAGTGACACGCGAAGGAGCGCCCCAGCTGCAGGGGACTTGCAGACCCTCCCTCGCTGCGCAGAGTGCAGGCGTCCCTGTCACTGTTCCACATCCCAGGCAGGCTGCCCTGGGGGTGGGAGTCCCAGGTCCACCCCAAGCAGGCGAAGGGCCAGCAGCTGCCTCCTGAGTCTTTCCCCCTAGAGCGCAGGGCGCCTGTTCCCTGCCGGGGCTGGTCCCACCCAGCCTGTCCCGCTACTGGGGACTGGTCCCACTGGACCTGTCCCCTGCCAGGGCTGGTCCCATCCTGCCTGAACCCTGGAGCAGGCACAATGCTTGGTGGGCAAAGATGTGAGCAATGGGGCGCGGAGCGATAGCCCAGCGGTAGGGCGTTTGCCTTGCACGGCCCGGCCCAGGCCGGCCCGGTTCGATCCCGGGTATCCCATATGGTCCCCCAAGCACCGCCAGGAGTAATTCCTGAGTGCAGAGCCAGGAGAAACCCCCTGAGCATTGCCAGGTGTGACCCAGAAAGCAAAAAAAAAAAAAAAATGTGAGCAATGGTCAAGGGACAGTGTGGTTCGGACAGTGTGGTTCCTCCATGACGTTCTGTGAAATTCCAAGTGGTTCCGTGTATGGTGACCTCTATTTGACCTGGACAGGAGACAGGGTAGGGTATGCCTCAACTGTGTGGGAGGGTCTGTAGGTGTGTAGGCCCCAGGGGTCTGACCACACACCCTCAACCCCTCAGCATAGATGTGGGTGTGGCAACCTCCCCACGCCCGCCAGGGCATGGACTCAGGCCTTAAGAACCATCAGAAGGGGCCGGAGCGATAGCCCAGCGGATAGGGTGTTTGCCTTGCACATGGCCGGCCTGTGCCGGCCTGGGTTCGATCTCCGGCATCCCATATGGTCCCCGAGCACCGCCAGGAGTAATTCCTGAGTGCAGAACCAGGAGAAACCCTGAGCATCGCGGGTGTGACCCAAAAAGCAAAAAAAAAAAAAAAAGAACCATCAGAAGCCTCAGGAGTGATGGGGGGGCACAGCATGGGGTACTGGCCACAGTCACTGGGAGGGGGTTGTCACTGGGCAGGCCACCATGCTCCCACAGCCGGTGCTTTACCCTACCTGCTGCATCCTGGGAGAAGACGTCCCTGAGGGGTGTAGGGGGCAGAGGGGAGAGGAGGCAGAGCCCCCAACGCTCAAGGCCCCTGAATGTGCATGTGGGCACAGAAGAAGCCACCAGGACGTCTGGGGACTGAGAGGCCGGGGACTGGCAGAGAGGGGTGGGAGTGGGTGCCGCTCAGCTGCACCCATCTCACCAGGCCCTGCAGTTCCGCTTCCAGACCAACCAACTGCAGGGACTATGCGGTCCCCATGCCGTCCCACCCGGCTGCCCAGCACTATCCTGTCTTGCTTCCTTCCCCGCTGCCCAGTGCCATCCTGCCCCGTCTCACTCTCTCCCAGGCTGCCCAGCGCTGTGCTGCCCGTCTCTCACTGTCCCGCTGGCCTCCTAGCAGCCCAGGGCTATTTGCCCTGTCCTGCTGCTGTCCCTCACGGCTGCTCAGACCTATCCTGCCCTGTCTCACTGTAAAGGAAAGCACGACTCAGCTCCCTGGGCTGCGCAGGGTGAGGAACGAGGCTATTTCCACACTCCAGAGCCCCAGCTGCTTGAGCATTAAAAATTACTTAAAACACAAATTTATGGCATTGTGATCACAATGGATTGTGTTGCTGTAAATGAATTGCAGTGTAAATTGCTGCTTTAAATTAAAATACAGCTGATTAGGGATAGCAGGAGGCTGATGGTGGGAAGGGGCGGGAGCACCCTCAGGACTGCTCTGGGCCCCCCCGCCCGAGCTCTCCGTTCCCTCACCTCCAGAGCTGCAGTCAGTCACTGGCCGTCTTCCGTTCTCCGAGGAGAACACGGGGAACAGGAGCTGAAAAGGGCGTGAAACAGCTTCAGAGAAGGGGAGAGGCCCGGCTTGAGTCTGAGGACGCTGAGCCCCCAAGTAGGACCCCCCTTCACTCCCCACCACACCCCATAGCTGAAGCCTTGGAGGCAGCAACAGTGTCAAGACCTGCCACTGGGACCCTCCACCCCCATCCCTGCACCCCTGTATCCCTCCACCCTATCCCTCTACCCCAACCCCAAACCTCATCCATCCACCCCCACCCCTCATTTGTTAACCCTCTTTATGCGATGAAATATATGAATGGCAGTAAAAGTTGCAGACAGAAAATAACAGGATGTGCCTCAGGCCTCTTGGTCCCTCCTGAGTTCTCTCTCAGCCCCCCAAGTCCCCTCACTCAGCCTCTCATGCCCCCTCCCGCTGCCCCCTGGACAGGGATCCTGAACAGCTTGAGTGGTGCCTGCACTAGGGAAGCTCAGCTCTTAAAAAGGACTTTCAGGGGCCGGAGGCGATAGTCCAGCAAGGGGGCGTTTGCCTTGCATGCGGCCTGCTACGTTCGATCCCATATGGTCCCCTGAGCACCGCCAGGAGTAATTCCTGAGTGCAGAGTCTGGAGGAACCCCTGAGCATTCATTGCCGGGTGTGACCCAAAAAAAAAAAAAAAAGTTTAAAAGAAGGATTTTCTTTTTTTTTTTTTTTTTTTTTTTTTGGGTCACACCCGCGATGCTCAGGGGTTACTCCTGGCTCTGCACTCAGAAATCACTCCTGGCGTTGCTCAGGGGACCATATGGGATGCCGGGATCAAACCCTGGCCGGCATGGGCCGGCCGCGAAGGCAAACGCCCCTACCCGCTGGGCTATCGCTCCAGCCCCAAAAAAAGGATTTTTAAAGACTGCAACTGTGCAGGACCAGGGCATGGCTCAGAGCAGCAGAGCACAGGCGTGATACTGGGACCTCTAATACCTCCGGATATCTCAGCACCACGGAGGCCTGTGTACTGGGCCCTGAGCACAGGCCTGGCATGCAGGGACCCCCTAATACCACAGGGCACCTTAGCACCACTGAGGCCTGTGTGCTGGGCCCCTGTCACCAGGAATGTCGAGGAACAGCTCCCGAATCCCCAAGCACCACCACAAATCCAAAAGCATCACTTGGATTTTTTCCCTCCAGCATGATGTGGTGGGTGTCAGCAGCAAGAGACCCGCAAACAGGATAAACATCAGGTTTCAGCTGGGCAATGGGCCTCAGAGAAGGGGCCCCTGACACAGGCGCCCAGCAGCAGCTGCTCAGAGCCTGGGACGGGCCTGGACCTGCTTCCAGCCAGCAGGGTGGGTCCTTCCCTAGGGACGTATGTCCCCCTTTCTCTAGTCACAGCCACACAGATGCAGAGCGCATCGAGGAACTGAAACCAACCAGCCATTTGGCCCCTCATTGTCTCAGCAAGAACATACAAAGCTGAAGCTCATGGCTGGCTCCTTCTGGCTCTTACTGCCAGCAAGCAGGAGCCTCGCGCTCAATGCCCAGAGCTGCCTACAAGGCACGCCAGTCCTGGCAGGGTCTGTGCTAGCCAGCTCCCACAGGGGCCCATGGACCACAATGCTGGCCCATGTAAACTACAGAGAGGCGAAAACCCCAGAGCCAGGAGGGGGCCTGGAAGGAGCCTGGACAAGAGATATGTCCTAATGACAGCAAGCCTGGGAGGGAAGGGCCCTGGGCCTCTCTCAAGGCACTCTGACAGGGCCATCAGGCGCGCCCTGACCAGCGTCGGGCAGATGCTCTGGCAGGCATTTGTGTACACCTTCACTCCTGTACTGCCACTGCCCTACCGACTCACCACAGGGGTGCCAGACACTCAGACCCCCTGGGCCCAGAGGTAGTGAGGAAGGGGAGGGGGTGTCAGGTCCCAGGGGCCTCCTACCCTCCTGGGCAGAGCGACGGCGCCCCCTGCCGACCAGGAGTGTCACTAGGTCTCACCCCCAACTGCAGAACAGGAGAAAGGTGGGGGTGGGGAGACTTCATTTCTGAGCTGATACAGAGGCTGTGTTCTCGTCTCCAAAGCCCCCCAGCACCCCCCACCTTGAGAATAGCCCCGGGGCAGACACCAGTCTTTCTTCACTCACTTGGTCTTCCACAGTCACAAACAAATGGACACAGGGCAGCACGGGACAATCCAGACCACTCGTCCTGCTGCCTAGGGCCTGTGCAGGAGCTGGGGTCTCACCTGGGAGGCCCCCTTACAGCACTCCTCACTCAGCAGGCTGGTGACAAACCCTCCCCCTCAGAAGTTTCCAGAAGATCTATCAATTCAGCGGATCTGTCTTTGCAGATCAGCAGCTGGCCTACCAGGAGCCTCATCCTCCCATGAGACCCCCAAAGGCGTAGCAGTGAAGACAAGGGGCTGTGTAGGAGGGCGGGGCTGCCAGGCCCCAGGGAGCAGATTCCAGGTTCAAGCAAAACTGGGCTGTGCTGGGGCCGAGACGGGAGGCCGCTAGCGCATACTTGTCTTCCAGCTTCCAGAAATCCCAGTGCAGCGGGTGCCCACACCATTAACCCGAGACCCCAGGCGCTGCCCCCGGCGCCGGCCCCACGCCCCAGCCCTGAGGTTATCTGCCTCTGAATTAAAATGGTAAGCTGGGGTCCCGTTTACACAAAGCCTCGGCTTTGACACATGCAATTACTGTAACACAAGGGCAGCCTCATCGCCAAGGGCTCCAGAAGGGGCTTTAATCAGAAACGGGGGCTGTTGCGGCCGCACTATAATTTCACCATTTGCGATTCCTCTGTGTTCTTACGTGTTCAGATAATTAGATACACTAGTTCTTGCTTCCCGAGAGGCCAGAAAGGGCAAAATTCCTATTCTTTTTTACATTAAAAAGATTAAATTATAATATAGGAAATGTGTAACTTTGGTCGAAATGACAAATTCACACTACATTAATCTCAGTGCTTACAAAAATGTTACAAATAATTTGTGTTCCTTCCCCCTTGTAGGTGCGTGTGAATTAATTACCTATCCAATTTCAGCACCTTTCACAGACAACTCAGAAAATAAGGTTTGTTTCTGCTGGCAGAGAAGGCTGTTCTGCAGGGCCAAGCGTAGGTTGGGAGCACCCCTCACCTCACCCGCCCTAACCCCAGAGGGGCGCCTAGACCCATCTGTATCTGTTCTGACACCGCACCAGTGCTCTCAGTTTTCATGGGGTCCTCACGTGGGGCCCCATCTGCACCCACCTTTGAGACCAGGATCATGCCAGCATCTCCAAGTCCACATCCGAGGCCCCATTGACCCCCACTGTCAGGCCCAGTTCAGCGCTTCAGCCACATCCTCTGGGAGGCTGCAGTGGGGGGGCATGATGCTGAAAACCAGGTCCCAGAGCTCTAATGTGGGGCCTCTCAGGACGTACAAGAGACACGTATCCCTGGATTAGGGGTCCCTTGCTGCCCACTACAGGTGCACCCTGAAAGTAGAGCGTGAAAAGGGACACAGAGCTGGGGTATCTATCTCCCAGCCAGGGGCCCCTGTCTATACTGGGAAAGACCTGGGGTGCACAAGGGCTTCGCTTCTGCCACCGTGGATGAGACGGGTACCCCAAAACCCCCTCAGTCTGTGCTCTGCAGGGAACCCCAACACAGGGGCACCCTTCACTGACACTGAGCGTCCTCCCTAAAATTCACGCACCCAAGCCGACTACCTCAAACACAGTGTCCCAAAACAAGGTTCCCCAAAAATACAACAGCCTCCGAAGCAGTATGCAGGTAGCAAGAGGTACGAAATCTGCTGTGTGACAGGGAGGAGTCGGTGTGGAGTGAACACACTCTGCTCTGAGACAACTCTGAGGTACCCCCAACTCCTCATACCCCTCACCCCTACCACCCCACTCCCCTCACACCACCTTACCCTTCACACCCTTCCTCACCCTCTTATTCCACAGCCCTCATCTCCTCAGCCCCATCGCCCCTGGGGCCCCTCAGCCCCTCAACCCCCTCAAACACTGAGCCTCTCACAGCCCTCAGCCCCTCACAGCCCTCAGCCCCTCACAGCCCTCAGCCCCTCACAGCCCTCAGCCCCTCACAGCCCTCAGCCCCTCACAGCCCTCAGCCCCTCACAGCCCTCAGCCCCTCACAGCCCTCAGCCCCTCACAGCCCTCAGCCCCTCACAGCCCTCAGCCCCTCACAGCCCTCAGCCCCTCACAGCCCTCAGCCCCTCACAGCCCTCAGCCCCTCACAACCCTCAGCCCCTCACAGCCCTCAGCCCCTCAGCCCATCACAGCCCCTCAGCCCCTCAGCCAAACTCCCTCTCTCGGATCACCTCATTCCTCGCCCCATTCATTCCCTCACACCCCGTCACTGCACGGGTGTCCCCGACACGTGGTGACTCGCCCCCTCAGAGGCCAGCTAGGGGCGATGGGAGCTGAGTGGGGGGCCAGAGGACGCCCTTCCTGGAGCTCCATGTGACTGGGCGCTGGGTCTGCTCCCCACTTTTGTGGCCCACATTGAGCAGCAGCGGCTCCTCCTCTGAGGATCCGGCTCCACCGAGCGCTGGGCAGCACCACAGGGCGTCCCGCCACACTGGCATCCCCGTTCTCACCACAGAGCCTGCAGGAGTTAAGGGCAGGCAGCGACAGGCGAGCTCTGTGGGGTCGCCCTCGCCTCGTGGCCCCCCCTTAGGACCCCCCAGCGCCCCCAGCCGCGGCCTCGCTGGAGGAGCCGGGAGGGGAAGGCGTCTGCCTGGGGCTCTCGCACAGGTGCCGGGTCCCGCCAAGCCGTGGGGCCACAGCGCGCGTGTCGGGGCCATGTGGCGCCTGGGGTGTGCCGCGGGAGAACAGGAGTGTTCACGGACGGCAACACCCGCGCCTTCAGGTTTCAGGGTGCCAGCCCCTGTGGGTGCCGGGCAGTCCTCCGGGAGAGTCAGGCTTTCAGGGAGATCGGCGCGCACTGCGCTGAAGGGGGTCAGCGTGTCCAGCCCGCCACCTCAGCTCTGCATCAGTCGCGCCGCCAGCCTGCGGGCCTCTAGGGGCGGTGTGGCCGCGCAGTGAAGGCAGAGCCGTGGGCGGGGCGTGAATACGTGGGAGGGCGGGGCTCGAGGACGGGCTGAGGGGCAGAGCTGTGGGGCGGGGTGGGGCCGCCGAATGGGGCCGTAAGGAGGCGGGGCGTGAGGGGCGGGGCGTGAAAACGTATTCACGTGATGAGGGCGGGGCTTGAGGATGGGGCTCAGGGGCAGAGCTGTCGGGCGGGAGGGGCCGTCTGGGCGGGGCCGTCAGGGGGCGGTGCTGCTTGAGGGGCGGGGCGTGAATAAGTAATATAGGGCGGGGCTTGATGACGGGCTGGGGCAGAGCTGTGGGGCGGAGTGGGGCCGCCGGATAGGGCCGTCAGGGGGAAGGCGTGAGGGGAGGGGCGTGAATACGTGATGTGAGGGCGGGGCTTGAGGATGTAGCGGAAGGGCAGAGCTGTGGGGTGGATGAGGCAGTCTGGGTGGGGCAGTTAGAGGGCGGGTCGTGAGGAGGCGGGTCTTGAATACGTGATGTGAGGGCGGGGCTTGAGGCCGGGGCTGAGGGGGCAGAGCTGTGGGGCGGGGTTGGGCCGTCAGGGCTGTGCCGTCAGGGGTGGGGCCGTCTCGGGGCGTGGCTTGAGGGGCGTGGTCTAAGGGGCGTGGTCGAAAGGGTGGGACCGAAAGGGGTGGGGCATGAGAAGCGGGGACGTAATGGGCGGGGCGTTAGGGCGGGGCGTTAGGGCGGGGCAGGGCTCTCAGTGTGCGGAGGCGTGCCCGGCCCCGGAAAGGTCTGGACACCTGCCCAGAGCTGAGTCCAGCCTCGCAGCGCCCTGGCTGGCAGCTGGTTGTTCCCGGCCCTGAGGCCAGCAGGGTGTGGGGCTGGAGGGGTCGGGCGCCCCCACTCGGCTCCGGTCAGGCCTCCCAGCACCCAGCTCAGTCAGGAGTCACCCCGCCGTCCCTCCTGCCCCTTCCCTGGCCTCCAGCTACTGCCCAAACGGGCGCAGCTGCCCTCACGCGCGTGTCCTGCCCTGTGAGCCCGCCAGCCCTCACTTTCTCTGGAGGCGTCTCTTCCTCCTAGGAAGGTCCCCAGGCCTCAGGTGTGTCCGCAGGGCCCGCCGCGCGCCCCGCACAGTGCGGTCCCAAGCAGAGGAAGGGGCAGGGGCGGGACTGGGCGCGCGGGCAGGCGGCGAGGCGGGACTCGAGGCGGGACTGGGCGCGCGGGCAGGCGGCGGGACCCCGTGGCAAGTCCAGCGCTCCGCGACACTGGCCACAACGGTGGCGCTGCGCGCCGGGTGTCCGGCTCCGAGCCGGGTCTGGGGAAGCTCCTGCTGGGAAAACCCTGGAAACCCTCTTGGAGGGGAGTCCCGGGGACAGGGACCCTCATCTGAGGGGACCCCGGGGACAGAGAGCCTCATCTGAGGGGACCCTGGGGTACAAGGAGCCCCATCTGAGGGAGTCCCGGGAGACAGGGAGCCTCATCTGAGGGGACCCCGGGGACAGGGAGCCTCATCTGAGGGAGTCCCGGGGACAGGGAGTCTCATCTGAGGGAGTCCCGGGGACAGGGAGCCTCATCTGAGGGGACCCGGGGGACAGGGAGCCCCATCTGAGGGGGACCCTGGGGGACAGGGAGCCTCATCTGAGGGAGTCCCAGGGGACAGGGAGCCCCATCTGAGGGAGTCCCGGGAACAGGGAGCCTCATCTGAAGGGACCCGGGGACAGGGAGCCCCATCTGAGGGGACCCCGGGGGACAGGGAGCCTCATCTGAGGGACCCGGGGACAGGGAGCCCCATCTGAGGGGACCCCGGGGACAGGGAGCCCCATCTGAGGGAGTCCCGGGAGACAGGGAGCCTCATCTGAGGGGACCCCGGGGACAGGGAGCCTCATCTGAGGGGACCCGGGGACAGGGAGCCTCATCTGAGGGGACCCGGGGACAGGGAGCCTCATCTGAGGGAGTCCCAGGGACAGGGAGCCCCATCTGAGGGAGTCCCGGGGAACAGGGAGCCTCATCTGAAGGGACCCGGGGACAGGGAGCCCCATCTGAGGGGACCCCGGGGACAGGGAGCCTCATCTGAGGGAGTCCCGGGGACAGGGAGCCTCATCTGAGGGGACGCGGGGACAGGGAGCCCCATCTGAGGGGACCCCGGGGACAGGGAGCCTCATCTGAGGGAGTCCCAGGGGACAGGGAGCCCCATCTGAGGGAGTCCCGGGGAACAGGGAGCCTCATCTGAAGGGACCCGGGGACAGGGAGCCCCATCTGAGGGGACCCCGGGGACAGGGAGCCTCATCTGAGGGAGTCCCGGGGACAGGGAGCTTCATCTGAGGGAGTCCCGGGGACAGGGAGCCTCATCTGAGGGGACCCCCGGGGACAGGGAGCCTCATCTGAGGGGACCCCGGGGGACAGGGAGCCTCATCTGAGGGAGTCCCGGGGACAGGGAGCCTCATCTGAGGGGACCCCGGGGACAGGGAGCCTCATCTGAGGGAGTCCCGGGGGACAGGGAGCCTCATCTGAGGGGACCCCGGGGGGACAGGGAGCCTCATCTGAGGGAGTCCCGAAGGACAGGGAGCCTCATCTGAGGGAGTCCCGGGGACAGGGAGCCTCATCTGAGGGGACCCGGGACAGGGAGCCTCATCTGAGGGAGTCCCGAAGGACAGGGAGCCTCATCTGAGGGAGTCCCGGGGACAGGGAGCCTCATCTGAGGGGACCCCGGGGAACAGGGAGCCTCATCTGAGGGACTCCCGGGGACAGGGAGCCTCATCTGAGGGAGTCCGGGAGACAGGGAGCTTCATCTGAGGGGACCCGGGGACAGGGAGCCCCATCTGAGGGGACCCCGGGGACAGGGAGCCTCATCTGAGGGGACCCGGGGGACAGGGAGCCCCATCTGAGGGGACCCGGGGGACAGGGAGCCTCAACTGAGGGAGTCCCGGGAGACAGGGAGCCTCATCTGAGGGGACCCCGGGGGACAGGGAGCCCCATCTGAGGGAGTCCCGGGAGACAGGGAGCCTCATCTGAGGGAGTCCCGGGGACAGGGAGCCTCATCTGAGGGGACCCCAGGGGACAGGGAGCCTCATCTGAGGGAGTCCCGGGGACAGGGAGCCTCATCTGAGGGAGTCCCGGGGACAGGGAGCCTCATCTGAGGGAGTCCCGGAGACAGGGAGCCTCATCTGAGGGGACCCCGGGGACAGGGAGCCTCATCTGAGGGGAGCCCACTGGACAGGGAGCCTCATCTGAGGGGACCCGGGGACAGGGAGCCCCATCTGAAGGGACCCGGGGACAGGGAGCCCCATCTGAGGGACCCGGGGACAGGGAGCCTCATCTGAGGGGACCCGGGGGACAGGGAGCCTCATCTGAAGGGACCCGGGGACAGGGAGCCTCATCTGAGGGACCCGGGGGACAGGGAGCCTCATCTGAGGGGACCCAGGGACAGGGAGCCCCATCTGAGGGGACCCCGGGAACAGGGAGCCTCATCTGAGGGACCCCGTGGGACAGGGAGCCTCATCTGAGGGGACCTGGGGACAGGGAGCCCTCATCTGAGGGGACCCGGGGGACAGGGAGCCTCATCTGAAGGGACCCGGGGGACAGGGAGCCTCATCTGAGGGGACCCGGGGGACAGGGAGCCTCATCTGAAGGGACCCGGGGGACAGGGAGCCTCATCTGAGGGAACCCCGGGGGACAGGGAGCCTCAACTGAGGGAGTCCCGGGAGACAGGGAGCCTCATCTGAGGGGACCCAGGGACAGGGAGCCCCATCTGAGGGGACCCCCGGGGAACAGGGAGCCTCATCTGAGGGGACCCCGGGGACAGGGAGCCTCATCTGAGGGGACCCGGGGACAGGGAGCCTCATCTGAGGGGACCCCGGGGGACAGGGAGCCTCATCTGAAGGGACCCGGGGACAGGGAGCCTCATCTGAGGGGACCCTGGGGGACAGGGAGCCTCATCTGAGGGGACCCCGGGGACAGGGAGCCTCAACTGAGGGAGTCCCGGGAGACAGGGAGCCTCATCTGAGGGGACCCAGGGACAGGGAGCCCCATCTGAGGGGACCCCGGGAACAGGGAGCCTCATCTGAGGGGACCCGGGGACAGGGAGCCTCATCTGAGGAGACCCCGGGACAGGGAGCCTCATCTGAGGGGACCCCGGGGACAGGGAGCCTCATCTGAGGGGACCCCGGGGACAGGGAGCCAAATCTGAGGGGACCCCGGGGACAGGGTGCCTCATCTGAGGGTACCCGGGGACAGGGAGCCTCATCTGAGGGGAGCCCACTGGACAGGGAGCCTCATCTGAGGGGACCCTGGGGGACAGGGAGCCTCATCTGAAGGGACCCCGGGGACAGGGAGCACCATCTGAGGGGACCCCGGGGACAGGGAGCCTCATCTGAAGGGACCCGGGGACAGGGAGCCTCATCTGAGGGGACCCGGGGACAGGGAGCCTCATCTGAAGGGACCCTGGGGACAGGGAGCCTCATCTGAGGGGACCCGGGGACAGGGAGCCCCATCTGAGGGGACCCCGGGAACAGGGAGCCTCATCTGAAGGGACCCGGGACAGGGAGCCTCATCTGAGGGGACCCCGGGGACAGGGAGCCTCATCTGAGGAGACCCAGGGATAGGGAGCCTCATCTGAGGGGACCCCGGGGACAGGGAGCCTCATCTGAAGGGACCCGGGGACAGGGAGCCTCATCTGAGGTGACCCCGGGGACAGGGAGCCTCATCTGAGGAGACCCAGGGGACAGGGAGCCTCATCTGAGGGGACCCCCGGGGACAGGGAGCCTCATCTGAGGGGACCCCGGGGACAGGGAGCCTCATCTGAGGGGACCCCGGGGACAGGGTGCCTCATCTGAGGGTACCCCGGGGACAGGGAGCCTCATCTGAGGGGAGCCCACTGGACAGGGAGCCTCATCTGAGGGGACCCAGGGACAGGGAGCACCATCTGAGGGGACCCCGGGGACAGGGAGCCTCATCTGAAGGGACCCCGGGGGACAGGGAGCCTCATCTGAGGGGGACCCCGGGGACAGGGAGCCTCATCCGAAGGGACCCGGGGACAGGGAGCCTCATCTGAGGGGACCCGGGGACAGGGAGCCCCATCTGAGGGGACCCCGGGAACAGGGAGCCTCATCTGAAGGGACCCGGGGACAGGGAGCCTCATCTGGGGGGACCCGGGGACAGGGAGCCTCATCTGAGGGGACCCGGGGACAGGGAGCCTCATTTGAGGGGATCCCGGGGACAGGGAGCCTCATCTGAAGGGACCCGGGGACAGGGAGCCTCATCTGAGGAGACCCCGGGGGACAGGGAGCCTCATCTGAGGGGACCCGGGGACAGGGAGCCTCATCTGAGGGGACCCGGGGGACAGGGAGCCTCATCTGAGGGGACCCGGGGACAGGGAGCCTCATCTGATGGGACCCCGGGGACAGGGAGCCTCATCTGAAGGGACCCGGGGACAGGGAGCCTCATCTGAAGGGACCCCGGGACAGGGAGCCTCATCTGAGGAGACCCCGGGGACAGGGAGCCTCATCTGAGGGGACCCGGGACAGGGAGCCTCATCTGAGGGGACCCGGGGGACAGGAGCCTCATCTGAGGGGACCCGGGGACAGGGAGCCTCATCTGAGGGAGCCCACTGGATAGGGAGCACCATCTGAGGGGAGCCCACTGGACAGGGAGCACCATCTGAGGGGAGCCCACTGGACAGGGAGCCTCCCCTGAGGGCACTTCCTGGGGGCCAGGGCACATCTGATGGAGCCCCTTGGGGAGTCAGGGGCGTCCCTCATCCAGGGAGCGAGGTCTGCACATGAGCCCACCCCTAGGCCGCCCTGCTCTGGGCGGCTCCCTTCCACTTTGCTGCTCAGTACAAGTTCGTGGAACCTGGGAGTCTGTGTGCCGGGTCGTTCCCTCAGAGAGCCCCTCGTGGGGACAGGGTCCCCGATCTCCCCCCAGAGCCTCAGCCCCAGCAGAGGGAGGCCTCGTGGGACTGAGCTGGCTTGTCCCCCCAAACTACAGAGCCTGAACACAGCATCGCTGCAGCCTTAGGAAGCTGGGACGGAGCCGGGACCCAGCACCCGTCAGCTCCCAGCCCGGGCACCCATCAGCTCTCTGCCCCCTCCTTGGGAGCCCGAAGCGCCCCTGACTCGGGACCAGGAGTGCAGGTGGCAGCTCCCTGCCCGCTGTGGCCTGAGAGCAGGGAGCAAGGACCAGCCTGGACAGAGCCCTCGGCCTCAGAGCTCCAGCTCACCCCTGGATCAGAGTCCTCGGAGGGACCCAGGTGCTTTCTGATGGGGGGCCTGAGTGAGGGGCCCAGGGCAGGTCTCTGGGGGGTACTGGGGAGTAAGGACCTCCATCTCTCCTTCCCCGCCCCATGATGCCCCTCCCATCCTGCATTCACCCACACAACCTGCATGGCCCCAGCCCAAGTGCTGGGGCGTGGGCCAGATCACAAGCCTGTCCGCTTGGTTCTGACAGGCCACCCTGGAGGTGTGGGGTTGGGGGACAGGTCACAGAGAGTTCGGACAGGCCAGGACAGTGCGGGGCCCCTGCTCATCTGCCCCTAGCGGGTGCTCTAGGAACCACGTCCGCACACTCACCCAGAGCCCCTCTCTGCCCTCCCTGGCCTGCCCCCGGGTGGGAGCTGCTTCAGCCTTCCCCAAAGCAACTGCACGCTTTCATCCCACTTTCTCCTCTGCACCGAGCCCTCAGAGGGACAGGCTAGAACTGCCCCGTGGACACTCTGCCAGTCCATGCTCAGCACCGCTGCCCTGGCTGCTTGGGGGTGCAGGCTGGTTCCCCACAGAATGTGGTGCCGCTTCCCAGAGAGGGTCCCGTGGTCCCCAGAGCTCTCCTCTGTGGTGCCAGTGAAGCGACTTCGGTTGGCCTGGCCGAGGCGGGTCACCCACTCTGGGTAGCTGCCCCAGTGGGCTCTGGCCAGCTCACAGGCGGGGAGCAGGCGGCGGCTGCCAGCAGGGTGCTGTTGTCTGCAGGGAGCGCGTGCAGGAGGCAGCTCTAGCCCAGGGGGCGCTGATGCCCAGAGTCCCGGCCAGGTTGGGGTGACGGGGCGCTTCCCCCAGCTGCCCCTGGCCACTTGGGTTCACCCTCACTTTGCCTTGGTGGGAGGTCCTGAGGCTGAGAAAGCTGCAGCAGGAAGGGGCAGTCCAGGGCCCAGGAAGCTGCAGGGGCCAGCGGGACTATCACATTACAGCCTGGGGCGGCCGGAGACCGTCTCTCCCACCCTGGGGTGTTTCTGGGGAAACCCTGACACCCCCAGAAGTGTGCCCTGCAAATGTGGGTGCTAGAGGGGAAGTCCCTGGCTCCCTCAGCCGGAAGCTGCTCCACAAGCCGGAAGCCCCGGCCCGCATCCAAGCAGCCAAGGCCCGGGCAGGCCTGTGAACTCAGCCGCCGGAGGTTGGGGGATGGCCCTGCTCCCGTAGAGAAAGGCTGACTCACCAGGGCCCTGTGGCCACTCAAATGAGCTTAGGCCAAGCAGTGTCCTTTCAACACCGGGCCACGGGTCACAGGCCTCACTGACCAGGACTGGTGCAGGCCACTCGGCTCTCACTGCAGCCTGCGAGAAGGGGTGTCTGAGCGGTGCTCCGAGGCTCCTCTCCCCCAAGTTCCCAGAGGGCGCCTGCAGGACACAGAGGCAGGAGGCCTGGATGGGCTCCTGGGCAGCACCTGGGAGATGGAAAGGACCCAGGGCTCAGGCCTCAGAGTGTGGGCCCGCGGTGCTGAGCTCCAGGTGCACCGCCGCTCTTTAGAGGCCAGACGGCTGGCAGGAAGCTCGTGGAGTGCAGGGGCCTTGGGAACAGGATGGAGCTCGGACCGTCTTCCCTGACCCACCGCCAGGACTCGCTACTGGCAGGAGATGGAGGACAGCAGTGGAAGGCCAGACCTTCGGTGGTGGAGCAGTGTCTTAGGAGACACAGCTGGGCTCTAGGCTTGTGTTTGTTTTGCTTTTTGGGTCACACCCGGTGATGCTCAGGGCTTACTCCTGGCTCCTCACTCAGGAATTACTCCTGGCGGTGCTCGGGAGGCCATACGGGATGCCGGGGATGGAACCCGGTCGGCGGGTGCAAGGCAAACGCCCCACCCACTGTGCCCTGCCCGCCCCGGGTTCCAGGTTCTAAAGGATATTGGATAGCACCCAGCTCTGACTCCGCCCCTGGCACGCCTACGCCTCGGGTTCAGACTCCGCCCCAGCTCTGACTCCGCCCCTGGCACGCCTACGCCTCGGGTTCAGACTCCGCCCCAGCTCTGACTCCGCCCCTGGCACGCCTACGCCTCGGGTTCAGACTCTGCCCCAGCACTGACTCCACCCAGCACTGACTCCGCCCCAGCACTGACTCCGCCCCAGCACTGACTCCACCCAGCACTGACTCCGCCCCAGCACTGACTCCGCCCCAGCACTGACTCCACCCAGCACTGGCTCCGCCCCAGCATTGACTCCGCCCAGCACTGACTCCACCCAGTACTGACTCCACCCAGCACTGACTCCACCCAGTACTGACTCCGCCCCACTGCTGACTCCTCCCAGCACCGACTAGGCCTGGCTGACTGCCCCAGCTCTGACTCCAGCACTGCCTCCAGCACTGACCCCGCCCCCACTGCTGACTCCTCCCAACACCGACTCCGCCCCGGCACTGACCGCCCAGGGCTGCCTCCTCCCCACCCGCTGCTGACTCTACCCTGCACCGATTCGCGGGCTGACGCTGCCCTGGGCCCCTGACTCCACCCCCACCCAACGCCAACTCCGCCCCGTACTGACTCCTCCCTACCCCTTCCGCCAGCACCGACTTGGCCCCGGGGCAGACTGTACGGCTGCCTGCGCTGGTCGGTTCCTGCGATGACCGAAAGCACCAACCACCTTAGAGACGGCACCTATCCACTTCTTTCTGGGGACCGTGCAAAGCTTCGGTTTAAAGCCGAACAAGCCACGGGGCTGAGAACGCCACACATCCCCCAACTCTGTAGCTCAGGGGCTCCTTCCCAGAACCAGCCCCTGGCTCTGGGTTGTGGGGGTGCCCTCTTGCCCACAGCAGCCAAGCGCTGCTCCAAGAGAACTTGATACTCTGCATCGGGAAGGGGCCACGGGAGGGGGGCTAGACGCCCCGGGCTCACTCTGAGGGTGTGCAACTTGGGCTCTTCCCAGGTTCACCCACTGAAGCCTAATCCGGGGTCGCTGCGGGTCCCGCCCCCAAGTTGCCCTAGTTCCTGAGCCTGCTAGTCTGACGTGCTGCCCGGGGAACAGAGGCTTCTTGTCGCTGCCTTCAGAGCTGGCGGCTCTGGGGGCCTGGCGAGCGTCCAGGGGGCACAGAGGGAGCTGTGTGTCACGGTGCTTCAGCACCACAGTGCGGCACGCTGTGGTGGAAAGGAAAGCGGCGAGACCATCAGCTGCCCTTGGCAGGAATGCGGCCTTTTCCGGAACAGCTGAATGCCTGCTGCCAGCCAGGGTTATTGAACACCCTTAGACCTAAAATGAAAATAGTATAGAATCCGAGGCGCGGGCCCCTTCCTGTCTCTCTGTCGCTCCTCAGTGCACAGACTGCGTCACTGAGTCCAAACCGGATTCTTCAGAAGCTCCGTTTGGTTGAGAACTACCTGCCAAGTGTGCCAGAAAGACTGCGCTGGCCTATGAGCCCAGGACGGCCAGCTGGGTCCTTCCGTGTCCTTTCTGGGCGCTGGAGCCTCGCAGCCCCGCCACAGCAACCAGCACGCACACGTGAAAGCGCTTGGCAGCAGAGCAGCAAACTGGCTTGTCGACAGTTTGACTCACAGAGGAAGCCACTGTAAAGCTGAAGGGGCGCATCTGAAGGCGGGGCCGCATTGGCAAAGAAAACAAGAAGTGGCCCACACTCAGACAACCAGGGCTGTGGTCACAGGCTGGCTTGATCAGCCCCCGCTGCGGAGAGCCCCCACAGTCCCATCTGGGCCCACGCTAACTCATTTGCTTTGCCCACTGTGAGCCATAGCCTGTGCCTGGTGTCCACACAGGTTCCATCCCCGAGTGCCCACTGGTGAGGCCAGGACCTGCCCTTGAGCCCCCAGGGCCGGGCGTGGTGGCCACACAAAAGCCCGACCTCACCAGGTAGGTGCGCCCCCGGCCTGCCACCCGGTGCTTGTGGCGGGGTCTTTGTCCCTGTGCCTGACGCCGTGGTCCCTGGGGATGGGCAGAACCTCATCCTCACACACACAAATGTAAGGCACGTCTGGGCACGGGACCACACGGCAGCAGGTGGCACCTGGATGGGTGCTAAGAGCTAAGACGGCAGGGGTCCGCGGCCCCATGGAGGCACAGGGTGAGGCACAGGTCTGGGGAGCTGTCCCAGCTGGAACCAACTCTGTTCTGTGCTGCTCCACCCAGGCTCTCCTGCTCCTTCTGCCCGGACCCCCAAGCGCAGCCCTGGGTGGGGCTCTAACTCACGGCAGAGCCCCTGCAGGAGGTGGAGAGAACTGGCAGCTCTGTGGACTCAGAATCAGCAATACTAACCCTGGTCTGACCATCTTACCCCCACAACCAGCTGGGACCCCCTGATCCCTGTCTCTGTGTCCCTCGACACAGGATTCTTGACCCGTGTCCCCCTCGGCAGAGGTCCCTGCCCCGTGGCCCCGTGTAACGCAGGGTCCTGTCCGTGTTCCTGCCTAACACGGCATCCTGACCCCATAACCCTCTGGACACAGGTCCCCAAGTCCTTCCACGTTCTTCTCAAGTGGCCAGATCCTGCTCCGTGGATCCACACAGGCCCTCCAGCTGGCTGTAGCCTTAGAGGCCGGCAGGAGGGAGGCCTGACCCTTGACATTCTTGACCCCCATGGGCCGAGCGAGGCCAGTTCCGGCAGGAAGCACCTGGGTGCAGCTGGGTCAGGTGCTGCACAGCTGTCAGCAGACAGGTGCCCACTCAGGCTGACTTCCCTGTTTGCTCAGTGAGAAGTGCGGACAGCAAACAGGGCCCGGTTCCTGTGGGGTGATGTGGAGAGGGCAGTGTGGGCTGGCAAGCGTGCAGAGTGCGTGTGTGAGCAGAGACGAGTGCTGCAGGGGTGCAGTGCAGGAGTGGTGTGTGCGTGTGTGCATGTGTGTATGTGTGCATGTGTGCATGTGTGTATGTGTGTATGTGTGCGGGGTGTATGTGTGCATGTGTGTATGTGTGCATGTGCGTATGTGTGCATGTGTGTATGTGTGCATGTGCGTATGTGTGCGGGGTGGATGTATGAAGGTATATGGCGCAGGAAGGGATTTTGTGCAGATGTGTGTGTGCAGGAGGGCCAGTGGGTACAGGGGTGCAGGGGTGCTTGTGTGTAGGGTGAGTGTGTACAGGGCTATGTGTAGGGGTGCGTGTGTGTGCAGGACAGGTGTGTGCACGTGAGGTGTGTGCAGGACTGCCCTGTATCTGTGCAGGGCAGGCGTGTAAGGTGTGGAGTGCACATGTGTGTGCTGGTGTTGGTGTACAGGTTGTATAACACGGGTATGTGCCTAGAGTGGGGCATACAGGTGTCTAGGTGTGTTAATGCGTGCGGGGTGAGGAGCACAGGTGTATGTACAGAAGTGGAGGGTTGCAGGCGTGCCAGGAGTAGCCAACCCGGGGCTACCATGTTGCTTGGCCCATTCATACACACCCCTGTCTAGCTCGTGGGGCTACATGAGCCTCGGTCACCTTCTGGTGGAGAGCAGTCACACACCCTGAGAAAGGGGTGCGTGGCAGGGGTGGGAGGACAGAGCGCTCGGGCCAACAGGCCCACGTGCACACGGCTGCTCCCAACCCTCAGCCACCGTTACGGCGTGCCAGTCTGGGGCGCAGCAGTTGTTTCGGGGGCCTCCCCTGCAGGCCTCCATGGCCTGGGGAAAGGAACGGAGGCCCCAAAAAGCTGGGGTGGGAGCGGGAGGCAGGCGGAGTCAGACAGCGGGAGAGTGGCTGCATGAAGGAGAGGGGTTCCCGAGAGCAGAGAGCAGTGGGGTCGCAGGCCTGATGGGCACTAGTCCGTACCCGCTGAGAACCCCAAGGGCGCAGTGGACGTTCGAGCACGGGCACAATGGGACAAGCATAGCCGTGTGTGCCATGTGTGGCTGCGTGGCCTCCCACCATCTCTGGGCCAAGCTGCCCGCCCACGCCGTAGGCTCCTTGATCCTGGCAGCTGAGCCTCCCTCCTGGCCACCTGCGAGCTGACTTCCTCCAGGAACTGACACCCCAATGGCACCAGTCACCCAGGGCGGAGTCCCAAGACAGGAGGCTCCTTGGTGCCCAGGGCGCCACTGAGCCACCCACGGCCTGTCCTCTCTAGAGCCGGTATGGCAAGGGGATCGTGTTTTCCTTGAGGACCTGGTACATCAGCCACATGAGCAGGGCAGGATGGGGCACCCAGTGACAGAGCTCAAGTCCCAGAGGTCACAAGATTCTCAGCACTCCTATGACACCCTCAAGAGACTCGGGTCAGGGTTGGGGTTGGGCTCGGGGTGCCTGGGCCATGCAGGTCCCGTGCCAGAACGGTCCTCTGAGAATGGTCAGGAGCCAGCCCCGAGCACTGCTACATGTGGCCCAGAAACATCACACACAAGAAAATAATAGGTGAGTAAAGACCACGTGTATGGGAAGGGAAGCAACCCAGCGGGCAAGTGGCCGCCCACGCCACAGGGGTCGGGCTGTGCAGAGCGGCAGCGCCCTGGGCCCCGCAACCCGGCCTCATTCCTGCACACTCTGAGCACAGAGGAGCGGCACTAACAAGACCAGAGCCAGGTCTGGAAATGGGCCGAGTGTTTGGAAATGGACACACAGTGGGACCGGGGAAGAGCTCGGATCCAGCAGCCCCTGGGCAAGTGCAGGCAAAGCCTCGGGCAGGGGCCGGAGCAGGAACTGAACCAGCTTCCAAAGGAGGGGTTGGGAGGAGCGGATTACACCCCGGCAAGGGAAGGAAGGAAATAATCGCAAGGCCAGAGCAGAAGCGCAGTAGGAAAAGACAAGCTCATTTCGGTCAAGTCTCCCGAGCAGTGAGAGAGACAGGGAAGGCCCCAACCTCCCGTAGAGCTGGGAGTGGCCCCTCTGCACACCACACACAAGGACGGGAGAGGCCACAGGAACCATCTCCGGAGTCTGCACAGCTTGGTCTAGAAGGACAATTCCTAGGAATACTAACTGGTCCAAACTGACCCGGAAAGAAATGGAGGTGACCTCCCCGTGCGGGACACAGAAAGGGACCCGTCCCTTATGGGCCCTGGAGAAGGTGACCCGTCCCCTGTGGGGAACTGGAGAAGGTGACCCGTCCCCTATGGGCCCTGGAGAAGGTGACCCGTCCCCTATGGGCCCTGGAGAAGGTGACTCGTCCCCTGTGGGCCCCGGAGGTGACCCGTCCCCTGTGGGGAACTGGAGGTGACCCGTCCCCTGTGGGGAACTGGAGGTGACGCGTCCCCTGTGGGGAACTGGAGGTGACCCGTCCCCTGTGGGGAACTGGAGGTGACCCGTCCCCTGTGGGGAACTGGAGGTGACCCGTCCCCTGTGGGGAACTGGAGGTGACCCGTCCCCTGTGGGGAACTGATCCAGGTCTTCAAACACCCCCGCAGCAAGTTCCTGCTCTAGAAGGAACAGCTGTGAGGGGTTTCAGCCTTCATGTTTGAACGCTCCTTGCTGGGGTCCAGGGGGAACCGGGGCCACACTGGGGCAGGCCGCTGGGGACCGCGCTCCCCTCTTAGCCACATCCAAGTCCACAGCCAGCCTCTCCGGAAGATGACGGACTGTCCACTCCACTCAGCTCTGTCTCAAACTGACGGGGTGCGGGCCGACATGTCCGGGGCTGGGGCCCACCCAGCACGCAGGGAGCCGGGCGGTCCCCTTCTCTGGGGCCCCTCTGGGGCCTGTGCCAATGCCAGCGCCCACCCAGGCTCTCCTCTGGAACGGGCAGTGAGAGCTCGTCCTGGGGCTGGGCGCTTCCCTGTCCCAGCAAGGCCGCTGCAGGAGGCCCCGAGCCCCTTTCCCTTCCTGACCAGTTTCCAAGTGGTCAGCATGGTGCAGGGACCGGAGCCGGAGGGACGCAGGGCACGGCCTGTCCCGCACAACATGGGCTCGGTTCCTTCCCCTGTGCTAGTGTCTCCCGGCTGACCAGGGCTGCGTCCCCACCCGCACGGCCCTGGCCTGCTCCCCGCTGTGGACACTGCCCGGGGAAACGCTGGGCACACACAGGGGGCGCCCCCACCCCAGCCGTCACACTCGGGGCGCAGGACCAGGTGGCTCCAGAATCTTTGGGGTCCACGGCAAAGGCTAGGGGTGGGCGCCCCAGCTCAGCTAACCGCTCGGACACGGCCCGGCTGGCCCAGAGCCAGCCTAGGAAGGAGCATCGTGGGCTGACCGGACCCAGCAGCCCAGCCACTAACAGAGGCGGCCCCTGGGACTCCCCGCCACGACCCCCGGTGCTGCCCGCGCGGGGACCCTGCAGCACCTCGACACGCGGCGCGGGGCTCGGGCGAGGCCCGGTGCCGCCTCCCTGGGCGGGGCCAGAGCACGCCCCGCCCCTCCCGCAGGGCCCGCCCCTCAGCCCCGCCCCGCGCGCCTGCGCCTGCGCGCCCGCCGCTCCCGCCGCGCATCCTCGGCCCGCGCCCCCGCGCCCGCCGGCCGGCCCGCGCCCCGCTCGCGCCCCTCGGCCCGGCGCACGCTGCTCTCGCGGCGGGGTGCGCGGCCATGAGGCTGCGGGGGACGCGGCCCCGCGGCCGCCCCCCGCCTCCAGCGCGGGGGCCGGCGACGAGCGGCGGCTGGCGCCCCCGGGGGCGGAACCCCTTCGTGCACGAGCTGCGCCTCGGCGCCTGGCAGAAGGCCCAGGTGGGTGCCCCGCCCCCTCCCCCCACCGCGGGGGGGCTGCTCGCGGGGGTCCCGGCGCCACCCAGCCCCGCGCGTCCCCGAGGCGGCCGCCCTCGCCGCATCCCGGCTCTTCCCGCCGCCCGCATCCCCTCCCCGCGCCCCCCAGCACCGAGCCGCGCCCCCTGTCCGGGCGCGCTCCCTAAGGGCCCGAGCCCCCGCGGGGAGGCGCGCTGGGGTCTGGGATCGGCCTGCGTGCCGCGGGGGGTCCTGGGAGCAGGGGGCGGGGCTTCCGGCGGGCGCTCGTGCGGGGTCTGGGGGGCAGTGGGCGGGCGCGGGGCCTCCCCTCTGCGCTCCGACTGGGTGCCCCGTGAGCCGGGAGAGGGGCGCGTCTCCGATCCGGCGGCCCCAGGTGGGGTGCCCATCCCACCAAGGCCAACTTGGGGTACACGGCACGCGCGGTGTGCCACTGAGCCCCTCGGAGTGGAAAAGTTCCTCAAGTCATTCAGAAGTTGGGGGATCCCCCAGCGGGGTCTCCCGCCCGGTGACAAGGAGGGTCAGGGGCGTCCCCACCCACCCCAGGGAGGTCAGGTCTGTTCCCTGCGGCCAGTGCCGCTTCCGTACCCAGGGCGCCTGCCCACAGGTGCCCCCGGCTCAGATTTAATCACCCTGCGCCCAGGCTGCCCCGGGCCAGTTCTGTGCATGCCCTCGCTCGTGCCCCCTGCTCGGTTGCGTCCACGCCCTGGGGGCTGGAAGGGGACAGCTACCTCGCTCCAGGCTGGGGCCACTGCGGGTACCCAGGGGCGTGAGCGAGCCGGGTGCCACAGGCTGAGAGTGGGGTCTGCGTCCGCTGTCCATGCCCCTGATCGGGGCGGTGCCTCTCCTGGGTTTCGGGGGTGACCGCTGGTGGCCCCGGCTGTGGCCCCAATGGCCTCCCTCACGGGGGCCTGTGTCCAAGGATTACTGCCACCATCTGGCGCGCGCTCTGACTTAGCGCAGGGCTTATGCCAGAGCCGGTCACAGCAGTGTCCCAGTCACATGTCCGCGTGTCCCCTGTGGGTATGAGGCTCTGTCCCCCTGCGGGTACTTCCCGTGGGAACTCTGATGTGGGACTCTCAGCCCGCACCCTGTGCTGAGCTCCTTATCCGCCCGCATAGCTCCCCATTTCTGCTGCTGAGGCTTGTGGACCGGCTGACCCAAGGACAGCACATGCCCCCGCTCAGCTCCCCGGCCGGACCCCGAAGGCTGAATCCTCCACCCAGGCTGTGTCCCCCGACCAGCCCCTAAGCCTGACACTCGAAGGCGCTGTTCCCCCATCAGTTCCGCAGCGGACCACGAGGGCGCCTGTCCCCCGCCCAGCCCCCTAGCCTGACCCCAAGGATGCTGCATCCCCAGCCAGGCCCCCACGCTTCTGAGCCTGACCCTGGGGGAGCTTCATCCTCGGCACTTGGCACTCAGCTCCCAGCATGACCCCAGGGGGCTGCCTGCCCCCTCCCCACCATTTCTTCCCTCTGGCCAACCCCCAGAGATTTTGATCAAAAGTGCCCTAGGTCCAGCCTCAGTCCCCAGCTGGCTGTGGTCACTCGTACAGGGGTGGGGATCCTGCCTGCTGGCCCTGGAGGTCTGCCCGGCTCCAGCCCGCCACGCCCATGGGGCGGGTATCTGGGTGCCCGCACCCTGTGCTGAGCTCCTTATCCGCCCGCATAGCTGCTCTGCCAGGGCGTGGGAGAAAGGATAAAGGGGGCACGTGGGCCTGGCCCCCGTAGGCTCCCTTGTGACCGGGGGCAGAGCCAGACCCAGCTTTCCGCCCCTCTTGCTTTCCAGCGGTTGGGGGTTGCTGCCTTGCGTCCACGTGCCCGTCCAGCTGCTGGCCACCACAGGTCCTGGCTCTGGCTCCAGGCCCACCCCCACCCCCAGCCGCCCAAGGCTTTACTGCTTGGTTGAGTCCAGGCAAGGCTTCCTCATGGACGCCTGCCCCAGTCCGGCCTGGCCCACTTGAACTTTGACTCCCACCTCCCTCCTGCGCCCCGACACAGCAGGACAGAGCACGCCCGATGGCCTCTGCCCGCTTGGCTGCGTCCGACATCGGGTCCCATCCTGTCGCCAGTGACTCCCACTCCCAGTCCCACACACTGCAGAGCTGCTCTCCGTCCCCTGCTCAGACCTGCTCAGCCCCTGTGGATGGACGGTGCAGGCTCAGCACCTGCGGCCCCTGTGGCCGCGGAGGGCAGTGTGCTGTGGGGGCTGGGGACAGGGCCAGTGCTGCGGCTTCTCTCTCTGAAGCCCAGAGAAGCCCATTTCTGTCGCCCACCCACACTCCGCTTGGCTGCCGCCTGCCTCCGGGACTCCCCACGGCGACCTGTCCGGGGTCACCGTCCAACCCGGGACCCTGTGTCCATCAAGGCCTCAGACTCTGCATGAGAGGAGCACCCCTCTGCCAGGGAGGACCCTGTCCATGCTGCCGGACCCTTCACCGTTGGCCAGTTCCTGGGCCAGATGGTTGGTTGCAACGCTAGCTGTGGTGCTCCCTTGTTGTGCCTTCTGCCAGGGACAGGGGCTGTGACCTGGCGCCCGGCGCTGCCGTGGGACGGGCTGTGACCTGGTGCCTGGCGCTGCCGTGGGACGGGCTGTGACCTGGCGCCCGCGCTGCCGTGGGACAGGGAACAGGCCTTCTGGTGTCCCTGGCTGGTCGGTGATGCCAAGTGACCGCCTGGTGCCTGAACCCTACCCTGGTGCCTGCGCCTCTCCTTTGGGGTGACCACCTCTCCACGGCTGCTGGCAGGGTCCTCCAGGGGCTTGTGTGACTACCCCATGGGGCCTCAGCTCGGATATGAGCCAGCCCGGGGCAGGGCCCCAGCTTGACCACCCAAGCCTGAGTTTCAGCCCCCTGGGGTGCAGCTGCCTGGCCTCATGCGGTGTGCAGCTCTCCTCTCCCAGCCCGCAGATCGGTGGCTCCGCCCGAAGTCTCTCCGAGGGGTACAGGCCACCCACCGTACCCAGAACCTCAGCCGGGTGTGTGTGAACCTTGGTCCTCACTGGATGAAGGACACTGTGGCCAGGACAGCCCCCGTCATGGACCTGCACTGCCCGCACGCCTGCCCCTGGCCCCTGCGGCGCCTCACGGGGGCTGGAACGTGCCATAGTGAGACTCTGAGCCTAAGTCCAAGCACCATCGTGAGGGCAGAGAGGGACCTCTGGGTGCGTCCAGGCGTGTGAGCGGGAGCATGCGAGCACCCGCATCTCGTGTGCTGCAACGTAGTGCACACGCATGTGTTGTGATGTGGGTGTACACGGGCATCGCGTGCGCGTATGCTCCCTGGTATTTATGGCTGTGACGCGCAAGCATGTGTGTGACTTGGGCTGTGACGAACATGCCTGTGCCCATACTGCAGGTGTCATGTGTATGCCATGCGTGTGCATGCACCGTGGGCATGCATGTGTGCACGCCGTTGTGGCTGGGTGTGCAGTTTCTGGGGGGTGGGCCAGGAAGGGGTGACCGGTCTGCAGCGATGAGCAGCTTCGCGGTTTCAAGGGCGAGTTGGGCTGGGGTCCCACGCATCTGGGAGGCCGCTGGCTCTGTGCAGGGGCTGGGGCTTGTGCCTCCGCCCTACCTCAGGCCCCGGGTGTGAGGTACCGGGGCACCTGGGATCGAGCCTGCCCTGGTGCAGAGGCACTGCCCTGACGCTGCTTGCTAGCCGCTGACCCCGCAAACCCGCCTGTTGGGGCGTTTGCAGCCTGTGCCCGCCCCGCCCCTGCGACTCAGGTGCTTAGTGCTGGGGAGGAGGACCGTGGCCAGGCACTGCTGGCGCTTCTGCATCCCTTACCCCAGGCTGTCTGTGGGCCCCCAGGACCTGCGCCCCATGCTGGCCACTCTGCCCTGAAGCCTGGCACTGCCCGCCCGAGCACTTGTTTGCTACCTTCGCCGAGTGCCTCCTGCTCCCCGAGGTCTGCGGTCACCAGGTCACCTGCACCAACCTGCCCCTAGTGGCACCCCTGCTGGCCTTTCACCCGCTGCCACCAGCAACGCCTGGCAGCAGGCACTGGCGAGAGGCACTCGGGGACAGGCCTGGGCTGTGGGGGGAGCCCTGGGCCCCCATGGTCCCTGAGGGGCTGGTCCCAGGACCACTCCCGGGACCCAGGGGTGTGGCCCCGACCTAGGGATCCGTCACAGCTTGCCACAGAGCATGCCCCACAAGCGCAGTGCCCGCCCCAGGAGAGGTGCCCTGACGCAGCCGCCGGGCTCTGCCCTGGCAGGAAGTGGAGCCCCTGTTGCCCTTGACGTGGGAGGAGCTGTCTGGACTGGGGTCCGTGTTGCTTGGGGGCAGTGGGCAGCGCTTCCTGGGCGGCGGCAGCTCCGGTGGGAGCATGCATGGGGTGTGACGGGAGCCGACAGCAGGGCCGGAGCCCAGGACACCCAGGCGGGTCCCTCGTGCCTGCCCAGGACAGCACCTGCCTCCTTCCCTGCTTGGGGACACTCAGGCAGTGACCCCCCACAGCTGCCTACCCAGCTGGTACGGCACACATTCCCCCCCCCCCCCCACACACACACACAGTGGCCAGCAGGGCGTCTACCAACGGGTTTCTGTCTTCGTCCTTCCAGCCATCACTTCTGCGTGGGTTCGGTGGTGCCTGCCACATCTCGGGGCCGTGGCAGGGGTCATGCGTGGATAAAACACTGGTGCCATGCTTCTCCGCACCTCTTCAGGCGGGCAGGTCTAACGGCTGCAGGGCCTGGGCCGTGTGCACCCGGAGGCCTGCCCTGTCGTGATGGAGGGCCGAGCCTTCACAGGAGCCCCGCTCGTTCGTCCCTCGGCCTGTGACCCGTCCCCTGCCTCGGGGCTGAGCTGCTGAGGTTCGGGCCAAGGCAGCTGGCCCCCTCCCACAAGCCCCAGTGCATGGCCGCCGCGCTGCCCTCTCCCCGCATCCCTACCTGGCCCACCCTGTCTGTGTGCCTGTGTGTGCTGACACGTGCCGCCTGCTCTTGTGTGTCTGCATCTCTCCAGCCACCTGCCATGTCTGTCTGTCTGTCTGTGTGTCACCTGTACGGCCTTGTGTCTGTGTGTGTCTGTCTACTGTGTCTGTCTGTCTTCGCGTGCGTCTGTGTATATGACTGTGTCACATCTGTGTGTGTACCCCATGTGTCTTCTGTGTGTTTCCGCTGTCTATACGGTATGTGTGTCTGTGTACCTGCGTGTCTGTCTGCATGGTGTGTGTCTGTGTGTCCACGTGTCCGTATCTATGGTGTGTCTGTGTCCACGTGTCTTTGTGTGGTGTGTCTGTCTTTGTGTGATGTGTCTGCACATCCCTGTGTACTAGGGGTGCAGGGCCCGTTGGGGTTCTGACCCGTCGCTTCCCCCACCTGTCCAGGGTCCCTGGTCTCTTTCCTGGCCTCATCCCTTGTCCTACACCCCGATGCCTTGTGCCCTGGCCAGGGTTGCCGGTTCGTTGTAATGAGGATGGAAGTGTCTGTCAGGCCCTGTTGTGGGACCTCAGTCACTCACCCACTGGTCTCGTCCGCCTGAGTCAGTGGCACCACCCTTGCCACCTGCCTGCACCGCAGACACGCACTGGGCAGCCAGTGAGTGACTCAGCAGTGACATGTGGCTCTGGGTCAGCTCATCCTGAGGGATGGCCGCCCTCACGCTGTCACAGGGACGGGGCGGCCTCCCTCACGCTGTCCCAGGGACGGGCGGCCTCCCTCACGCTGTCCCAGGGACGGGCGGCTGCCCTCACGCTGTCCCAGGGACGGGCGGCCTCCCTCGCTAGTCCCAGGGACGGGGGGCCGCCCCCCCTCACGCTGTCCCAGGGACAGGGCGGCTGCCCTCACGCTGTCCCAGAGGCGGGCGGCCTCCCTCACGCTGTCCCAGGGACAGGGCGGCCTCCCTCACGCTGTCACAGGGACGGGGCGGCCTCCCTCACGCTGTCCCAGGGACGGGGCGGCCTCCCTCACGCTGTCCCAGGGACGGGCGGCCTCCCTCACGCTGTCCCAGGGACGGGCGGCCTCCCTCACGCTGTCCCAGGGACGGGGCAGCCTCCCTCACGCTGTCCCAGGGACCGGGGCGGCCTCCTCCACGCTGTCCCAGGGACGGGGCGGCCTCCCTCACGCTGTCACAGGGACGGGCGGCCTCCCTCCGCTGTCCCAGGGACAGGGGCGGCCTCCCTCACGCTGTCACAGGGACGGGGCGGCCTCCCCTCACGCTGTCCCAGGGACCGGGCGGCCTCCCTCACGCTGTCCCAGGGACGGGGCGGCCTCCCTCACGCTGTCCCAGGGACCGGGCGGCCTCCCTCACGCTGTCCCAGGGACCGGGGCGGCCTCCCTCACGCTGTCCCAGAGGCGGGGCGGCCTCCCTCACGCTGTCCCAGAGACGGGCGGCCTCCCTCACGCTGTCCCAGAGACGGGCGGCCTCCCTCACGCTGTCCCAGGGACGGGGCGGCCTCCCTCACGCTGTCCCAGAGAGCGGGGCGGCCTCCCTCACGCTGTCCCAGGGACGGGGCGGCCTCCCTCACGCTGTCCCAGGGACGGGCGGCCTCCCTCACGCTGTCCCAGGGGCGGGCGGCCTCCCCTCACGCTGGTCCCAGGGACGGGGCGGCCTCCCCTCACGCTGTCCCAGGGGCGGGGCGGCCTCCCTCACGCTGTCCCAGGGACGGGGCGGCCTCCCTCACGCTGTCCCAGGGACCGGGCGGCCTCCCTCACGCTGTCCCAGGGACGGGCGGCCTCCCCTCACGCTGTCCCAGATACGGGGCGGCCTCCCTCACGCTGTCCCAGAGGCGGGGCGGCCTCCCTCACGCTGTCCCAGAGACGGGGCGGCCTCCCTCACGCTGTCCCAGGGACCGGGCGGCCTCCCCTCACGCTGTCCCAGGGACCGGGCGGCCTCCCTCCCACGCTGTCCCAGGGACCGGGCGGCCTCCCCTCACGCTGTCCCAGGGACGGGGCGGCCTCCCTCACGCTGTCCCAGGGACGGGCGGCCTCCCTCACGCTGTCCCAGGGACGGGGCGGCCTCCCTCACGCTGTCCCAGAGGCGGGGCGGCCTCCCTCACGCTGTCCCAGGGACGGGGCGGCCTCCCCTCACGCTGTCCCAGAGACGGGGCGGCCTCCCCTCACGCTGTCCCAGAGACGGGGCGGCCTCCCTCACGCTGTCCCAGAGGCGGGCGGCCTCCCTCACGCTGTCCCAGGGACGGGCGGCCTCCCCTCACGCTGTCCCAGGGACGGGGCATCAGCTCTGCCACACCAGTGCCCAGTGTCTGGAGCCCACGGGTGACTCTGGGAAGGAGTAAAGGTGCCTGTGTGCCAGGCTCCTGCCGCTCCCGCGGTCTCAAAGCATCCAGTTTGGGACAGGCGGACTGTGGCCTGGGCCGTGGCATGCACGTGCTGAGGACAGAGCTGGGGTGCCAGACTTGGCACCCAAGTCCTTGAAAGGTTCTAGAAGAAGCCACCGTTCAGCCTTCCAGGTCACCCCTTCAGGGAGTAGCTGCCTCCCGGGGCCGAGCTGGGAGGCCCCAGCTTTTGTCCTGAAAACAGTTTTACACCCTGAGATCCTCGGGCACGGTGGCCACTTGGATGTGTGCAGGGACCGTCAGGTGTTGGCCGCTGGTGTCCCGTCGGGGCTGTGGGCCCTGCTGCCAGCTTGAAGGGGCTCTGTCCCCGGGACCCTCGGTCTCGGGGCCCTGGGCTGCGGGTGCTGCGCCCCGAGCCCCAGGAGAGGACACACCTCCGTTATTTGTCGTAGAAACCGTCTTGGTAGCGGCACAGCGCCAGACTGACGTGCCCGCCTGGTGACTGCGGGCAGTGCCTGCCTGGTGACTCGGTTCTGTGCTGTGCCATGGCGGCAGCGTGGGGACCCGTGTCAGCTGCTAGGAACCACATCTGTGCCCTGGTGCCCACTGAGAAGGGCTGAGGGATGCTGCCCCGCCCCACTGAGGCAGGAAATGCTGTGACCTCCCTTGCTGTCACCTTCTGCCACAGCCCTGGGGAGCAGCCAGCACCCAGGAGCACCTGCATGTGCAGGAAGAAGGGAGCGGGAAGGAATCGGGCGGGCTGTGCCCAGGGAATGCCGATATGCAGTTCACGATTCTCGCCCGGATTCATAGCCTCTGAGGGTGCCCCTGTGCTCCCTGCGGCCACCAGCCTGTGCCCCAGGCACTGCCCACCACAGGAGGCCAGGCGGGGTTGCGCCTCCCCCTGGGCTCTGGGCACAGAGGGCCTGTCCTGAAATCGCGGCCCACTCGCCCCTACGTCAGCTGAGGGGCCGGAGCAGAGGTCCTGGAGCGAGCGGCACTCCTGGGGGCCGTTGAACGTGAGCCGGCCTGGGAGTAGCTGCCCTTGCTGGGGACCAGCTGTGCGGGTCAGCCCCATGTGGCCAAGCCACTGTCCTCTGTTCTCGGCGCTGAACCACTGGCCCCGCACGGAGTGCTCTGGCAGCGCCAGCACCGTGGGTCGTTGAGGGCTGGTGACCTCCAGATGCGTCTTGTTTCTCACTGCCCTGTGGTTATTTAGGGCCTGACTGCTTAGGAATGAGGAGGGGCGAGGGGCTGAGTCCTCCCTAACTAGCCCCTCCGCTGCACCCTCTCCACTCGCCTCCCTGGGCACTGCTGAGTGACGTGGCCCTCAGGCTGCATGCCGTGCTCTGATCCCGCACTCCACTGCGCCAAGAGCAGCTGAGCGGGGCGGCGGGGAGGGCCTGTGGGTGAGCCCGAGACCCCCTTCCTGGGCTGCCCAGTAGTGTTGCCTGCTGTCCAGTGAATCGCGTCCCCTTCTCCCCCAGCTGCTCCTGATGTCGCTGACCCTCTTCCCCCGTGCGCCTGCTGCTGGCTGTCCTCATGATGCTACTGGCCTGGCCCTCGCCCTGCTCGCCTCGCTGGGACCCGAGGACCAGGAGCCCCCACACACCCAGCCTTATGGCGGAAGTAAGTACTGCCACTGGCAGAGTGGCCATGCCCCTCAGGGACCCCGCCTCCAGCACTGCCACCCCCGCCCAGTGTATCCGCCTGACGGCGTGCTGCTGTTCTGAGCCCCGTGACCCCTAGCCAGCACTGTGAGAACCGTTAGCAGGGGCCCGGGGGCGTACCCCTTCCCACTGGGTCCCTCTCCCAAGGCTCCGTCTCTGCCCCTTCTGCTCAGTCCGCCCTTCGGGGGTTTGGGCTGTGTTCGGTCTTTACCTGCTAGGGCTCACCTCTGTGTGAGGCCCGTGGACTGTGCCCCTGCACTGCAGCAACCCCCGAACTGCCTTCTGCACCTGTAACAGCCCCACCCCACCCGGAACTGCCCCCTGTACCTGCAGCAACCCCACCCTGGACCTGCCCCCACATCCGCAGCTGCCCCACTGCACCCTGGAGCTTGGCTGTGAGGGTGCCTGAGCTCAGCTCTGCATTCCAGCACCGGGCTCCTCCCTGGGCCCATTAGGCTCCACCGCCGTGCTCAGGCCTGCGTGCGTGAGTGCGTGCGTGCTAGTGTGTGAGTGTGAGTGAGTGAGATCTCTGTGTTATCTTTGTGTGCTGTGGGTGTCTGTGTGTATTGTAGTTCCCTGCATGTCTCTGTTGTGGGTCTTGGCGTGTCTTTGTGTTGTGTGTCACAGGAGTCTGTGCAGGAGGGTGGACCCACCGCATGGGCCACTTTGCCTTTCTTTTTTTCTCCTTTTTGAGTCACAACCCGGCAATGCTCAGGGGTTACTCCTGGCTCTGCACTCAGGAATTACTCCTGGCGGTGCTCGGGAACCATATGGGATGCTGGGGATCACACCCGGGTCGGCCTCATCGAGACCCACGCCCTACTCACTGTACTGTCACTCCGCCCCCACTTTGCCTTTGGTTTACCCCAGTCCCGGTGCCTTCACTTTCCTGTGATTGGAAGAACTACCCAGCCCGCTGCCCTCACCTAGCCCCTGTCCTGTACCGTGCGTTTGTCTCTGCTCTTGGCCCTGGTGCGTCTTCCTGCTGGGTTTCGTCTCTGCGCAGCCCCCACACACACCCTCCCGCCACACACACGCCGCACTGCTGGGAGAGGTAGTTCAGCGGGGATGGAGCTTACCTCAGCTCAGGCCTCCCCACAGGTCCCCGAGCCCTGCAGGAGTTGGGGGCTTGGGGTTCAGTGTGTGAAGCGCAGCCTCTCGCACGTGTGCGCCCAGTCCCTGATGGCTCCCAGCCGGTGTTCCTGATGGTCAGGGGATGCTGACCCTGGTCACAGCCTCTCTGTCCCCCTCTCATGCCTGAATGACCTGGCCAGTGCCAGGGCCTGAAGGGACACTCTGGAATGCATCTCCACAGGGTGGTGGACGTCCTGCTGAAGGCCATTATGCGCGCCATGTGGTTTGCCGGTGGCTTCCACCACGTGTCTGTGAAGGGGCGCCAGGCACTGCCCTCCGAGGCAACCATCCTCACCCTGGCTCCGCACTCCTCCTACTTTGATGCCATCCCTGTCACCATGACCATGTCATCCATCGTCAT
Organism: Cryptotis parvus; assembly: GCA_021461705.1. Classification (NCBI taxonomy): domain Eukaryota; kingdom Metazoa; phylum Chordata; class Mammalia; order Eulipotyphla; family Soricidae; genus Cryptotis; species Cryptotis parvus. The sequence goes on along the minus strand of JAJIBD010021385.1, from coordinate 505,930 downwards.
GAAGGCAGAGAGCCGGGACATCCCAGTCTGGGGAAGTGAGTGTGGACCTGGGGGTGCCTGCCCTTGGCTGTATCCGCCTGGGGTATATCTGCCTGGGGTGTATCCCCTCCTGGGGTATATCTGTATGGGGTGTATCCCTCCTTGGGTGTATCCGTCCTGGGGTATATCTGCCGGGGTGTATCCCTCCTGGGGTGTATCCGCCTGGGGTATATCTGCCCGGGTGTATCCACCTGGGGTATATCTGCCCGGGGTGTATCCACCTGGGGTATATCTGCCTGGGGTGTATCCGTCCTGGGGTGTATCTGCCTTGAGTGTGTCTGCCCTGGGGTGTCTCCGCCCTGGGGTGTATCCGTCCTGGACACAGCCCCTTTCGGTCCCATCAGCCCAGCTCTGATGAAGGAGGGCCCAGCCCTCTTCCTGCCCCTGTCTTGGGCCCTCAGGCTCCTAGGCACAGGGACCGTGGCTCTCCCACCTGCAGTCACAGGCCCTCTCAGAAGGTCATGTAGGCACATAGGGGAACCCTGGCCTTGGGGTCTGACTCGGGACCACCTCCTGGGGCCAGCTGGCCAGAGCTCCTTTTCTAGCCGGCCTCTCCCACACTGCTGAGTCCTCATGGTACCCCAGCCACCTCGTGTGTCTTCCGGGCCCCTGAAGAGTCGTCAGTGTTCTGTCACCCCTGTGGTTGCTGAGTGCCAGGGGCCCACCCTGCCCAGGACCTTGCTCCCATGGCCTCGGCTGTGCCCAGGAGGGGGCTGGGGTCTCAGCTTCGCCTCCCATGGCCCTCGGCTGTGCCCAGGAGGGGGCTGGGGTCTCAGCTCACTCCCATGGCCCTCGGCTGTGCCCAGGAGGGGGCTGGGGTCTCACCTCGCTCCCCATGGCCTCGGCTGTGCCCAGGAGGGGGCTGGGGTCTCACCTCGCTCCCATGGCCCTCGGCTGTGCCCAGGAGGGGGCTGGGGTCTCACCTCGCTCCCATGGCCCTCGGCTGTGCCCAGGAGGGGGCTGGGGTCTCACCTCTCTCCCCCATGGCCCTCGGCTGTGCCCAGGAGGGGGCTGGGGTCTCACCTCGCTCCCCATGGCCCTCGGCTGTGCCCAGCAGGGGGCTGGGGTCTCACCTGTTCCCATGGCCCTCGGCTGTGCCCAGGAGGGGGCTGGGGTCTCAGCTCGCTCCCCATGGCCCTCGGCTGTGCCCAGGAGGGGGCTGGGGTCTCACCTCGCTCCCCATGGCCCTCGGCTGTGCCCAAGAGGGGGCTGGGGTCTCACCTCGCTCCCCCATGGCCCTCGGCTGTGCCCAGGAGGGGGCTGGGGTCTCACCTCGCTCCCATGGCCCTCGGCTGTGCCCAGGAGGGGGCTGGGGTCTCACCTCTCTCCCCATGGCCCTCGGCTGTGCCCAGGAGGGGGCTGGGGTCTCACCTCGCTCCCATGGCCCTCGGCTGTGCCCAGGAGGGGGCTGGGGTCTCACCTCTCTCCCCATGGCCCTCGGCTGTGCCCAGGAGGGGCTGGGGTCTCACCTCGCTCCCATGGCCTCGGCTGTGCCCAGGAGGGGCTGGGGTCTGCGGCGTGGGTTGCTGGATTCCTACCAGCCACTGCCTTGCAGCACTGATCAAGTACATCCGGCCTGTGTTCGTGTCGCGCTCGGACCAAGACTCCCGGAGGAAGACCGTGGAGGAGATCAGGAGGCGGCGCAGTCCAGCGGAAATGGCCACAGGTGAGCCCGCGGGACCCAAGGCTGCAGCCAAGGGCACCCATGGGAGCTCGGGACTCCCCAGGGCACAGAGACGGAACGCAGGTCCCTGGCACAGTGCGCTGTGGGGTGTGTCCTCCGGGGTGTGCCCTGGGCTGTGTCCTACGCTGCTTCTTTCTCTCCTGGCCAGGGCCGTCCTCTGGCGGGGCTGCCCTAAAGAGGTCCGCTTGGTTCTGACTCTGGGTGTCTGTGGCCCGGCCCAGCCCTTGGTTCTCTGGGTCCCTCATCCCGATTCTTTCTACAGAGACCTCGACCTGTGTGCCCACTCTGCTCAGGCCTGGGTGGACAGGGCCGTGTCAACAGGCCTCATCTCACCCACGACACGCTTTTCTCATCCACCAGTAGGGGCAGCAGTTGCATCTCCATCTCAGCCCTCAGACCATTCTGTGCTGACCACACTGCCCCCTGCATGCTGCCCTCCACACTGCCCCCTCCATGCTGACCTCCACGCTGCCCCCTGCATGCTGACCTCCACACTGCCCCCTCCATGCTGACCTCCACGCTGCCCCCTGCATGCTGCCCTCCATACTGCCCCTCCATGCTGACCTCCACGCTGCCCCCTGCACACGGACCTCCACACTGCCCCCTCCATGCTGACCTCCACACTGCCCCCTGCATGCTGACCTCCCACACTGCCCCCTGCATGCTGACCTCCACACTGCCCCCTCCATGCTGACCTCCACGCTGCCCCTGCACGCTGACCTCCACACTGCCCCTGCATGCTGACCTCCACACTGCCCCTGCATGCTGACCTCCACGCTGCCCCTGCACGTTGCCCTCCACACTGCCCCTCCATGCTGACCTCCACGCTGCCCCCTGCACACTGACCTCCGCACTGCCCCCTCCATGCTGACCTCCACACTGCCCCCTGCATGCTGACCTCCACGCTGCCCCCTGCACGCTGCCCTCCACACTGCCCCCTCCATGCTGACCTCCACGCTGCCCCCTGCACACTGACCTCCGCACTGCCCCTCCATGCTGACCTCCACACTGCCCCCTGCATGCTGACCTCCACGCTGCCCCCCTGCACGCTGCCCTCCACACTGCCCCCTCCATGCTGACCTCCACGCTGCCCCCTGCACACTGACCTCCGCACTGCCCCCTCCATGCTGACCTCCGCACTGCCCCCTCCATGCTGACCTCCACACTGCCCCCTGCATGCTGACCTCCACGCTGCCCCCTGCATGCTGCCCTCCACACTGCCCCTGCATGCTGCCCTCCACGCTGCCCCCTGCACGTTGACCTCCACGCTGCCCCCTGCATGCTGCCCTCCACACTGCCCCCTGCATGCTGACCTCCACACTGCCCCCTGCACACTGACCTCCACACTGCCCCCTCCATGCTGACCTCCACGCTGCCCCCTCCATGCTGACCTCCACACTGCCCCCTGCATGCTGCCCTCCACACTGCCCCCCTGCACACTGACCTCCACACTGCCCCCTGCATGCTGACCTCCACGCTGCCCCCTGCATGCTGACCTCCACGCTGCCCCCTGCACACTGCCCTCCGCACTGCCCCCTCCATGCTGACCTCCGCACTGCCCCCTGCATGCTGACCTCCACGCTGCCCCCTGCATGCTGTCCTCCCACGCTGCCCCCTGCACGTTGACCTCCCACACTGCCCCTCCATGCTGACCTCCATGCTGCCCCTCCACGCTGTCCCTTTGTGCTGACCTCTCCATGCTGACCTCTCTTTTTCTGTTTTAAGATTATGATCTTTCCAGAAGGAACTTGCACCAACAGAACGTGCCTGATCACCTTCAAGCCCGGTATGTAAATTCTTTTAAGACTGTTTTTCCTCCCTGAGAAAGGAAAATATTAAGTTGGTATTTGAGAGAAGGCCGCGTGTTAATAATAGCAGGTCAGCTTGATGCGTGGTCTGCCGTCACCGAGCCGAGCCGGAGAGTAAACTGGAGTGTTTGCAGGAGGATGAGCTGCCGCCGCGGCAGGGCGGGGTCTGGGGCAGCTCCTGGCTCTGCTGTGATCCTGCCTTGATGGCTGTGGGGCCCACCGGGAGTTTGGGGGAGGCACTCGGTGGGTTGCTGAAGGCCTCAGACCCGTCAGGCTGGAGGTAGGCAGGACCCAGAGAGCTATGGGGGTCGCTGCTGAGCCCCCTGCAGTTAGCCTTGAACCAGCTCTGCCTGCCGGAGGACATATCCTCATGGGCACGAGGCAGAGGGGCACCTGCACGGCCCGATGTGACGGGCAAGGGATGCCGGAGTGAAGCCAGAGAGCAGGGCCCCCACCAGCCGGTGCCCCCCCTCACATCCTGCCATGCCGTAAGGCTGGGGTTTGGTGCCTCCCAGAGTTCATTCCAAACCTCCTTCAGGGATTGGGGTTCGAGGGTCCTAACCTGTGCACGTCCGGGCCTGTCAGACCCCAGGGGAGAGCCCCCACACTCACGCTGGCCTGGCCTTCCCCAGCTCCCAGGGCTGCCCTAGGGCCGGCCCCTGTGCGATGGAGAGAAGCAGGCAGCCTGGCGCGGGCGTGCGCCGGCCGGCAAGCTGGGCTCACGTGCTCGCTTCCCTGCAGGTGCGTTCATCCCTGGGGTCCCCGTCCAGCCCGTCGTCCTGCGCTACCCCAACAAGCTGGTGAGTGTTGGTGTCCTGCCGGGCCTGTCTGCAGCGTGCGTGGACACGGGGTGGCCAGCTGCAGCTCTGAGGCAGGGAACCCACACAGGCTCCCAGGGCCCTCTCCTCAGTCACCCCCTGTGCTCCTGTGCTGCAGGTCCTAGAACATTCGTGATAGGCGTAGCAGCCCCTGTTGGTGGGGAGGGTCCCTTGGAGGGGCCATGGAGGGAAGGCGCAGAGGCGATGGGCAGCTGGGTGGCAGATGGGAGAGGCGTGCAGTGGGCGTCGACTCACAGCTCCCTGTGCCCACAGGACACCATCACGTGGACGTGGCAGGGACCTGGCGTAAGTCACCCCCACAGTGCCCACCTGTGTGCGTAGTTCACCAGATGAGCCCAGACGCTGGGGAACATCATGGCACCCCAGAGACACTAATGGCTCTGAGTCAGGGTGCCCAGCCTGCCCTGGGACTCAGGAAGTGTTGTGGGGTCCCTGCCCAATCACAGCTACAGTGGGCACAGGACATGGTATGGGGTTCAAGCTAGCCCCTCACAGTGATAGCCAGGATGTGGGCACAAGGTCAGTGACGGGTGTGGGCACAGGGTTGGTGACAGGGGTGTGAGCGCAGGGTCAGTGACGGGTGTGGCACAGAGTCGGTGACGGCGGGTGTGGGCACAGGGTCAGTGAAAGGCAAGGATGTGGGCGCAGGGTCGGTGACAGGCGGGATGTGGGCACAGGGTTGGTGACAGGAGGGGATGTGGGCACAGGGTCGGTGACAGGCAGGGGTGTGGGCACAGGGTCGGTGACAGGCAGGGGTGTGGGCACAGGGTTGGTGACAGGCAGGGATGTGGGCACAGGGTCGGTGACAGGCGGGGGTGTCGGCACAGGGTTGGTGGCAGGCAGGGGTGTGGGCATAGGGTTGGTGGCAGGCAGGGGTGTGGGCACAGGGTTGGTAGCAGGCAGGGGTGTGGGCACAGGGTCGGTAGCAGGCAGGGATGTGGGCACAGGGTTGGTGGCAGGCAGGGAGTGGGCACAGGGTTGGTGGCAGGCAGGGGTGTGGGCACAGGGTTGGTGACAGGCAGGGATGTGGGCACAGGGTTGGTGGCAGGCAGGGGTGTGGGCACAGGGTTGGTGGCAGGCAGGGGTGTGGGCACAGGGTTGGTGACAGGCAGGGGTGTGGGCACAGGGTTGGTGACAGGCAGGGGTGTGGAGCACAGGGTTGGTGGCAGGCAGGGGTGTGGGCACAGGGTCGGTGGCAGGCAGGGGTGTGGACACAGGGTTGGTGGCAGGCAGGGATGTGGGCATAGGGTCGGTGGCAGGCAGGGATGTGGGCACAGGGTTGGTGGCAGGCAGGGGTGTGGGCACAGGGTTGGTGACAGGCAGGGGTGTGGGCACAGGGTTGGTGGCAGGCAGGGGTGTGGGCACAGGGTTGGTGACAGGCAGGGGTGTGGGCACAGGGTTGGTGGCAGGCAGGGGTGTGGGCACAGGGTCGGTGGCAGGCAAGGGTGTGGGCACAGGGTTGGTGGCAGGCAGGGGTGTGGGCGCAGGGTCGGGTGGCAGGCAAGGGTGTGGGCGCAGGGTCGGTGGCAGGCAGGGGTGGGCGCAGGGTTGGTGGCAGGCAGGTATGTGAGCACAGGGTTGGTGGCAGGCAGGGATGTGGGCACAGGGTCGGTGGCAGGCAGGGGTGGGCGCAGGTGTGGTGTGGGCACAGGGTCGGTGGCAGGCAGGGGTGGGCGCAGGCAGGGGTGTGGGCACTGGGAAGGTGGGCCCTGCATGCAGACGCCCCCTGCTGGGAGCACCTTGTGAGTGCCGCTCCTGGCAGGCTGTCCAGGGGGTGTGCAGAGGTGCCAAGGCCCCGCTGCTGCCCTGGGCGTCCCCGGCCGCGGCCTGACCGTGCTCTGTCCTAGGCTGGAGATTCTGTGGCTCACCCTCTGTCAGCTGCACAGCCGTGTGGAGATAGAGGTGGGTGTGCGGGCCCCTGCGTCTGTCCCGGTGTGGGTGTCCGGGGATGGTGTTCCCGGATGCAGTACAGGCTGCCTGGTCCCCTTGTGCTGACGCCGCGTCCCTCCACAGTGACGGGGCATCAGGTCCTACTGACCGGCAGCCACTCGGGGCGGTGCAGGGGGTCCCTTCCGAACCGAGCCTGGGAGGCCTCGCACACCTGCCCCTGCACCATGAGGCGCAGTGGGGCGAGGCTGTGCCCATACGCATCTGCTGTGGACACGTGTCCCCCACCCACCGCACATGCTGTGTTCTGGGTCTCGGGGTCCGGGGCCTGTGGGGTGACCAGCTTCTCTCGGTAGTTCCTGCCTGTGTACCACCCTCAGAGGAGGAGAGGAATGACCCAGCACTCTACGCCGCATAACGCAGCGGCACCTCATGGCAGAGTGAGTGAGCCCACCCTCCGGCTGGGTAGTGGGCAGGGGGCAGGCAGCTGAGGCATTCCAGAACCGTACCCTGGGTTGCAGTTTTGGCAGGGTGGGGCACTCAGAGCTCTGGGCACTGTTAGCTGCTGGGACAGGGACTTCAGAGTGCAGGGGTGCAGTGCAGGTCTGTGCAATCCTGTGCTCTGCAGGGGTGCACTGCAGGTCTGTGTGCAGGGGTGCAGTGCAGGTCTGTGCAATCCTGTGCTCTGCAGGGTACACTGCAGGTCTGTGTGCAGGGGTGCAGTGCGGGTCTGTGGGCACAGCATGGGTCTGTGGATGCAGCATGGGTCTGTGGGCCTGTGTGCAGGAGTGCAGTGCGGGTCTCCGGGGTGCAGTGCGGGTCTCCGGGAGTGCAGTGTGGGTCTCAGGGGTGCAGTGAGGATCTTTGGGGGGTGCAGTGCGGGTCTCGGGGTGCAGTGCGGGTCGGGTGCAGTGCGGGTCTCAGGGGTGCAGTGCGGGTCTCTGGGGGTGCAGTGTGGGTCTCCGGGGCTGCAGTGCGGGTCTCGGGTGCAGTCGCGGGTCTCCGGGGTGCAGTGAGGATCTTTGGGGGTGCAGTGTGGGTCTCTGGGGGGTGCAGTGCGGGTCTCGGGGGTGCAGTGAGGATCTCTGGGGGTGCAGGTGCAGTGCGGGTCTCTGGGGGTGCAGTGCGGGTCTCGGGGGGTGCAGTGAGGGTCTCTGGGGGTGCAGGTGCAGTGCGGGTCTCCGGGGTGCAGTGCGGGTCTCCGGGGGGTGCAGTCTGGGTCTCGGGGTGCAGTGCGGTTCTCCGGGGTGCAGGGCGGGTCTCTGGGGGTGCAGTGAGGATCTCCGGGGTGCAGTGCGGGTCTCTGGGGGGGGTGCAGTGCGGGTCTCTGGGGGTGCAGTGAGGATCTCGGGGTGCAGTGTGGGTCTCCAGGGTGCAGTGCGGGTCTCGGGGTGCAGTGCGGGTCTCCTGGGTGCAGTGCGGATCTCCGGGTGCAGTGCGGGTCTCTGGGGGTGCAGTGCGGGTCTCCCGGGTGCAGTGCGGGTCTCCCAGGTGCAGTGCGAGTCTCCGGGGGTGCAGTGAGGGTCTCTGGGGGTGCAGTCGCGGGTCTCTGGGGGTGCAGTGCGGGTCTCGGGGGTGCAGTGCGGGTCTCGGGGGTGCAGTGCGGGTCTCGGGGGTGCAGTGCGGGTCTCTGGGGTGCAGTGTGGGTCTCTGGGGTGCTCCACAGGTGTGCCCGGTTCAGTGTCCTGGCTCTGGGCTGCACTCTGCTCCCTGCTGCTCTGGCTCCTGCGTGCCCCTGTCGGGTGCACAGACTGCTCTAGGGTGACCCCACATGTGTGCCAGTGCAGTGCCAGAGACCATGGTGTCCCTTGGGGCCCTGGGCGTCCCTGTCACTGACTATACCTTCGAGGACTGCCAGCTGGCCCTGGCTGAGGGACAGCTCCGCCTTCCCTGTGGACACCTGCCTTCTGGAATTCGCCAGGCTGGTGAGGGCCCTGGGGTGAGTGTGTGGGTCAGCAGCATCCTGAGCCTCTTGGGGAGGAAGGGTGTGGCCAGTGTAGGTGGAGGCCAAGAGCACAGGGCTCTCAGGCAAGGGGCTGGAGACAGGGCGGGGCTGAGACAGGACTGGGGCGGGGCCTGCAGTGGGGCGTGCCGGTGGGTGTGGCTCGGGTGGGCGGGGCAGGGCTGTATCCTGGCGGGCAGATCTGTGGCAGGGGCCGGCATTGGTTCTGGGCTCCGGGCACTTCTCCAGTGGTGGACCCAGGAACACCGATGCTGGTGTGAGCAGCCGCCCCCTCAGCGGAGAGCACTTTGTGTCTCCTGGTTTTAGTATCCTGGGCTTTCGTTGGAGAAGGTTTTCCTCCTTTTAGCCTGAAACCGGAAAAGCTGGAGAAAGAGCTGGACGAATACTCCAACAGCGCCAAGGAGCGAGGGGCAGTGAAGATGAGGCTCGCCGAGTTCGCGGCCTGCCTGGGGGTGCCCGAGTCCCCAGCCCTGCGCGACTTGTTCTGCCTGTTTGATGAGGTGGGTAGGGGCGGGCTCACACAGAGACCCCGCATGCGCCCCGCTCAGGGCTGCCTGTGCTGTGAGCACTGAGCCGCAAGCAGCACCCCTGTTCCCAGCCCTGCGACCACCCACGTGCTGCCACCGTGGTCTCTGGTGGTGTGGCAGGTGGCTGAACGTGGCCTTGCCCAGCCTAACAGCGTGTCCATGGCTCTGGGGTGTTTCCTGGTGGGGCTGGGTGCGTTCTGGGGTGCGTCCCTGGTGAGCGTGTCCTGGGGGAGTTTCCTGGGGGCAGGGAATTACCTTTGGGTGGAGCCTTCTGGGGCGGGTCTTACAGGGTCGTTTCCTGAGGGCGGGGTATTGTGGGACCTGTTCCTTGGGCAGGGTGCACCCTGGGGATTTGTCCTGGGAGGGGCATTGTCAGTCTCCTGGGGGTATGTCCTGGGGCGGGGCATTGTCAGTCTCCTGGGGGTATGTCCTGGGGCGGGGCATTGTCAGTCTCCTGGGGGTATGTCCTGGAGTGGGGGCATTGTCAGTCTCCTGGGGGGTATGTCCTGGGGCGGGGCATTGTCAGTCTCCTGGGGGTATGTCCTGGGGTGGGACATTGTCAGTCTCCTGGGGGTATGTCCTGGGGCGGGGCATTGTCAGTCTCCTGGGGTATGTCCTGGGGCGGGGCATTGTCAGTCTCCTGGGGTATGTCCTGGGGCGGGGCATTGTCATTGGGTGGAGCTTGGGTGCCGAGTATGCCCTAGTTGGGTCCGGGCCTGGCTCCTGTGGGCTAAGCAATGTGTAGGTGGGCCTGTCCCGTGGGGCCAGGCGTCACCCAGGAGGGTGTGAGGGCTGGCAGCTGGGGGCCGCTCTGCTGGTCTGTGCCCAGGCAGTGCCGGGTAATTAGTGCTTGTGTCTGTCCTTCTGGGCAGACGCTGCAGGAGCTGCCCCTGGCTCAGCGCCTGTGCCTGGGGCGGCAGCTGTCAGCACAGCTGCGGCTGCTTCCTCTCGCGCAGGGGCAGTGGCCAGGGATAGCAGAATAGCGGAGCAGCAGTAGGACCGTGTCCATGAGGGTCCGTACCACCCTCCCGGCCCTTCTGTCTACCACCAGTTGCCCCACACTGCCCTCCACGCCATGGCTGCAGGGTCGGGGCGACCTCTGTGCCGGCCCGTCAGGTGCTGCTCACCCACGGGCACAGGGCACGGGCGTCCCTCGCGGCCTGCTGCTGCGCAGCTGCTCCTTGGCGGGGGCCCGAGGCGGACGGGTCACAGGCATGTGGTCTTCGGCATGCTGCCTGCGCCGTGTGCCCACGCTGTCCTGCCCCACTGCTGCCCCTGCGTTCCCGCGTGTTGCCGCCTGCAGACCTGGGTGGGGCCGGGGTGGCCCTTGGCAGGAGCCCCCTCTTGGGCACCAGACCCCGTCTCCCTTCTGAGCATCTGTGTCTCAGGGCGAAGACGGCGAGATCGATCTGCGCGAGTATGTGGTGGCCTTGTCTGTCGTCTGCCGGCCATCCCGGACCCTGGATACTGTCCAGCTGGCATTCAAGGCAAGTGCTGGCCACAGTCCGCCATCCACCATGAGCCCAGAGCTCGGGGGGGCCATAGGGCGGGGCTGCTCTGGGGACACCTCCCCCAAACCGGGTCCCGTGGCCACCTCCCTTGTTTCAGGTGTCCCCTTGTTTCCTGCATATGCGCCTCGGCGCTGGTAGGGCCCAGTGGGGCCAGGGCCGGGACGCTGGTCGGGAATGTTGGGCTCTGAGGCACCGTGCGGGGGTCCCACAGGTGGGCTGGGAGCACCGTGACCCGCCCTGTGCTGTGCAGGGCTGAGCGGGCCGCCTTGCCTGCAGATGTTTGGCTGCCCAGGGGACGGCAGCATCGACGAGGACACGTTGGCCCGCATCCTCAGGAGCGGCCCTGGGGGTGGCGAGCTGCGCGTGAGCCGCCTGTTCCGCGCCATCGACCACGAGGGAAGGGCAGCATCACCTTTTGGTGAGTGTCCCCAGGCTCTCCCTGGGAGCTCCAGAAGGTGGTTCCCGAGCCCGGCTGGCACCATGGGTCCTGCATCTGGGGCTCTGGGAGCTCCCGCCTGGCTCCATGCAGGGAGCTGAGAGTCCTGGGTGACGGTCGGGCCTGGTGCTGCTGCCTCTTGCCAAGGGGCTTCTGCAGCCCCACATAGGGGGACCCCAGGAGCCCAGACCACCCTCAGGCCCTGTGGAGGCTGGTCAGTGACAGCCTCCCATGTACCCTCCACCCTCTCTCGCTCAGTCCCCCTCTCTGCCCTCTCTCCCCGTCTCTCCCTCTCTCACGCACACACAGGAGCTGGCGTGTCCACACCGAGACTGCAGACAGTGTTTGCTCAGGAAAGGTCACAGCTCAGCGCTTGTTGGGCGCTCTCACACTCGCACCCAAATGTCAGGGAGTGTCTGTGTGCCGGGCAGCTGCGGGGCTTGATTGAGCTCTGTGTGTGTGTGTGTGTGTGTGTGTGTGTGTGTGTGTAAGTGAGTGAGAGTGTGAGGGGGTTCTGTGTGGGTGTGAATGCACACGCACCGCACACATACGTGTCTTACGCGTGGAGCCAGCAGCTCCCTGGCCCTCCGTCCTGGCTGTGCTGTGTCTCAGAGAGGCACACAGGGCCTGGCGTGGCACTTGGCGTTCTTCTCTGAGGACTTGTCAGTGGTCAGGCATGGAGCTCTGGCTGACCAGCTGTCCTGGGCCAGGCCGAGGCTACAGGGAAGCCCCCATTGCCCCTTCCCAAGACGACCTGGCCGTCGCCTGACCCCATGGGCTGGACCTGGCGTGTTGCTTCCTTTCCTGGTTCGCCGCAGCCCAGCTCTGCCCATGGGCCTGGTGCTCCGCTCCAGCAAGGCCACGCCCTAATCCTCCCTTCAGAACTCTGGAGGACGTCGGGAGGGCGGGTGTCACCACCGGCATCTGGCCCACTCCACGCCGTTTGTCTTGCAGCCGACTTCAGCAGGTTTGCGGACATGTGCCCCAGCCGCCGAGGAGTACCTGCAGGTGGAACAGCCTCGAGCTGGAGGCCCGCCCTCACGCCAACGGCTTCTGTGCCGACTTCAGCCCCGACAGCTCGGACGCCGGGTGGGAGCCTTCTGACAAGAAACTGGACTAGACGTGAACCCTCCAGAGCCCTCCCAGGGCAGAGCCAGGCCAGTGGTCCTGGGCCCAGTGGAGCCCACGTCCTGCAGTGCCCGCCTGCGCCTCCCCTACGGTCCCATGCCAACTGTGCCGGGCATACACGTTTCTACGTTCACGGGGGCTGACTAGTATTTTATAAATTTCATTTAGATACTTGGAGAAACATTCAATCTTTTTTAAAAAAGCAAAAGAAAAAGTTTCTTTTCAACTTTTTTTTCCTGGGCTCGGCGCTTCTCTGCAGCAGGCCCTTTTTGGGGCGCCCGGCCTCCCCACCTCCTGCACCCCGGCCAGGACCCGCTCAGCTCCGTCATCCCCTAGGATGTTACTTTGGGGCCCTCCGGAGCCAGGGGACAGATGGACAGTGAGGAGGGCCGCCTCCATGACCTGTATGTGACAGCAGGGGCCCAGCAAGGCACAGGCTCCCGGGGTCGGGGTGCCCAGGCCCCAGCTGACAGCGCTGAGGGTCAGCCCTTGCCACACTGCCCCCCCCAGCCCGAAGAGCACGGCGCAGAACTCACTGCTGTAGGAACTGTGGGTCTCTCACTCCAAGGTGAGACTTACAGATCGGAAGCCCCCCACAGGCCCAGGGAAGGAGCCTGAGGCGGGGGACCCCAAGTCTGGCGCCCCCAGCCTGGCCGTGCCATCAGACTCCAGAGACCCATGTGCAGTTTTGGTGCTCACGGCACTTGGTTTTATGAGACGAAGCACAGACCCCTTTTTTACTGAGCCAGCTCCTAGGGACCACCAGGGAGGTGACAGACCCTCTGAGCATCCCCCGAGGCTGAGCATGACGGTGTCTTCTGACTCCTGACATCAGCCTGTGAAAGGACCCTGTCGCCTCCCCCGCCCGCCTGTGCAGGCAGGGATGTACATAGTCCGGCCCGGGTTGTCCACGGGAGAATAAAGGAGCTTCTACACTTGACCTCTGGCCACGCGTGGTCTTTGCGTGGAAACAGGCGCATCCACTCCTGGTGGCAGTATTCTGGTCTGCCCCAAGGCTCCTCAGCACAGGCCAGGCGGGCACGTGGCTCTCAGCTGACCCAGAAGCAGTTGGTCAGGCCCCTGGGTCCTGGGTGCCTGCAGGGACCCGCAGGCTCGGAGACCCACGGCCCATGAGGACAGACGGGTGTCCTGACCTGCCTGTCCACTGTCAGGGCACTTGGTGTCTAGGCCCCGCAGACCGTGTCCACAAGAGGGCGAGTCAGTTCACAGCTGGCCCGCAGACAGCCCTCCGGGACCATGACAGGAAGGGAGCAGGCCTGCACTCGGACGCAGACCACACACGCAGCAGACTCCGACAGCTCGCGCCCGCCAACACAGACCATGCGTGCACTGCCCACAGTGTGTCTCAGCATGCAGGAAGGGCTGTGTGTTGCAGCACGTGCACATGTGACAGGCAGTGAGGCATGTAGAGGGAGCGGTCTCACCCCACAGCCCCATCCCCACTACGCCCCTGCCCCAGCCAGCAGACCCCACTGATGGCCACTGCCCTTCCCAGCTCGTCCCCCGGCAGGAGCTGACCCAGGGGGAGCAGATGGACACATGAGGCATGTGGGCCAGCTTGGACGACACGTGACACCCACGTCCCACTGCGGCCTCTTTGTCATCGGTCCTGGGGAAGAAACTAGTCTGGCCGTGTCCCCAGCGCTGAGCCCAGCAGAAACAGCCTCTTCTGCTCCAGGGTGTGTCTAGCCCGTTGCCAGGGAACCCTGGAGTCCTCGACAGTATCAGGGAACGAGCTTACTACAACGGCTGGTGGCAGACGAACAAACCAGCTTCTGGGTGCGGATGCTTGCTAGGCCACACCTTTGGCACAGCGCCATACGTATGCTACTGCAAGGACCTGCTTCCCAGGTTGACGCTTACGCAAAGCATGGTGGAGGGAGGACCACATGGTATGCCAGGGATCGAACCCTTGTCGGCTGGTGCAAGGCAAATGCCCTACCCACTGTGCTATTGCTCTGGCCTGCTCCTGGTAAACTCTGAATGTGTAGAAGGTCCCTTTGGGGGGGTTATGAGAGAAATAGCCTGGTAACTGGCACTGGATTCATGATGAAATTGTAATGCTATTCCAAGAGTTACTAAACTCAAACTGCATTGTCCACGCCTACCCCCAGTCGGTGCCATGTGATTTGCCCAAGAGGGACCTGAATGGGATGAGTGCCTGGTCTCAGGGCAAGCGTGAATGGCCTTGAGCTGCAGGGACCCCAAGAGCCAGAGCCTGCTATTGTGGCATTCGGCAACAGCCCATGCAGGGTGAGCTCTCGCCAGCATGTGCTTGGTGGGTCACCCACACCCAGCCAGGCTGCCCTTAGCGCCATCTCCAGGCCTGGCACTGCCCTCCCATAGGCCGCTGAGATGGCTTGTGCTGTGGCCTGCAGACCCACGTGACCACAGCACTGAGACTCAAGGCAGAAGTCAGGATGCGGGGCCGGAGCCATAGGTCAATGGGGGAGGGCACTAGCCTTGCACGTGGTTGACCTGGGTGTGATCCCCAACACCCCATAGGGTCCCCAAAGCTCTGCCAGGAGTGAGCTCTGAGCGCAAAGCCAGGAGTGGGCCCTGAGCACAGAGCCAGGAGCGAGCCCTGAGCACAGAGCCTGGAGTCAGTCCTAAGCACAGAGCCAGGAGTGAGCCCTGAGCATACAGTCTGGAGTCAACACTGGGCACAGCCAGAAGTCAACCCTGAACACAGAGCCAGGAGTTAACCCTGAACACAGAGCCTGGGCGAGCCCTGAGCACAGAGCCTGGAGTCAACTCTGGGCACAGAGCCAGGAGCAAGCCCTGAGCACAGAGCCTGGAGTCAGCCCTGAGCACAGAGCCTGGAGTCAGCCCTGAGCACAGCCTGGAGTGAGCCCTGAGCACAGCCTGGAGTCAGCCCTGAGCACAGCCTGGAGTCAGCCCTGAACACAGAGCCAGGAGTCAGCCCTGAACACAGAGCCTGGAGTCAGCCCTGAGCACAGAGCCTGGAGTCAGCCCTGAACACAGAGCCTGGAGTCAGCCCTGAACACAGAGCCAGGAGTCAGCCCTGAACACAGAGCCTGGAGTCAGCCCTGAGCACAGAGCCTGGAGTCAGCCCTGAGCACAGCCTGGAGTCAGCCCTGAGCAGTGCCAGCTGTGGCCCAAACCGTAAAGGAGCAGGATGAGAGGGGACCTGGCCAGGAGCATGGGGCGCGGCAACTTGTGGGTGGACACAGGTGCGGTCCACTCAGAGCAGCACACGCTGGCGTGCAGGACCTGGGTTCCCCTGTGACATCCCCAGGTGTCGCCCTGGGCCAGAGCACCGCTGGGGGTGGCCGAGAGAGACTCTGAAAAGAAAAAATTCAGACTCGCAGCCCGGTGGGCTTGACTCGGCGCCACAGACCCCAGCTGCACTTTATCCCTTGGCCCGACACGGGGCCACCTGCCCACCTGAGGCCCCAGCTCCACTCCTGGGCACACCCCCACAGACGTGCCCCAGGCGTGGCACAAGTGGCAACCACAGCAGTAACAACATTGTAAGTGGGGCCAGAGCAGTGGGGGGCGCTTTTGCCTGGGTTCAATTCCTGCCCCATCCCATATGGTCCCCCAGGCACCTCCGGAGTAGTTCCAGAGTGCAGAGCCTGGAGTGACCCCGAGCATCAGCAGGTGTGGCCCAAAAGCACTAAAGAAGACATCGTTAGCTCCCCGGAAGCAGAAAGGAGCGAGGGGCTAACTGCAGGCAGAAAAGGGGCGGGAAGTGGGGGGCTGGGCATTTTCCATGCATCTTCAAACTGCAGAAAGTGAGAAAAGAGAAGAGCGAAGGGGAGGGAGCTTGATCCCACGTTAGCTGCGGCTGGTCCTCGGCGCAGACTGTGTACGAGGGTCCCTGCACCCCGGCTGTGGAGGGAGACCCACTGCCTGAACCCTGGCAAACCCCGCACAGGGCGTCCACGGGCAGCGCAGCCACAGGCCTGGAGGCTGGATTCGCTCCGTGATCGATGGGACTGGAGGGAAGGGGGTAATTATGTAGAAAATGTGAGCAGCCCCATTTGCCAAATTGCCTTAATTGCGAGCGCACACAGAGCGCCTGGCAGACTCTTGCAGAGCAGGGGAGGGCGTCTCCACACCCGTCCCACTGCCCCGCACAGGGGCGCCCACCCAGGTGGCCACTGCCCCGCATGCAGCAGGCCGGGCACACGGTTGCTCTCCCCGCCAGTCGCTGTGAATGAGCCCTGGACTCAGCTGCGGGGATGCCCAGAATATCCAGAACGTTCTGACCCCCAGCAGGAAGGACTGACCGCAGACCAGCCGGTCAGCCCAGCAGGAAGGACTGACCGTAGACCAGCCGGCCAGCCCGCCAGAGCAGAGAGGTGCTCCCCCAAAGAACAGCCCACCACCCCAGAGATAGCTCAGGAACGCACCGGGCTGCCGAGCACCTCTCAGCTGGAGGGCGCGGGCTGGGCTGCTGACTCAGGTCAGCGAGAGCCCGGCTCGCCCACAGAGCTGGGCCCTGGCTTGGGAACAGGCTTCGTGGCCACACAGCCGAGCTCTGGACTGCAAGGTGCCATCAAGGCGGAGCTCGCCCTGGACTGCGGGGAGAGGACTTTCCCAAGGCGATTAGGGAGGACCGAGCCTGGGTGCTGCAGAGACTAGAGAAAGGAGTGGGGGAGGGGCGAGGGCAGGGAGAAAGGGAGGGAGGGGAGGCCACAGTGGGAGCCTGAAGGGAGGCCAGCTCCTGGGACAGGTTGGGACCGTGCGACCGTGCAGTGCCCAGGGCAGAGTCGCGTGCGCTTGCTGTAGTGCAGAAGCCGGCCGTGTGGAGTCTGACTCGCTCACTGCGTCCTGACAATGGCACAGGCCCGGAGTGTGGCAGCAGGTGTGGCCGTGGAGGCAGGTTTCAGGCTCAGCGAAGGAGCTCGGGTGTGCGGGAGGGGCAGAGAGGCTGACCACAGGCCGAGGACACGGCAGGGCAGGACGGGGCAGGTAGAGACGCCATCTTGGAGAAGGTCTTTTCCGTGGGCCGCTCACCACCAGCCCCGGGGCAGGTCAGATGGTCACACGGGCTGCATTATGCCCTGACGGGAGTTGCAGAAGCGTCCCCCATCAGCAATGCCAGCCATGGTTTCCAGGAGGAGCAAATGCAGCCACCACCGTTGTGGGAGTCACGGGGCAGAGCAGCCCAGCTGGCCCAGGGACGGCCAGGGCGGAGGAGAGGGGGCACTCAGTAGCAGCAGCAGGAGGGGCTGGGGCAGCTGGCCCAGGGACGGCCAGGGCGGAGGAGAGGGGGCACTCAGTAGCGGCAGCAGGAGGGTCTGGGGCAGCTGGCCCAGGGACGGCCAGGGCGGAGGAGAGAGGGGGGGATCTCAGTAGCGGCAGCAGGAGGGGCTAGGGCTCGAGGGCCCTGCACACGGGGACCCCCGCACCCCAGGGCCCCCCGGTCTCTCCCATGCCCCCACATGGGCTCCGCAGATCATCTCTGCCTTGGGAGACCATCGGCTGGGCTCTGTGGGAAGGGCCCTTGCATCCCACCAGGGAACGGCAGAATCGGGGCCGAGAGAACCACCTGTTAAGGCTGGCCCAGGTACAGGATGGGGGTCACCTGCCCCCTCCCAGCCACATCCTGCGCGGAAGGGAACCCTCAAGAACCAGGTGCTGCGCTCCCTGGTGGTCTAGTGGTTAGGATTCGGTGCTCTCAAGAACCAGGTGCCCACAGAGCAATAGCACAGCGGGGAGGATGTTTGCCTTGCGCAGCCGACCGGGTTCGATCCCGGCATCCCATAGGGTGCATCCCTCGAGCACTGCCAGGAGAATTCCTGAGTGCAGGAATAACCCCTGAGCATTGCCGGGTGTGACCCAAAAAGAAAAAAAAACAGGTGCCCAGGTGCTGACAACTGACCCACCCCCCCGGATCCACTCTCATTCGGTCCATCAGGACCCTGTCCCGTCCCTGTATCCTGCACCCGTGCCTGCACCTGTGTCAGCAGTGTGCAGGAGGCACAGCTGAGAGGGGACGCCTCTGCCGGAAGCCTCCCTGCAGACCGTCCTCTCTGGGCCAGGCCAAGCCCTGGTCCCCCTCGAGGGCACAGCCCTGTGAGCCCCACTCACCCAGCTGGGAGCTGCCGGCCAGGTCTGTTCCTTACGGGGTGACTGGGGCTTCTGTGCCAACCACAGCGCCCAGCCGCAGCCTGAGGCACCTGGCTGGGCCTGGCCCTTGCCACTGCAGTTTGAGGGAGACTGGCCGCCCCCTTCCTGGGACCCTCTGTCCGAACAGGCCAGGGCCACTCGGAGCCACAGGACTCCCTGAGGCGGCATCAAGGAGGTCAGCACCCACCTGGCAAGGAGCTTTGCACCTGCAGCCGCCCGCCCTCCCGAGATCCCACCCCCGCCCCCAAAGGCCCGCGACTCCCACAGGCAGGACATGGACGCCGTCTCTGGGTGCTCCTGTCAGTGCGTGTGCCACCCCCCCCGCCGCCCCTGTGGAAAATCTGCCCGTGGCCATGGCACATGCTGATTAGGCCCATGCTGGGGTGACGTGTCACAGCTGCGCCAGGGGGCAGGTCACCATCTGCCCATCACCCCTTCTCAGCACGAGACTGATCTACCCCATGTGGTGAGTGAGGGGGCCCGGAGCCCCCAACAGGCAGCACCCAACCCTGCCTCCAGCTCCCAGAGTTGTGGGGATCCGTAGTTCGGGCCCGGTGCTGCTGGCTGGGGGTGCCCTAGGCCAAGGTGTGGTCTGGGGTCTGGGTGGGCCGGCGCGGTGCAGGAGCTAGGAGCTCAGAGCTAGGGCTGCTGGCCTCCCGCTGTGTGGGGGGGCAGAGCCAGAAGCCCACGTGGATGCTTGCTCACCTGCTCTCCAGCCCCGGAGTGAGCCGAGACCGCGGGGGGCGCTCAGCCCTATTCCGCACCGTTCCAGTCCCGTCTCCACTCCTGGAAACTCTCACTTCGGGCCACAGTACGGGGGTGGGGGATACTGGCCACGGGTGCCTGCACGATCTTCCCCCGGTGGCTCCTAGCCAGCATCCAGGGTCCAGGCTCCCTAGCCTAGCGTCCAGGGTCCATCCTGAACCATCCTGAACCCAGCCCTAGGCTGCGTGCCAGACTTCACCCACCCGGTCCCGGCTGCGCCCCCACCTCTGAGGAGGCCCACTCCCGCCCTGTGCTGGGGCTCCAGGCAGCCTGCGGTGGTGGTCCCGCATGAGGCGGGTGTGCGCCTGGTTCCCAAGCGCCTGCCGGGCTGCGCTCTCGGGTCTGGCTCCGGGCGTTACACGCGGTGCAGAGCCGTCCAGAGCGTCCAAGACCAGGGACACTGGGCAGAGACGCGGGGCAGGGAGAAGGCGCTGTGGGGGTGAGGTGGGGAGGGGGTCTCGAGACTGGGGCGATAGGCCGAAGCAGGGCGCAGGGTCACGGGGCGGGGGCCGGAGGCGCGGGCCGGGCAGCTCCGGGGCGCTGGGCGCGTGGCGGGGATGCGGGCAACGGGCGTGCGGGGCCGCGACCCTGAGGACTGCGCCGGGGTGCGGGGCGCGGCCGCCGGTCCCCCGCCCACCGGGGCGGCGCGGGGCGGAGTCAGCGCGGCCGAGCGCCCCCCGACGACGGGCGTGGCGGGCGGGCGGGCTGCGAGATAAGAGCCGAGGCCGCGCCGCCCCGCGCAGCGAGCCGGAGCCGGAGCCTTCAGCGCTGTCGGGCGTGGGGCGGGAGCGCAGCGCCGAGGCTGGTGCGCGCAGGTAAGGCTGCCCCAGCCCCGGTCGCTTCCCGCACAGGTCCTCAAGAGCCCTCGGACTCTTCGGCACGCACATGTTGTGTCTGAAGGCTGTGAGCCACGGTGCGTCCGGCCGGCCGGGCACCGTCGGGGGGCGCCGCGTTCCGGCGCGCGCGGCGTCTCCAAAAGTCGCCAGCAGCCCGCGCGCGCGCCTTTAGCGCTCGAAGGCTGCCGGAGCCGAGCGCCCGCGGGTGCAAGGTCCCTGCCCGGCGTGGACCCTAGGGTGGGGGCTGCCTGTGGCTGTGGCTTGGCGTCCCTGATAGGGGCTGAGCAGGCCCAGCGCGCTCGTGGTGCGGACCAACTGGGGCGCAGACGCTGGAGAACCGCCTGCTTTCCCTGTCACTGTTGGCCGGAGATCTCAGACTCCAGGCGAGGGCTGGCTGGGAGCTGAGGGCCCAGCCCCCACCCGCAGCTCTTTCTGGGGCTCAGCGAGGAAGGGGGTTGGGGGGTCGCGTGTCTCTGGTGTGAAGGACTCAGAGGGTCACTCAACCTCTCCCCAGGCCGAGGCTGTCCTGTAGGACAGACCCTCCCCACCTCCTCCTTCCGAAGGACCTGTGGGCCTGTGCCCCCAGGGAAGCTGCAGCAGAAGCTTCTAGTGTGAGATTTCCTTCAAACTCACTCAGGCGGGCGCAGCTCCTCCGGGCAGTGGCGGCCTGTTCGCCCAGGGCAGCGCCTGCGCATGTGGCATCGCACACGTATGTGAGCAGGTGCGAGAGTGTGGGCGGTGCATGCCATACATGTATGTGCGAGTATGAGCATGTGGCTGTTGCATGCAGGGGCATATAGTATGTGGACAATGCATACATGTGTGGGCACTGCATGCGTGCTGTTAGCACACCTGTGTTGTGCGTGTGCTGTGCCCGGACTGTGCTGTGTTCTGTGGTACATACCGTATGCACGCACATGTTGTGTCCGTGAGCGTTGCGTGCATGTTGCATGTGCACATATGTTGCGCGTGGTGTATACTCAGGGCAGTTGAGGCGGTTTTCAGCCCTCAGGCATGGGAGAGGGTGTGTTCTGCCGTGCCCCTCGGCCCCGGCGGTCAGACCCCGAGCCTGTGTCTGATATGTGTCCCCTGCCGCCTGCAGACCCAGGGAAAGCGTGGGAACCCATCCGGACTGCCCATGAGTCGGAGCAAATGCCCAGTGACCCTGATGTCCTCCGCCGTGGCCCCCGCCCAGGAGCCCAACGCCATGGCACCCAAGGCAGTGGAGCTGGTCCTCGTGAAGGAGCAGAACGGGGTGCAGCTCACCAACTCCACCCTCGCCAGCCCCCACACACGCCGGCACAGACCCCGAGCGAGAGACCTGGGGCAAGAAGATCGACTTCCTGCTCTCGGTCATCGGCTTCGCCGTGGACCTGGCCAATGTGTGGCGCTTCCCTTACCTGTGCTACAAGAATGGCGGAGGTGAGGCTGCCTGAACCCTGGGCCGAGTCCCGCACACAGACCCTGCTCGAGACAGCGCTTCCGGGGAGTCCCATGGACCAGCCCCAGGGAAGTGGGTGCCCGTGGCTCTGGACGGGTGGCAGGAACTGGCCGGAGGCAGAAGCTGGGCCAGGCTGGAGCTGCCTGAGGTCCTGGGGAGGGGGCAGGAGGAGGCCCCTTTAGCACCCCTGCCTGCCGCTCCCTGCACTCACCCCCTGCTGCCCCTCACCACGCCCTCCCAGCCCTCCCTAGCAGGCTGTGTGTCTGCTGTCCTTGGCAGAGGGGCGTCTCTGCCTCTCCCTGCCTGTCCAGGGTGCCCTCATCTGAGGCCGAGCTGTGGCCAGTCCTTTATGCGGGCCACAGCCCTGAGGGTCCCTGGAATGACAGCCTGGGGAGCCCACAGCTCCAGCACGGTCACAGCTGAGGGTCCCTCAAGCAGCTGCCGCCTGCGCTTCAGCTTTGCCCTGGTACCCGGTGCCCGCGGAGCTGCCCGTGGCCTCTGCGGGGCTGATGCGCTGGCACCCGGTGCCCTGCGGAGCTGCCCGTGGCCTCTGCGGGGCTGATGCGCTGGCACCGGTGCCCCGCGAGCTGCCCGTGGCCTCTGCGGGGCTGATGCGTGTGCCCGCAGGTGCCTTCCTGGTGCCCTACCTGCTCTTCATGCTCATCGCTGGCATGCCGCTGTTCTACATGGAGCTGGCGCTCGGGCAGTTCAACCGTGAGGGCGCTGCGGGCGTCTGGAAGATCTGCCCCCTCCTCAAAGGTAGGCGCCCCTGCGGCAGCTCTGCGCCCCTGGCCCTGCTGCCCTCCCGCCCAGTCTCAGAGCAGACACAGCCACGTGCGGGGTGGGGGCACAGGGGGAGGTGCTCAGCCACCTCCTGGGACGAAGGTGCTGGAACCTCCGAACCCAGCTGGTTCCGTTGTCTCGGGATCTGGTCCCTGCAGTGTGGTGGTCACCGTCAGTGAAGTCCACAACACCCAGGCACAGCAAGGCCCTGCACAGCCCTGCCACACCTCACTCTCACCTCTTCTTCACCTCTCTTGAGCACACCTATTCTCACCTCCCTGCTCACACCTCCTATTCTCATTCTCATCTCCCTGCTCACACTTCCTATCACACTTCTGTTCTTACCTCCCTGCTCACACCTCCTATTCTCACCTCCTGTTCTCATCTCCCTGCTCACACTTCTCCCTGCTCACATTTCTGTTCTCACCTCCTAGTCTCACCTCCTCATCTCCCTGCTCATACCTCCTATTCTCACCTCCTGTTCTTTTCTCCTTGCACATACCTCCTGTTCCTACCTATTATCACCTTCCTGCACAAACTTCCTATTCTCACCTCCTGTTCTTACCTCCCTCTTCTCACCCCCTGCACACATCTATTCTCACCTCCCTGCTCCAATTCTTAACTCCCTGTTCTCACCTTGTTCTCACCTCGGTGCACAATCTTCTATTCTTACCTTCCTGCATGTCCATGTTATCACCTCCTCCCACATCTCCCTGTGTCCAGTGTCCTTGTCTCTTACTCCAAATAGACAGTGCGGCCTCTGGGGGCCTTTTGCTGTCAGTGTGGGTGGACGGCCCTAAGTCCCACCAGGGTTGGCAGCTCCAAAGTTCCCTCAGGATCAGGCAACGCCCTTGAGTTGTGCATGTCCAAGTGTGATTGCTTGGCCACGCCCACCAGAATTCCCACGAGGACGGCAGCTCTCACGGGTGGGTTAGCCACTGGCCTGTGTTCCGCGGCTGGGAGGGCTTCCACCCGCCTTCCTGACGTGCAGACCTGAGCCCTGTGCAGACACGCCAGCATCTCCAGGCCCTTTTGCATTTGGGGACATGGACAGTCGTGCCCAGCTGTGGTGGAGAGCAGACACCACCTCCCACTGTGGGCAAGGCCCAGTCTGCAGGGATTGGCTGTCTCTACCTCAGAGACGGTGGCCTTGTGGATCAGCTCCCTTCTGGAACCTTCCCCTAGGCTGGGCCTGCTCCCCAGAGCTCAGGGTGGAGTTTAGCAGAGCCTGTATGCGGCCGGGGCCTTCGGGGACGCTGGGGCCACAGAAGCAGTCACTGAACTTTGGAACGTGCAGACACACAGGCTGCTGGGCAGAGATCAAAGCCGGCGGGCAGCACTTCCTTTCCAGGGCAGCGGCAACTTGAAGGCAAGTTTGTGCCCAGGGAACTGTGCCCAGGGCCTCAGGACCAACCAGGGGGCCCGGCCCTGCCACCGTGACAGGCAGCCGGCAGGGAGGCCGTGGAAGAGCCAGGTCGGCTGCAATTCCTAGACCCTAAAGGACTGTTGGACTGTGAAAGCCAAGGCTGGCAGCTCCCAGCGCCAGCCACGGGGTCCTGCGAAGCTTTGAAACCTTACCTGGGCACCATCCAGCCCTGGCAGCCCAGCCAAGGGCACACATACTGCCCCAGCTTCTTCCCTTTGACCCGCTGTCTCTGGAGAAGGGCCAAAGGAGGGCCCGCCCTATGGCTGCTGAGCCACCCTGGCCTGGCTCTGGCGTGGCCCTGTGCGGGGCTGTGGTGGGCACCCCCTGCAGCTCTCACGTCTCCCAAGGGGCGGCTTCCCCTAAGGGCCGGATGTGCACAGGTGGCGGGCATGGGCGGCAGCAGGGGCAGCGCCAGTGAGCCTCAAGGGTAGGCCTCAGCGAGTGCCCGCGCTCCTCATGGCGGGGCTGCCTCGGCCCAGGGACGGCACAGCTCTAGCCCCATGGATAGAGGAGCACCTGGGCTACAGGACACGGGCCCCGCGGCCCCTCACCTGCTCCCCCAGGACACGGGCCCCCGCGGCCCTCACCTGCTCCCCCAGGACACGGGCCCCGCGCCCCTCACCTGCCACCCCAGGACACGCGGCCCCCGTGGCCCCTCACCTGCTCCCCAGGACACGTGGCCCCTCACCTGCCCCCCCAGGACACACGGCCCCCGTGGCCCCTCACCTGCCCCCCCAGGACACGCCGCCCCCACGGCCCCCTCACCTGCTCCCCAGGACATGCGGCCCCACGGCCCCTCACCTGCTCCCCAGGACACGCGGCCCCAGCGGCCCTCACCTGCTCCCTCAGGACACACGGACCCCTGCGGCCTCGCCGCTGCCGCAGCCACACTCTCTAACCTTGGTTCCCACGTCTGATTCTGGTTCCCGTGGCCCTGGAGACAGCTCTCAGCAGGGGGCAGCCTCACGGCCATGCGAGGCTTCAGGTAGCCCTGGACCATCTGGGGCAGCTGGGCCGGTCTAGCAGGGTCCCGGACGGCATGGGCCGTGTGGGGGTCCTGGTTGCTGGTGGCCTTGGGCCGACCGGGGTGCCTGGGAGCCTCGGCTGCTGTGGGGCCCTTGAGGAGCCTTCTGGCCCTTAAGTCCCTCAAGGCCCTTGGGGCGAGGGGCTGCTGCCCTCCAGGTGGGCTTCACTGTGGTCCTCGCCCCGTCCACTCTCCCAGGGGTGGGCTTCACCGTCATCCTCATCTCGCTCACGTGGGCTTCTTCTACAACGTGGTCATCGCCTGGGCGCTGCACTATCTCTTCTCCTCTTTCACCCTGGAGCTGCCCTGGACCCACTGCAACAACACCTGGAACAGCGCCAACTGCTCCGATGCGCGCCAACGCCAGTGATGGCCTCAGTGCCAGCTTCGGGCCACGCCCGCCGCCGAGTACTTCGGTAAGTGCCGCTGTGGAAACCCTGCGAGCCTGGCTGTGTCGCCTCCGGGAGGGATATCTGGTCAGGGCTGAAGGTTGGCACGGGCTCCTCTTCCCAGGCCTCAACCAG
The DNA here is from genome assembly GCA_021461705.1 of Cryptotis parvus. NCBI lineage: Eukaryota > Metazoa > Chordata > Mammalia > Eulipotyphla > Soricidae > Cryptotis > Cryptotis parvus. Next base: position 481,186 of record JAJIBD010021385.1, on the reverse strand, counting down.
ATCATGCCTCAGAATCCTGGGGACGGGGCACATACGGAACTCAGTTGCAAGCTGGTGTGTCTTTACAATTCGGGATGGTCTGTGTGATTCAGAATACGTGGAAAGGGGGCAGAGACGCCACAAGTGTGGGGAGACAGGATGTGAGCAGGGCTGAGGGTGACACGGCTGTGAGCAGGGCTGAGGGGTGACGGGGCTGTGAGCAGCTAAGGGTGACGGGGCTGTGAGCAGGACTGAGGGTGATGGGGCTGTGAGCAGGGCTGAGGGTGACGGGGCTGTGAGCAGGGCTGAGGGTGGCGGGGCTGTGAGCAGGGCTGAGGGTGGCGGGGCTGTGAGCAGGGCTGAGGGTGATGGAGGATGTGAGCAGGGCTGAGGGTGGCGGGGCTGTGAGCAGGGCTGAGGGTGACGGGCTGTGAGCAGGGCTGAGGATGACGGGGCTGTGAGCAGCTGAGGGTGACGGGCTGTGAGCAGGACTGAGGGTGACGGGCTGTGAGCAGGGCTGAGGGTGACGGAGGCTGTGAGCAGGGCTGAGGGTGACGGGGCTGTGAGCAGGGCTGCGGGTGACGGGGGCTGTGAGCAGGGCTGAGGGTGGCGGGGCTGTGAGCAGGGCTGCGGGTGACGGGGCTGTGAGCAGGGCTGAGGGGTGATGGGGCTGTGAGCAGGGCTGAGGGTGATGGAGGATGTGAGCAGGGCTGAGGGTGGCGGGGCTGTGAGCAGGGCTGAGGATGACGGGGCTGTGAGCAGCTGAGGGTGACGGGGCTGTGAGCAGGACTGAGGGTGACGGGGCTGTGAGCAGGGCTGAGGGTGACGGGGCTGTGAGCAGGGGCTGCGGGTGACGGGGCTGTGAGCAGGGCTGCGGGTGACGGGGCTGTGAGCAGGGCTGAGGGTGACTGGGCTGTGAGCAGGGCTGAGGGTGGCGGGGCTGTGAGCAGGGCTGAGGGTGGCGGGGCTGTGAGCAGGGCTGCGGGTATTGGGTGCTGGCTGGGTGGGGAGCGACTCTCAGGCCCCACCCCTGCAGGCGTCGCGGTGCTGCACCTGCACCAGAGCCGAGGCATCGAGGACCTGGGCCCGCCCGGTGGCAGCTCACGGCGTGCCTGGTGCTCGTCATCGTGCTGCTCTACTTCAGCCTGTGGAAGGGCGTGAAGACCTCGGGCAAGGTGAGGGGACGGCACAGCCACGTGGGTGGGGTGCAGCCACGGGGAGAAACGGGAGATACAGCCCCGTGTGGTGTGGGCAGGGGTGCATCCCTGCGGGCTCAGTGACTCCAGGGTGCGTGCCCTGCCCTGTGCAGAGGGTGAGTGACTGCATGCCCACAGGTGGTGTGGGTGACCGCCACCATGCCCTACATGGTCCTGTTTGCCCTGTTGCTGCGTGGCATCACACTTCCGGGGCCATGGACGGCATCCGGGCCTACCTGAGCGTGGACTTCCGCCGTCTCTGTGAGGCTTCCGTGAGTTGGGGTGCCATCGTGCTGGGGGTGGACCCTGCTGTGTACTCACTGTGGTCATGTGTGCCATGTACTCACCACATATGGTCATGTGTGTGCCATGTATGCACTGAGTAGAGCCATGTGTGTGCTATGTGCTCACCACCTATGGTCATGTATGTACCATGCACTCACCATATGTGGTCATGTGTGTGCTGTGTATGGTCACGTGTCATTGCTTACTATGTGGTCATGTGTGTGATGCACCAACCATGTGTGGTCATGTATGTGCGATGTGTGCACTGTGGTTATGTGTGCCATGTGCTTGCCAGCTGTGGTCATATATGTCATGTGCTCACCACATGTGTTCAGATGTATGCCATGAGCTTTTCATGTGTGTGTCATGTGCTCACCATGTGTGGTCATGTGTATGCCATATGTGGTCAGGTATGTGCCATTTGTTCAACATGTGGCCATGTGTGTCATGCATTCACCATGTGTGGTTATGTGTGTGCCATGTGCTCACTGTGTGGTCATGTGTATGCCACACGTGTGGTCACATGTGTGTGCCATATGCTCACGGTGGTCTTGTGTATGCTCATCGCATGTGGTCACATGTGCCATGTGCTCACTGTGTCATGTATGCCATTTGCTCGCTGTGTAGTCGTGTGTGCAATGTGCTCAGTGTGTAGTCATGTGTGTGCCATGTACTTGCCATGTAGTAACTGTGTGTGTCATGTGCTCATCTCGTGCTTCTCTCCTGGGTGCCGTGTGTCTGCATATTCCTCCATGTGTGCCTCAGACCCGTGGAGAGGAAATTGATGGCTGACACGGGTTCAAGGTCAGCCTGCAGCTGCTGTCGTGAGGGTGGGGTGGCTGGGGTTGGCCCCAGGGACACACGACAGGGAAGGGCGGGCCCAGACTGTCGGCTGCTGGGGCTGAGGCCACGTGTCCCGCTGACCCCCGCCCGCTCTGGGCTGGGCCCCCACAGGTCTGGATCGATGCAGCCACCCAGATCTGCTTCTCGCTGGGTGTGGGGTTCGGGGTGCTGATCGCCTTCTCCAGCTACAACAAGTTCACCAACGACTGTTACAGGTGAGGCCCAAAGCGGGGCTGGGGGCAGGTGCTGGGCATCTCTGCGGGGCAGTGGTCCGGTGGATGGGCACAGGGTCTGCTGGGCGAGTGTACGCTGAGTACAGGGTCTGTGGGCTCGGCACTGGGGGTGCCCACCAGGCTCTGTAGGCATGAGGATCAGTGGGGTTAGCGGTGCCCCTGGTCCTGGTGGGCAGACGGGGTCTGTGGGTTCTGGGCAGCCTCCCACTGGTGGGCGGACGGGGTCTGTGGGTTCTGGGCAGCCTCCCACTGGTGGGCGGACGGGGTCTGTGGGTTCTGGGCAGCCTCCCACTGGTGGGTGGACGGAGTCTGTGGGTTCTGGGCAGCCTCCCACTGGTGGGCGGACGGGATCTGTGGGTTCTGGGCAGCCTCCCACCGCCTTGCCATCCCTTGTGCCCACAGAGACGCCCTGGTCACCACCTCGGTGAACGCGCTGACCAGCTTCTCCTCGGGCTTCGTGGTGTTCTCCTTCCTGGGTTACATGGCCCAGAAGCACAACGTGCCCATTGGGGATGTGGCCAAGGACGGTGAGTCCAGCTCTGCCTACTCTGCACCCTTCTCTGGAGCTCCCGAAACAGGCCGAGAAGGCCTGGGGTCCTCCCCTGCTCTGTGCCCTGGTCACTGGGATTCCCGAGACTCAGCCTGGCCTCCTGGAGCCCCTCGAGGCCAGGGCACGTGGGGCAGCAGAGGCTTTGCCAGGGAGGGGCTGCTGGGTATGGGCCCAGAGGAGCCGGGTGCCAGCCGCTGTTCGGGTCTGCCTATAGATACGGGGGAGGGTCCCGAGACTGTGCCCAGGCTCTCCATGGCAGGAGGCCAGAGTCCAGCCCCCTGGGGATGAAGCAGCGGGAGTCCCGTGGGCTGTCCCCCACCCCCACTGCTCCCAGGGTCTCTGACCTCCTGGTCTGGGTGTGACGAAATGAGGCCCCTAGGGCTGGTGGGTGGAACTAATCCTCTGCTCCTGCTCAGGCTCCTCACCTTCTCTTTGCCCTTTATGATGGTAAATAGCAGAGGGCGAGCCTGCCTTCGCCTTAGCAAATGTCACTCACCCTGGACTCGGAAAGCGGGCCGGGTGTTGGCTGCTCTGGGCCACAGAGCAGGAGCTTCCGGGGTCGCCAGGACTCCGTCCTGAGCCCCAGAAGGGCCCAGGCCCAGACCTGGGCACCCATTGGGTCCACAGGGCAGGGCCCAGCAGAGTTAGTGGCCCCTCGGGGACAGACGCTGCTGCGGACGGGCACGTCTGTCCACCATCACGCTGCTCACGCTGGGCATTGGGAGCGTTTGAGGTTCACAGAACAGTCAGGGCGGCCCCCTCCAGCACCTCGCTCTGTGCCCTCACGCAGGGTAGGGATCCGTGTGAGTCAGGAGTGCTCTGACTGCGGGTGGCCCTTAGTCCCCAGCCCCCGGTTCCTGCTTCTCTGGGTCACAGGAGCAAAGAGGAGAGGCTGTGCTGTGGGAAGGGTGACACAGGGGACATTGGGGGGCTTTGGGACCACAGGTGACTGGTGACTGCGGGTGACCGCGGGTTAGGGGTGATGCAGGGGACTGTGAGCACAGGTGATGGGGTGACTGGGTGACCGCAGGTTACGGGTGATGCAGGTGACTGTGAGCACAGGTGACTGCGGGTGACTGCGGGTTACGGGTGATGCAGGTGACTGTGAGCACAGGTGACGGGGTGACCGGTGACTGCGGGTGACTGCGGGTGACTGCGGGCTATGGGTGATGCAGGTGACTGTGAGCACAGGTGACGCAGTGACTGCGGGTGACTGTGGGTGACCGTGGGTTACGGGTGATGCAGGTGACTGTGAGCACAGGTGACGGGGTGACTGGGTGACTGCGGGTGACTGCGGGTTACGGGTGATGCAGGTGACTGTGAGCACAGGTGACGGGGTGACTGGGTGACTGCGGGTGACTGCGGGTTACGGGTGATGCAGGGGACTGTGAGCACAGGTGACGCGGTGACTGGGTGACTGTGGGTGACTGCGGGCTATGGGTGATGCAGGTGACTGTGAGCACAGGTGACGGGGTGACTGCGGGTTACTGGTGATGCAGGGGACTGTGAGCACAGGTGACGCGGTGACTGTGGGCAACAGGAGTGACTGCGGTGATGGGACTCTGGGTGTGATCACAGGTGACCTGTGGTGACAGGGGTGACCCTTTGGGGAGACACCAGCTGACAGTGTCTGCCTTTGGGTGACGCAGCCTCTGTTCTCAGGCCCTGGGCTTATCTTCATCATCTACCCAGAGGCGCTGGCCACGCTGCCACTGTCCTCGGCCTGGGCCGTGGTCTTCTTCATCATGCTGCTCACACTGGGCATCGACAGTGCTGTAAGTGTGGCCGGGAGGGCCCCGCTGCTGAGGTCTCTCCCCCGTCTTCCTGGGCTGGAAGCCAGTGACCGGCCCGAGGCTCGTCCTCTGCCTCCGGACCCAGGGGCCGCGGCAGTGTGTGTGTGTGTGTGTGTGTGTGTGTGTGTGTGTGTGTGTGTGTGTGTGTGTGTGCTGTGTGTCTGGAGGCGCCAGCAGAACTGAGACCAGTCACTGAATTTGTGTGTGCATGTGTGCACATGTGCAAGGGTGTGACTGATATGGACACGGGGTATGTGTGTATCCCGTACACGGATGTGCGTGTGTACTCAGGTATGACTCACGTGCCCATGTGTATGTCTTTGTACGGGTGTCTCTGTGTGTGCATCTGAGTTTCTGTGCACTCGGGTGTGTCTGTGTTGGTGTACTCGGTGGGTCTGTGTGCGTTTCTCTCCTTGTGTACTTGGGTGTGCCTCTGTGTCTCTGTGTACTCAGGCGTGTCTGCATGTATGTCTGTGTCACCGTGTGTTTGGGTGTGTGTCTGTGCTTGCTGGTGTCTCCGTGTACTTGAGTGTTCATGTGGGTCTTCCAGGCTGGCCCTCAGCCAAGCCCCCTGGGCCCTAGGGAGTGGTCCTGTGATACTTGGGGGGGAGGTGGGAGGCTGGGGGAGGAGCTGGGATGAGAGCGGGCGGGAGACAAGGAGACTCCCCAGGTGTGGGGGTTCCCTCTGGGTGCCTGTGTCTGTGTCTGAGCACCGAGCGGGAGGCCCTCAGCTCAGTGGCGCATCCGTGTGCAGATGGGCGGGATGGAGTCGGTGATCACCGGGATGGTGGACGAGTTCCAGCTGCTGCGCCGCCACCGCGAGCTGTTCACGTTGGCTGTCGTCCCCGCCACCTTCCTCCTCTCGCTGCTCTGCGTCACCAACGTAGGTGCCAGCCCCTGCCTCCCGGGGCGCCTAGCAGGGCAGCACACGGCCTGCGGGGCCGGGTCTCTCCGAGGCTCTGCCCAGTGTGGCTTTCGGTGGCCTAAGAGCTCCGCCAGGGGGTCACCTTTGCACAGAGGCCGCAGCTCTGGGCCCCGAGCCCGTGCTGGCGGTGACGCCACGTGAGGCCCCAGCCCAGCAGCTCTGCTTTTCAGGGCGGCATCTACGTCTTCACTCTGCTCGACCACTTTGCGGCCGGCACATCCATCCTGTTTGGTGTCCTGATCGAGGCCATCGGGCGTGGCCTGGTTCTACGGTAGGACGCCCCACTGTGCGAGCCTGTGTGTCACGGGTGCCATCGGGGCCGGTGAAAGGCCCGTGGACACATGAGTCCACATGAAAGAGCCTGGGAGGGGCCCCTGGAAGCGCAGGGAGGTCCCGAGAGCCCGGGAGAGCCGTGTGAGCTGTGTGAACCTGGGAATCTCGCGAGATGACCCCCCTCCCTCCAAGGCCAGTGAGGAGTTACCAAGTGCCGAGAGACCAAGTGCTGGGACCCCTGGGCAGTGAGACCCTGGGAGTATGGGGCAGGGGCTGCAACACCGCAGGGAGCTGGGCTCAGGGTCAGTGAGGCCCTGGGTGCTGGGTCGGCCGCCAGCCTGACCTGCGGCTGCGTCTTGCAGGTGTCCGCCAGTTCAGCGATGACATCAAGCAGATGACAGGGCAGCGGCCCAGCCTCTACTGGCGGCTGTGCTGGAAGTTCGTCAGCCCCTGCTTCCTGCTGGTAAGGCCCCGCTTGCTGCCCAGGCCAGGGTGCCCATGTCAGCTCCCCTCCTTCCGGGTGCCACCCAGCGCCTCTCCTGTCCTCTGGGGACCCACCCAGTACCTGTTCCCGTGTCCCTCCCTGCCTCCGGGCTCCAGAGAGAGGACTCTGGGTTTGCTGGATGAGCTGCATTGAGGAGTAGCTGGGGTGGTCCCCGGGCTATGGATGGGGCCCAGGACCGAGATTCTCTGCCCTCTCCCAGGCTGTTCCATCCCAGGCAGCATAAGAATACGATTCTGGGGCCGGAGTGAAAGCCCAGCGGGTAGGGCGTTTGCCTTGCACGCGGCCGGCCTATGCTGGCCCGGGTTCGATCCCGGCATCCCATATGGTCCCCTGAGCACCGTCAGGAGTAATTCCTGAGTGCAGAGCCAGGAGTAACCCCTGAGCGTCGCCGGTGTGACCCAAAGAGCAAAAAAAAAAAAAAAAAAAGAATACGATTCTGCCTGAGGGCAGGGACAGATGTTGCTGTGGGGACATTATTAGTGGGAGCGAGCACTGCCCCTCACAGGTGGAAAGGTGCCTCTCTACCTGGCCCTCCGCTCCTCAGTGCTGCCTGACACTCAGCACCCAGGGTGATGGATTAGTGCACATGTAGGAGCCACGTGGACATACAGATGGACTGGTCTCGAGGCCATGAACATGCCTCACACAGGCCAGTGCACATGTAGGAGCCACGTAGACATACAGATGGACTGGTCTCGAGGCCATGAACATGCCTCACACAGGCCAGTGCACATGTAGGAGCCACGTAGACATACAGATGGACTGGTCTCGAGGCCATGAACATGCCTCACACAGGCCAGTGCACATGTAGGAGCCACGTACACATACAGACATACAGATGGACTGGTCTCGAGGGCATGAACATGCCTCACACAGGCCAGTGCACATGTAGGAGCCACGTGGACATACAGATGGCCTGGTCTCGAGGCCATGAACATGCCTCACACAGGCCAGTGCACATGTAGGAGCCACGTAGACGTACAGATGGACTGGTCTCGAGGCCATGAACATGCCTCACACAGGCCAGCATATTCAGACACAGGAACACATTTGTGTGTGAGGGAGAGATGTTGTTGATCAAGGGGCCTCTCAGGGAATGAAGTTGTGTCCCCTAAGCCCCGCCCCTGAACACTTTGCTGCTGTGGAGGTTCTGAGGTCTGATCTGGGCGCCCATCTGTGTTCAAGGAGCAGGGACCTCGGTCTAGGCAGGCTGTGTCTCACTGGGACAGGGTGCAGACTTGGACCTCGATTTTCACTTGCCCTGTGTTAGGTTGTCTTGTTTGTAAGCAAGAATGGAGTCAAAGGGGGTGAGATGGAGGGTGGGGTGGATGGATGGACGGATATTGGCTGTGTGGGTGGGTGGGTGGATGGACGGACGGATATTGGCTGTGTGGGTGGGTTGGTGGATGGACGCACGGATATTGGCTGTGTGGGTGGGTGGGTGGATGGACGGACGGATATTGGCTGTGTGGGTGGGTGGGTGGATGGACGGACGGATATTGGATGTGTGGGTGGGTGGGTGGATGGACGGACGGATATTGACTGTGTGGGTGGGTGGGTGGATGGACGGATATTGGATGTGTGTGTGTGTGGGTGGATGGACGGACGGATATTGACTGTGTGGGTGGGTGGGTGGATGGACGGACGGATATTGGCTGTGTGGGTGGGTGGGTGGATGGACGGACGGATATTGGATGTGTGGGTGGGTGGGTGGATGGATGGACTGATATTGGCTGTGTGGGTGGGTGGGTGGGTGGACGGACGGATATTGGCTGTGTGGGTGGGTGGATGGACGGACGGATATTGGATGTGTGGGTGGGTGGGTGGATGGATGGACGGATATTGGATGTGTGGGTGGGTGGGTGGATGGATGGACGGATATTGGATGTGGGTGGGTGGGTGGGTGGATGGACGGATATTGGATGTGTGGGTGGGTGGATGGATGGACGGATATTGGATGTGTGGGTGGGTGGGTGGGTGGATGGACGGATATTGGATGTGTGGGTGGGTGGGTGGATGGATGGATGGATATTGGATGTGTGGGTGGGTGGGTGGGTGGATGGATGGACGGATATTGGATGTGGGTGGGTGGGTGGATGGATGGATATTGGATGTGTGGGTGGGTGGATGGACGGATATTGGATGTGTGGGTGGGTGGGTGGGTGGATGGACGGATAGATGGATAGTTTGGATGGACGGATAGTGTGGATGGACAGATGCATGCATGTATGGGTGGGCGAACAGATGGATGGGTGGATGGGTGGGTTGCTGGATGGGTAGGTGGATGGGTGGACGGATGGATGCATGGATAGGTGGGTCGATGGATGGGTGGGTGAGTGGAAAAATGGTTTGCTGGCTAGGTGAATGATGGAAGGCTAGACAGACGGGTGTGTGGGATGGAAAGAAATGGACATCAGAAGCAGAAGGGGGGACACGTAAAGCAGAAGTGAGCGGCAGCGTATGCCCACTGCCTTTTCTCCAGAGCACTCCGAGGCCTTTCTGACCTGACATGTGTCATCACTGATGTGTGGACAGGTGAGGTGCCCCTGGAGGAGTCGGGAAAGTGTCATGGGGCAGCACCCCTGAAGGACCCTTCTCTGCCGCTTAGCTGAGCATTGAGGACTGAGGGCCGGGTCCAAGTGCGGCTCAGCCAGGAGCCCAGCCCTTACCTGCGGGCCCTGCCCTTGTTTCAGTTCGTGGTCGTGGTCAGCATCGTGACCTTCCGGCCGCCACACTACGGATCCTATGTGTTCCCCGACTGGGCCAACATGTTGGGCTGGACCATCGCCGCCTCCTCCATGTCCATGGTGCCCATCTACGCAGCCTACAAGCTCTGCAGCCTGCCCGGATCTGTGCGGGAGGTGCGTGCGTGCCCCGGGGCTCCGCCTCTCTCACCTCCAGCAGCAGGAAGTGGGGGCTGGATGCGCCATGTGCGCCACATACTGCAGGCGTGTGCCTGTGTCTGCATGCGATTCTGACGAGATCGGGCGGCGCTCAGGGTGGTATGGCCGTAGACTGCATGTGATTCTGTGTGTGTGCATGCGGGCTCGCATGTCTGCGCACGTGTATGTGTGTCCTTGCACATGCCGGGATGCACATGTGTGCACGTACTCACCGCGTGGTCTGCCCTCATGCACAGAGGGTGCTGCAGGTGGGAGGGGCCGTGTTTGGAGGGCGTCGGGGACTTGGGCCACCAGCAGGGACCCTGCCTCCCGGAAAGCCGGCCCGAGGGGCCTCCACTGCCCTCGCCCACAGGGGGCTTCCACTAGCCTCTGCAGGAGCCCGCCTCAGGGGTAGGAACGCCGGAGGGGTAATTGATTGATCCTGGAGAGAAGCAGCGCCAGATCAGAGGCGTGGGCACAGGGCTGGGGTGGGGCACTGTTGCATGCCAGGGAGCAGCTCCCATCCTGAGTGGACACGAGTCTGCACCTGGCCCGCACATGCACGTGGCTTTCCATGTGCTCACGCGTGTGTCCGCATGGGCAGTATGTCTGCACACACGTGGCTCCATGTGAGCCGGGAGGGGTGCTGCTGGCCTCAGCCCTGGGTGGCAGGCCCCCGAGCCCCCTCCCTTCTTCCCTTCCAGAAGCTGACCTGCGCCATCACACCCGAGAAGGAGCAGCAGCTGGTGCAGAGCGGGAGGTCCGCCAGCTCACGGTGGGTGCCGCTAGGGCGCCAGGGTCGGGTCCCCTTCAGCAGCTCTGAGCATCATGGCCTCCACGGTGCCAGGGGACGAAGGGGCAAGAAGGACTGCGGGCGTGGCTGGGCAGACGGTGGGGAGCAGAACCCAGGGGGTGCCCGCCGCCCGTCCACTGCCTTCCTGCCTGTGCGCCACAGTGCAAGGCCTCCTGAGCCCTGGACTACGGCCATGATGCGAAGCTGCAGCCGGACCAGGGCCAGGTGCCCCAAAGTCCATCGGGATCCAGTGTCTCTGCAGAGGGAACCTGGGGCTCACCTGTGAAACTTGTGCAGAACCTCCTGCCTGCACACCCCTCCTCTGGCCTGTGTGCCCTCTCCTCTGCCTGCACGCCCCTCCTCTGGCCTGTGCGCCCTCTCCTCTGCCTGCACACCCTCTCCTCTGGCCTGTGCGCCCTCTCCTTTGCCTGCACACCCTCTCTGGCCTGTGCGCCCTCTCCTCTGCCTGCACACCCTCCCTATGGCCTGTGCGCCCTCTCCTCTGCCTGCACACCCTCCTCTGGCCTGTGTGCCCTCTCCTCTGCCTGCACACCCTCTTCTGGCCTGTGCGCCTCTCCCTCTGCCTGCACACCCTCTTCTGGCCTATGCGCCCTCTCCTCTGCCTGCACGCCCCTCCTCTGGCCTGTGCACCCTCTCCTCTGCCTGCACACCCTCCTCTAGCCTGTGCGCCCTCTCCTCTGCCTGCACGCCCTCCCTCTGGCCTGTGTGTCCTCTCCTCTGCCTGCACACCCTCCTCTGGCCTGTGCGCCCTCTCCTCTGCCTGCACACCCTCCTCTAGCCTGTGCGCCTCTCCCTCTGCCTGCACACCCTCTTCTGGCCTGTGCGCCTCTCCTCTGCCTGCACGCCCTCCTCTGGCCTGTGTGTCCTCTCCTCTGCCTGCACACCTTCTCTGGCCTGTGTGCCCCTCTCCTCTGCCTGCACACCCCTCTTCTGGCCTGTGTGTCCTCTCCTCTGCCTGCACACCCTTCTCTGGCCTGTGCTCCTCTCTCCTCTGCCTGCACGCCCTTCTCTGGCCTGTGCTCCCTCTCCTCTGCCTGCACGCCCTCCTCTGGCCTGTGCGCCTCTCCTCTGCCTGCACACCCTCCTCCTAGCCTGTGCGCCCTCTCCTCTGCCTGCACACCCTCTTCTGGCCTGTGCGCCTCTCCTCTGCCTGCACGCCCTCCTCTGGCCTGTGTGTCCTCTCCTCTGCCTGCACACCCTTCTCTGGCCTGTGTGCCCTCTCCTCTGCCTGCACACCCTCTTCTGGCCTGTGTGTCCTCTCCTCTGCCTGCACACCCTTCTCTGGCCTGTGCTCCTATCCTCTGCCTGCACGCCCTTCTCTGGCCTGTGCTCCCTCTCCTCTGCCTGCACGCCCTCCTCTGGCCTGTGCGCCTCTCCTCTGCCTGCACGCCTCCCTCTGGCCTGTGCGCCCTCTCCTCTGCCTGTACACCCTCCCTCTGCCTGTGCGCCCTCTCCTCTGCCTGCACACCCTCCTCTGGCCTGCCTGCCTGCCTGTCCTCTCCTCCCTGCTCTTGAGACCTTTCTCTCATCTCAGGGGCTCCCTCTCTCCCTAACGAGGCTGCTCCCCAACATCCTTAGTCCAGAGTGGCCTTGGTGATCTTCTGAAATTTCTGGACAGTCCTTTCTGTTGGGGGTCAGGATTGGGCCACATCTGGCAGAGTTCACGCCCCCTCCTGGTGGTGCCGCCCTTGAGCCCAGCCAGCAGCGTGCAGGGCGGCTCCTGACCCGCTCTCCTGCCCAGCCTCTTGCAGTCTCTTGGCTTCCTGCTCTGCAGTGAGCGTCACACGGCGACAAGCCTCCCACACAGGCCAGAGTCTTGTCGGGCCAGACAAGCCAGTAATGCCTGTGGGCACCAGCCTCGTGCTGCCCTCCCTAAGCACTGCCCATGCCACCAGTGCCTGTCCTGGGACTCACCTCTCTGAGGGTGTGGCCTGGGCACTGCCCTCGGCCGAGTACCCGCGCTGTGGCTGTTTCTGGGAGTTCTTTCTCACCAGTGTCCGGGCGCTGTAGCTTCTTCATCCTCAAACCCTGAGCCACTTCCTCCGTCCCTGCCTCCTCCTCCAGCTCCGTGCCGTGAGGGGCTGGGCCCCGGGGTCCCCCTCACTCCTGCCACAACCCAGCTGCACTGAGCACCTGACACCGGCACAGCCTGGCACTTCCGTGTTGCTCAAAGTGCCCGTCCTGCCCCCTGCCCAGCAGGCACACTGGGAGGGGCTGGCGTCCTCAGTGTGTGCCCTCCCCCACACCTGCTCCCTCCTCACGCCACACATCTTCCTGCTGTGTGGACACTCGTGACCTCTCCCATGGCCTGTCCAGGCCAACTGTCCACTGTCGCAGCCGCCGCTGCCCGCACCCCGCACCATCCCGCTGATGTCAGTCCCTGTGGCGCCGCGGGCCATGCTGCTCGCACACCTCCCTACTCCTGAGTGCCTGGGACCCACTGCCGGTGCTGGGAGGGCCGTGGCCTTGGGGCGGGCGACCCTGCTGCGAAACCCCTCCGGCCTGCCCGCCTGCCCCGCCTGCAGCGGGTCCCTTAGCCGCTGTGTCCGTAGTGGGTGGAGCTCCTCCCTGACGGGTCCCTCCCCGTACACAAGCACCAGCCACGGGGGCTGCCAGACCCTGTTCAGTGCCGTCCTGGGTGACGGAGGGGGTGGGACGCCAGGATCTCCCAGCCCCGTGCAGCAGAGGGAAGGAGTCAGCCACGAGGTTGCCAGAAAGCTGCTCCCTGCCCTCCCTCTCCCGCTCCGTCTCCTGCTCTCCCTCTCCCTCCCCTGCCCTGCTATCCTGCCCTGCCCTCCCTCTCTTCCCTTCCTGTCCTGCTTCCTCTCCTCTCCCCTCCCCTCTTTAGTCTACCCTCCCCTTCTCTCTCCTCTTTATTCTCCCCCTCCTTCCTCTCCTCTCCCCCTCCTCTCTTTATTCTCCCTCCCCTCCCCCCCCTCTTTATTCTCCCCTCCCTTCCTCTCCCTCTCCCCTTTATTCTCCCCTCCCTCCCTCCTCTCCCCTCCCCTCCTCTCCTCTTTATTCTCCCCTCCCTCCCTCTCCTCTCCCCTCCTCTCTTTATTCTCCCCTCCCCTCCTCTCCTCTCCCCTCCCCTCTTTATTCTCCCCCCCCCCTCCTCCTCTCCTCCCCCACTCCGCAGGGGCAAGTGCAGTTGAGGCCAGATGTTCTCCAAGGCCCAGGCCACACGGACACGTGTGTGCCCACGTCCCTGGGAGCAGCTGCGTGGGCCTCCCTGTCCGCCCAGGCCTGCGCTGCTGGACCTTTGGCTCCCCTGTCTGACCCTTGGCCCTCTTGCAGCTCCGTCACTGGCTGGTGGTGTGAGTGCATCTGCGCTGAAGGTGACCAGCCAGACCCACCTCCCAGGCCTGAGGCCCCGTCTGCCGAGCTGCAGGAGATGCCTCGTCCCCGCCCTGCCACTGGGACACCTTCCCACAGCCACCGTCCCCCTAAGCACAGGCCCCGCACGGCGTGTCTGCAGTGCCCGAGCCCTGGGTCTGGCATCCACCCCCCTGTGGGCAGCCAGAGCAGGTGGGGGGGGCCGGGCACCCGCCTGCCCGCCACCCGCCAGCCCCGGGGGGGCACCTGGAGTCCCGCGATCATCACCTTGTCACCGAGACAGCGCATCCGGCCTGGGAGCGGCCCCCTTTCCCTCGTCAGCCCACGTCACTGGCGTGGGAGCACAAGCCCCTTTGGACCCGCAGCTGCAGAGCTGCTGGCGGGGAGCCACCTCGGGCTGGGGCCAGGGGCGGCCTCTGGGGTCCGGCCCACCTTCATTACAGTGCGGGGAGGGACTTGGTGTTGGGGTCCCGCGGCCCCCTGCAGGGCTAGGTGGGTGTGAGGTCTCAGGCGGCAGTGCTGTGGACGCGGCGCCCTCCTCACTGGAGCTGTGCTGCCCAGCCGTGTTGTCCCTGTGTCGTCGTAGTCAGACTTGTCAGGCTCCCCACAATAAAGAACCCCTGGGAACTCTCACTGTGCGTCTTCCTGCGCCCGCGTGCTTGCTCCGTGCCTTGGCCCTGCCCGACACGCCCACCGCGGCCACGCCCACTGTCGTGCCCCTCTGCCCAGCCTCTGCTTCCCCCAGGACCGGCAGACTCCAGCCACTTTGTATCCCCCGGACTGGATCGGATGGACCCATTGCAGACCGTCGGAACGGCAAGGCCAGAGTGCTAGGCCAGCTCAGATCTCGCCTGACCCAGGGTGGCCGGACCTCCCCAGACAGGCACCCCCTCTCCAGAGGGAGAGCCCAGCGTGCCTGAGCCCTCCCCCGGGAGACCGGCTTGCTTCGAGCCCCTTCCCTCGAGCTGCCCCCTGCCGGCCCTCCAGTTTCCGGACCTCCGGCCTGGGTGGTCTGCGGCGGGGTCGGGCTCCCGGGTGCTGCACGCCTGCTTCAGCAGTTCTCAGGGGACGGCATCCACCCCATTCCTCGAGCCCCCGAGGATGGGGACAGCACCCACGCAGCCCCAGGGTATGAGGATGGGCCGGGCAGGGGTGACGTGGCGGGCAGGTCCCTGCTCCAGCGCAGGAAGGATGCGTGGGGAGAGGGTGGGATTGCCCTGCCCTCCCGGCCTCTGCGACCTGTCCGGGTCACCTGTCCCTGCTTGTGTCTGGCCTGCTGGGGTGGGGAGTTCCACAGGGGCTGTGTCACAGGTCAGAGAGTTCAGGGGCGGTTGACCCTTCAGGGTGGCCCCACAAGTGCGCAGTCACGAGGATGCCAGAGAAGGTGCCACGGGTGAAGGCAGGCATCCAGCATGCCAGAACTGGAGACCCCCCAGGCTTTGACCCTCAGGGAGCCGGGCCGGGTGGGCCCAGGGCAGCCGCAGTGCTGGCTGGCCCAGGGTGCGCCCAGGGTGCGCCCAGCATGGGGAGCTGGGAGGCCGGACCCATGCATGCACCCTGCTGGCCTGGTTCCATTCTCGGGTGGCACTTTGCCGCTTTGACGAGGGGAAGGAGCCGGCACCGGAGGGGAGGAAACCGGGAAGCCTGGGGTCCCCGGAGCAATGCCAGACCGACCCACGCGGTTTCCCTGCACCCTTCCCTCCCCCAGACCCCAGGCCCACCTTCAGGCTCCGCCACCTCCCCTTTGGCTGGGGGCGGGGAGAGCTCCTGCTTCTATCCACACTCCCCAGAGTCCCACAGCCCCCGACCTTTACGTGCAGCAAAGGCAAAGGCTGGGCGCACACGGCTTTCCCTTGAGGGAAGCATTTTAATAAAGTGCAGAGCTGCCGGCCGGATCCGGAGAGCAAACGCCTCTGCACGCACACAGCTCTGCCTCAATCCTCTAATCCCTGCCCTCCCGCTCTCCGCCCTACATGGTTGCTGCGTATCCTCCTTCCTAGGGGCTGGGGGCATCACCAACCCCCAGCGAATGGACCTCCACTTCCCAGGACCTCAGGGTCCCCTCTACCCCTCCAGGGAGCTCCCATGCTTTCCGTTCACAACTCCTGTCTGCCAGAGACATGTCCTGAGTCTTGCCTCTAGAAACACTGCCGGCTTGTTTGATCTTGGAGTTCTTGGCCATGGTGTGATTTGAAATCTGTTACTTTGGGGCTGGAGCCTTGGCACCCATATGGTCCCCGAGCTTGCCAGGAGTGACCCCTGAGTGCTCTGCACTTAGGAATTACTCCTGGCAGTGCTCGGGACCATATGTGATGCTGGGGATCAAATCCAGGTCGGTGCGTGCAAGGCAAGACCACTGTGTTGTCTCTGGTTCCGGGAGGGGGCGGGGGGCTTCTCCTGAGACATGGCAGGGCTGGAGCGGTAGGACAGCGGGGAGGGTATTTGTCTTCCTCGAGGCTGACCCGGGCTCTATCCCTGGTACCGTTCCCTGAGCCCCACTAGGAGTTAATTCCTGAGTACAGAGTCAGGAGCAACCCCTGAGCATGACCGGGTGTAGCCCTTTCCCCCTAAAAAATTAACGTGGCAGAGTCAGTAAAAGGCCACTTGTGTTCTGTGAGAAGTGTCAGCGAACAGGAACAGATGTCAGCATGACACACGGGTGTGGGGCAGACGTGAGTGCACAGGTAGATTTTTGCTTGTTCTTGTTTTTGCTTTCTGGGTCACGCCCGGGGATGCTCAGGGGTTCCTCCTGGCTCTGCACTCAGGAATTACTCCTGGCGGTGCTCGGCGGACCATATGGGATGCCGGAGATGGAATCCAGGTCGGCTGTGTGTAAGGCAAACGCTCTCCCCGCTGTGCTATCTCCAGCCCATGGACAGGCGTCCAGACAGATAAGGACGAGCCCAGGGCAGAGCAGGCTGGCCAGGGAGACTGCCTCCGGGCAATGGTGCCTTGTCGTCTGGGTGCCTGGAGTCACAACTGTGTCACGTTTACAGGACCAAGGGATGGGAGGTCTTTGGGGAGGGAGGAGAGGGGGCAGAGTGGGAAATGGGGCCACGTGAGGGCGGGTCACACCCCACTCCCAGGAGACGGGCACACTCCAGTCCTACGGGACCCCTGGAGCCCAGTCAGAAGCCTCAGGGGTCCCCTGCCTGGCACCTCGTGCCCCTCTCCCAGCCCTCGCCATACATCCCTACAGGTGAACTGTACCCCAGTGCCTCCCAGGTAGTCCTGCATGCTGCACCTATGGGGGAGGGGGTGGTGGCCTGGGAGGCTGCGGGCCAGGTGAGAGGCAGGAATGAGGTGAATGGTTGGGCCTGGGCCCCTCAGACCCACACCAGCACACGTGACCAGGACCCTTCCCTGTGTGACTGGGTGTCAGTGAGCCTTTCGGGGCTGGTGGCACCCGAGACCCGACCCTCCCAACACAAACCGTATTTGTCCAAAGGTTTGTTCCAGGCTGAATGCAAAAGCTTCCGTTTATGTAACTGAACTTTAAAGCCAGGTCGACTATTTATCTAGAATTTACATAATTGCTCTTTCCAGGGAGCTCAATTCCTCTTAAACTTGTCTGTGGCATGCACGGCTGCTGGGACCGCTGGCTGGCCAGATTGTCCAGGCCTGCCCTGTGCTGGCTGGGGGAGAGACGGGCCAAGTCGTGAAGCCATGGCCTGCACCCGGTCTCCAGACCCTCCACAGAGAAGCCCCCAAACACCCTCAGCTAACCTGTGCCGCTCTGAAATGATCCTTTGAAAGTCCTCTGAGGAGGTTCCGCTCTCGGCCAACGTTCTCCTCAAACCCAGGGCGCCCTTGCTGTCTCTGCACGCTTTACATGCCTGGTTCCACTTTGGGGAAACCCATGTTCTCTCTTGGACACTGTCTCCCTTTCTCTCCGCTCACACTTTTTATTTTTTTGCTTCTTGGGTCATACCTGGCGACACTCAGGGGTTGCTCCTGACTCTTCACTCAGGAATTATTCCTGGTGGTGCTCGGGGACCATATGGGATGCCCAGGATCGAACCCGGGTCGGCAAATGCCCTACCCGCTGTGCTATTGCTTAGCCCCCCCACTTTCTAAATATGTTTCAAGGGCCAGAGCCATAGTACAGCGGGGAGGGCATTTGCCTCCTATGCGACCAACTGGGGTTCAGTCCCGGCATCCCCGTGGTCCCCCAAGCACTGCCAGGAGTAATTCCTGAGCGCAGAGCCAGGAGGAACCCCTGAGCACCGCCAGGTATGACCTCAAACAGCAAATATATATATGTATTTTTTTTCAATAAAAACTACCTCGCTGCACTAAATAACGAGCTCTGACTAAAGGGGGGAGGATGGCCCGCTGTCACCGGCCCTAGACAGAAAGCTGAGCCTGCTTCTGGAAGCGTTTTCCTGAGCCCTCCGGGAGGTCTCAGCTGACGGAGTCCCAGGGACCTTCCCTTAAAAGCCTGCCAGCAGCCTTGCCTCAGTTTACCCTTGAGTGGCAACCACTGTGCTCAGCGTGGAAGGCAGCAGCAAGTGCAGGGCAGGACACACGTGTGTGCCAAGGTAGGTGCACGCACCACCGATTCTGGGCCAGGAAACTGCATTTTCAGCAGAAACCGAGTGTCCAAACCACGAGGGCGGCTGGGGTGAGCCTCTGCAGACGCCCTGCTGGCATGGGGCCCAGGCTCCTCCCTGTGTGGGCTGCGGGCATGGAGCTGGTGCAGGCCTGCACCCGCAGTCACAGCAGGAGGACGAGGGGCTGAGGCAGGGCGTGGGGGCGAGCTGGCTGTCCACGATTCTGGCTCTTCACTAGGTACAAGAACGGAAGCAGCCCTATTCCAGTGGGGAGGCGCTTGCCTTGCACGCAGCCGACTGGGGCCGGTCCCCGGCATGCCACGTGGTCCCCAGCACCACCAGGAGTAGCCCCTGAGCATGGCGCTCAGCCTCGGTGACCAAGGCGTTTGCTGAAAGAGAGGAACGCCCAGCGGGCGAGGAACTTGCCGTGGGGCCAGGCAGGGTTTGTTTCGTGATCCTTATGGGAGCTGGGCCTCTGATTACCAAACTGTCAGAGGTCCCCGTTAGTCCGCTGATGTCTTGTTGACTTCGGGCCCATCTGTGTGGCTCAGATGCGGCAGCACTTGGGCTGTTGGGGAAACTGCAAGCGGCCGATTCTCAGAAGAGCCCAGGAACTTGAGGAAGCTGAGAATGTGGAGACCACTAACGCAGAGCCGAGCACAGCGGCTGGCGAGGAAACTGAGGCTTCTCCTTCGGGTGGTTCGTGCTTGCTCTTCTGGGGGCTGCTTTAGAGGGGGGGGGGGGGTGGCCAGGGCTCAGTGGAGCAGGCTGACCTGGACCTCCACAGGGCCCCGGGTCACTTGAGGAGCGGCGGAGCACAGGCCAGTCCTGCACGGGTCAGCTTCAGGCAAGTGTGAGCAGGCGCTGCACAGACCGGCGTACCTGCTCTCCCGGCCTTGGGGTTCGCCGGAAACAGGTGGGGCCGGCACAGGGCCAGCGGCAGCAGACACGTGTCCAGCGAGGGATGCCTGTCCACCGGCACCCGACTGGCTCCCAGCAGCTGCACCTGCCCCCTGCTGGACCCCGTCCAGGCCGTGTGGCTCTGCTCTGCGGTGGGGGGGGGAGAGCAGAGGCCAGTGGGGCCGCTGGGCGGAGGAAGGATGGTGGCCATGGCGGAGCCGCAGAAGTGGCCTGACCACCAGGTGCGCGGTGGACGCCCCCTGAAGCCGGCTCTGCAGGCGCCGCTGTGGCCCCCAGGCCGGGGGCGGTTCCTGCTGGGGTGTGCCGGCAGAGGGACGGCAGAGGGACGCGGGGCAGGCCTCCCGGTCAGGTCAGTGTGGCACGGAGGACCTGGCCACCTCGCGGTGCTGGCCTCCTCCCTCCCAGCTCACCCTCTGCTCAAACACGCGGAGGGCTGTGTTGGGCCGCGGCCTCCGAGCTCAGGGCAGTGGTCAGTGGGTCGCCAGGCCCCGCTCACACAGGGGCCTGGAGGGGTCTGGGGTGGGGTCAGCGGGTGCAGGGGGAGAAACGAGCTGTTAGGAGGCGCCAGCGTCCGCGTCGAGCCCAGGCCAGCTCCCCCGAACGTCCCTGTGGAACACGCGCTGCACCTGCAGCACCTGCGCCTGCCACTGACCGCTCAGGAGAACCACGTCCGCCCGCGGCGCCACTGGACACCCGCTGCCCCAGGAACCCAGTGCGCGAGCAAAGCGCTTCGAGCACCACCGCCCCTGGCCCTGCCCCTCCTGCCCGAGGCCCCCGCCCTCCCCGGGGCCCGCCCCAGCCAGAAGTCCCGCCCTATCTCGGCCCTGCCCCCTCCTGCCCGAGGCCCTGCCCCTCCCCGGGGCCCGCCCCAGCCAGAAGTCCCGCCCTATCTCGTCCCCCGCTCTCCTGCCAGGGGCCCTGCCCCAGCCAGGACGTCCCGCCCTATCTCGGCCCTGCCCCTCCTGCCCGAGGCCCCGCCCCTCCCCGGGGCCCGCCCCAGCCAGAAGTCCCGCCCTATCTCGTCCCCGCCCTCTCCTGCCAGGGGCCCCGCCCCAGCCAGGACGTCCTGCCCTATCGCGGCCCTGCCCGAGGCCCCGCCCCTCCCGGGCCCGCCCCAGCCAGAAGTCCCGCCCTATCTCGGCCCTGCCCCTCCTGCCTGAGGCCCTGCCCCTCCCTGGGGCCCGCCCCAGCCAGGACGTCCCGCCCAATCTCGTCCCCGCCCTCTCCCTGGCAGGGGCCCCGCCCCAGCCAGGACGTCCCGCCCTATCTCGGCCCTGCCCCTCCTGCCTGAGGCCCTGCCCTCTCCGGGGCCCGCCCCAGCCAGGACGTCCCGCCCTATCGCGGCCCTGCCCGGAGGCCCCGCCCCATGCCGGCCCGGAGGCCCCGCCGCGTCCGCCCGGAGCCGCGGGGCACGCCGGGAGGAAGGTCGCGGGGCCTCTCCTCTGTCCCGCCCGCCCGACGTGCCCTGCGTGCTGACGCGCCTCGCTGCGACCCGCCTCCCGGGGCTGCGGCGCCCACCACTTCCGGCGCGGCCCGGAAGCGGCGCTGTGGGCGAATCCCCGGGCGACAGGTGGAGCGGCGGCGCCGGGAGCATGCGGGGCGGCGGGCGGCGGGCGGGCGCGCGGCGCGTTCGTTCCCCCGCGGCGGTGGCGGCGGCGCGCGGCGGCCCGAGCGTGAGTGCGGCCCGAGCGTCGCCATGTGGGGCGGCCGCAGCCCTTCACCAGCCTGGTGGTGGGCGTGTTCGTGGTGTACGTGGTGCACACCTGCTGGGTCATGTACGGCATCGTCTACACGCGCCCGTGCGCCGGCCGCGGCAACTGCATCCTGCCCTACCTGGCGCGCAGGCCCAAGCTGCAGGTGAGCGGGGGCGTCGAGCCCGGCCGGGGAGCACCGGCGCCCCCCGCCCGCGCTCACTCGCCCGCCCGTGCAGCTCAGCGTCTACACCACCACGCGCTCCAACCTGGGCTCGGAGAACAACGTGGACCTGGTCCTGAACGTGGAGGACTTCGACGTGGAGTCCAAGTTTGAGAGGTGGGTGCCGGCCCGGCAGGGAACCCCAGACGCCCGCAGCGGGGAGGAAGGGCCGAGACCCCAGGTCCAGCCGAGCGGCGCCTTGTGCAGCGAGTGGCCATGCAGCCGGGGCGAGACCGCCTGGCCTGGAGCTCTCCCTGACCCCTGGGAGCGCGTCCGTGGGAGCCTGGGAACAGCTCGGGCGGGCGTGCTTTGGCCGGAAGGGGGCCGGGACCTGGGCCGCTCCTGAGCACTGTGCCGGCCGCGGGCTTGGGTCGTGCTCGGGGCCCCTGCCGTGGCTGGAGGCCGCCGGCTCTGTCTCAGGACCGTCAACGTGTCGGTGCCCAAGAAGACGCGGGACAACGGCACGCCTACGCCTACATCTTCCTGCACCACGCGGGCGTCCTGCCGTGGCACGACGGCAAGCAGGTGCAGCCTGGTCAGCCCGCTCACCACCTACATGGTCCCCAAGCCCGAGGAGGTGAGCCTGCTCACGGGCGGGCCCTCTGCACAGGTGAGTGCGGGCTGTGTCGGGCGTGCCAGCACCTGGTGCTCTTCCTGTTGGTGTCAGGTGGGCGTCCATCGCACACAGGTGCGCCTCGGTTTCCCAGCTGGAAGCTCCAAGCTGAGAGTTGCTCGGGCTGAGCCTGCCCTTGAGGGGTGGCCGTGGGCAGCTTGGCTGCCGCCCTGGCTGCCGGCCGTGGTCCTGGAGTGTGTTTTGGGCTGGTGGACCACGAGCTGTGAAGTGGTTTCCCAGCGTGGGGAGGGGGAGGGGGCCTGGCCCCTGCAGCCCTGCCCCACTGAGCTACGCCTCACCCCAGCAGCAGATCGAGGCTGGGAAGAAGCCGCCCAGTGCCCTGGACGAGCCCGTGTCACACTGGAGACCCAGGCTGACGCCAACATCATGGTGGGACGACTTTGCCTTCGACGGCTCGGCGCTGCCAGCTGACGTGCATCGCTACATGAAGATGTGGGTCCCTGCAGGCCGGGCGGCGGCGGGTGTGGCCGCCTGCTCTGGGTGGAACAGGGGACTCGGGGGAGCCAGCCCTGCGCTCAGATGGCTGCTGGGGGTGGCCCCTGGATGTCTGTGTCCTGTGCTCTGCACGTGGCACTGCCCAGGCGGTGCTTGGGGGGTCTGGACCACCCCTGGGCTGAAACCCAGAGCCTCACAGTAGGTCCCGGTTCTGATCCAGTCCCGGCCCTTTCTGTGTGTCAGGGTGCAGCTGGGGAAGACGGTGCACTACCTCCCTATCCTGTTCATCGACCAGCTCAGCAACCGGGTGAAGGACCTCATGGTGAGCAGTCGTGGCCAGCCCCGGGTCCCAGGAGGGCTTGGGACTGCACCAGGTACCACGCCCCATCAGGCTTCGTGTCTTGGCAGCCATTGTGCGGGCACCACCTGGGCTGGGCTGGTCCTCCTGCTTCAGGGCACGAGGGCTGGCACTTGGCATGGGTGCTGGACTCTGATGCCTGCCCTTCAGCCGTCCGCCCTCGTGGGCAGCCCCTCCACGGGCTGTGCCAGCAACCCCGCTGCGGTGGTGGCTGTGTCCCACAGGCTGCTCTCACCAAAGGGGCCCCGTGGCGACGAGCAGCATTCTTGGGGTGGGGTCTCTGCCCAGCAGTGTCCAGGGGCTATGACCCCCTCCCACACTGCCTCCCCAGGGGGTGCATCTCCGGTAGGCTGGGTGTGGCGCAGGCTGGGGCGCCCATGGGGGCCGCGTGACCACAGGCCCGGCCCGCAGGTCATCCACCACTTCGAGCACGGAGCTCCCGCTCACCGTGGCTCACGACCGCATCTCCCTGGGCCGTCTGCGCTTCTGGATCCACATGCAGGACGCCGTACTCGCTGCAGCAGCTCGGTGGGTCGGTGGGCGCGGGACCCTGCAGCGTGGGCAGGACGCGGCTCCATGCACCCGGCCGCTGCCAACCCGCCTCTCTGTCCCAGGCTTCTCGGAGAAGGACGCGACGAGGTGAAGGGCATCTTTGTGGACACCAACCTCTACTTCCTGGCCCTGACCTTCTTTGTTGCCGCGCTCCACGTGAGTATGGTCGGCTCGCAGGGGCTGAGTGCCTCGGGACCCCCACCCCACTGCATGCCACGGCCCCCGTGTGCCTGTGGCGCCTCCCGTGGAAGCAGGCTGGACCTGTGAGCCGTCGTCTCCCGTGTCTGGGGGCCCTCTGCCCGCGGTTGGTGTTCGAGTCCGTGCCTGGGTTCTTGCCGCGGCACCCTTCTGTTCTCTCTTTTCAGTTGCTCTTTGACTTCTTGGCGTTTAAGAACGACATCAGCTTCTGGAAGAAGAAGAAGAGCATGATGGGGATGTCCACGAAGGCAGGTACTGCCCGGCCAGCAGGTCACTGCTGCTCCCACCCCTAGTGCCCGGGCGGTGCGGGCAGGCGCGAGACCCCTGGTCACCGCCATGCCCTCGCATCCGCCAGTGCTTTGGCGCTGCTTTAGCACCGTGGTCATCTTCCTGTTCCTGTTGGACGAGCAGACGAGCCTGCTGGTGCTGGTCCCTGCGGGCATTGGCGCGGCCATCGAGGTAGGTACCGGCACTGCCTTGTGGCCACCATGGCTCCCTGAGCTCTGCTGGTCAGTGTGGGGTGAGATTGGAGATCCCCGATCCCGCAGTGGCCGGGGTGAGATTGAGATCCCCCGATCCCGCAGTGGCCGGGGTGAGATTGAGATCCCCGATCCCCGCTGTGGCCGGGTGAGATTGAGATCCCTGATCCCCGCAGTGGCCGGGGTGAGAGTGGAGATCCCCGATCCCGCAGTGGCCGGGTGAGATTGAGATCCCCGATCCCCGCTGTGGCCGGGTGAGAGTGGAGATCCCCGATCCCGCAGTGGCCGGTGAGATTGGAGATCCCCGATCCCCGCTGTGGCCGGGTGAGAGTGGAGATCCCCGATCCCCCGCAGTGGCCGGGTGAGATTGGAGATCCCCGATCCCCGCTGTGGCCGGGGTGAGAGTGGAGATCCCCGATCCCCGCAGTGGCCGGGTGAGACTGGAGATCCCCGATCCCCGCAGTGGCCGGGGGAGAGTGGAGATCCCCGATTCCTACAGTGGCCGGGTGAGAGTGGAGATCCCCGATCCCCGCAGTGGCCGGGTGAGATTGGAGATCCCTGATCCCGCAGTGGCCAGGGTGAGAGTGGAGATCCCTGATCCCCCACAGTGGCCGGGGTGAGAGTGGAGATCCCTGATTCCCGCACTGGCTGGGATGCAGGGGCAGCCGTGAACTACGCGTGGGCTGTGGAGGCCCCAGCAGGTGGCGCCACCTCCCCCGCCCCTGGGCTGCTGGGCCCGAGAGCCCTGGGCCTGCTGCAGCTCTAGAGTTGGTGCCCCCTCCCACACAGCTGTGGAAAGTGAAGAAGGCCTTGAAGATGACGGTGGCGTGGAGGGGCCTGAGGCCCCAGTTCCAGGTACGGCCCTGGCCACAGCCAGACCCTCCGTCCTTCCCAACAGTGAGGGACTGGCTGGGCACCCCAGGCCCATAGGGCAAGGGCACTGCACGCCTCTCACCTCAGCAGATGCCGCCGTGGGCTGTGAGGGGTCGGGGACGCCAGGCCGGGCTGAAGGGGTGGCGTGAGGGTCTCCCGCCACTCTGCTCCCCGTGACCCGCATCTCAGCTTCCCGCCGCGAGGAAGTTTGGTGCAGCTGTGCCGGGGCCTTGGGCTGCTCAGACTGGCCTTATCTCCGGCACAGCAGGGCTTTCGGGAAAGCTGGTGCTGGCGGGACGAGGGGGTAGGGGGCCGGATGGCCACCAGTGAGACGCTGGTGTCATAGGTCCCTGTGGGAAGGCCAGTCGGGAACCGGCCAGTGAGGGCACGGCCAGTGAGGGACATGGTCAGCGAGAGACATGGACAGTGGAGGGCGGCACAGCCCAGTGAGGGACATGGTCAGTGAGGGACATGGACAGTGAGGGCGGCACAGCCCAGTGAGGGACATGGTCAGTGAGGGACATGGACAGTGAGGGCGGTACAGCCCAGTGAGGGACATGGTCAGTGAGAGACATGGACAGTGAGGGCGGCACAGCCCAGTGAGGGACATGGTCAGTGAGGGACATGGACAGTGAGGGCGGCACAGCCCAGTGAGGGACGTGGTCAGTGAGGGACATGGTCAGTGAGGGCGGCACAGCCCAGTGAGGGACATGGTCAGTGAGAGACATGGACAGTGAGGGCGGCACAGCCCAGTGAGGGACATGGTCAGTGAGGGACATGGACAGTGAGGGCGGCACAGCCCAGTGAGGACATGGTCAGTGAGGGACATGGTCAGTGAGGGCATGCGCCTGGCGCTCCACAGTTCGCACGCCCAGTGAGTCGGAGCGGAGGACAGAGGAGTACGATACCCAGGTGGAGCCGCTCGGGCTGTCCCTGGGCAGAGGCGGAGGAGGAGGAGCTGGCATCCAGCTGGGCCCAGCCCCAGGAGTTTGGGGCGCTGGCTGGGTTCCTGTGCTCCATCCTCACCCGTGCCGCCACAGGCCATGAAGTACCTGTCCTACCTGCTCTACCCGCTGTGCATCGCTGGCGCCGGCTACCGCTGCTCAACGCCAAGTACAAGAGGTGGGTGCTCCCGCTCCTCTGCCGGGTTCCCGTGGACGGCAGGCAACGAGGGGCTGCGCCAGGCGGAAGCTGGGTCCGGGCTGCGGCTCGGGCGGCCTCACGCGCTCTTCTCCCGCAGCTGGTACTCGTGGCTCATCAACAGCTTCGCCAATGGTGAGTTGCTTCCTGGGCTGTGATTCCAGCCTGTGTCCTGGGGATGCTGGGCAGCTCTGCTCGGGACGGTCCGACAGGTGGGCCCCCCGCCGGAGGGCAGCGGACTCCAGTGTGGCCTCCCGAGCCCGGTGCTGCCCGCTGGGGTCCAGGCGGGCTGGGGCCGCTGCTCAGCTCCTGTGTCCTCAGGGGTCTACGCTGCTCGGCTTCCTCTTCATGCTGCCGCAGCTCTTCGTCAACTACAAGGTGAGGCCAGAGGCCGCGCCACAGGGGCGGCGGGGGCAGGTGGGCACCGCGCCCTCACTGGCTGTGTCTCTGTTGCAGATGAAGTCGGTGGCACACCTGCCGCGGAAGGCCTTCACCTACAAGGTCAGCGCTGGCGCTGGCCTGGCGGGCCCGGCCATGGAGGGAAGGTGGAGCCCAGCCCAGGGCTTGCCGGGCAAGTCAGTAGCCATCCTGACCTTGGGCTTTGTCCACCAGATGCCAGGGCCCTCCTGGGCATCCGCATCTATGAGTGCCCTCTGAGCACCTTCACAGCCAGCAAGTAGGGTTCAGGGCTCTGGGACTGGAGGTGCCAGGTGTGGAGCTGGCTGGCCTGCTGGGCAGGGCAGGGCTGAGGGGTGGGGTGCCTGGGCAGACCTCCCTGACCGCTGCCCTGAGGGCCGCAGGGGTGACCACAGCCCTCCCCCAGGCCTTCAACACCTTCATCGATGACGCTCTTCGCCTTCATCATCACCATGCCCACCTCGCACCGGCTGGCCTGCTTCAGGGACGACGTGGTGTTCCCTTGTGTACCTCTACCAGCGCTGGTG
This sequence comes from Cryptotis parvus, assembly GCA_021461705.1. Lineage (NCBI taxonomy): Eukaryota > Metazoa > Chordata > Mammalia > Eulipotyphla > Soricidae > Cryptotis > Cryptotis parvus. Next base: position 454,571 of record JAJIBD010021385.1, on the reverse strand, counting down.
AGCCCTCTCGGCTCGGGGGGCAGCGTCAGGGGCGGGCGTGCCCGAGCTGGCACTGAGGCTGTGCTCTGGTCTCCAGGCTCTATCCCGTGGACAAGAGCAGAGTGAACGAAGTTCGGGAGTCATATGCGGAGAAGCCACAGCAGAAAGCCCACGTGGACTTGACACGGGCACCACGCATATACGGCTGGGCCGGACAGCAGCCTCTCTCAGGATGCCCGGGCGGGATTTCCCGCGTCCCATCTGCGCTGCCAAACCTCTGACCACGTCTCGCCTCTCCTTGAGGCCGTCTGTTGGAGGCGCCACGGGCAGAACCCCTGGACGCTCCGGCCTCAGATGCCTCCAAGTCCATCCCGGGACTCGGTCAAACGGCTGTTTCCTTTTAGTTTAAAATGATTGTTTTCAGCTTAACGTGCGTATGTTTCTATTTTAAAATAGCCTCTGGGCTGACCGTGTGCTCAGCCTGGGTGCCCTGGACTCTGGGCAGTGCCCATGGACCTGGGTTCACGCCAGAGTGTCCTCACCCGTGCAGACTGAGCCTATCTCCGCTTGCAGCCACGGGTGGCGGGTGGGGCAGGAGAAGCAGGCGTGAGCAGTCACGTGGCTGGTCACGCTGTGGCCTGTGGTGGAGAGGAGCCCTGTAGCCCTTGGCAGTGCGCTGGCCGCCTGTGTCCTGCCTGGGTGCTGCCCGCTGGCCTTACACAGTGCCCAGGGCTTGGTGAGCGGCTCTGCTCCAGCTCAGAAGCCCGTGACCCCCACCCAGACCACTGCCCCTCCTCAGCCACGGCGGCAGTGAGAAGCGCCGAGGCTCCAGCAGGAGGCGGCCGCCAGGTCTGGGCCAGGGACCCGGCCTGTGTGGGGCTGGCGCGAGGCACGTTTCTGGAAGCGGGCAGGACTCGGTGGGCTCAGGCCTGGTTATGACCACGGCTCTGTTACGCTTTGGCAGCACCACAAGACCAGCTACAGGACAGGGCGGAGGGCAGCCTGCCGCACGCAGGACAGGGGTGAGGGACCGCAGTCGAGCCCGTGCTGGAGTTGTCGGCCGGGATTCAGATGAGAAGGTTAATTCCGTGGGTAAATTCCACCTTCCCAGCCACCCTCCTTAAAGTGCATTTGACACAGAAGATGGTCTGGAGGCACAGCAGGCCTGGAGCCGCCTCCCCAGGCACTCGGCCCTAAGCACTCTTTATTGCTTTCCAGAGGCTGTTAGAGCGGAGGAAGCTCACAGAAGGCCCGGAGGGGCGGGTGATGAGTCCCTGGGAGGCCGGGCCATTGCCTGAGGCCCTGAGCTAGTAGCACCACACTAGCAGCACCCAGGCAGTTGGGGGGGGTCCCTGAACAGCCTCCTTCCTCCCTCCCTGCTGGGGCCTGGAGCCCACCCTCCTCCCAAGCGAGCCATCGGAGGGAAAACAAGAAGGCAGCTGGGGAGCAGCCACCCTGCCCCTCCTGAGTGACTCCTTGGGGGCTGCTCTCCAGACATCACAGCTCCCGCTGTGGGCCCTCCGCAGGAAGCCTTTAGTTTCCATCCAACCGTGTGGAAAGGGGCAGCCCTGCAAAGCATCTGCTCGTGGGTCAGCCGGTGCTGCACCTGGACCAGCCCCTCCTCGCCCCTCGCAAGGGAACACTGCATGCTTGAGCTCGCGCATGCGTAGAAGTGGGAATCACTGAACCCAAGTGTGTGTGAGCTGCAGGTGTGCTTGTGCGACCGTGTGTGCGCTGGCGTGTGCTGGTTGTGCAGGCTGTGCGCACCGAGGACGGAATGCCTCCGTTCAGCTCTGCAGCCAGATCCGCCACGTCCCCACGCCCACCTGTGCGGCCTTCCCTAGAGCCAGGCACGAAGGCCTGTATCTTGGTCCTGGAGCATGGAGGTCCCGTCTGCGGGCTGCTTCAGGCCAGGCTGGGCCATGTGCCGGGAGGCTGAGGAACCTGGCTGCTGAGAGGGGCTGGGGAGCGTCCACGCCCGGGCAGCATGTTCCGACCACCTCCCCGCCCTGGGCTCAGCACACGGCCAGACAGCAGAGTCGGACAGTGAGGAGGCGCCATGGGGAGTTCCTGGAGAAGGGGCCGGCTGAGCTCTGGGCAGACCCCTCCGTGCCTGTGGTGGTGGGGGCGGGCAGTAATGCAGGAGACCCCCCCTGTCGCAGCGCCCCCCGTGGACCTTGCCTGTCCCACCCTGGGGGCCAGCCGCCCGCAACGGAAACGTGCGCCGGATGTGGGGCCCCAGTTCTGCTTCCTCTCCTCCCCTCCCCAGCTGGGAGGTGGGGTGCTCCTAAGGGCTCAGGCCACACCGGAAGCGGAGACCCCCGTCGCCTGACTCAGGACACGGGCGGCCGGGCGCTGTGCACGGCACACACACACACCGGCACACGCCAGCAGCGGGCCGAGCTCCCAGGCCCAGACCCGAGTGCGCTGCGGGGGCCTGGGGGCTGCTCCGAGTGCGCTGGGGGGCCTGGGGGCTGCTCCGAGTGCGCTGCGGGGGGGCCTGGGTCAGCTCCGAGTGCGCTGGGGGCCCGGGTCAGCTCCGAGTGCGCTGGGGGGGGCCTGGGTCAGCTCCGAGTGCGCTGGGGGCCTGGGTCAGCTCCGAGTGCGCTGCGGGGGCCTGGGTCAGCTCCGAGTGCGCTGGGGCCTGGGTCAGCTCCGAGTGCGCTGGGGGGCCTGGGTCAGCTCCGAGTGCGCTGGGGCCCGGGTCAGCTCCGAGTGCGCTGCGGGGGCCCGGGTCAGCTCCGAGTGCGCTGGGGGGCCTGGGTCAGCTCCGAGTGCGCTGGGGGCCTGGGGGCTGCTCCGAGTGCGCTGCGGGGCCTGGGGTTGCTCCGAGTGCGCTGCGGGGGCCTTGGGACACAGGCCCTGAACGGCAGCAACCATGAGCCAGATTCTCCCCCTCTCCGGACCCCAGACCCACCCTATAGAGACCCCAGCTCTACCCCACAGGGACCTGAGACCCCTTACACTGCAGACCCGCCCCATAGACACCCCCGTACGTTGAGGGTTTCTCTCTGTTCCCTAGGGCCGGCTCCAGCAGCCATGAATCCGAGACCCCCATACGCCGCTCTGCCCGTTCCTGCTCCCTGTGGCCACTCAGCCGGAGTCCGCGCTGGCCCGAGCCCCGGCAGAGGCCAGCGAAGTGCCGGCCAGCAGCGGGCAGGGGCGGCGTCGGGCACCCCGGAGCTGCCTGCGTGCACGCCGCGCGCCCCTTCCCGCCGGGGCCTCCGGGCTCTTCCTCGTGGGCGGTTCACGGTGGGCGATTACCGGGCCGGCCACAGAACAGTGCGGAGACCCGCTGCCCGGGACCACCGTGTCCGCCCCCACCGTCACGCCCAGGGCGGCGGCAGCGCCCGAGGAACACAGCGAAGGTCGCTCCCAACGCTCGGCGGCTGCGTCCTGCGACCCTCACTGCCGCCTAGGTGCGCCCTGGGCAAGGTCGGCCGGGCCCGCGACCACGCCGCACTCGCGAGGCCAGCTGGGCACCACCGCGGCCTCCGTGCGCTGGCCCCGCCTCTTCCTGCGCTGACCGCGCCCATTCCGAGCCGGCCCCGCCCCTGATCCAGTGCCCCGCCCTTCCCGCGCGGGCTCGCCCCTTCCTGCGCCTCGCCCCGCCCATCCCACGCCGCTCCCGTGCCGGTCCCGCCCTGATCCAGTGCCCCGCCCTTCCCGCTCAGGCCTCGCCCCTTCCTGCGCTGGTCCCGCCCATTCCGCGCCGCTCCCGTGCCGGTCCCGCCCCTGATCCGGTGCCCCGCCCTTCCCGCGCGGGCCCGCCCATTCCGCGCCGCTCCCGTGCCGGTCCCGCCCCTGATCCAGTGCCCCGCCCTTCCCGCGCGGGCCCGCCTCTTCCTGCGCTGGTCCCGCCCATTCCGCGCCGGTCCTGCCCCCTGATCCAGTGCCCCGCCCTTCCCGCGCGGGCCCGCCCCTTCCTGCGCTGGTCCCGCCCATTTCGTGCCGGTCCCGCCCTGATCCGTGCCCCGCCCTTCCCTCACGGCCCCGCCCCTTCCTGCGCTGGCCCGCCCCGCCCGGGCCACGCCCCTCCGCCGCCGCGGGCCGCACGTGCCGGCTCGGCCGCCGAGATGGGCGCGCGGCGCTGCCGGGCTGTTCGCGCGCTGCTGCGGAGCCGCTACCGGCAGGTGCTGCAGCTGGCGGCGTTCGTGCGGCGCCTGGGGCCCGGGGCCCGAGGCTGGTGCGGCGCGGGGACCCGGAGGCCTTCTGCGCGCTGGTGGCGCGGTGCCTGGTGTGCGTGCCCTGGGGGGCGCCGCCGCCGCCCGCCGCGCCGTCCTTCCTCCAGGTGAGGCCGGCCGGGGGGCGCGCAGGGGGCGTGCGGCGCGGCCCCCCGGCCCGGACCGGGAGACGCAGCCCGCGCCCCGCAGGAGCGCAGCCTGAAGGAGCTGGTGTCCGCCGTGGTGCAGCGGCTGTGCGACCGCCGCGCGAGGAACGTGCTGGCCTTCGGCGTCGCGCCGCCCCGGGCCCCCGGCGCGCCCCTGCCCGGCCTCGGCGGCCGAGACCCTGCGCGGGAGCGGCGCCTGGGGGCTGCTGCTGCGCCGGCTGGGCGACGCGGCGCTCGCCTACCTGCTGTCGCACTGCGCGCTCTACCTGCTGGTGCCGCCCAGCTGCGCCTACCAGGTGTGCGGGCCGCCGCTGTACGACCCCCCGCGGCCCGCGGCCCCGGCCCGGAGGCGCCGTCGGCACAGCGCGGGGCCGAGCGCGCCGTCGCCCAAGAGGCCCCGGAGAGGCGCGGACGCGGGAGAGTGTCCGAGGACGTCGGCCGGCTCGGGCGGGCCGCGCCCCCTGGACGCCCCCTGGCCACAACTGCGCGCCGAGGCCCGGCGCTTCCTGTACAGCGCGGGCGCCAGGGAGCGGCTGCCCCCGCCTTCCCGCTCAGCGCCCTGGCGCCCACCCGGCCGGGGCCCGCGCGCTGGTGCAGACCATCTTCCTGGGCGCGCGGCCCCGCACGCTGCGCCGCCTGCCCCGGCGCTACTGGCACATGAGGCCGCTGTTCCTGCAGCTGCTGGTGAACCACGCGCGGTGCCCCTACGACGCGCCTCCTGCGCGCGCATTGCCCGCTGCCCGCTGCCCCCCGCGCAGGACGGGGCCCCCGGTCCCTCCTGCAGCTTCTGCGGCAGCACAGCCCCTCCTGGCAGGTGTACTCACTCCTGCGGGCCTGTCTGCGCCGCCTGGTGCCCGCCCCGCCTGGGGGTCTCGCCATAACGAGCGCCGCTTCTTGGCGCACGGTCAAGAAGTTCGTGTCGCTGGGCAAGTGTGGGCAGCTGACGGTGCAGGAGCTGATGTGGAAGATGAGAGTGCAGGACTGTGCTTGGCTGCGGGCCCACCCAGGTGAGGAGCGCTGCCCCCGCAGTGGACACTGCCCCCGAGACGGTGCTGAGGGTGGCGGACCTTCCTTTGACTCAGCTGCCCCCAGCTTTGCTGAATGGACCGGTGGCCCCCTCGTGTCCACTAGGTTGCAGGCATGTGGCAGGAGTCCAGGGTCACCTTCCTAGCTCCTGTCCACCACAGCCCCCGGCTCCCTTGCCACGGTGGCACAGCCCTCCCAGTGGGGCCGGTCGCGCCTCCACCCCTGGCTCAGCTGGTGATGTCCCGTGGCCTTTCCTGCTGCAGAGGCTCGCTGTGTCCCCGCGCCCGAGCACCGGCGCCGGGAGGTGGTCCTCGCCTGTCTGCTGGGCTGGCTGCTGGACACGCACGCGGTGGGTCTGCTCAGAGCCTTCTTCTACGCCACGGAGACCACGTTCCAGAAGCACCGACTGTTTTTCTACCGCAAGCGTGTGTGGAGCAAGCTGCAGAGCATGGGCATGAGGTACGGGCGGCTCGGCCCACGCGGGCTCCCTGGTGGACACGCGGCCAGCCTGGTCTCTCTTGCAGTCAGCACTTCACTCGCGGCTGCGGATGCTGTCGGAGGCCGAGGTCAAGCTGTTCCAGGCGGCCAGTCCTGCCCTGCCCATGTCTAGGCTGCGCTTCCTGCCCAAGACCAGTGGGCTGCGGCCCATCGTCAGCACTGACCGTGTGGTGGGCACCAGGGGCCTTGGTGGGGCACCGAAGTCACTCAGCAGCCACAGGGACCTTGGGACACAGGCCCTGAACGGCAGCAACCATGAGCCAGATTCTCCCCTCTCCGGACCCCAGACCCACCCTATAGAGACCCCAGCTCTACCCCACAGGGACCTGAGACCCCTTACACTGCAGACCCGCCCATAGACACCCCGCACGCTGAGGGTTTCTCTCTGCTCCCTAGGGCCGGCTCCAGCAGCCATGAATCCGAGACCCCCATACGCCGGGGGTCTCCACCGTGTCCCTGCTTTGCGTTTACCTGACTGCGGGTCCCCGGGTCAGACCTGGAGGTGGCCGACCCCTCGCCCTGCTTCCTGCAGGCCCCACGCTCTCCTGGAAGGTGAAGACGCTGTTTGAAGTGCTTCGGTTACGAGTGTGCACAGCGCCCCGGGCTCCTGGGCGCCTCTGTTCTGGGCAGGGACCACATCCTCAGTGCTTGGCGGGACTTTGCCCGGCACCACCGGGCCCAGAAACCTGCCCCCCAGCTGTGGTTCGTGAAGGTGCGCCCCAGCCCTGAGAAGCCCCCCGGGTGGAGCTGTGGCCCAGGCAGGGAGGTAGCCACGTCCTGCCGTGGGGTCTCGGCCCGGACGCCTGCCCAGCCCCTCATTGCCGCCTTCCAGGTTGACGCCACTGGGGCCTACGACACACTCCCTCACAGCAAGCTGGTGCAGGTGGTCGCCAGAGCACTGGGGCCCCGTGGACGGTACCTACTGTGTGCGCCAGTATGCCGTGGTCCAGGGAGCCCCCACGGACATGCCCGTAGGACCTTCAGGACGCATGTAAGAGCCAGCGGCCATGGGCTGTGGGAGTGTCCTGTGGGTGCGCCCAGGTCACGTGGACAGCTGAGGCAGAGGGTATGTGGCACCGCGTGGCCATGGAACCGTGGTGTACCGTGGTGCCTGTGGCGTGTGCTGTGATGAGGCGTGTCCGGCATAGGACACAGCATGACCTGTCCCGTGGTGCCCATGCGTGGTAGGACTTGGCGTGTCTGGCGTGTAAGGTTCCGTGCTGTGGTGTGATGAGGCGTGTCCGGCATAGGACACAGCATGACCTGTCCCGTGGTGCCCGTGTGTGGTAGGACTTGGCGTGTCTGGCGTGTAAGGTTCCGTGCTGTGGCGTGATGAGGCGTGTACCGGCATAGGACACGGCATGACCTGTCCCGTGGTGCCTGTGCGTGGTAGGACTTGGCGTGTCTGGCGGGTGAGGTTCCGTGTGTGCTGGGCACACCTGTGTCGCCCACGTGCCGTTGGCCCAGGGGCTGGGTCTGTGCAGGTCTACCTGTTCTCTTCCCTGGGTGCGGGGTTCCTGGCGCCGTCCCCGGGTGTGCTGGACCATGGGGGTGGTTCTCGCGCACATGGGCACAGGGCAGAGGGCTGGTGGGTGCCCTTGGTTGGGTTGGGTTGCTCTGGAGTCTGTGGCCTGGTGGGGGCCATTTCCGGCCCTTTGGGAGAGTCCCGCGAGCCCCCCATGCCTCCTGGGGCCACCCTGTGTGACAGTGCCCCTTCTGCCCAGGTCTGCTACCCACTGGCTGCCAGGTGGACAGTGCCCGTGGCGCTGCTGCCCAGCCCGCCACTGCTCTTCCCTGCGCACACAGCCCCGCCTTACTCCCCAGCCGGCTGCGGTGGCTTCCAGGTGGCTCTGGGCTGGGGCGGGGGGATGGCGCGGGCACAGCCACGCCTGTGTCGCTGCAGGTATCCACGCTGGCAGACTTCCACCCCTACCTCCGTCAGTTTGTGCAGAAGCTGCAGGGGGACGGCTTGCTTCGAATGCTGTGCTAGTGGAGCAGGTGGGTGGGCTGGCCCGAGCAGATGGGCCCGTGGCTGTGACGGCTGAGCCCACGGGCCACTCGCGCCCCTCCTGGGAGGCGCAGAGACACCCAAGGACTACACACCGTTGAGCCCCCTGCGAGTGTGGTTCCCTTGGGCAGCTGGCCCCCGATGCTGTGCCCCCGCCCCGCCACCCTGGGTCCCGCCCTCACGGCCCCCTCCTGCTGCAGAGCTGCTCTCTGAATGAGGCTGGTGGCGACCTCTTCGACCTCTTCCTGCGCCTGCTGTGGAATCACGTCATCAGGGTTGGGGACAGGTGAGTGGGGAGGCACTGCCACGTACCCAGGGTCTGGCTCCTCTGGGGTTGGCCAGTGTGGGGACTAATGCCCGCCTCCCAGCTCAGGCTCTGGCCGGGACAGGAAAGGACGTTCTGGTGGGTCCAGTGCTGAGGCCCCTGGCGGGCGCCTTCCAACAGGGCAGTGGGCCGGGCTGCTTGTCTGCGTGTGTGTCGCAGCTTGGCTGGCCACTGTGCCAGGACAGATGGCACTGCCAGCCTGTGGTTCTGTGCCAGGTTCTACGTGCAGTGCCAGGGCATCCCCCAAGGTTCCATCCTGTCCACGCTGCTCTGCAGCCTCTGCTACGGCCTCATGGAGGAGGAGCTGTTTGCTGGCATACAGCACCACGGGTACGAGTGTGGGCCCTGGGCGGGAACTCCGGTGGGCGCAGGGCAGGGCCGCAACCTCTGCCCATCGCTGCTCATCTCTGGCATCTGCCTCTGCCCGGCCTCGCTCCAGGCTGCTCCTGCGCTTGGTGGACGACTTCCTGCTGGTCACCCCACACCTGGCCCAGGCGAAGGCCTTTCTCAGGTGAGGCCTCTGTGGTCATCAGCTGCCTGGCCACACGCACAGTCTAGGGCCCCACCACTGCTGCAGGACTCCGGAGCATGCAAGGGCAGGGCAGGGGACTGAGGCTTGGTTATGTGCACTGCCACACGGTACACGCTCGGCACACTTGCACACTCACGTAAATCCCTACGCGCTTGTGCACGACCTCCCATGAACCGCCCACCATACACGCACACGCACACTGCCCCAAACAGGATCCCCAGTGCACACTGCCCAGACACTGCCCACGCACTGCCCCAGGCGCTGCCCCACGCACTGCCCAGACGCTGCCCACGCACTGCCCAGACGCTGCCCACACACTGCCCCAGACGCTGCCCCACGCACTGCCCAGATGCCCCATGCACTGCCCCAGATGCTGCCCCACGCACTGCCCAGACGCTGCCCACACGCACTGCACAGACGCTGCCCCACGCACTGCCCCAGATGCTGCCCACGCACTGCCCCAGACGCTGCCCCACGCACTGCCCAGACGCTGCCCCACGCACTGCCCAGACGGCTGCCCCACGTACTGCCCAGACGCTGCCCCAGACGCTGCCCCATGCACTGCCCAGACGGCTGCCCCACGTACTGCCCAGACGCTGCCCCACGCACTGCCCAGACGCTGCCCCACGCACTGCCCAGACGCTGCCCCACGCACTGCCCAGACGCTGCCCCACGCACTGCCCAGACGCTGCCCCAGACTCTGCCCACACGCACTGCCCCAGACGCTGCCCACACGCACTGCCCAGGCGCTGCCTCACGCACTGCCCAGACGCTGCCCCACGCACTGCCCAGACGCTGCCCCATGCACTGCCCAGACACTGCCCCACGTACTGCCCAGACGCTGCCCCACGCACTGCCCAGACGCTGCCCACACGCACTGCCCAGACGCTGCCCCACGTACTGCCCAGACGGCTGCCCCACGCACTGCCCCACACGCACTGCCCAGACGCTGCCCCACGCACTGCCCAGACGCTGCCCCACGTACTGCCCAGACGCTGCCCACACGCACTGCCCCAGACGGCTGCCCCACGCACTGCCCAGACGCTGCCCACACGCACTGCCTAGACGCTGCCCCAGACGGCTGCCCACACGCACTGCCCAGACGCTGCCCCACGCACTGCCCAGACGCTGCCCCACGCACTGCCCAGACGCTGCCCACACGCACTGCCCCAGACGCTGCCCACACACTGCCCCAGACGCGCCCCCACGCACTGCCCAGACGCTGCCCCACGCACTGCCCAGACGCTGCCCACACACACTGCCCCAGACGCTGCCCACACACTGCCCCAGACGCTGCCCACACACTGCCCCAGACGCTGCCCCACGCACTGCCCAGACGCTGCCCCAGACGCTGCCCCACGCACTGCCCAGACGCTGCCCCACGCACTGCCCCAGATGCTGCCCAGACGCTGCCCACACGCACTGCCCAGACGGCTGCCCCACGCACTGCCCAGACGCTGCCCCACGCACTGCCCCAGACGCTGCCCACACTGCCCCAGACGCCTGCCCCACGCACTGCCCAGACGCTGCCCCAGACGCTGCCCCACGCACTGCCCCAGGCGCCGCCCACACACTGCCCCAGACGCTGCCCCACGCACTGCCCAGACGCTGCCCCATGCACTGCCCAGACGCTGCCCACACGCACTGCCCCAGACGCTGCCCACACACTGCCCCAGACGCTGCCCCACGCACTGCCCAGACGCTGCCCCAGACGCCGCCCACACGCACTGCCCCAGACGCTGCCCACACACTGCCCCAGACGCTGCCCCACGCACTGCCCAGACGGCTGCCCCAGACGCTGCCCCACGCACTGCCCAGATGCTGCCCCACGCACTGCCCAGACGCTGCCCCACGCACTGCCCAGACGCTGCCCCATGCACTGCCCCAGACGGCTGCCCACACGCACTGCCCCAGACGCTGCCCACACACTGCCCCAGATGCTGCCCCACGCACTGCCCAGACGCTGCCCCATGCACTGCCCAGACGCTGCCCACACGCACTGCCCCAGACGCTGCCCACACACTGCCCCAGGCGGCTGCCCCACGCACTGCCCAGACGCTGCCCCACGCACTGCCCAGACGGCTGCCCACACGCACTGCCCCAGACGGCTGCCCACACACTGCCCCAGACGCTGCCCACACACTGCCCCAGACGCTGCCCCACGCACTGCCCAGACGCTGCCCCAGACGCTGCCCCACGCACTGCCCAGACGCTGCCCCACGCACTGCCCCAGATGCTGCCCAGACGCTGCCCACACGCACTGCCCAGACGCTGCCCCACGCACTGCCCAGACGCTGCCCCACGCACTGCCCCAGACGCTGCCCACACGCACTGCCCCAGACGCTGCCCACACACTGCCCCAGACGCTGCCCCACGCACTGCCCAGACGCTGCCCCATGCACTGCCCAGACGCTGCCCACACGCACTGCCCCAGACGCTGCCCACACACTGCCCCAGACGGCTGCCCCACGCACTGCCCAGACGCTGCCCCAGACGCTGCCCCACGCACTGCCCAGACGCTGCCCCACGCACTGCCCCAGGCGCTGCCCACACGCTGCCCACACGCACTGCCCAGATGCTGCCCCACGCACTGCCCAGACGCTGCCCCACGCACTGCCCAGGCGCTGCCCCACGCACTGCCCCAGGCCGCTGCCCACACGCACTGCCCCAGACGCTGCCCACACACACTGCCCAGACGCTGCCCCCACGTTACTGCCCCAGACGCTGCCCCACGCACTGCCCCAGACGCTGCCCCCACGCACTGCCCAGACGCTGCCCCACGCACTGCCCAGACGCTGCCCCACGTACTGCCCAGACGCTGCCCACACGCACTGCCCCAGACGCTGCCCCACGCACTGCCCAGACGCTGCCCACGCACTGCCCAGACGCTGTCCACACGCACTGCCCAGACGCTGCCCACATGCGGCTGCCCCCACACGCCGTCTCCGAGCTGCCCACATGCCGTCTCAGTATTCCCTGGGCACGCGCGTAAGGCAGGTCACTGACAGCCCTCTGCTTCAGGACGCTGGTGAGCGGGCGTGCCGGAGTACGGCTGCACAGCCAACCTGCAGAAGACGGTGGTGAACTTCCCCGTGCAGAAAGGGGAGGTGGGGGCTGAGGACCCCGCCAGCTGCCGGCCCACTGCCTGTTCCCCTGGTGTGGCTTGCTGCTGGACACCACGCACCCTGGAGGTGTGCTGCGACTACTCAGGTGAGGTCTGAGGGGGACGGAGACCACACGAGCCTGGGCCCCGGTGAGGTGAAGATGCCAGGGTGTGAGGATTCTGGGACAGTGGCACAGAGGCACCGCAGTGCTGCTCCCTCCCCGCCCACCAGGGGGCCTCGTGTCCCAGCTCTCTGATGTCTGCTCCGGGCTGGGAGCTCTCCTGAGGCTGTGCGGGAGTGTGGCCTGTGGACCCTCACGGGATTCTGCGTGAGGGTGCTGCTCTTGGCCCCGGGCGGGGAAGCACAGAGCCAGAGTAGAGGTAGCTTGTCGGGTCGCTCCAGAAGCCGGGTGCCAGGTGCATGCGCCGGGGACAGTGCGGTCGGGTCGGGCCTGTGAGACTGGGCCCAGAAGCCGGGTGCCAGGTGCATGCGCCCGGGGACAGTGCGGTCGGGTCGGGCCTGTGAGACTGGGCCCAGAAGCCGGGTGCCAGGTGCATGCACCCGGGGACAGTGCGGTCGGGTCGGGCCTGTGAGACTGGGCCCAGAAGCCGGGTGCCAGGTGCATGCGCCCGGGAAAAGATGCGGTCAGGTCGGCCTGTGAGACTGGGCCATGGTGTAGTGGGCAGGGGGTTGCAGAGTGGCTGACATCGAGACCCCTGAAGCCCTGCTTTGGTGCTGGGCTTGGAGCCCCACGTGCGTGTGTGTGTGTGGTGGGAGGCCGGGCATGTCAGCACTGCACAGCTTTTGCAGGTGGGGTACAGGCGTTTCAGGGACCCCTGCCCCCTCGCAGTTACGCCCAGACGTCCATCCGTGCCAGCCTGGCCTTCTCCCAGGGGCACAAGCCCGGCAGAAACATGCGGCGCAAACTCTTCCAGGTCCTGCGGTTTGCGTGCCGCGGGATCTTCCTGGACCTGCAGGTGAGTGGGGTGCCTGGCGAGGGCCCGTGCTGCAGAGTGCGCGCGGTTGTGTGTCCACACATGCTGTGGGGCCGGAGCCAGCCCAGCGAGGGCGTTTGCCTCCGCATATAGCTCACCCGGGTTCCATCCCTGAGTGCCCCCAGGAGTAACCTTCCCCGAGCATCGCGGGTGTGACCCAAAAAGCAGAGGTTGTTCCCTGCAACTCTACGTGTGCACACGTCTCATGCCGCATGGGGGCCTTCACTTCACAGGCCCAGGCACCCCTCGACCCGCGGGGCTAGAGCCTGCTCCTGGCTTCATGGCGGGCTCTGGTCTCCCTCTAGGTGAACTCCCAGGTCACGGTCTACACTGCCCTCTACAAGATCTTCCTGCTGCAGGCCTACAGGTAGTGCCTGGCGCCACCAGGGGTCAGCAGAGACCAAGACTAGGGCGTATGTGGCCCTGCCCCTTCCAGGCATCCATCTGGGGCTGTCCGTTCCTCGCGTCCATCGTGGGGTCAGCCCTCTCCACGACCCTCTGCCTTCCGCCTGGCTCTGGCCGAGTGGATGAGCAAGTGTGTGTGTCCCCCCCACACCGGCTTTGCCTCGCACCTGCCTGCAGACCCGCGTCTCCGCGGCGTCAGGGGACTCCGGCCCCTCCCCGTGGTCGTGTGCCCAGTTTCCGCAGGAGAGCCAGACTTTGCCCCGTCTCTACGGTGACGCTGTCGGCAGTGTCCTGGGAACCAGCCCCGTCCCTGCCGCCTGCAGGGCCCACACCCCTGACTGCCCCCGCCCGGCACCCCAGGTTTCACGCCTGCGTCCTGCAGCTCCCGTTTGACCAGCGCGTCTGCCGCAACCCCGCCTTCTTCCTCCAGCTCGTGTGGGACATCGCTGCCCTTGGCCACACGCTCCTGCGTGCCCGGAACACAGGTGTGGGCCCAGGCAGGCGTTCCGCCCGGGCAGCCACTTCCCGCGCCCCAGGGTGGGGTTCCTCCATGCGCCCGGGCCTGAGCCCCCGAGTCCTGGTCCCCACCCCCGGCCGGTCTCAGCCTCCCTACACAGGGGACAGCCTGGCCTGGGGCGGGCGGCCTTGTGTACAGGGACCTGTTTGGGTTGTCGGGTTCCAGGGTGCTCGTGCTGGGGCCCCCAGAGGGAGGGCATGTGTGTTTGTGTGTGTGCACACGTGTTTGTGTCCATGCGTGTGTGGTGCCATGCGTGCGTGTGTGTGTATACGGGCCTCGGCTCTGTGTCCCCAGGAGCCTCGGGCGTGTTTCCCGGGAAGCTACGCAGTGGCTGTGCGTTGAGGCCTTCCTGCTGAAGCTGGGCTGCCACACGGCTACCTACCGCTGCCTGCTGGGGCCACTGCGCACAGGTGAGGGGTGCAGCCAGTGCAGGCCGCTGCTTGCTGGGCCTGGGTCTTGCCTCCGGGTCACGCCTCACTGCCTCGTCTCGTAGCCCAAGAGCAGCTGCGCGGCAGCTTCCTCCGCACCACACTGGCTGAACTGGACACAGCGTCCCTGCCCTGCCGTGAGCGCCGACTTCAGGACCGTCCTCGACTGAGCTGTGCTGCCCCCTGGGCCCAGTGCCCAGCCCTCAGCGGGGATCCGCACCACTCGAAGCTTCTGTTACTCCCTGACAGGGTGGCTGGAAGCAGGCATGTCCCCAGGTCACCTTCCCTGCCAGCTGCGCTCTGGCTTGTCCACACCCTGAGGGCAGCCCCCCAGTTCCTGACCAGACGCCTCAGCTGGGCCCCTTCTGCCTGCTGCCCCCAGAACAGAGTGACCGCACGGGGAGGGTGTTTGCTTTGCATGCGGCCAACCCTGGTTCGATTCCCAGCATCCCACATGTCCCCCGAGCACCACCAGGTGTGACCCAAACCCAACAGGAACATATTCTCGGTTCTGGTGCTGTGTGACATTGTGTGGGGCCTGGGCTCCTCCAGGAGGGACACCAAGTGGGGTGTGTGAGAGGAAGGGGAGGCAAGAAAGGCCCCTCACGACCGCCGCGGCTCTGGGGGCACCTCCGGTCCCCATTTCCCTGCCACTCCGAGTAGAGTAGCGACTGCCAGAAGGTCCTGGCCGCCCGCATGTTGGGAGATTGGGTGTGTAGAAGTTACCTGGTCCTCGGGGGGCTCCTGGTGGCAGGACCTCGGAGCCCCCAGCCCCTTCGATACTGAGTGCTCTGCCTGGTGTCCAGGTCAGCATGGGGGTGTCTGGGGTAGTGAAATGGCACGGGTAGCCCGAGGGCACTGGCGTGGACCGGCACCAGCTGCCCTTGGTCCCGTGCTGATGCAGCAGTGTCCTGGTGCCGGCAGTGCCCACACCCAGGTGCCTGCAGCAGTTTATGGCCGGTCCAAGTTCGTGAGGCGTCGTAAACATGCAGCATGTGTCCACTGCGACAGAAGGGCCCTGGGGACACTGGAGGACCCCACGTGGCCACACCCGGCCCTGGGCACTGGCAGGTACCTGCTGAGTGGCTGTTGGTGACATGTTTGTTTTTCTTTTTTTGGGCCACGCCTGGTGATGCTCAGGGGTTACTCTTGGCACTGCTCGAGGGACTGTATGAGATGCTGGGGATTAAACCTGGGTGGGCCGTGTGCAAGGCAGAGCCCTGCCTGCTGTGCAGTAGGGCCTCCTCCCTTCTGGGGACATGCCTGGACAGGGGCCAGCCCTGGGCCTCCGGGTTCCCTGAGCCCCAGGTGCCCTGCCAAAGCCCTAGACCCCAGCATCCAACGTGCTCCTGCCAGGCCTTGACATGTGGACACCAGCATGTGCCACCATAGCCCAGAATTGGTGGCCTAGCGCCGATGGCTGTACCAGCGCCAGCGGGCTCACCTACCCTAGCCAGTGTGCCCCTCACTCCTGCCCGCCCGGCTGCTGTCCGGCCTGACGGGAACGTGCGGCCAGGTGTCGTGTGCTGATGCTGGAGTTAGTGGGCCGGGGCGCTGCAGGGGTTGCGGCTGATGTGGGCTGGGGCTGTTACGGTAGCTGCAGGCCTGGCGCAGCCTTAGGCACTCAGGCTGGTGGACAGTGGGCACACAGGGCAGGGGCAGGCATGGGCTGGCCGTGGACAGAGTAAGGTGGGGCACATTTCTGGGCTCTGTACAGAGTTTGAGGTGCAGGGCCTGATGGCCCAGTGTGGGCTGATGTTGAAGGCTTGTGAGGACACAGGACTTGGTCATTAGCCTTTCAGGACCCTGGACAGCACCTGCACCGTAGGAAGTGCTGGGAGAGGGGTTGGGTCTTACCTCGTGCAAGCAGAGGGTGCACTTGCACAGCGGAGGGACGGGAGGGACAGGCCAGGGCCCAGCACGTGTGGCTGTGGGCCCTGGTCACCAGGCTCCAGAGCACTGTGGCCAGAGCAAGCAGGCACGTGGCGGTGGCGAGCGTGAGAGACAGTGTAAGGGACTGACAGGTGGCGAGTGCGTGGGTGGGGACCTCCATTAACGCGTGTGACCTCCAGCCCCTGGGGAGCGTGTGGACCCTCGGTCCTGCTTCCATGGGTGGTGCTGCCGTGCGTCATCCCAGCTCCCCTTGTCTGCACCCGCAGGGAGAGTGGACGCGAGCAGTGCGTGCGTGCGCCAGTGTGGGGGGAAGCAGGCACAGTTGGTGGGTCTGGAGTGGGGACACACATGTAATGGGCTTGGCGTGGGCATCTGTCCCTCCCGCCCCAGGTTCCCTCAGCCGGTGCTGCCGTCGCGGTGCTTCCTTCTGCAGCGAGCGAAGCAGCTGGGCCAGCGCCACGCCGGGGACCCACAGCGAGGGCAGGGGACGAGAGAGGGCACGCAGGCGGCCTGCACCCAGCCGGGGTAGGGCTTCTCCTGACGCCCAGGGAACTTCTCCTGTGGGGACACAGCGTGGCGGGTCTCCTGTGGGCGCCCACGCTGTCTGTCCTGCCCGCCAGCCACCACGGGGACCCACCCTCACGTCCGAAGTTCAGGGACTCCTGCACGGGCCCCTTGGCGAGCGGTGTACCTACATAATCGGGGTTCCAGGCCCAGTAGGTGGGTGATGTCTGCACCAGGAGGCCCACGTAGGCCACCAGCACCCCGAGCAGCAGCAGGGGGCTGACCACCCTCCAGCTCAGCCGCCAGTAGAGACTGGGCCACCGGCCGTCATCCAGGCCACGTCTGCGCAGAACCTGTGCACACAGGGTCGGGAGTCGCCCGGTAAGGTCCTGGGGCGGGAGGCGGGCAGAGGGCAGCTGCCCAGTAAGGTCCTGGGGCAGGAGAGGGCGCTGGGGAGGAAGTGGGCAGGGGGGCAGGGTTCACTAAAGGCCGGGCTGGGAGGCGGATGGTCCAGGCCAGCCGGACCAGAGTGTCCACGAGACCCTAGGCAGCAGGATGGGGTCAAGGGATGCGGAAGAGACGGAACCATCGCTAGCGCAGGGCCAGACAGGCATGGGACGGGGCTGAGGTGAGGAGGGCGGAGCCGGTGAGAGGGGGAGGGGGCCTTGGTGGACAGTGAGCTGGTGCGGAGGAAGCAGGGGATGAAGGGTGGGGTGGGCGGACCTGGTAAGGTGACGTCAGCCCGGATGTGTGGACGGGTGGGCGTACCCTGGGTGAGGTGAAGGACAAAGATGGCGGAGGGGAGAGTGGACTGGGCGGGCTGGGAGGGACAGGCCGAGGGCCGGAGCCCACACTCACCGCTCCGTGCCGTACACGTAGGCCACACCCACCACCTCCAGCAGAGCAAAGACCAGGAGGTTGAGGGAGGCGGCGTAGCTGTCAAAGATCTCCAGCCAGTAGCTGCCCGACTGCAGCGTGAAGCAGGTGGCCGAGAGGAAGCAGACCAGGCAGACCAGTCCTGCGGGAAGGCCCCGTTGAGCAGCTCCGAGGGTCACGTCCCCGGCCCCCGTTCCCCAATTGGGTCTGCCACAGTGACTCCCGCGGTGCGTGAGGGCTCAGCCGCTGACCGTGCCCTGCGGTGCACCTCACCAGTCAGGGATTTCCTTGGGGATCCCTCTGGGCAGGACCCCCATGTCCAGGAGTGGCGTAATGACCCCTTCCATGTTCCCGAACATGGATGACAGGCCCAGGGACAGCAGCATCCCGAAGAAGAGCACGGCCCAGGCGGGTGCCCCCCGGCATGTGCAGAATGGCCTCGGTGAACACGATGAAGGCCAGGCCCGTGCCCGATGCGCTCTGCAATACGCAGCTGCTGAGTGTGCACGCGCGGGACTCGCCACGCCGACGGGGCCCTAACAATCGGGCACCTGACCCAGGCTCGGGTACCTTGTCCAGGAAGTCCTGTAGGCGGCACACCTCCAGGGGAGCCTGGCCAGGCGCTCGGGCTGTGTGGCGTTGAGGTGTGTGAGCAGGGCGGGTAGGCCTCGCGGGACACGCCTCTGGTCGGGCAACTCGAAGGCATTGAGGAGGACCAGGATGTTCCTGCAGTGACCAGAGGGGCTGTGGGCGGAGGGGGCAGGCAGGAGGCCCAAGTAGGTGCAGGGCACGCTGTCCTGGCCGTGTCTCTGGGCTGCCTGTGGCTGCCTGGCGCTCCTCCATGCCTGCGTTGCGCGCCAGGGACCCAGCACGCCTCCTCTGGTCTCGCACACCGCAAGTGCCACAGACACCCATTTCCGCACACTTCGCTAGGGCCTGAGCTCCGGGTGCTCCAGGGTCTCACCCGCCCAGGCAGCGCCCGTGGTCATTGGCTGCCTTGAAGCCCAGGACGGAGAAGACGGCAACAGACGCAGTAGAGGGACGTCAAGCTGTTGATCAGTGCGATGGTCACCGCGTCCCTTCTCACAGTCGTTCCTGGAGACAGCATCTCCAGTTAGGCCCCGGCAGGAAGTCCCCTGGGACTCTGCTGCTCAGGGCTCTGGGCCGCAGAGGGGTCCTTCCCTGAGTCCCAGACGGTCAGACTCTCCCACCTCAGAGGTGGGGTCTCCCCAAGCCGCAGGCAGCCGGTCTGAGAGCAGTGAGGGGCTCGCGGTCCTTTCGGCGAGGACCCCAAGACTGCACGAACAAGAGCTCGGCTGCCTTCCCCGCACCTGAGTCCACAAACGGCCTGTTCCGGCTTGGCCGTGCCTGCATTTGAGGGTTGCGTTCGCTCCCAGATGTCCCTGGTTCAGGGATGTACGTCCCGCGGTCCTGCCTGGCTGCCTCGCCTTCTCGGGCCCTACCTGGGAGGGTTGTAGCTGGCGAAGGCGATGTGGCCGCGAAGCCCAGGGACAGAGAGAAGAAGATCTGGGTGGCCGCATCCAGCCACACACGCGGATTCCCTCAAAGTCTGCATCTGTGGGGAGCCACCGGACACTCAGCGGCCCTGGGGGGTCTCCGGGTCTCCTCAGGGACGAGTGCCCGGCGGCTCCCTTCCCCGCCCCAGAAGGCACAGATCTGAGCTCCCTGAACTTTGGGCTTTCTGCTATGAAACCTGCAGTTTGGCTGGGGACCCCCAGATACCTGGGGCTCTGGGGTGCACCCTGGGTACCCAGGGGCTGCATGAGCATGCCGTGGGTGCCGGTTAGGGAGTGTGGGGTGGCACGACCATCTGGAAGGGCTGCCAGCCCCAGGGCCTGGTGACTCGTCCCCGGTGGGTCTGTGCACTAGACGCCGTGATGGGTCCCGTGTCCCCTCCGTGTCCGACCCCGAGTCACTCACATTGGGGGTGAACAGGTAGACCAGGCCGTCGGTTGCCCCCGGGCAGCGTGAGACCCCGCACCAGGAAGATGGTCAGGACCAGGTACGGGAACAGAGCTGTGAAGTAGATTGCTCATGAGACAGGGACCCCCGCCTGGCACCGAGAGGTGCGGGAGCCCACCCCAGGCAGCACTGGGTGGAGTTGAGCCACGCTGACCACCCCCACGGTCTCGGCGCTCACCGCCATGGGCATGCGTGCCTGCCAGCCCTGCCCCAACCACAGAGCCTCCTCAGAGATGGTGAATCCAGCGAGCTCACCAGCAGCCCAGAAAGGGCCAGAGAGGCACGGGTCCCCAGAGGTGTTCCGGCCCCCTCGTGCGAGGGCGGGATGGGGCGGAGCTGCCTGCAGGCAGAGCCGGAGGGCCAGGAGAAAGTCGCAGGGACAGGCATGGTCTAGGGTCCGGAAGAGAGGGCGCCCCTCTGCCCACTGCAGTGGGCACCAATTCCTTCAGGGCCAGAGTAGCAGAGCTGACTGTCCTGGGCAGGCCCAGGGGGCCCCGGGGTCCTACCTTCCCCGTGGGACTCGATGCCTCTGATGACACACAAGTACAGCACGGCCCAGCTGGCCGCCAGCGAGAGCAGCAGGTGCCACTGCACAGAGCCGCTGTGGCCAACGTCCGACGTGATGTTCAGCGTCTGCCGGTACCAGAAGTAGCTGACGGTGCTGCTGCTCCGACACTCCTCCACCAGCCCTGGGACGGTGCGCCGGGGGGGTGGTCAAGGGCTTCTGCCTCACACCCACATGGCCGTGCCCGCTTGCGGGCCCCACAGGCCAGCCCGGAGCACCCGGGTCCCCACACGGCCCACCTGATGTGGAGCCTCGTCACTGCCCAGCATAGGGGCAGAGTCGCCTGAGTGTGCGGGAGGACGCCCAAGAGGGCCGTGGTCTGCCCAGACTCCCAGGGTGCGCTGGGCCCCTCTGGGCACCCACCTGTGCGGTTGGCATTGGGCGGGCAGGTGCTCCAGGGCAGCGGGTGCTGGAAGGAGTTGAGCAGGTACCACAGCACCCAGGTGAGCACCGTGTTGTAGTACAGGCTGACCAGGAAGGACACGCTGAAGCAGCCCAGTCCTGCGGGAGCTCGCGTCAGTGCCGGCTGCCGGCCTCCTTCCGGCTGTCCTGGGCAGTGGCGGGACGCAGAGCCCAGGGCTGGGGCTTGGGGGGGAGCAGGTCCGACCCTCACTTGGCTTCCGAGGTGTCTGTGTGTGTCCAGCCAGGCGCGTCCCTCGTGTTCCCTGTGACCCGCCCCTGACCGCCTAAGCCGGAGGCTCCCCGGGCATGTACGTACCGACACCCCCAGGTAGGGGAGATGGTCTTCCACACGCTGACGCTGCCCTCGGAGCCGCTGGCCAATGGCCAGCCTCGATGTGGAACAGAGGGATCCCCTCAAAGACCAGCGCGATGAGGTAGGGCACGAGGAAGGCGCCTGCAGGGGCGGGCAGAGGCCGGGCACTGCGCACGCGACAGACACCCTTGGACGGGACGCGGGTCCCGCATGCCGCCGGGAAGACGGAGGGGTCCCCTGTGTCTGCACTCAGACACCCGCACCCGGCCCTAGGCGGGCCGCTTTGGAGATGGGAGCCTCAGTCTCAGGGGGCCTGGCCCGGAGCCCCACCAGGAAGCCCCCGAGTCTGTCCCCACGGGAACCCTGTGCCCGTTTCCCTGGTGGACTAGTGACTTGGAGGAGGGAGATGGCCCGTGGCCCCTACAAAAGCCAAGACACACATCTGAGCCGTGTGGGCGCAGCGAGGGAGTCCCAGAGCTCCAGGCTCGTTTCCGGGGCCCTTCCAGCCTGGGTCCCAGGAGAGGTCAGGTCTTCTCCCCTGGGCTGCTCATCGGGGAGCCCAGCACTCTGGGGAGAGGCCCGGAGCGCCTCTGGCTGGGACTCCTGCCAGGGGAGGTCTATGCCAAGCCGGCTGGGCAGCGCCAACTTCTCCCCCACCACACCTGCAGGGTTCCCGAGGCTGCCAGGTGGGGGCGGCTCACCTCCCCCGTGCGCCTGGCACAGGTACGGGAACCTCCAGATGTTTCCCAGCCCCACGGCAAAGCCCACACAGCTCAGCAGGTACTGCAGCTTGTTGTCCCATTTAGGCCGCCCGGCCCCGGCGTCCCCACCGTCCCCCCGGCAGGTCAGGGCCCGGGGCGCTCGCCATGCTCGCTGCGGGGAACGCACCAGCCCCGCAGCGCTGCCCGTATAAAGGGAGGAGACGGTTAATGGGTAACTGCCAGCCTGGTCTCCGTCCACTGCCCCCAGCCCCTGGGCCCCACGGCCCTCAGTGGCATATGCGGGGGCTTTTGATGCTGTTCAACTTCTCATGACCCTCCTGAGGGACAGGCTCACGACTGCAGGAGACACGGGCCCTGCCCAACCTTTCCGGGTCCTCTGTGCTCAGCCCCATGTGCCTGCCCTCGTTGTGCCCTCGTTTCTAGAATGTTCTACAGATACATGTTGCACCCCCGGCTGCCCCGCAGTCTCGTGGGATGATGAGCATGAGAACCAGTGGGGCCTTCACACCTGCTGTGGGCAGCTCGTCGCCACGCCAGTGACAGTGATCGAGGCGTGATGTGCTGTGGGGGCACAGTCTCTGGCGTATGTGGGTGGGTGTCTGGGTGCCGGGGCCCTGCCATCCGTGGACTGCCACGGCAAATCCGATTCCCGCCCTGCATTTCCTCTCTCTGTCCCCCCTCCGTGGACTGTCGTGGCACCATCCAGATTCCCGCCCTGCATTTCCTCTGTACCTCTATCCCGTGGACTGCCGTGGCACCATCCGATTCCCACACGCATTTCCTCTCTCTGTGCCCCCTCCCGTGGACTGCCGTGGCACCATCTAATTCCTGCACGCATTTCCTCTCTCTGTGCCCCCTCCCGTGGCCTGCTATGGCACCATCTAATTCCTGCACGCATTTCCTCTCTCTGTGCCCCCTCCCGTGGACTGCCATGGCACCATCTAATTCCCACACGCATTTCCTCTCTCTGTGCCCCCTCCCGTGGCCTGCCGTGGCACCATCCGATTCCCGCACGCATTTCCTCTCTCTGTGCCCCCCCCCCGTGGCCTGCCGTGGCACCATCTGATTCCCACACGCATTTCCTCTCTCTGGGCCCCCGCTTCCCTGGAGCCACGGGAAGGGCAGGGGCTCTGCTCCCGGGGCACGCGTTGGGCTGGGGCTACTGTGAAGCCCGTTTTTGGCCTGTATAGTCTCCACTTTGCCCTCCTGGTCTCCTCGGACACTGGGGGTCTCAAGTAAAGCCCACACGGGCCTGGCTTCTCCAGAGTGAGTCCCTGCACCTCGGCTCCTGCTGGGCCGGCCTGGGCCAGTCTTGTCACCAGATGGTGCAGCCCAGCCCCTGCAGGGGTCCTGGGTGGGGTCCCAGCCCACAGCACCCCCAGATGCCCAGCAGGCAGTCCCAGAAATGCAGACCCTGTGGACTTTTTTTCCCACCCCATCCCTGCGGACTATTTCTAAACAGTTCTTTGGGGGTGAGGAGAAAGGAGAGAAGAGTAGAACGGGAGGGGGGAGGGAGAGCCCCAAAGCTGAGCCCCACTGGCCACCCTGACATGGTCACTTCCTGGAGCCAGGGTGCCAGGCCAGCACATGCGGATGGCGCTTCCCGGGACGGCTGGCTGAGGTTGGGGGAGCAGTGGGGGTGTCCCGCTGGGGAAACCCCAGCCCTGACCCTAACGGCACAGCTGTCTCCTGCTCTGTCGCGTTCTTCTCTGTCCGGGACACCACGGCGGGCGGGTGGCGCTGGACACGAGCCTTTGGGGCTTTGGTGCCCATGGATGGGTGGCAGGGGAGGTCTCAGGGCTGGACGCCCCCTCTCTTGCAGCGCCACTCAGAAGTCCAGGGCACTTGGCGTTACTCGGTGACCGCACACACAGGCTGAAGCACCCGGCGAGGGCCGAGATGGGGCACGTAGCGGGGAGGAGGGGGCCTCCCACGCCTCGCCCGGACACCCAGCATGGCCCCCCCACCCCAGCAGCCAAGGCCAGTTACCCTATAACCGGCCTCACCAATTTCTGGCTAAAAATTCACACAGCTAAGGCCACATCCTCTCAAGGAAATGGGCAGGGCGCATTCCGCCCACTCTGCCCAGCAGGGTTTTATTGAACCATTGTCCCGGCCAGAGCAATGATTAATGGGTCAGCACTCATTAAGCTGAAGGGGCCAGCTCAGGAGGGTGGGGGCGGGGCACGTGCTGAACATCCAGCTCTTGACTCAGCCAAGGGTCCAGGCGTGGCCGCCGTGAGCCAGGCAAGGGCAGGTCCTGGCGGGGGGTGCACAGCAGGGAAACTGGGGGGTCCCAGCCAGGGGCTCCCCGCTTAGCTGCCATCTTCTGGGGCACACTACGTCCCGAGGTCGATGGCGAGCGAGAGGCAGCTGGGCACAGGACAGCAAGTGTCGCAGACACGCGTGCACACACAGAAGGCCACACGTGTGCATGGAAGATGAGCACCAGGCCAGAACATGTGCACAGGCTGGTGTGCACATACCACGCGCATGTGGGCACATGCTCACACATGCCCATGTGTGTACCTGCTGTGTGTGCAATGTGGCATGAGTGAACACGGATATACACAGCAAACACACGAGCCTGCACGCACACTGCCCACATAGCACATGCTATACATACATACCATACACATGCACACATGCCCTCACAATATACATGTATGCACTCACACTACACACCTCACACCACACACTCATACATGTCCACACATTCTCACTATACACATGCACATACCCTCACATTATACATGCGTGCACACCCCTCACATACCCTCATACCATACACGCATACACATACACTCTCATACCCTCACACCATACACGCACACACACACTCTCATGTACCCTCATACCATACACATGTACACACATCTTCACATACCCTCACATCATACACGTGTACACACACCCTCACATACCCTCACACCATACACGCGCGCACACACACCTTCACATACCCTCACACCATACACAGGCGCACACACACCCTCACATACCCTCACATCATACACAGGTGCACACACACATAAATATGCCAGCTCGCGTACACTGAATGCTCACTCACGTGTTTGGTATATGTACACGCCGCATGTGTGTGCACACGCATGCTTGCCAGGGCCAGGCCTGCTCAGTGCTTGAGGTCCCCGTTGAGGGAGGCCGTGGACTGCGTGCTGACCAGCCCCTGTTCGTCCCCTCCCTTCTGGCAGCGCCTGCCGGATAACCTTGTAGATGGCAAAGGTAGGGATGGCAAGGCAGGGCACGCCCGCCGATGACGACCACCACGCCATACACCCAGTTGGGGTACGCGACCTTCTGCGACTTGGGGAATTCCGCCTGCAGAGAGACCCCAGCGTGAGCCTTGCAGAAGGGGCTGCGCCCCACAGCCTCTGGCCCCTCCTACGCCGAGCCTCTGTGACCCCCTGCCAGTGCCTAGCTTACGTAGGCGGGGTCCCAGACGCTGTAGGTGAGCTCCTCGTTGACCTTGACCACGAAGAAGAACAGGAAGATGACCAGCATGAGGATGGGGCTCACCACACGCCACATGACCTGCCAGAAGATGTTGGGCTTGTGGCCGATCATGAACTCGATGTCCTTGTTGAACCTGGAGGTGACAGAGCCGGCGTCACGCGAGGCCACACAGCCACCGTCCCAGGGTGCGGCCCGGCACCCGGCCCTGCTGGGCACCTCGAGGGCTTGGGCGCGGACTCGGGAAGTGGGTGCGGTGAGTGGTCCTCCATCTCCCCGCAGGACCCCTCTGCTCCCGACACCCCCAGACCCCTGGCCCTGCCTGACACCCCCCAGGCCCCGTCCCTGCTCGACTCCCACACAGCCGAGACCCGGGACAGCTGTGGAGAAGCTGTAAATCAAGTGGACACTTGTGCTCAGTATGTGCTAACCCTGACCCCGCACTGACCCGCACTGACCCCACACAGACCCTGTGCTGACCCCAAACTGACCTGCACTGACCATGTGCTGACCCCAACCTGACTAGTGCTGGTTGAACTAGAACCTGTGCTGACCCTGCACTGACCTTCGCTGACCTGTGCTGACCCCGCACTGACCAGTGCTAACCCTGTGCTGACCCCACACTGGCCTGCCCTGACCCCAAGTTGATCCCATGCTGATCTACACTGACCTTTACGAGCCCCACGTGGACCCTGGACCCGAGATGTTAATGGGCCCTTGCTGGTTACCAGAGTCCAGTTGCCCCTGACGGGCCTAGAGCCCCCGGTGCTGGACCCCATGATGAGAAGGGCCTTCCAGGCGGTCACCTAAGCTGGCCTCTCCTTGTCCTGTACCCAGGCCCTAGGGCCGCCCATCTGGCCTGTCCTGCGTGGGTGGTGCTCTGGGCCGAGCTGCACTGGTCAGCAGGGCCTTTTCTCTCATGGCCGGCAGCGAGGGCATGTGTGCATGTGTATGTATGTATGTGTAGCATGTGCTATGTGGGCAGTGTGCGTGCAGGCTCGTGTGTTTGCTGTGTATATCCGTGTTCACTCCGGTTTCTTCCTCCTGCCCAGGCGAGGCTGAGCCTCGGAGACCTGGTGCCCCAGCACAGAAGCAGCGGGCACTGCAGAGGACGCCGGACGCTCTGTGCGGGCACCTGGCCCCACGGCCCAGCAGGAGGGGCCACGGGCCCCCTGTTTCGTGAGCCTGGGGCCTAGCTCAGCCCTGCCCTACCTGTCCACGCCGTAGATGTAGACGACGGCGAACATCTCGCAGAAGGCGATGATGAGCAGAGGGATGGAGCCGGCATAGCCGTCCAGCAGCGACAGCCAGTACTCGCCCGAGTTCAGCGTGAAGATGATGGCCAGCAGGTAGGTACCCAGACAGATGATGCCTGTGGGCACGGGCGCTCAGCCTCGCCACACCCAGCTCGGCCTCCCCGGGCCCCAGCGGCAGTGCCGTGCCCAGCCCGGCCTCCCTGTGCCCCGGCGGGCCCCACCTGTCAGCAGCTCCTTGGGCCACTTCTTGGGGATGACCTTGAGGTCCTGCAGGGGCACCACCACGCCCTCCATGTTCCCGAACATGGACGACAGGCCCAGGCAGAAGAGCATGATGAAGAAGAGCACGGACCACAGCGGGGACACTGGCATCTTGGTGATGGCTTCGGTGAAGACGATGAAGGCCAGCCCGGTGCCCTCCACGCCCTGCAGGCAGAGAGCACTCAGCGGGCGTGTGGAGCCCACGGCAGGCAGCGGTGTGGAGTCCGCCCAGACCCTGTGCACCACGCAGCGGGCCAAGGCCGGCCTCCTCAGCCAGGTGGCACAGGAGCGAGACCAGCCCCCTGCGGCGGGCGCCGCCGCTCAGGGGACTCACGTGAGCACCGACAGTGCTGAGGCTCCACAGCACCGTCCGGGAGCTCGGGAGCAGCTCCACAAAGAGAGGGAGCAGAGCCTGCACCCACGGGGCCCGCCTCGGGAGCACCCGCTCACAGTGCTGGAGGACCCGGATCAGGGAGCATCCGCTCACAGCGCTGGAGGACCCTAGGATCAGGGAGCACCTGCTCACAGCGCTGGAGGACCCGGATCAGGGAGCACCTGCTCACAGCGCTGGAGGACCCGGATCAGGGAGCACCTGATCACAGCGCTGGAGGACCCGGATCAGGGAGCATCCGCTCACAGCGCTGGAGGACCCCGGATCAGGGAGCACCTGCTCACAGCGCTGGAGGACCCGGATCAGGGAGCACCTGCTCACAGCGCTGGAGGACCCGGATCAGGGAGCACCTGATCACAGCGCTGGAGGACCCGGATCAGGGAGCACCCGCTCACAGCGCTGGAGGACCCGGATCAGGGAGCACCCGCTCACAGCGCTGGAGGACCCGGATCAGGGAGCACCCGCTCACAGCGCTGGAGGACCCGGATCAGGGAGCACCCGCTCACAGCGCTGGAGGACCCGGATCAGGGAGCACCCGCTCACAGCGCTGGAGGACCCGGATCAGGGAGCACCCGCTCACAGCGCTGGAGGACCCAGATCAGGGAGCACCCGCTCACAGCGCTGGAGGACCCAGATCAGGGAGCATCTGCTCACAGCGCTGGAGGACCCGGATCAGGGAGCACCTGCTCACAGCGCTGGAGGACCCAGATCAGGGAGCACCTGCTCACAGCGCTAGAGGACCCGGATCAGGGAGCACCTGCTCACAGCGCTGGAGGACCCAGATCAGGGAGCACCTGCTCACAGCGCTGGAGGACCCGGATCAGGGAGCACCTGCTCACAGCGCTGGAGGACCCAGATCAGGGAGCACCTGCTCACAGCTGGAGGACCCGGATCAGGGAGCACCTGCTCATAGCGCTGGAGGACCTGGATCAGGAAGCACCTGCTCACAGTGCTGGAGGACCCGGATCAGGGAGCACCTGCTCACAGCGCTGGAGGACCTGGATCAGGGAGCACCTGCTTACAGCGCTGGAGGACCCAGATCAGGGAGCACCTGCTCACAGCGCTGGAGGACCCGGATCAGGGAGCACCTGCTCATAGCGCTGGAGGACCCGGATCAGGGAGCACCTGATCACAGCGCTGGAGGACCTGGATCAGGGAGCACCTGCTCACAGCGCTGGAGGACCCGGATCAGGGAGCACCTGCTCACAGCGCTGGAGTACCCGGATCAGGGAGCACCTGATCACAGCGCTGGAGGACCCGGATCAGGGAGCACCTGCTCACAGCGCTGGAGGACCCGGATCAGGGAGCACCTGCTCACAGCGCTGCCTCTCCATGGAAACTCCAGAAAGCCGCAGAAGCAGCCTCAGGCGTCTTCAGTCAGTTCTGAGGATTCGGAGCCTGCCCTTCGGAGCCCCCTGGCGCACCCACCCCCATCGGGGCCCTGGGCACCGGAGTCCAACCTGCCCCCTCCAGGGCTCTCCCGGGAGCCTCTGTGGCCGCACCCCTCACCCCAAGCCAGAGACACAAAACCCCTGGGGTCATTTGGGGAGGGGTCGCACCCCCAGGCTGGGGTTATTTGGGGAGGGGGTCGCACCCCAGCCTGGGGTCATTTGGGGAGGGGTCGCACCCACCAGGCTGGGGTTATTTGGGGAGGGGTCGCACCCCAGCCTGGGGTCATTTGGGGAGGGGGTCGCACCCACCAGGCTGGGGTCATTTGGGGGAGGGTCGCACCCACCAGGCTGGGGTCATTTGGGGAGGGGGTCGCACACACCAGGCTGGGGTCATTTGGGGAGGGGTCGCACCCACCAGGCTGGGGTTATTTGGGGAGGGGTCGCACCCCCAGGCTGGGGTTATTTGGGGAGGGGTTGCACCCACCAGGCTGGGGTTATTTGGGGAGGGGGTCGCACCCCCCAGGCTGGGGTTATTTGGGGAGGGGTCGCACCTCCAGGCTGGGGTCATTTGGGGAGGGGGTCGCACCCCAGGCTGGGGTTATTTGGGAGGGGTCACACCCCCAGGCTGGGGTTATTTGGGGGAGGGTCGCACCTCCAGGCTGGGGGTCATTTGGGGAGGGGGTCGCACCCCCAGGCTGGGGTTATTTGGGGAGGGGTCACACCCCCAGGCTGGGGTTATTTGGGGAGGGGTCGCACCCACCAGCCTGGGGTCATTTGGGGAGGGGGTCACACCCCCAGGCTGGGGTTATTTGGGGAGGGGTCGCACCCCAGGCTGGGATTATTTGGGGAGGGGGTCGCACCCCAGGCTGGGGTTATTTGGGGAGGGGTCGCACCCACCAGCCTGGGGTCATTTGGGGAGGGGTCACACCCCCAGGCTGGGGTTATTTGGGGAGGGGGTCGCACCCACCAGGCTGGGGTCATTTGGGAGGGGGGTCGCACCCACCAGGCTGGGGTCATTTGGGGAGGGGTCGCACCCACCAGGCTGGGGTTATTTGGGAGGGGTCGCACCCCCAGGCTGGGGTTATTTGGGGAGGGGGTTGCACCCACCAGGCTGGGGTTATTTGGGGAGGGGTCGCACCCCCCAGGCTGGGGTTATTTGGGGAGGGGTCGCACCTCCAGGCTGGGGTCATTTGAGGAGGGGTCGCACCCCCAGGCTGGGGTTATTTGGGGAGGGAGTCACACCCCCAGGCTGGGGTTATTTGGGGAGGGGTCACACCCACCAGCCTGGGGTCACTTGGGAGGGAGTCACACCCCCAGGCTGGGGTTATTTGGGAGGGGGTCACACCCCCAGGCTGGGGTTATTTGGGGAGGGGGTCGCACCCCCAGGCTGGGGTTATTTGGGGGGGGGTCGCACCCCAGGCTGGGGTTATTTGGGGAGGGGTCGCACCTCCAGGCTGGGGTCATTTGGGGGTCGCACCCCAGGCTGGGGTCATTTGGGGGTCGCACCCCAGGCTGGGGGTCATTTGGGGGGGTCGCACCCCAGGCTGGGGTCATTTGGGGAGGGGTCGCACCTCCAGGCTGGGGTCATTTGGGGAGGGGTCGCACCCCCAGGCTGGGGTCATTTGGGAGGGGTCGCACCTCCAGGCTGGGGTCATTTGGGGAGGGGTCGCACCCCAGGCTGGGGTCATTTGGGGAGGGGTCGCACCCACCAGGCTGGGGTCATTTGGGGAGGGGGTCGCACCCCCAGGCTGGGGTCATTTGGGGAGGGTTCGCACCTCCAGGCTGGGGTCATTTGGGGAGGGGTCGCACCCACCAGGCTGGGGTCATTTGGGGAGGGGTCGCACCCACCAGGCTGGGGTCATTTGGGGAGGGGTCGCACCTCCAGGCTGGGGTTATTTGGGAGGAGTCACACCCCCAGGCTGGGGTCATTTGGGGAGGGGTCGCACCTCCAGGCTGGGGTTATTTGGGGAGGGGTCACACCCCCAGGCTGGGGTCATTTGGGAGGAGTCACACCCCCAGGCTGGGGTCATTTGGGGAGGGGTCGCACCTCCAGGCTGAGGTTATTTGGGGAGTGGTCACACCCCCAGGCTGGGGTCATTTGGGGAGGGGTCACACCCCCAGGCTGGGGTCATTTGGGGGTCGCACCCCAGGCTGGTCAGTGCCAGGGACTGCGGCAGGGGACACCGGCCCTGCTTCTGCCCAAGAGTTCTGGGCACATTGGGGTGCGTGCCCCACACTGAGCCTTCAGGTGCTCCCACTGATCTTGTGTCCACAGTGCTCCCTGGGCTGCTGCTGGGCCCGCCGGCCTCCCCTCAGTGCTCATGACACCTGCTCACCTCCCGCACACTCGCCCTCTCACCTCCCGCACGCTCTGGCCCGCCGCCTCCCGCACACTCGCCCTCTCACCTCCCGCACGCTCTGGCCCGCTCGCCTCCCCACAGGGGGCTCAGGCTGGCTCACCTCCCCCGCACGCTCTCGCCCGCTCACCTCCGAGAGGAAGGAGTTGATGTCGCAGGTCTGGAAGCTGAGCGTGGCGAAGGTGTTGGGGTCGGTGGCGTCCAGTAGCTCTGCACGGCCGTGAAGTTGTCCTGCGTGACGGAGCCCTCAGCCAGGTCAAAAGCCATTAATGAGCGTCAGAATGTTCCTGGAAACGCAGCAGGTGAGACCAGGAGGGTCTGGCTTGCGGCCCACGGCTGGGGCGGGGACAGGTCACTCACTGGTCAAAGCACTCGTCGTAACGCTGGGTGGCGCGGAAGCCGATGATGGAGTAGACCACGGTGGCAGCGTACACGGATGTGAAGCCGTTGATGATGGACACGATGACAGAGTCCATCTCGCAATTGTTGCTGTGGATGAGAGCGCTGAGGCCGCGACCCGCCCCACCCCCGCGACCCCACCCTGTGACCCCGCCCCGCCCCCGGCTCACTTCCCTCGTGCCTCTGAGCACCTGTCGCCCCACCTGTGTTCATTTCTGGGGCCCTGGCAACAGGCAGTTGGTGCCAGGCAGGTATCGGGCAGAGGCTGAGCCCAGTCACCCCAGGGCCCAGGACTGTGAGGGACGGGTGGGTTTGTAGTCATGGGGCCCACGGTCCACTCACTGGACGGAGTTGTAGCTGGAGAAGGAGATGAGGCCCCCGAAGGCCAACGAGAAGGAGTAGAAGACCTGTGCACCCGCGTCCAGCCAGGTGACCGGGTTGGCCAGTTCCGTGACCTGCCCCAACACACAGCCTTAGCCTCGAGCAGGGAGGCCCGACACAGCCTCAGCCGTGGGCCAGCTCAGGAGTCCCCCTGGCCTCCCAGGACAAGGGCTCACATTGGGCGTGAACAGGAAGATGATGCCGTTGGTAGCCCCCTTGAGCGTCAGGCCACGGATGAGGAAGATGGTGAGGACGACGTAGGGCAGTGTGGAGGTGGCGTACACCGCCTGCGGGAGACGGGGTGTCTGAGCGCTGCGGAGGGGACGGGGCCGTGGGGCGGCCTTCCAGGGCTGGGCCTACCTTGCCCGTAGCCTCGATGCCGCCTACCTTGCCCGTAGCCTCAATGCCGCCTACCTTGCCCGTAGCCTCGATGCCGCCTACCTTGCCCGTAGCCTCGATGCTGCCTACCTTGCCCGTAGTCTCGATGCCGCGGATGGTGCAGACGTAGAGGACACTCCAGGCGCACGTCAGGCACAGCAGGATCCACCACTGCACGGAGCCCGAGTCGCTGATGGACGTGGAGATGTTGAGCGCCTCCCGGTACCAGAAGTAGTCCACGGGCGAGCTGCGCGCACACTCGTCCACAAAGCCTGTGAGGAGGGACACGGGCCGGGTGGGCACGGGCTGCGGGCACAGTCGTGGGTTACAAAGGAAGAGCCAGGAGCAGAGGAGAGCTGGAGGGGCTGCCAGAGATACTGCGGTGCACAGGCACCACGAGCACACATGAAAATGGCAAGGGACATGCATGCGCACACAGAACATACAAGGGACATGCATGTGCACCCATAGAACATACGAGGGACATACATGTGCACCCATGGAACATACGAGGGACATGCATGTGCACCCATAGAACATACGAGGGACATGCATGTGCACCCATGGAACATACGAGGGACAAACATGTGCACCCATGGAATATACAAGGGGCATACAAGTGCACACATGGAACACACTAGTGACATACATGTGCACACATGGAACATGTTAGGGGCATACGTGTGCACACATGGAACACACTAGTGACATACATGTGCACTCATGGAACATACGAGGGATGTACACCTGGGGCCCTGCTCCCAGCCCCGTGCACCAGCTTCCTCTGATGGGCTCTGGGGGCTGCCGGGGCACGGGCCAGGGCACTTGCCAGGCGCGGTGCCTGCATGGCCTGCCCTGCCCTGCCCAGCTCACCTGTGTGGTTTTCATTCAGGGGACACTGGCTCCAGGGCAGCGGCTCCTGGAAGGAGTTGAAGAAGTACCACATGACCCAGGCGATGATGGTGTTGTAGTAGAAGCCCACCATGAAGGACACGAACATGGACGCGATTCCTGCAGTGGCGAGGCCTCGGGCTCAGGGCTGGGCTCCATGGCCAGCTCTGTCCCCTCTCCCGCCTCCCTGCCGGGATGGAGCAGCCGCACGCACCGACGCCCTTGAGCGCCGGGTGGATGGAGCTCCACACCCCCACGCTGCCCTTTGCGCAGTCTCTGGCCGATGGCGAACTCGAGGTCAGCAGGGGGATCCCTCCACCACCAGCAGGATGAGGAAGGGGATCATGAAGGCGCCTGCAGAGGACAGCGGGTCAGCAGGGTACGGGACACGCACACCTGCATACACTGCACCACACTCTTACACACGCACACACACTCATACACATTTGTGCACACACTCACACCTCTACATGCACTGCACGCACACTCTTACACACACACTCATACACATTTGTGCACACACTCACACCTCTACATGCACTGCACACACACGCACACTCTTACACACGCACACACACTCATACACATTTGTGCACACACTGACACCTCTACATGCACTGCACGCACACTCTTACACATGCACACACACTCATACATATTTGTGCACACACTGACATCTCTACATGCACTGCACGCACATGCACACTCTTACACACGCACACACTCATACACATTTGTGCACACACCCACACCTCTACATGCACTGCACACACACGCACACTCTTACACACGCACACACACTCATACACATTTGTGCACACACTCACACCTCTACATGCACTGCACTCACATGCACACTCTTACACACACACACACTCATACACATTTGTGCACACACTCACACCTCTACATGCACTGCACACACACGCACACTCTTACACACGCACACACACTCATACACATTTGTGCACACACTCACACCTGTACATGTACTGCACACACATGCACACTTCCTCACTCTTACAGTGCACATACGTGCGCACACTCATATTGCATCTGCACTCACACACTCACACACATTCACACTCGTACATACCTACATTCACACTTGCACACTCATACATTCTCACACACATGCGCACCCACGCCGCACATGCACACATTCACACTAGCAGATGTACACATACAGTTGCGCATTCACATTTTCACACTCAGATTTGCACTCACACCCACACACTTGCATTTGCATTCATACACTGTCACACACATTCACACATACATTCTCACACTTGCGTTCACTCACGTGCCCTCACACACACTATGCACATACACTTGTATTCTCTCACACACTCATTCATTCTCTCCACATGCACACTTGCATTTGCTCATTTGCACAACACTCACACATTCATGTGCACACACACTTGCACTCTCACACACCCAGGCTGGAGCCTTGTGAGTCACCCTCCCGCCCTTGGGCCCGGGTGGCAGGAACAGAAGCATAGCCAGCCCCTTCCTCGGAGAAGGCTCCAGGTACCTGCAGTGGAGCCGCACAATCAACTTGACTCGTTTTGGGGGAGCAAGGTCAGACCCAAGCAGGCTGATGCTCAGGACTGACTCCACCATTAACCCCACCAGCTGGGTTTGGGCTTCAGAGGGTGGCACAGGAGCCCATGCCAGGGGCCTCCTCCCCACCCTAGAACTGTCCCATGGGCCACGGTATCCTGTCCACCGGCTAAGGAGGGTGCATGGGGGCCAGCGGCTGCACAGAGAACCCTCCCTCCCCTTCCCTCCATCCCCTGCCCCGCCTCTCTCACCTGCCCTCTCCATCCTCTCCCTTCCCTCCTCTCCCTCCTTCCCAGGCATACTAGCACCTCCTGGAGCTATCAGTGTCCAGCCTGTCCTGTTCCCATCCCTGCCCATCTCTGTCCCTGTCCTGTCTCTGTCTTAACTGAGATCTCGGACCTCCTTGGGGATGGGAGGGACACAGAGCTGGGGGCGCAGAGATGGGGTCTCAGCCATTGTGTTAGGGAGGGGCTGGGGCCCTGGCTCTGCCGTCTCTAGGCCGCATCTGGTTGGTACAGGTCTGTACCCATCCCTCTTCCATGTTACTGTGAGGGACCCCTGTGCCTGCGCTGCTTCTAGTGTGCTTCAGCCTGGGCTGTGAGTCTCCATCCTGGTCCCATCACCCCTCAGGTCCTGTCAGCCCTCAGGTTCTGTCAGCCCAAGGTCCCGACAGCAGTCAGGTTCTGTCAGCCCTCAGGTCCCGTTAGCCCTCAAGTTCTGTCAGTCCAAGGTCCTGTCAACCCAAGGTCCCGTCAGCCCTCAGGTTCTGTCAGCCCAAGGTCCTGTCAGCCCTCAGGTTATGTCAGTCCTCAGGTTCTGTCAGCCCTCAAGTCCCGTTAGCCCTCAGGTTCTGTCAGTCCAAGGTCCTGTCAACCAAAGGTCCCGTCAGACCTCAGGTTCTGTCAGCCTTCAGGTTCTGTCAGCCCTCAGGTCCCGCCAGCCCTCAGGTTCTGTCAGTCCAAGGTCCCGTCAGCCCTCAGGTTCTGTCAGCCCTCAGGTTCTGTCAGCCCTCAGGTCCCGTTAGCCCTCAGGTTCTGTCAGTCCAAGGTCCTGTCAACCAAAGGTCCCGTCAGCCCTCAGGTTCTGTCAGCCTTCAGGTTCTGTCAGCCCTCAGGTTCTGTCAGCCCTCAGGTTCTGTCAGCCCAAGGTCCCGCCAGCCCTCAGGTTCTGTCAGCCCAAGGTTCTGTCAGCCCAAGGTCCCGTCAGCCCTCAGGTTCTGTCAGTCCAAGGTCCTGTCAACCCAAGATCCCGTCAGCCCTCAGGGTCTGTCAGCCCTCAGGTTCTGTCAGCCCAAGGTCCCGTCAGCCCTCAGGTTCTGTCAGCCCAAGGTTCTGTCAGGCCAAGGTCCCGTCAGCCCTCAGGTTCTGTCAGTCCAAAGTCCTGTCAACCCAAGGTCCCGTCAGTCCTCAGGTTCTGTCAGCCCTCAGGTTCTGTCAGCCCAAGGTCCCGTCAGTCCTCAGGTTCTGTCAGCCCAAGGTCCCGTTAGCCCTCAGGTTCTGTCAGTCCAAGGTTCTGTCAGCCCAAGGTCCCGCCAGCCCTCAGGTTCTGTCAGCCCAAGGTTCTGTCAGGCCAAGGTCCCGTCAGCCCTCAGGTTCTGTCAGTCCAAAGTCCTGTCAACCCAAGGTCCCGTCAGTCCTCAGGTTCTGTCAGCCCTCAGGTTCTGTCAGCCCAAGGTCCCGTCAGTCCTCAGGTTCTGTCAGCCCAAGGTCCCGTTAGCCCTCAGGTTCTGTCAGTCCAAGGTTCTGTCAGCCCAAGGTCCCGTCAGCCCTCAGGTTCTGTCAGCCCTCAGGTCCCGTTAGCCCTCAGGTTCTGTCAGTCCAAGGTCCTGTCAACCCAAGGTCCCGTCAGCCCTCAGGTTCTGTCAGCCCAAGGTTCTGTCAGCCCAAGGTCCCATCAGCCCTCAGGTTCTGTCAGCCCTCAGGTCCTGTTAGCCCTCAGGTTCTGTCAGCCCAAGGTCCTGTCAGCCCAAGGTCCTGTCAGCCCAAGGTCCTGTCAGCCCTCATGTCCTGTCAGTGTATAGGTCAGCAGCCCATGGAGGCTCAGAGGGTGCCTGGGGTGACTCCCTGAAACCTGCCTTGTGCTGCACATTGGGGATCCCAGATCCAGGAGCACAGGCACAGGCCGGGGTGGGGCTGGCTGCCTTGTGCATGCTCAGAGCAGGGTCCTCATGGCCTGAGAAGGCCACACGCCTGCCACCCTCCTGCCCGGGCCACTGGCACCCTGTGCCCAGCCCAGCACCGCGCCTCCCCAGACAGCGTCAGCACCGCCAGTTCAGCTGCCAGCTTGCCAGTGCCTGTGCCAGGAGGGGGTCCCAGCAGGCAGCTCTGCGGCCGTTCCTGGCCCTCAACGGGGGTCCACAGCCCGGCTCCCCTCCCCGTCACTGGACCCCCAGCTCCCCTCCCCGTCACTGGACCCCCAGCTCCCTCCCTGTCACTGGACCCCCAGCTCCCTCCCCCCCGTCACTGGACCCCCAGCTCCCCCCCCCCATCACTGGACCCCCAGCTCCCTCCCCGTCACTGGACCCCCAGCTCCCTCCCGTCACTGGACCCCCCAGCTCCCTCCCCCGTCACTGGACCCCCAGCTCCTTTTGCATCACTGGACCCCACTCACTGGCCTCCAACCTGCTGGCCCCTCCCTCCCCCTGAGCTCACCTCCGCCGTGGCTCTGGCACAGGTAGGGGAAGCGCCAGACGTTGCCCAGCCCCACGCAGAAGCCCACGCAGGTGAGCATGTACTGGGCCTTGTTGTCCCACTTGGGCCGCGAGCTCGCCTCCTCCTTCTCCAGCCGCTCCAGCTGGTCCAGCGAGGGATCCGAGACTCCAGGCCCGGGTTGGGCAGCACGAGCCTCACCATGGTGGGCGGTGGGTGCGGGCGGGTGGCGGGCAGCGGAGGCGGCAGCAGAGCGCGAGTGGCAGAGCCGGGCCCAGCACTTTATAGGGAACCTTTGGCACCTCACCCCGCACCTGGGCCGCAAGCAGCCGCGCCAGCAGAGCCGAGAGGCCACTGTTAATGCCTTATCTGCGCAGGCGGCGCCAGGACCCCCCCTCAGGGCCCGCCCCGACACGCCCAGCTCCCGGGAGGGGCAGTCCCAGCCAGTGCCCCCAGACTCACAGAGCACCCCGGTGGACTCCTGGGGTCCGGGCCCCTGCAGGCCCACCTGCCCCGTGGGTCCCCAGACTGGACTCGAGGCGCCCTGTGTGGGCCCTCTGGGTCCCCTAGACCCTCCACTGGGCGCTGAGCTGCCCTGTGTGGGCTCCCCAGGCCCCCTCTGGGCAGTGATGGAGAGGAGCTGCCCTGGGCACAGTCCCTGGGGGACACCACAGCCAGCGACCACACGCTCAAGCAGGTGGAGAGGCCGGAGGTCAGCAGCGGGAGGGAGCCACGGGGTCTGGGGCCCTGGGCACAGGCCAGCGGGAGCCCCTTCCCTGCCCTGAGGCCCTCCCGTCTCCTCTGGGAGCCCCCATGCGGCAGCCCCTCTGGCGTCAGGACCCCGCGGCCCCAGCCCCCTGCCTTCCGACAGCTGTGTCCATCCCATCTGTCCCCTCGGGGGTGCCATCTGTCCCCACTGTTGCCCGCCTTGGTTGAGCCGGACGGCCATATCCCTGCTCTCTGCAGCCTGGCCGCACCGCGGGGTCACAGAAGCTCAGAAATAACCCGGGAGGCCTGTGGGTCACCTCTGGCTCCGCCGAGGTCAGGAGTGACCTTTGCCCCAGGACAAGGGGTCAGGAAGGGAGGAGGCAGGCAGGAAGGAAGAGATCAGGATTCTATTTAGGCGGCCATCTGACTGGGCAGGGAGAGGGAGACAGAGAGAGGGGCACAGAGGTGGACGGAGAGAGAGACAGGCAGAGAGAGGCGGAGTCAGAGATGGAGAGAAGCGCGCAGCGGAGCAGAAGGCAGAGAAGGCGTCAGAGCAGGCCCAGGTGCAGGCAGCGCCGGGCCCCCGGAGGACAGTGGCTGAGACCTCGGGCCCAGGGAGGGCAGCTGAGAGCCAGGAAGAGCCTGGTTGGGATGGGCCAAGAACCCAGGCACTGTGGCCCTGGCTACTGCACGTCTGTCCCTCAAGCCTCCGGAGCCGCAGCCAGGCCTGCCTGGACAGAGCCACCCAGCTGCAGGGGCTCCAGAGGCCCTGCAGGGACAGCGGGCAGGCCTGGCCACAGGAGGGCTCCAGATGCCCTGCAGGGGGAAAGCGGGAGGCCTGGCCACAGGAGGGCTCCAGATGCCCTGCAGGGAAAGCAGGCAGGCCTGGCCACAGGAGGGCTCTGAGATGCCCTGGTCAGAGGGCACCCGGGGAGGCCTGGCCACAGGAGGGCTCCAGAGGCCCTGCAGGGGGACAGCGGGCAGGCCTGGCCACAGGAGGGCTCCAGATGCCCTGCAGGGAAAGCAGGCAGGCCTGGCCACAGGAGGGCTCCGAGATGCCCTGGTCAGGGGGCACACGGGCAGGCCTGGCCACAGGAGGGCTCCGAGATGCCCTGGTCAGGGGCACCCGGGGAGGCCTGGCCACAGGAGGGCTCCAGATGCCCTGGTCGGGGAGAAGCGGGAGGCCTGGCCACAGGAGGGCTCTGAGAGACACGTGTCACTCCAGACACAGGTTCTGCTACACTGGCCCGGCCACTTTTACGCTGGAGAAGCAATACTCAGCGAGACCTGAGGGGCTTCATGTTCTCGGTCCCATCCTGTGTGTGAGGCAGGCAGGTGGGCTTGTAGGTGAGTGTGCACGTATGTGAGTCAGTGACTATGTGTATTGTGAGTTGGCGTGTGTGTCTGTGTTTATGTGAGTCAGAGACTGTATGTATGTAGTGAGTTGGCGTGTATGTCTGTGGATTTTGCGTGTATGAGTGTATATGTGTGAATGTTGGCATTTGCATCTGTGTGTGTTGGTGTGTGCATCGGTGAGTGTATGTGAGTGTTGGCATGTGCCTGTGTGAGTGCATGTGTGTGTGTGAGTGTCTGCGAGTGTGCGTGTGTGCCTATGTCTCTTTCAAACATGGCGGGGGCTGTGGACTCCTCCCTGAGTGTGTCTGAGGCCGTGGCCTGTGCCACAGCTGTGGGCAGGGGGAGCTTTGCAAGGGTGCCGGGTCTCACTACTGTGCGGGAGTTTGGTGTCACGGGGCAGAACCAACCTAGTCGCCCCAACTAAGTTGGAGAAATAGAACATTCCAGAACCACAGCTCGCTTCCTCGCCTGTGGTACTGGGTCGGGCTGGGCGCCTCTGTGGGAAGTGCCCAGGGGGCCGGGCGTGCTGCCCCTGCCCCGTGGCATGTGCAGGGTGATGCCACCTTGGTGCCCTGTTCTCTCGCTGGGTGTCCCCAGAGCCAGCCCCTCCTCCACCTCCCCTGAGCCTGTGCCTGTGTGGCCGGCCCTAAGTGGCCGGGTGGGGGGTCCATGCTGCGCTTCCCTGATGGCTGAGCTGCCCAGAGTCCTGCGGGACAGCCCCTGACCTGTCTGCCCCCTTGCAGTGCCCCCATGTCCGATTTCCTTGGGGCGTGGCGCGCCAGGCCCTGCAGCTTCTGCTCCGAGATCTTGCTGAGTTTAGGGGTTAGGCGTCGCCAACTCCAGGCCAGTGTGTTCGGGAGGCCGGACTTGTTCCAGACCGAGGCGGACCGTGCCCTCGACACTCAGCCCAGTCAGCAACGAGGCTACCTGCGCCCCGACTAGGAGACCCTTTGACTAGACCCGCCCCTGAGTCCCCGAGTCCCTCAGCACCCGCCAGAATCTGTGGAAGTTTACGGCGGTTGCATTATCAGAAGCTGGTATTGTCTCTTGAAGGTTTATCTCTGGCCTGGAGATACAGCCCAGCCTCGCCTACACCTGGGCCCCAGGAGCACCGCGGCTGAGCGGCACCACCTCACAGACCAGCTCGGCACAGCACTCCGCTGGCTGGATCTTCCCGTCCCTCGTTTGTGGACAAGCACGTGGAGCCCTTGGACCTCTGGCCACAGCCTCGTGGGCAGGAGACTTGACAAGGCAGGAATCTCTGCGTCTCCCCTGTCCTTCGGCTCCGTCCTCCCTCGCGCGTCCTGCAGGCCAACACGGGCCCTGTCGCTATGCGTCTCCCTCAGAACCCGCAGTGGGCCCGTGTGCCAGGCTGCAGAGGCCTGGAGCCATCACTGCTGCTGGGAAACAGCGGAGTTACCGGACAGCCCGGCCACCTGCCCCTTTCGCCCAGCCTCCCGCCCAGGCCGCCTTGCTATGAATGACTGATAAACCCGACAAAGTGCTTTTCTGCACTTTTTGAGGTGCTATAAAGACGTTATCCTTGTTCCGAGGGCGCTGATTGCGCTGTCCGCCCTCCCTCCCGAATAGCCCCAATTACCCGTGATGCCGGCCCTGCGAGCGATCACCCGGCTCCTCCGAGGTTCCGGGCTCCATCTGTGCTCTTTGGCCGCTGACTCAGTGAGGACTGGGTGATGTTTAGGGCAGGGGGGGGTGGGCGGTGGACACTCGCACACTCTCCTGGGCGACGCAGGGCTGTGGTCCGCTTGCACGCCTCACACTTGCTCGCGCACGATGCCGATCCTCGCGGGCTCTGCGGCGACACCAGGTCTTGGCATGTGGTGCTGCACCTTCCTGGGTGGTGCGGCGAGGCGGCTGGGGTTGGTGCTGGCAGGTAGTGTCCCTGCAGATCCTCGGGCGGGGCAGGGCAGAGGGAGGACGTCACATTAGTCACCTCCTCACCCTGTGAGCCGCTGACCTCTGTCAGGGGCTGAGTCTGCAGGGGACGCCTGTCCCCATGTCCACCCACCCCTGAGGCCCCGGGAGACCCAGCATCCATCAGTTACTGGGCAGCAACTCCAGAACCAAAGGACAGGTCACGATGGTTTCCGGCCCCTCTCCCTGCCCCAGCGAGGCCCCGGCCCTCCCCGGGTCTGCATGCCCGCCTGTCGGGGCTCCAGGGAGCGGGTGCAGCTTCCGTCTGGAGCTCAGGGGAAGGCCCCCTCCTGCTCCTCCTTCTGGGCTGCGGAGGGCAGCAGGGCCGCAGCTGGGCGAGGTCTTGGGATGTCAGGGACGCGGGTCGGGTCTGCCCAATAGCCGGGCCCTGCTGCTCTGCTGCGTGGCTGAGACTTCGCAGGCTCCTGAGCGTGGTCACCTGTGGGGATCCACGCAGAGGCGCTTTGTCGGGTGTTGCAAGGCGAGACTGGTGTGTCCCGCAGCACTTGTGAGGGTGCGTGGACTGCAGTCCCACATGGGATGTGGGGCACATGGGCAGACAGCACCCACTAGAGGATGTCCATGCCAGGGGCCCGGGCAGGGCCAGTCTGTGGTTGTGACAAGATGCTACCCTGGACGTTCCTAACTCAGGGTCTCCCAAGTGGTGGTTTGGAACCTGGTTCAGACAGTTTCCAGGAGTGACAACTGCAAATCTCTGGTATGTCTCTGCTGGTTCTGAGTCAGCCACCACTGTGCCAGCTGGGTCTGTATCTCCCGGTTCTGTGCCGGCTGGGTCTGTATCTCCCGGTTCTGTGCCGGCTGGGTCTGTATCTCCCGGTTCTGTGCCGGCTGGGTCTGTATCTCCCGGTTCTGTGCCAGCTGGGTCTGTATCTCCCGGTTCTGTGCCGGCTGGGTCTGTATCTCCCGGTTCCGTCCCAGCTGGGTCCGTATCTCCCGGTTCTGTGCCGGCTGGGTCTGTATCTCCGGTTCTGTGCCGGCTGGGTCTGTATCTCCCGGTTCTGTGCCAGCTGGGTCTGTATCTCCCGGTTCTGTGCCGGCTGGTTCTGTATCTCCCGGTTCTGTGCCAGCTGGGTCTGTATCTCCTGGTTCTGTGCCGGCTGGTTCTGTATCTCCCGGTTCTGTGCTGGCTGGGTCTGTATCTCCCGGTTCTGTGCCGGCTGGTTCTGTATCTCCGGTTCTGTGCCGGCTGGGTCTGTATCTCCCGGTTCCGTCCCAGCTGGGTCCGTATCTCCCGGTTCTGTGCCGGCTGGTTCTGTATCTCCGGCTCTTCTCCGGCCAGCTCCATGCAGCTGCTGTGCCTGTGCTGGTGCACCCCAATACCTCCTTCTAACCCAATATCTCCTTCTATCCCTGCCCCCTGCCCTCACTGTCTTGCTCGTCTGGGACAAGGCCTTCCTGTCACCCGCAACAGAGCAGCCTCGTCCCCGTGTCTTCTGAGCTGGTGTCACGACCGTGCTGAGCCCGTCCCACTCTCAGCCTTTGGGGCTTCTCAGGGTGGGCACCCATCTTGTAGTTTGGACAGTGGCGGCTGCTTGTCAGTGCTGGCCCTTGCTGGATTTGGCCATTCACACCAACGCTGAAGACCCACTTCCTTGGGGATTGATTGGGGGGGAGGGTCCCGCCCCGGACTATCAGATTCTGGAAGGGCTGGAGGGTGAACAGGGTAAGGCGCTTGCCTTGCATGTGACTGACCAGGTTCAATCTCTGGCCACCGCCTAGGGTCTCCTAAGCACGGCCAAGTGTGGTCCCTGAGCACAGAGCCAGGAGTCAGCGCTGAGCATAGCCAGGTGCCTACAGAGCCAGGCGTCAGCGCTGAGCATAGCCAGGTCCCTACAGAGCCAGGCGTCAGCGCTGAGCATAGCCCGGTCCCTACAGAGCCAGGAGTCAGCACTGAGCATAGCCAGGTGCCTACAGAGCCAGGGAGTCAGCACTGAGCATAGCCAGGTCCCTACGGAGCCAGGAGTCAGCACTGAGCATAGCCCGGTCCCTACGGAGCCAGGAGTCAGCACTGAGCATAGCCCGGTCCCTACGGAGCCAGGAGTCAGCACTGAGCATAGCCAGGTCCCTACGGAGCCAGGAGTCAGCACTGAGCATAGCCCGGTCCCTTACAGAGCCAGGCGTCAGCGCTGAGCATAGCCCGGTGCCTACAGAGCCAGGAGTCAGCACTGAGCATAGCCCGGTCCCTACAGAGCCAGGAGTCAGCACTGAGCATAGCCAGGTCCCTACAGAGCCAGGAGTCAGCGCTGAGCATAGCCCGGTGCCTACAGAGCCAGGAGTCAGCACTGAGCATAGCCAGGTCCCTACGGGGCCAGGAGTCAGCACTGAGCATAGCCAGGTCCCTACGGAGCCAGGAGTCAGCGCTGAGAATAGCCAGGTGCCTACAGAGCCAGGAGTCAGCACTGAGCATAGCCAGGTGCCTACAGAGCCAGGAGTCAGCACTGAGCATAGCCAGGTCCCTACAGAGCCAGGAGTCAGCACTGAGCATAGCCAGGTCCCTACAGAGCCAGGA
The DNA here is from genome assembly GCA_021461705.1 of Cryptotis parvus. Classification (NCBI taxonomy): domain Eukaryota; kingdom Metazoa; phylum Chordata; class Mammalia; order Eulipotyphla; family Soricidae; genus Cryptotis; species Cryptotis parvus. The sequence goes on along the minus strand of JAJIBD010021385.1, from coordinate 411,247 downwards.
GTCAGCACTGAGCATAGCCAGGTGCCTACAGAGCCAGGAGTCAGCACTGAGCATAGCCAGGTCCCTACGGAGCCAGGAGTCAGCGCTGAGCATAGCCAGGTCCCTACAAAGCCAGGAGTCAGCGCTGAGCATAGCCAGGTCCCTACAGAGCCAGGAGTCAGAACTGAGCATAGCCAGGTCCCTACAGAGCCAGGAGTCAGAGCTGAGCATAGCCCGGTCCCTACGGAGCCAGGAGTCAGCGCTGAGCATAGCCCGGTCCCTATAGAGCCAGGAGTCAGCACTGAGCATAGCCAGGTCCCTACAGAGCCAGGAGTCAGAGCTGAGCATAGCCCGGTGCCTACAGAGCCAGGAGTCAGCACTGAGCATAGCCAGGTGCCTACAGAGCCAGGAGTCAGCGCTGAGCATAGCCCGGTCCCTACAGAGCCAGGAGTCAGCACTGAGCATAGCCAGGTGCCTACAGAGCCAGGAGTCAGCGCTGAGCATAGCCAGGTCCCTACGGAGCCAGGAGTCAGCACTGAGCATAGCCAGGTCCCTACAGAGCCAGGAGTCAGCACTGAGCATAGCCAGGTCCCTACGGAGCCAGGAGTCAGCACTGAGCATAGCCAGGTCCCTACGGAGCCAGGAGTCAGCACTGAGCATAGCCAGGTCCCTACAGCCAGGAGTCAGCACTGAGCATAGCCAGGTCCCTACGGAGCCAGGAGTCAGCACTGAGCATAGCCCGGTCCCTACAGAGCCAGGAGTCAGCGCTGAGCATAGCCAGGTCCCTACAGAGCCAGGAGTCAGCGCTGAGGCATAGCCGGTGCCTGCAGAGCCAGGCGTCAGTGCTGAGCATAGCCAGGTCCTACGGAGCCAGGAGTCAGCGCTGAGCATAGCCCGGTGCCTACAGAGCCAGGCGTCAGTGCTGAGCACCACTAGGTGTGGTTCCTGCCTGCCCCCAACCAGGGCCCGGAAGGCACCGGGCTGGCAGCCGCCTGAGTGCTCATGTGTCCTTGGGGTGGGGCAGGTGGGCGAGCCACAGGCTGGCTGGGGGACCTCCTCCCGCCCTGACAGGGCCCACGTGCAGAGAAGGCTGCCAGGGGCTGTGGGGAGGGCCACGAGGGGTGAGCCCAGGTCAAGGAGCACTGGCGAGGGAGCAGAGGGTGCCCGTGGCCCTAACCTGCTTGATCTCAGGCAACTGGACAGTGAGTTCGGGGTTTTGGGAGGTGTGTGTAGGGGACGTCTCAGGCGCAGAGCCGAGGGTTCCTCGGAGGCTGGTTCCGCACCAACACCCCGGCTGCGTGGACGGTCGCGAGAAGGCTCAGAGGTATGGGCTGGCATCCGGAATGCTTGGTGACCGGGATGCCACAGGGCTAGGGGCGGTGCCAGGGCTGCATTCAGGGACGCCGTAGGGTCACGGGGCCGGGCTGCGTGCCTGATGCTGCTGGGGATCCTGAGGGACAGGGAGCCCACCAGGCTGCTGAGGGTGGGCCCAGCTGGCCTCTCCCCTGAGTTCAGAAAGGAAGCAGGAGAGGGAGGAGCAGGGGCCAGGAAGCTCTGTGGCCCCGCAGGGGTCCTGACCCCAGGCCCTTCATAGGCTCCAGCCCTCCTGACCCCCGACCCTCCCTGACCGCAGGTCTCTCCCTGACCTCTAGGTCTCTCCCCTGGCATCCAGGTCCCTTGCTGACACGTTTTATGAGAGACAGAGGGTGTCGAAGGCCAGCACCTCACCCACAGCTGTCCCCAACAACCCAGGGACATTCCCGAGACTGGTTACATTGTTTCCAAGCCACTGACTGGATTAACCATCAACTGTAGCGGGAGGAGAGCACTGGGGCGGGGCCGGGTACTTTTCCAAGGAGCCTGCAACCACCTGTGTTCAGGAGTCACACATGCCCCCTGCCGTGTCCAGGAGTCACACACGCCCCTGCCTGTGTCCAGAAGTCACACACGGCCCTGCCTGTGTCCAGGAGTCACACACGCCCCTGCCTGTGTCCAGGAGTCACACACGCCCTGTCTGTGTGCAGGAGTCACACACGCCCTGCCGGTGTCCAGGAGTCACACACGCCCCTGCCTGTGTCCAGGAGTCACACACGCCCCTGCCTGTGTCCAGGAGTCACACACGCCCCTGCCTGTGTCCAGGAGTCACACACGCCCCTGCCTGTGTCCAGGAGTCACACACGCCCCTGCCTGTGTCCAGGAGTCACACACGCCCTGCCGGTGTCCAGGAGTCACACACGGCCCTGCCTGTGTCCAGGAGTCGTATACTTGCCCCCACCTCCATACCTCACACATGCTGCCACAACTACCCACACCGCTCACACGCTCCATATCACCCACATAAGCTCCCACAGGCCCCTCCACACCCACACATACTCCCTAGGAATGCACACACCACACACCTTCCACACAACCAAACCCACACAAACACACATGACCCCACACACCCCAAGACACTCCCTCAGGTATGCACACACCACAGCCCCCAAACATGCCACAAAACCACACACCACACTGACACACACATGATACCACATACATGCTTCCCGCATCCCTACACACGTCATACATCCCCACACATGCCCCCAGATCCCTCCACAAGCCCCACATTCCCAAGTCCCCAGACCCCCGACACTTCCCTACAAATGCCCTCTCACAAACCACACACGCTTCTCCCCACGTACATGCCCCCACCTTCCAGATGCCCATACAGTGACCATAGGCGCCCCATCTGCTCCTTCTCTACATGTCTGAGCGTAGGCACCCCATATGCTCCCTCTCTACATGTCTGGCCGTAGGCGCCCCATCTGCTCCTTCTCTACATGTCTGACCGTAGGCGCCCCATATGCTCCCTCTCTACATGTCTGACCATAGGCGCCCATCTGCTCCACCCTCTCTACATGTCTGACCGTAGGCGCCCCATCTGCTCCCCTCTCTACATGTCTGACCGTAGGCGCCCCATCTGCTCCCCTCTCTACATGTCTGACCGTAGGCGCCCCATCTGCTCACACCCTCTCTACATGTCTGACCGTAGGCGCCCCATCTGCTCACACCCTCTCTACATGTCTGACCGTAGGCACCTCATCTGCTCACACCCTCTCTACATGTCTGACCATAGGCGCCCCTCTACTCACCTCTCTACATGTCTGGCCGTAGGCGCCCCATCTGCTCACACCCTCTCTACATGTCTGGCCGTAGGCGCCCAACTGCTCACACCCCTCTCTACATGTCTGACCGTAGGCGCCCCATCTGCTCCACCCTCTCTACATGTCTGACTGTAGGCACCTCATCTGCTCACACCCTCTCTACATGTCTGACCATAGGCGCCCCATATGCTCCCTCTCTACATGTCTGACCGTAGGCGCCCCATCTGCTCACACCCTCTCTACATGTCTGACCGTAGGCGCCCCATCTGCTCACACCCTCTCTACATGTCTGACCGTAGGCGCTCCATCTGCTACACCCTCTCTACATGTCTGACTGTAGGCACCTCATCTGCTCACACCCTCTCTACATGTCTGACCATAGGCGCCCATATGCTCCCTCTCTACATGTCTGCCCGTAGGTGCCCCATCTGTTCACACCCTCCCTACATGTCTGACCATAGGTGCCCCAAGTGATCACACCCTCTCTACATGTCTGACCGTAGGCGCCCCTCTACTCACCTCTCTATATGTCTGACCGTAGGTGCCCCATCTGCTCACACCCTCTCTACATGTCTGACCGTAGGCGCCCCAACTGTTCACACCCTCTCTACATGTCTGGCCGTAGGCACCATCTGCTCACTCCTCTACATGGCTGATCTGTTCCAGCCCCAAACCCCCAGGTCCCTCCTCATTTCCTTACCTGGGGCTCCCTGCTTATTTGTGTAGAGGCCCATGAGGGGAGCTTCAGACTGACATGGGGCTATTTCTGGGTGGAACTTAGGCGATATAGGGGTGAAAAGACGCCAGGCACGGGAGACCCTCTGAAAAGCCCACCTCTCTCCTGCCCCACCTGAAGCACCGGAGCTAGCACTCACCATTCAGCACCTCACACAGAGTGGGAGACAGGGCTGGGGGCATCCACCCATGCTTTCTTATATCATTCTTTCATCCATCCGTCCTTGTACCATCTCAACTTCCATCCATCCACCCATCTTTCCTTCCTTCCATCTTTTGCTTATTAATTGATTAAATAATTAAGTAGTTTTTATATTTTATTTTATTATTATTATTTTTGCTTTTTTGGGTCACACATGATGACGCTCAGGGGTTTTTCCTGGCTCTGCACTCAGGAATTACTCCTGGCGGTGCTCAGGGGACCATATGGGATGCCGGAGATCGAACCTGGTCCGGCACAGTTCGGCCATGTGCAAGGCAAACCCCTACCCGCTGGACTATCGCTCCGGCCCCTGTTTATATTTTTATTATATCACTGTAAGATATACAATTACAAAGAAGTTCATGTTTGGGTTTCGGTCTTACAGTGTTCCAGCACCCATCCCTCCATCAGTGCCCATTTCCCACCACCAATGTCCCCGATTCCCTCTCTCCTCCCCTAGCCTGCCTCTTTGGCAGGTTCTTTATCTCTTCTCTCTCTCTCTCTCTCTCTCTCTCTCTCTCTCTCTCTCCCTTCTACTACACTGTGGATTACAATACGTATATTTAGAGGTTATCATGTGTATCTTTTTGCCTGTATTCAATGTTCAGTTCTAGGCTGGTATTATCACTTTCGACAGTTATTAGCACACTATTCCCTTCTCCGTCTTACCTAACCTCTGACTACCACATGTTTGTGGTAGATTCCACCTTTGACAAGACCTCCTGATCCATGTTTTCCCTGACCTTGTATATTGGTTTCATAATATATATATATATATATATATATATACCATATATATATAAAATGCAATAGATATACCACTGTATCACTGTCTTCCCGTTCATCATCGATTTGCTCGAGCGGGCACCAGTAACATCTCCGTATGGCCTGTCTCATGCAATAGAGCCCAAAGGGCACCTTATATCGTGCAATGCAGTCATTCTATATCTGTCTTTTTCTTCTGGCTAATTTCACTCAACATGATCCTCTCCATGTCCATCCATTTATAGACAAATTTCATAACTTCATTTTTCCTAACAGCTTCATAGTATTCCATTGTGTAGATGTACCAAAGTTTCTTTACCCAGTCATCAGTTCTCAGGCACTCTGGTTGTTTCCAGGTTCTGGCTACTGTGAATAGTGCTGCTATGAAAACAAAAGTGCGGATGGTATTTCTGTTGTGTGTTTTTGGCTTCTCAGGGTATATTCCCAGGAGTGGTATGGCTGGGTCGAACAGGAGCTCAATTTCTAGTCTTTGGAGAAATGTCCATATTGTTTTCAAAAGGCAGGACCCACCAACAATGGATGAGTGTCCCCTTTCCCCACATCCATGCCAGCACTTGTTGTCCTTGCTCTTTTGGGACCTGTGCCAGTCTCTGTGGTATGAGATGATACCTCATTGCTGTTTTGATTTCCATCTCTCTGATGATTAGTGATGATGAGAATTTTTTCATATGCCTTTTGGACATTCGAATTTTTTCCTTGTGAAAGTTTGTGTTCACTTCTCCCCATTTTTTGATGGGGTTGACTGTTTTCTTATGAAGTTCTAGCAGTGCCTGACATATCCTGGATATTAACCCCTTATCATATGGGTATTGGGTGAATATTCTTTCCCATTCTGTCTACTATCTTTGTATCTTGGTCACTGTTTCTTTTTGAGGTGCAGAAGCTTTTTAGCAAGAATCCAGAGGAACCCCCACACCATGAGGGCCGGCATTTTCCACATCCGGACTCCCTCTCGTCAGAGCTCCACCCAGCTGAAGAGCTGATCACAGCCCGGTAGTGCACGCGGTTCATCGAGAAATACTCGAGATTAGAGGTGACTACAAGAGTATCCCACCTGCATGGCAGAGCCTGACAAGCTACCCATGTCGTATTTGATATGCCAAATACCAGTAACAATTATAGACCTCATTCCCATGATAGAATGGATTGAGGCTCTTTATGTTCCTGGAGCGAGCAGATACCCGTGGGCTACACTAGCATGTGACAGGACATATGGAGATGTTACTGGTGCCCGCTCGAGCGAATCGATGATCAACGGGAAGACAAGTGAGAAGAAGTGAAGTAGTCCCATATGTTTATTTTTGCTTGTAGTTGCTTTGTTAGTGACCTTCCTTCCATCTTTCCTTCCATATGTCCTTCTACCCTTCCCTTACATTCATGCACTCATACATTCATCCATCCAGCTCACCCATTCTTTCTTTGATCCATCGATTTACCCACCCATCCTCCTTTCTTTTCATGCATTTTCTCCACTCCAGCCATCTATCCATCTGTGTAACCATCCATCCATCCATCCATCCACCCACCCACCCACCCACCCACCCACCCACCCATCCATCCATCCATCCATCCATCCATCCACCCATCCATCCATCCATCCATCCATCCACCCATCCATCCATCCATCCATCCATCCACCCACCCATCCACCCATCCACCCACCCATCAATCCATCCATCCATCCATTCATCCATCCATCCATCCATCCATCCATCCACCCACCCACCCACCCACCCATCCATCCATCCATCCATCCATCCATCCATCCATCCATCCATCCATCCATCCATCCATCCATCCATCCATCCATCCACTCACCCACCCACCCACCCACCCATCCATCCATCCATCCATCCATCTAGTCTCCTTCTACTAAGAAGAGTCCCAGAGCAGAGAGCAAGGAGAGATCTTCAGTAGCCCGAATATTTTATTTCCCATCTCCCCTGCACACTAAGTGGGTCCTCTGGAAGAGCTGCCTGGGGGAAAGGACAGAGGTGACCCCTGCCCCAGGCCCTGGCTGACTGAGCTACCTAGGGAAGGGGGCAAAGGGCAGAGCCATGCCAGGGCGGAGCCCTGTGGGGCGGGAGTCACACTGGGGCAAAGCCAGGTCGAGTGGTCTGGGTGGAGCCACACGGCTGGGAAGCTGGGGTGTTGTCTGTGGAAGCAAGATCAGAGTCATGCTCCCCTCTGGGCCCTTTCCTCACAGGGAGACCCAGCCAGCTCCCCGGAGCAAAGAGCTTTCTGGTAGTAGCTTGCCCACGAGCCCCTGGGAGTAGCTTGTCAGGAGGTCCGCAGGTCTGCCGGGGGTGGACCCCAGGGCGCCCAGAAGCTTCCTCTCCGCCCAGCCAGAACTGCCCATGCGGGCCTCAGCGAACACGTGCGGCTGACCTAGGGCGCAAGTGTGTTCCTTAGCCGAGTCATGCCATGTCATCCCGTGTGACTGTGCACTCCCGCACACAACCACGCTTGTCTTAAATGTCCCTCTCCCGAGTGCAGGTTCGGTGTGTTCTGTGCACACGATCCTACGTGCCTTGTATGTGCCTTGGCCCATCTGTACCTGGTCCTGGCACTTGGAGATCACTTTGTGCCACCTGCCCCTGAGTTGCTCAACGTGTGCATGACCTGTGTGTGTATTGCACGTTCCGTAGCCACCGAGGCATGTGTGCACGCTGTGCTGTGTTACGTTGTTCCTGGCTGTTCTGTCCATGGCGTCGGCTGCTCGGGTACATGCTCTGTGTGGAGACACGCACCCAACTTCCCCCATGAGAGTTGGTGGTTCCAGCTGGAAGATGCCACCGTGAGACTCCTGCTGGGCTTGCTCCAGCCTGTACTGGCCAACTGCCCCAGTCTGGAGATGCCCCTTTCAGAGTTTCTGGGTGTCCGGACAAGGGAGGGTTCTGGGAACACAGTGATGGGTTCAGGGGAAGCAGGGCCATGAAGACCATGATCTCGAGGCTGGGCTGGACCCAGAGGAAGCCAGGTGCAGAGGGTAACTGGGGCAGGAGGCAGGGAGGGGTGTCTGACTCACCTGTCAGGGACACGAAGGACCGCTGGAGAACTGACCAGAGGTGATGTCAGAGGTGAGAGGAGGAAGACTGTGTGGAGAGGGCAGAGTGCCCCTGCAGGCAGGACTCAGAGCTGCAGGTCAGCATCCTCGCCGGGCTCCTGGGCACGGATGAACGACCTCTAGGCCTACACGAGGCCGACGCCAGCCGCCTGCGTGCCACACCCCACCCCTGCTGCCCTCCATGGCGAAGCTGCCGCTGCTCATTACTGCCTGGCTTGAGGTTCGGCTAGCTCAGTCCAGATGTCCTGACTGGACCAGGGGATGTAGGAGCAAAAGAGGTGGGGCCCACATCCCGAGGCCTCAGAGGGATATTCCAGGATTCTGGGTCTGAGGGATAGTCATTGTCTGTCTCAGGAATAGTCAGAGTTTGGATCTGAGGGATATTCAGTGTCCGGGACTGAAGGATAGTCAGTGTGTGTGTCTGAGGACAGAGATGACCCCTGCCCCAGGCCCTGACAGTGTGTCTCTGAGGGATAGACAGTGTTTGGGCCTGAGGGATATTCAGTGTCCGGGTCTGAGGGATAGTCAGTGTGTGGGCCTGAGGGATATTCAGTGTCCGGGACTGAGGGATAGTCAGTGTGTGTGTCTGAGGGATATTCGGTGTGTGGGTCTGAGGACAGAGATGACCCCTGCCCCAGGCCCTGACAGTGTGTGGGTCTGAGGGATATTCAGTGTGTGTGTCTGAGGGATAGTCAGTGTGTGTCTCTGAGGGATAGTCAGGGTGTGGGCCTGAGGGATATTCAGTGTTCGGGACTGAGGGATAGATAGTGTCCGGTCTGAGGGATAGCCAGTGTGTGTCTGAGGGATAGTCAGTGTGTGTGTCTGAGGACAGAGATGACCCCTGCCCCAGGCCCTGACAGTGTGTGTCTCTGAGGGATATTCAGTGTCCGGGACTGAGGGATAGTCAGTGTGTGGGTCTGAGGGATAGTCAGTGTGTGGGTCTGAGGGATAGTCAGTGTGTGGGTCTGAGGGATAGTTAGTGTGTGGGTCTGAGGGATAGTCAGTGTGTGGGTCTGAAGGATAGATAGTGCCCGGGTCTGAGGGATAGACAGACAGTGGCTGGGTCTGAGGAAAAAAAGTCTTGAGTCTGAGGGACAGACAATGTCTCGGTCTGAGGCATAGTCAGTATCTATCTCAGGGGATAGTCTGAGGGCTAGACAGATAGTGGTTGGATCTGAAGATATACAATGTCTGGGTCTGAGGGATAGACAATGTCTGGGTCTGAGGGAGAGACAGTGTCTGGGCCTGAGGGAGAGACAGTGTCTGGGTCTGAGGGAGAGACAGTGTCTGGGTCTGAGGGAGAGACAGTGTCTGGGTCTGAGGGAGAGACAGTGTCTGGGTCTGAGAATAGTCAGTGTCTGTCTCAGCGATAGTCAGTGTCTGTCTCAGCGATAGTCAGTGTGTGGATCTTTTTTTTTTTTTTTTTTTTTTTTTTTTTGGTCACACCCGGCGATGCTCAGGGGTTACTCCTGGCTCTGCACTCAGGAATTACTCCTGGCGGTGCTCGGGGACCATATGGGATGCCGGGGATCGAACCGGGCCGGCATAAGCCGGCCGCATGCAAGGCAGGCGCCCTACCCGCTGGGCTATCGCTCCGGCCCCAGTGTGTGGATCTTAAGGTGACCAGTGTCTGTGGGTTGAGGGGCTCTGCTGTGGGGTCCTGCTGGAAGGTGCCGTATCTCCGCGGAACCCATACCTCATCACAACCTTATTTCCGCCTCCCAGACTGGGAGCGCCTAGCCTTGAAGCTCCTATCTGGGTTGAGTTCTGAGCTCTACCCACCAGAGTCCTCACGCCTGCATCCTGCATGTGCTCCCAGGACAAATAAGGAAAGGAGGAAGTGGATGGGCCGTCTAGGCTCGCTCTCTGGTGCAGACTTTTCCCTTACACCACTTCTTCCTGTTCTCGGAGGCACGACGGCTGGAGTCTCTCATCCCGCTAGAGATCATTCTTTCCTTCCTCTCGTGTCTGTGGCATGATGGGTGTGTCCACACGCTTGGCTGAGGTGCTCACACGCCAGCACCGCAGGAGACGCCACAGTTAGTTGGGGCGCTCACATGCCCTGGAGTTGTCCACGGTTGGGGGCACTGGTTCCAGGCAGTAGTGCAGGCCAGCAGCACTGGACATCAGGGTTGGTGTCGAGCACCCAGTGCCCCTTGGTCTCTGAGCCCTCCCTGGCCTTCAGCCCTCCTGACCACAGGACAAGGCGCCGACACTGGAAGGTTCTGAGGGCTGAAGCCCTGTGCGCTGAGCCGAGATGCCAACCCCTAGGCACCATCTGTTGGGCCCATGGAGGTCACACAGACTGGTCTGGGGCAGTTTCCCAAGGACGGGGCAGCCGGAGGGTCAGCTGAGGGCACTCTCTGCTTGCTGAAAGGAGGCACAGTCTGGGGAGTACTGTATGACTCTTTCTGGAAGGGGGAGGTCAAATGAGACTGGGAGCCTCTGGGTGCAGGTTAGGGGCTGGTGGGCGGCTCAGAGCCCAGGGTGGTCCTGCAGCCCCAAGGACGCCAAGGCTCAGGCCTCGACAGCTGCAGCACCAGTAGTGGCCAGCAGAGGGCACCAACACCCATAGAAAAGGTGAGCACAAAGAAACTGGTTCATCTACACTATGGAATACTGTCACGATCACGATCACGATCTTCCCGTTAATCATCTATTTGCTAGAGCGGGCACCAGTAATATCTCAATATGTCCTGTCACATGCTGTAGAGCCAAGGGCATCGGCTTGGTACAGGAACATAAAGCCTCAAACCATTATATTAGGTCATGAGAATGATCTAATATAATTGTTACTGGCATTTGGCATATCAAATACAACACGAGCAGCTTGCTAGGCTTGCCGTGCGGGAGGCATACTCTATAAACACCTCCAAATAAAGCCTTTATTGATGAACCGGGCTGTGATGGGCTGGTCTGCTGGGTGGAGTTCTGACGAGAAGGAAGTCCAGAAGTGGAAAATGGCGGCGCCCGTGGAGTGAGGAGCGGTGGTCTGGCTTGTTGTGAGGCTCTGCCGAGGTGGTGGGCCAGGGCTAGAACCCGCCATGCCTCCCGACTGCCTCATGAACGGCTGTGCACAGGGAGAGCAAGGAACAGCTCTGCCCCATGTGTGAGAGTCTCTGGACCAGCATACCTGGGCCGAATTGATGAAAAAGCTGCGGCAGGGTGGGTGTCGGTGATCCGGGCTGTGATGGGCTGGTCGGCTGGGTGGAGTTCTGATGAGAGGGAAGTCCAATGTGGAAAATGGCGGCGCCCATGGAGTGGGTGGGGGTCGTCTGGCTTGTTGTGAGGGTTCTGCCGGGGTGGTGGGCCAAGGCTGGAACCCACCATGCCTCCCGACTGCCTCATGAAGCGGCTGGGCACAGGGAGAGCAAGGAACCGCTCTGCCCCATGTCTGAGAGTCTCTGGACCAGCATACCTGGGCCGGATTGAGGAAGAAACTGCTCCAGGGTGGGTGTCGATGATCCGGGCTGTGATGGGCTGGTCGGCTGGGTGGAGTTCTGATGAGAGGGAAGTCCAATGTGGAAAATGGCAGCGCCCATGGAGTGGGTGGGGTTGTCTGGCTTGTTGTGAGGGTTCTGCCGGGGTGGTGGGCCAAGGCTGGAACCCACCATGCCTCCCGACTGCCTCATGAACGGCTGGGCACAGGGGAGAGCAAGGAACCGAATACTGTCAGAAAAGACAAAATTATGAAACTTACCTGCAAATGGATGGACATGAAGACTATCATGCTGAGTGAAATTAATCAGAAGGAAAAGGACAGATATAGAATTACTGCATTCCAAATCGACGATGAACAGAAGACAGTGATACAGTGATACAAGAGTATGCTACCCGCATGGCAGAGCCTGGCAAGCTACCCATGTCGTATTTGATATGCCAGATACCAGTAACAATAATAGACCTCATTCCCATGACCTGATGAAATGGTTTGAGGCTCTTTATGTTCCTGGAGCAAGCAGGTGCCCTTGGGCTCTATTGCATGAGACAGGTCATATGGAGATGTTACTGGTGCCCGCTCGAGCAAATCGATGATGAACAGGAAGACAGTGACACAGTGAAATAGATACCTGTGTTCTACTAAGTGTGGGAAATGGTAATGGCAGATTAAAACTCACCATTGAATATACACAAAGAGACTTAAGTGATAAACTCTAAATATCTGCAGGGCTAGCCACAATGTGTAAAAAGAAGAGGGGAGAGAGATGCAGAGACAGAGAGAGAGAGACAGAGAGAGAGAGAGAGAGGAAGCGGGGGTACCTGCTATTGAGGCAGCCTGGGGGTGGCGGAGGGGGTGGGGTACATTGGTGGTGGGGATGGGGCACTGGTGGAGGGATGGGTGCTGGTATACTGTATTACCAAGAACCAATTATGAACACCTTTGTAATTGTATGTCTCACGGTGGTATAATAAAAAATTAAAAAAAAAAAAGAAAGGTGGGCACGAGGGGCTGGCAGCCACGACACAGGGCACATGTGGTATGTGACACAACTGACACAGCTCACACGACCACGCAACACACGTGACATAAAACACACCTCGCACAGAGCACACATGACGTAACATACCTGACACTCAAAATACACCTCCCAAAGTCCACACGACACGTCGCACCCTGAGGGCACGCACAGTACACCTGGCCTCACTTGCTCGCCCGATTCCCCCGCAGAGGGAGGGTGATGGTTGGGGCCGGGCACCCAGAACAGAGGCCTGCACACGCAGAGCTCAGTGAGCGTGGCCGCCTGGACTGCCCACAGCCCTGACCGCTGGGCCCACATTCCCGTGGTGCGCCACACTCCCATGTCCCGGGCACCTTCTGCCGTGGGACTCACTGTTCTGAGCTGATATAGTGCTGGACCCAGGGGGACTGAGGCTTCTGCCCTGTGACCTTGGCAGGGTCCCACACCAGCCCCTAGAGGGGCCCTGTTAGCTCGCGGCGGTGGCACTCGGGGTCCCATGGGGTCTGCGGGCAGCAGCCTCAGGGTGGGGAGCTCAGGCAGGAGCACGCTGGACTCTTGCTGCTGTGCCTGAGTCGCTGCTGGAACCTGAGCTATCCCCGGGGGCGCTGCCGGGCCCCATGAGACCAAGTTTCCAGTTTTGCTAGGGGCAAAAGTGGGCCAGGCCCCACCGGAGGCCTGTGGAGGGAGGGCGACGTGGAGACATCGGTGCCCTGTGAGGGAGGGCGACGTGGAGACACCCGGGCCCCTGTGAGGGAGGGCGACGTGGAGACACCCGGGCCCTGTGAGGGAGGTGACGTGGAGACACCCCGGGCCCCTGTGAGGGAGGTGACGTGGAGACACCCGGGCCCTGTGAGGGAGGGCGACGTGGGGACACCGGGCCCCTGTGAGGGAGGTGACGTGGAGACACCCCGGCCCTGTGAGGGAGGGTGACATGGGAGACACCCCGGCTCTGTGAGGGGAGGGCGATGTGGAGACATCCGGTGCCCTGTGAGGGAGGGCGACGATGGAGACACCCCGGCCCTGTGAGGGAGGTGGTGACGTGGGGACACCCCGGCTCTGTGAGGGAGGGCGACGTGGAGACACCCGGGCTCTGTGAGGGAGGGCGACGTGGAGACACCCCGGCCCTGTGGAGGGAGGTGACGTGGAGACACCCGGGCCCTGTGAGGGAGGGTGACGTGGAGACACCTGGGCCCCTGTGAGGGAGGTGACGCGGGAGACACCCGGGCTCTGTGAGGGAGGTGACGTGGGAGACACCCGGCCCTGTGAGGGGAGGTGACGTGGAGACACCCCGGCCCCTGTGAGGGAGGCGACGTGGAGACACCCCGGCCCTGTGAGGGAGGTGACGTGGAGACACCAGGGGCCCTGTGAGGGAGGGCGGACGTGAGACACCCCGGCTCTGTGAGGGAGGTGACGTGGGAGACACCCGGGCCCTGTGAGGGAGGGCAACGTGGGAGACACCCCGGCCCTGTGAGGGAGGGAGGTGACGTGGAGACACCCCCGGGCCCTGTGAGGGAGGGGGGTGACGTGGAGACACCTGGGCCCTGTGAGGGGAGGTGACGTGGAGACATCCCGGGCCCTGTGAGGGAGGGCGACATGGAGACACCCGGCCCCTGGGAGGGAGGGTGACGGGAGACACCCCGGCTCTGTGAGGGAGGGTGACGTGGAGACATCGGTGCCCTGTGAGGGGAGGGCGACATGGAGACACCCCGGCCCCTGTGAGGGAGGCAACGTGGAGACACCCCGGGCCCTGTGAGGGAGGTGGCGTGGAGACACCCGGGCCCTGTGAGGGAGGGCGATGTAAGGGACACCCGGGCCCTGTGAGGGAGGGGCAACGTGGGAGACACCCGGGCCCTGTGAGGGAGGGTGACATGGAGACACCTGGGCCCTGTGAGGGGAGGGCGACATGGAGACACCCGGGCCCTGTGAGGGAGGGTGACGTGGAGACATCGGTGCCCTGTGAGGGAGGGCGACATGGAGACACCCCGGCCCTGTGAGGGGAGGCAACGTGGAGACACCCCGGCCCTGTGAGGGAGGTGACGTGGAGACACCCGGGCCCTGTGAGGGAGGGGGCGATGTAGGGACACCCGGGCCCTGTGAGGGAGGCGACGTGGGAGACACCCCGGGCCCTGTGAGGGAGGTGGCGTGGAGACACCAGGGGCTCTGTGAGGGAGGGGCGACGTGGAGACACCTGGGCCCCTGTGGAGGGAGGTGACGTGGAGACACCCGGGCCCTGTGAGGGAGGTGGCATGGAGACACCCGGGCCCTGTGAGGGAGGGCGACGTGGAGACACCCCCGGGCCCTGTGAGGGAGGGCGACGTGGAGACACCCCGGGCCCTGTGAGGGAGGTGACGCGGAGAGCACCCCTGGCCCTGTGAGGGAGGGCGATGGAGACACCCGGCCCTGTGAGGGAGGTGACGTGGGGACATCTGGGCCCTGTGAGGGAGAGGCGACGTGGAGACACCCGGCCCTGTGAGGGAGGGCGACGTGGGGACACCCTGGGCCCTGTGAGGGGAGGGCGATGTGGAGACACCCCGGTCCTGTGAGGGAGGGCGACGTGGAGACATCGGTGCCCTGTGAGGGAGGGCGACGTGAGACACCCGGGCCCTGTGAGGGAGGTGACGTGGAGACACCCCGGGCCCTGTGAGGGAGGGACGTGGAGGCACCCCGGGCCCTGTGAGGGAGGGCAACGTGGGAGACACACCGGCCCTGTGAGGGAGGGTGACATGGAGACACCCCGGCTCTGTGAGGGAGAGGGCACATGGGGACATCTGGGCCCTGTGAGGGGAGGGTGACGTGGGAGACACCCTGCCTGTGGAGGGAGGGCGACGTGGGAGACACCCCCGGGGGCCCTGTGGAGGGGAGGTGACGTGGAGACACCTGGGCCTTGTTAGGGAGGGCGACGTGGAGACACCCGGGGCCCTGTGAGGGAGGGCGGCGTGGGGACACCCTGGGCCCTGTGAGGGAGGGCGACGTGGAGACACCCGGCCCCTGTGAGGGAGGGCGACGTGGAGACATCGGTGCCCTGTGAGGGAGGTGACGTGGAGACACCCCGGGCCCTGTGAGGGGAGGTGACGTGGAGACACCCCGGGCCCTGTTAGGGAGGTGACGTGGAGACACCCCCTGGCTCTGTGAGGGGAGGGTGACGTGGAGACACCCCGGCCCTGTGAGGAGGAGGGCGACGTGGAGACACCCCGGCCCTGTGAGGGAGGGTGACGTGGAGACACCCCTGGCTCTGTGAGGGGAGGGCGACGTGGAGACATCGGGTGCTCTGTGAGGGAGGGGTGACGTGGAGACACCCCGGCCCTGTGAGGGAGGGGCGACGTGGAGACACCCCGGCCCTGTGAGGGAGGGCGACGTGGGGACACCCTGGGCTCTAGGGTTCCCAAGACCAGGCCAGCAGCTGGACAGACCCGGCGCAGAGCAGGGTGAGTCTGGCCCCTCTGTGGCCACCCACAGGAGCAGGACCTCTGACCCTGGCCCTCCTGGCCATGCTCTGCCCCATCCCCACCTGGACTACGAGCAGCTGCAGCCCTTTGGGCTTCTCTGCCTCACCCTTGCACCCTACATTCACTGGCCCAACCATCACCCTCCAATCCAGCAGAAACAAGGGTGGGGCCTCAGCTTGGACCTCTCTGGCTTGCTCCTGAGAGGTGGGCTCAGGGTGGTGGGAGGACCCTGTTCCTACCCCCTCTCTAGAGTACATCAGGGCCCCCCCACTTCACATACAAATGTAGGCAGGGAGACAGCCCCCCGCCAGCACTGTCACGTCTGGGTCTGAGAGACTTTCCAGGAAGAAACAAATTATTCATAGTTAGAGAGTGTCACATGGTGTGGCCTATGCTCTAAGGAAAACTGTTCGAGACATTTATCCACTTCCCAGGCACCCATTCATCCATCTATCCGTCCATCCGTCCCCCGCCACCACCCGCCCATCCATCCATCCATCCATCCATCCATCCATCCATCCATCCATCCATCCATCCATCCATCCATCCATCCATCCATCCATCCATCCATCCATCCATCCATCCATCCATCCATCCATCCATCCATCCATCCATCCATCCATCCATCCATCCATCCATCCATCCATCCATCCATCCATCCACCCACCCATCCATCCATCCATCCACCCACCCACCAGAGGATCTGTCTCTCCATCTGCTCACCTGCCCAATATCCATCTCTGTGTGCCTTCCTCCTGCCCTCCTCCCGCCCTCCGTCCCACCAACCATTTATCCCTCCCTGTTCCCATTGCTCCTCCTTGCATCCACAAACCAGCCCAGCCTCCCAAACTTACCCCAATAGAGTCTCGGGGGAGGCAAGTGATCGGCTCCCTCAGGGCCTTCCCTCGGCTCACCGCAGGAGACTCACGTGCAGTGCCGTGCCCGGGACTTTTGCGCTTCACCAAACAACAGGATTTTCCTCCTGTGATTCTGGAGCCACAGGGACGGTGGCCACACGAGGCTCAGCCCTCTTGGAGGGGTTCACACCGAACCTTGGCCTGCCAGCCAGATCTCACATGCTTGAGAGTCAGGGCGGCGCTGGGCGAACGGCAGCCCTTGCCCGGAGCAAGCAGCGGCTCCACCCCGCTGCCCCACCGCTGCCCAGCGCTGGCCCTGGGCTGCCGTGAGTGGGCTGGGGGGCAGTGAGCAGGAGATGTGCAAGCTTGGGTCTGGAGGCGCAGGCTTCGCGGTGCCCAGGACTTGGGGCGCTGTGTCGGCGGGCAGGCTGGGCACTTCACAGGCCGATGCTGCATTTCTCACCGAAACGAGAAGTTTCCTTTTCCGTTTTGCAGTGGGGCAGCCGGGAGACGGCAGCGTTTCAGACCACCAAGGGAGCCCCCGCGCAGGAGTTGGGGGCTGCAGGGCAGGGGCGGAGAGCACGGGGGCGCTTCCAGCAAGGGCCTCTGGCTGCTGGGACCTTCGAGCGGGTGGGCGGCCCGTCTCTCCCACGGAGACTCCCACTGTGCCCAGAGCAGCTGCGGAACTCCCTGGGCCCAGCGAAGGGCTCCATGTGAGGTAGTCAGGGGTCCCTGGACCCCTGCCCGTGTGGGTACCTGTAGATCCCCAGGGGTGGGCTCACTGGGGGGACAGGGTTCGGGGCCTTGGACTCACGTCTGCTCGCCTGAGTACCAGCGTCAGCACAGGCACTGTGAGGGGTCGACACACCCCCCAAGAGCGCCACAACGAGAGAGGGGTACACACCTGGTGGGCATGGCGGGCCCCGGCCCAGCCGAACTGCTACCGCCTGGCCAGCGTTTCCAGACATCGGTGCAGATGGGGCTCCACGCCACCCGCAGGACGGAAGGCTAATGCATGGGCTTCCGAGCACGGGGGGTCCCGGGACAGTCCCCATACTCGTTAGGGTGAGGGATGGGGGTCCCGAGCAGCACTGGTAGGAGCCGGCACCGCTTCCCACCTTCTCCCTGACTCCATCCGCCTGTGTCTCTCTCGGGCACAGGGCCTGTGTGTCGTGCCCCGGTGTGTGCCTGTGTCTGCATGTGTCTGCATGTGTCTGTGTGTGTGTCCGTCTTGTCTATATGTGTGCACCTGTGAGTCTGTGTGTCTGTGGGTCTGTCTATGTCTGTGCATGCCTGTGTCACCCGGTTGTGTGTGTGCGTCTATGTATCTGTTTTGTGTCTGCGTGTGTCTGTGTGTGTGTCCGTCTTGTCTATATGTGTGCACCTGTGAGTCTGTGTGTCTGTGGGTCTGTGTCTGTGCATGCCTGTGTCACCCGTTGTGTGTGTGTGTGCGTCTATGTATCTGTTTTGTGTCTGCGGTGTCTGTCTTTCTGTTTCTGTACCTGACTGTCTCACACCCTTTTTCTCTACCTACCCAGCCCACAGTCCGATGGTGTCAGAGGAGCCTTGAGGAGATGGCCTGTCCCCTGCCCTGTGGCTCCAGTGGCATCTCCGTCCCAGCCTGTGGGGAGCCTTGTGGGCCCTGGCCAGAACCTCTCCTGCGGCCAGCGGGTCAGGGCCTCCTGCACTGGTGCTGCGGGTCCCAAGGGAGATGCCATGGGCACAGCACCTGCTCGTGGGGCAGAGATGGCGGCCAGGGGCTGGTGGTGGCTGTCTGGTCAGTAGGGCGGGTGGTCTGTGGATTTGGGCAGTAGGGCGGGTGGTCTGTGTGGCTGGGCAGTAGGGCGGGTGGTCTGTGTGGCTGGTCAGTAGGGCGGTGGTCTGTGTGGCTGGTCAGTAGGCGGTGGTCTGTGTGGCTGTCTGGTCAGTAGGGCCGGTGGTCTGTGTGGCTGGGCAGTAGGCCGGTGGTCTGTATGGCTGGGCAGTAGGGCCGGTGGTCTGTGTAGCTGGGCAGGTGGTGGGTGGTCTGTGTGGCTGGGCAGTAGGCCGGTGGTCTGTGTGGCTGGGCAGTAGGCCGGTGGTCTGTGTGGCTGGTCAGTAGGCCGGTGGTCTGTGTGGCTGGTCAGTAGGCCGGTGGTCTGTGTGGCTGGTCAGTAGGCTGGTGGTCTGTGTGGCTGGTCAGTAGGGCCGGTGGTCTGTGTGGCTGGGCAGTAGGCCGGTGGTCTGTGTGGCTGGTCAGTGGGGCCAGTGGTCTGTGGCTGGGCAGCAGGCCGGTGGTCTATGTGGCTGTCTGGGCAGTAGGACCGTGGTCTGTGTGGCTGGTCAGTAGGGCGGGTGGTCTGTGTGTGCTGGGCGTAGGCCGGTGGTCTGTGTGGCTGGGCAGTAGGGCGGGTGGTCTGTGTGGTTGGTCAGTAGGCCGGTGGTCTGTGTGGCTGGGCAGTAGGGTGGTGGTCTGTGTGGCTGGGCAGTAGGGCCGGTGGTCTGTGTGGCTGGTCAGTGGGGCCAGTGGTCTGTGTGGCTGGGCAGCAGGCCGGTGGTCTGTATGGCTGGTCAGTAGGCGGTGGTCTGTGTGGCTGGGCAGTAGGGTAGGTGGTCTGTGTGGCTGGGCAGTAGGGCCGGTGGTCTGTGTGGCTGGTCAGTGGGGCCAGTGGTCTGTGTGGCTGGGCAGCAGGCCGGTGGTCTGTGTGGCTGGTCAGTAGGCCGTGGTCTGTGTGGCTGGGTAGTAGGCCGGTGGTCTGTGTGGCTGGTCAGTAGGCCGGTGGTCTGTGTGGCTGGGCAGCAGGCCGGTGGTCTGTGTGGCTGGGCAGTAGGCCGGGTGGTCTGTGTGGCTGGGCAGTAGGGCGGTGGTCTGTGTGGCTGGGCAGTAGGCGGTGGTCTGTGTGGCTGGGCAGTAGGCCGGTGGTCTGTGTGGCTGGGCAGTAGGCCGGTCTTGTGGCTGGGCGTGGCGGTGGTCTGTGTGGCTGGGCAGTAGGCGGTGGTCTGTGTGGCTGGGCAGTGGCCGGTGTGGTCTGTGTGGCTGGGCAGTAGGGCCGGTGGTCTGTGTGGTTGGTCAGTAGGGCCGGTGGTCTGTGGCTGGGCAGTAGGCCGGTGGTCTGTGTGGCTGGGCAGTAGGGCGGTGGTCTGTGTGGTTGGTCAGTAGGGCCGGTGGTCTGTGTGGGCAGTAGGCGGTGGTCTGTGTGGCTGGGCAGTAGGGCCGGTGGTCTGTGGCTGGGCAGTAGGCCGGTGGTCTGTGGGCCCGTGGGGGCTCCCTGCTATCTCCCCTCCAGCCTCCTTTACCTGGGGCCCTACCCCACCTTTTCCTTCAGGGACTGCTGGCTCCATGGGGACCCTGGGCCGGGGACGGGACAGCTGTGGTCTGGGATCCGGGCCCAGACCTCCCCCGGTGCAGACCAGACAAGAAACTCAAGCAAACAAAGTGTTTGACTTCACCCTGAAATTTCTAGAAAATTCCAGAACAAGAACAAAAGGTGGAAAGAAACCAAGAGTAAAAACAACAAAGAAAGACAAAGCCATCATTCTGCGCAGTGTAAAAAGGATCCTGCACGCGAGAGGTGGAACTGGAAAAACGGAGCTCAGAGCAGGGGAGGCTGGCAGGGGTGCCGAGGGAGAGCTGTTCTGAGCTGATAGAGGTGCTGGACGGGGGACTGAGGCTTCTGCCCTGCCACCTGGCAGGGTCCCCGAGAGTGAGCCTTAGCTCGCGGCCGTGGCGCCCTGGGTCCCATGGAGTCTGGCGGCGCAGCCTCCAGGGTGGGGAGCAGGGAGGTGGGTGGGCAGGTGTGCGAAGGTGTCCCTGACGCTGGCGTGTGCTGTGTGTGCAGGAGTGCAGGGTCTGCTCTCGGCATGGTGGAGTCACACAGGAGCTCACCTCTCTGCCGCTATCCGTGGCGGTCAGAGGTGCTATGGGCAAGTCACCTCCCAGGACACCCTGAGTCTTGCGACGCTGTTTGCCGGGGCCCAAACACCTCTCTGCTCACTACGAGGGGCACATTCCCAGCCTCCAAACGGGAGCTGAGGGTGGGGGTCCCCCGACAGACAAGAGCGCACCGCAATGGGAGAGGGGCTGGCTTCCCCCCACAGGGACGCAGGTGCGGATGGCTGAGGGCGAGGCAGCCACCACGGGACGCGAGGTGGGGAGCCCCGACTGGGACCCTCCCAGTTACTGCCCTGGAAGCCGCCCCGCCCGGTGGCTGGTTCCCAGCCCTGAAAGCCGCGTTCGGGGCCAGCAGTTTCCTCTGAGCTGTTGGATTTCTGCAGACCACCCTCACGAGCAGCGCCAGTGGTCCACAGCCGTGGCACGCCCCTGATCCCCTGTCCCCTCCGCCTGTCCCGGCTGGATCTGGGGCTCCCTTAGGGGCGCCTGGGATGAGGCTGCGCCCGAGGTGCCCCAGGACTGGAGTGGGGGTCCCGTCCCGCCCCGTCCTGGGCCCCCCCGGCCCTGCTGCCCCGTGCTCCTGTGCCTGGGCGAGCGAGACCCCGCGCAGCAGCGGGGAGCGAAGCGCGCCGTCCCTGGGGTCGCTCCCGGCTCTGCAGAGCGAGTCCCGGCCGACCCCGGCCCAGGTCGGACGCCCCGGCCCCCGGCCCGCGCCCTTTACCCGCGCAGACCCGCCCCGTGCCGCGCGCCCGCCCCGCCCTGCCCCGCCCGGCGGCGGCGCCCTCCTGTCCTCCCGGCCCCGCGCCGCGCCCCGGGCCGCAACCTTTCCCGACCCCGCGCCCCGCCTCGACCCCGCGCCCCGCCCGGCCCCGCAGCCCCTCCTGGACCCGCGCCCGCTCCAACCCCGCGCGCGCCCGCTCCGACCCTGGCGCTCCCGCGGGTGCCCAGCGCCCCGCTCCGACCCCCGGCGCTCCCGCGGGTGCCCAGCGCCCCGCTCCGACCCCGGCGCTCCCGCGGGTGCCCAGCGCCCCGCTCCGACCCCGGCGCTCCCGCGGGTGCCCAGCCGGGCCGACCCTGCACTCCCGTGGGTGCCCAGCGCCCCGCCCCGCCCCCGCCGCTCCCGCGGGTGCCCAGCCGGGCCGACCCCTGCACTCCCGTGGGTGCCCAGCGCCCCGCCCCGCCCCCCGGCGCTCCCGTGGGGTGCCCAGCGCCCCGCCCCGCCCCGCCCCCCGCCCCGCCCGCCGGGCTCCATCCGCCTCCTTCGCAGCGTCCAGGCAGAGCCGGGGCGTCGCTAGGGTCACCATGTCTCAGCGCTTCATAGTGACCCCCGCGGAGGGGGACGCCGAGACCCAGCCCGACGGCGGCGGCCAGCACCCGGGCTCGGACGGGGCCCCGGAGCCGCACGCGGACGCGCTGCCCATTCTACGGTACTGCCACGAGCCGAGCCGCTACGGTAGGGTGCAGGGGGCGCACGCAGCAGGGCGCTGCCTGGGGGTCGTAGGGGGCGCAGAGCCGGGGGCATGCAGTGGCGGGAGGGGGCACAACCGGCAACGGTGCCCTCTGACCTCTCAACCCGGCAGAGCCCCCCCCCCCCGTGTCCCGCACCCCTGAAAGGGCAGGAGCCCCCGTGTGGCCCCTGGACTCCCGAGCGCCGCCTGTCCTTCCCCAGGGGCCGGCGGGCCGTGGGGGCCGAGTCCCGCAGCCAGCCTGGCCTGGGGTCCTGGGCCGGGTCCTGGGCCGCCCAGCCTCGGGCGCAGCTCCCGGTCCCAGGCTATGTTTCCCGGGCTGGGCAGGCCACAGCCGCCCTCTCTGGCGCCCCGGGACATCGCCTGTGGGGCTCTGCGCCTGCCCGCCCCAGCCAGTGGCGCTGTCTGGTCCCTTCCTCTGCGGGACAGGGGCTTGTGGAGCTGTTTGCCGGGTGCTGTGGGGCCTGTGTGCGGGTGCTTGGGGGGTGCTGTAGTGCCGGCTGGGGGCTCTGCCACCTTCCTCCCTGGAGGGCAGGGACCTGTGAGGGTGCAGATCTGCTTCTGTGTGGGCTGCAGGGGAGGCGGTGTGCCGGCTCGGCAGGCGCTCGGCCCCTGGGTGCTGGGCTCTGAGTACTCGGCCCTCTGGGTGCTGAGCTGAGTACTCTCGGCCCTCTGGGTGCTGGGCTCTGGGCACTCGGCCCTCTGGGTGCTGGGCTCTGAGTACTCGGCCCTCTGAGTGCTGAGCTGAGTACTCGGCCCTCTGGGTGCTGGGCTCTGAGTACTCTGCCCTCTGGGTGCTGGGCTCTGGGCACTCAGCCCTCTGGGTGCTGGACTGGGGGCAGGCACTCAGCCCTCTAGGCGGGCACTCGGACCTCTGGATGTGTGACTCGGGCAGGCACTCTGCCCTCCGGGCTCCAGGCGGCACTCAGCCCTCTGGGTGCTGGGCTCTGGGCACTCGGCCCTCTGGCTGCTGGGCTCTGGGCACTCAGCCCTCTGGGTGCTGGGCTCTGGGCTCTGGCCTCTGGGTGCTGGGCTCTGAGTACTCGGCCCTCTGGGTGCTGGGCTCTGAGTACTCGACCCTCTGGGTGCTGGACTCTGAGTACTCGGCCCTCTGGGTGCTGGGCTCTGGGCACTGGGTGCTGGACTGGGGGCAGGCACTCAGCCCTCTGGGGGGGGCACTTGGACCTCTGGGTGTGTGACTCGGGCAGGCACTCTGCCCTCTGGGCTCCGGACGGGCACTCAGCCCTCTGGGTGCTGGGCTCTGGGCACTTGGTTCTCTGGGCACTCGGCCCTCTGGGTGCTGGGCTCTGAGTACTCAGCCCTCTGGGTGCTGGGCTCGGAGTACTCGGCCCTCTGGGTGCTGGGCTCTGGGCACTCAGCCCTCTGGGTGCTGGGCTCTGGGCACTCGGCCCTCTGGGTGCTGGGCTCTGGGCACTTGGCCCTCTGGGTGCTGGGCTCTGAGTACTCGGCCCTCTGGGTGCTGGGCTCTGAGTACTCGCCCTCTGGGTGCTGGGCTCTGGGCACTCGGCCCTCTGGGTGCTGGGCTCTGAGTACTCAGCCCTCTGGGTGCTGGGCTCGAGTACTTGGCCCTCTGGGTGCTGGGCTCTGGGCACTTGGCCCTCTGGGTGCTGGGCTCTGAGTACTCGGCCCTCTGGGTGCTGGGCTCTGAGTACTCGGCCCTCTGGGTGCTGGGCTCTGAGTACTCACCCCTTTGGGTGCTGGGCTCAGAGTACTTGGCCCTCTGGGTGCTGGGCTCTGGGCACTCGGCCCTCTGGGTGCTGGGCTCTGGGCACTTGGCCCTCTGGGTGCTGGGCTCTGAGTACTCGGCCCTCTGGGTGCTGGGCTCTGGGCACTTGGCCTTCTGGGTGCTGGGCTCTGAGTACTGGCCCTCTGGGTGCTGGGCTCTGAGTACTCAGCCCTCTGGGTGCTGGGCTCTGGGCACTTGGCCCTCTGGGTGCTGGGCTCTGAGTACTCGGCCCTCTGGGTGCTGGGCTCTGGGCACTTGGCCTTCTGGGTGCTGGGCTCTGGGGCCCGCAGCCCCCACTGACCTGACCTGACCTGACCTGACCCAGGAGTCACTTCTGCGGCCACAGGTGTCCCGAGTTCCAGGGGCTCTTGAGGCCGAGCCCAGCTGCACAACCCCTGGCTGGACGTCCTGTGCACATCCCGAGCTGCGTCTGTGGGCCTGACTGATGCTAGGCAGCCCTCACCGGCACCCTGTAGTGGCCAGGCGCCAGTCTGGACTTCGCTGTTTCTACCCCCAGCCTGCAGGAACGGGCTCGGCCTGGGTCCTGGGGGCCGGAGCTTGACAGAGCCCCCCACCCCCCCCTGGTCCCACACCCGCTGAGCCCTGCCTGCAACACAGCTGCTTCCAGAAAAGGCCCTGGACTCTGTGCCGTGGGGCCAGTTCCCGTCACCCGTGGCGCTGGCCATTGGCGTCTCACCCACTTTGCGAACAAAGGTCCTTTGATTCATTGTCGGCTGCTGTCCCGCCCTGAGTGAAGCTGGGGCAGGAGCCCTTGGCTGGCAGAGGGGTGCTGTGTCCCCCCTTCCCTGGCTGTGTGGCAGCTAGGGTCACCGTGTCTCACCATGTCTCAGAGGGACCCAGGGGCCCCTCATTGTCTTAGAAGCCCCAGACACCAGTGTAGTCCACACCGGCAATGGCCACCCACGTGTCCAGGGTGCAGGCGGGACCTGCCAGCTTCAGGGCATCAGTACCGGGCACCCCAAGCCTTGTACACAGGTGAGGGGAGAGGATGGGGCGCCTACAGGTGAGGAGAGAGGACGGGGCGCCCTCAGGTGAGGAGAGAGGACGGGCGCCCACAGGTGAGAGAGAGGTACGGGCGCCCACAGGTGAGGGGAGAGTACAGGGCGCCCACAGGTGAGGAGAGAGGACGGGGCGCCCTCAGGTGAGGAGAGAGTACAGGGTGCCCCTCAGGTGAGGAGAGAGGATGGGGCGCCCTCAGGTGAGGAGAGAGGACGGGGCGCCCACAGGTGAGGGGAGAGGACGGGGTGCCCTCAGGTGAGGAGAGAGTACAGGGCGCCCACAGGTGAGAGAGAGAGGACGGGGCGCCCTCAGGTGAGGAGAGAGTACAGGGGTGCCCTCAGGTGAGGAGAGAGAGGATGGGGCGCCCTCAGGTGAGGGAGAGTGGACGGGGCGCCCTCAGGTGAGGAGAGAGGACAGGTGCCCACAGGTGAGGAGAGAGGATGGGGGGCCCTCAGGTGAGGAGAGAGAGAACAGGTGCCCACAGGTGAGGAGAGAGGACGGGGCGCCCTCAGGTGAGGAGAGAGAGAACAGGGGCGCCCTCAGGTGAGGAGAGAGAGGACGGGGCACCCTCAGGTGAGGAGAGAGGACAGGGCGCCCTCAGGTGAGGAGAGAGGACGGGGCGCCCTCAGGTGAGGAGAGAGAGGACGGGGCCCTCAGGTGAGGAGAGAGGTATGGGGCGCCCTCAGGTGAGGAGAGAGAGTACGGGGCGCTCACAGGTGAGGGAGAGAGTACGGGCGCCTCCAGGTGGGAGAGAGGGAGAGGACAGGTGAGGAGAGAGTACGGGCGCCCTCAGGTGAGGAGAGAGGACGGGGCGCCCTCAGGTGGGAGAGGGGAGAGGACAGGTGAGGAGAGAGTACAGGGCGCCCACAGGTGAGGAGAGAGAGTACGGGGCGCCCTCAGGTGAGGAGAGAGGACGGGCGCCCTCAGGTGAGGAGAGAGAGAACAGGCGCCCTCAGGTGAGGAGAGTGGACGGGGCGCCCTCAGGTGAGGAGAGAGAGGACAGGTGCCCACAGGTGAGGAGAGAGGACGGGGCGCCCTCAGGTGAGGAGAGAGGACAGGTGCCCACAGGTGAGGAGAGAGGACGGGGCGCCCTCAGGTGAGGAGATAGAACAGGGCGCCCTCAGGTGAGGAGAGAGGACGGGGCGCCCTCAGGTGAGGAGAGAGGACGGGCGCCCTCAGGTGAGGAGAGAGAGGACAGGGCGCCCACAGGTGAGGAGAGAGAGGACAGGTGCCCGCATGTGCGAGGATGGTGTGTTCCTATCTCAGGGTGTGGAGGGAACACGTTTTGTAGCCCCTCTTTCAGGAAAGGGATGTGGGGGATGTTGGGCTCTGTTGTGGAACAGCAGTGGTCCCATATAGAGAACCAGACCCTGTGACCACCAGCCTCTGTTTCCCCTGGCGCTCTCCAGGGGTCACCCGACCCACAGATGCCTCAGGTTCCTGAGGCCCAGGAGGTCACCCCTAAGGCCAGCAGCTTGAAGGGGAAGATTCTGGAAGCGAGAGCAGTGACTGGGGGGGTGGCCACCCTGCCTGTGGCCTGGCATAAGTCTATGGTGACTGAGGGAACATAGGTCAGTGGCCAGAGGAGTGATGCCCTCAGCTGGATGCCCTCACCTAGACGGGTGCTGTAGCTCGCCCGGGTGCCCCCCACGCCGTGATTCTGTCTTCTGGCCCATTGGCTGTGAGTCAGGGTATCCCAGTCTGTGTCCAGGAGGGGCCTGTCCACTGTCCCAGAACTTGCCACGCCTGGGAGGGCAGCCACAGCCAGGTCCACAGCCCAGGGAGCAGGTATGCAGGGAGGACAGAGAAGGAGGCTCTGAACTGGCAGTGCCCACGGAGGGCACTTGTGCTCCCTGCTTTGGCTTAACCAAGCGCCATGTTGCATGAGTGTGCAGGTGTAGGGTCTGTGTGAGTGTATGGGTATGTATACTGTGTGTGTATGGGTGTAGGGTGTGTGAGTATATGGGTATTTGGTGTGTGTGGTCTGTGTGAGTGTATGGGTGTACGATGTGTGTGGAGTGTGGGAATGTATATTGTGTGTGTATGGGTGTATGGTGTGTGTGAGTGTATAGGTATGTGGTATGTATGGTCTGTATGAGTATATGGGTGTATGGTGTGTGTGAGTGTGGGAATGTATATTGTGTGTATGGGTGTATGGTATGTGTGAGTGTGGGAATGTATATTGTGTGTATGGGTGTATGGTATGTGAGTGTGTGGGGGTATGGTGTGTGTGGTGTGTGAGTAATGTGAGCATGTGTATGGGTGTGTGGATGGATATATGGTGTGTGGGGTATATGGTGAGTGTGTGGGAGTGTGTGGATGTTTGGTGTGTGAATGTATATGTGGGGGTGGTATGGTGAATGTGTGTGGGGGTATGGTGTGTGAGTGTGGGGAGTGTATGGTGTGTGAATGTGGGGGGTGGTATGGTGAATGTGTGTGGGGGTATGGTGTGTGAGTGTGGGGAGTGTATGGTGTGTGGGTGAATGGTGTGTATGGGTGTGTGTGGTAGGTGTGTGGTGTTTGAGTGGATGGTATATGATGTGTGTACAGATGTGTGTATGTGTGTGGTGTACAGTGTGTGTGAGTGTGTGTATGTGTGTGGTGGTGTATGGTGTGTGTGTGTGTGGTATATGGAGTGTGTATGGGTGTTTGATGCGTATGGGTGTATGTGGGGGGATATATGGTATGTGTATACTGAGTGGGTTAATGTACGGTGAGTGTGCATGGGTGTGGGTCGGGTGTGGTGTGTGAGGTGTGTCTCTGAGTCTGTGTGTATTGGTGTCTGTGCTCGTGTGTTCGTGTGGGGAGAGGGAGGTGTCCAGAGTGCTATGGGCATGGCCACTGGGAGCAGCTCTGCTTTCTTGGGCCTGAATATTTCATGTTTCTGCCCTGGCTGCCACCACAGGCCCATGTGTGCGCCCGGCAGAGGCCCCTGAGCACTCGGGGTGCGCGCCAGCACCTCCTGCCTCTTCTTGGGAGTTGCCTCTGGGCTGGAGCCGAGGCCCGTCTCCTGCATAGGTGCGGGGCTGACCTGAGTTGCCTCTGGGGCTGGAGCCGAGGCCCGTCTCCTGCACAGGCGCGGGGCTGACCTGGGAAGGGGAGGGGCCCTGCTCTAGCCTGCCCCACGCCCACCCCCGCGACCCTTCTCCAGAGGCTTGGGGGCAGCACCCTGTGGCCAAGGGAGGACCTGGGGGGCTCACAGGCTCAGAGGTGGGATAGCCTAGGCTGTGGGGCCTAGGTGATGAGGACAGGGGCAGGGTAGCCAGGAGAGTGACCACTTAATGGACCCTATACATGGGCTGAGACCCGCTGCCCAGACAGGGAGGCCCCTCTGCCCTCGACATCTGGCAGCAGGGAAACCCCTGCAGCAGGTCAGCAGGGGAGACACGCACAGAGACACAGACACACAGACACACACGGACACACACACACAGACATACTTGTGCACACACACACATAGACACACACAGACACACATGGACACACACAGACACATGCACACATACAGACACACATGTGCTCACAGACACACACATGCATGTATATGCACACAGACACACACAGAGACACACATGTGCACACACATGCACAGACACACATAGACATACACACGCACACACAGACACACATGTGCACACACAGACACACATGAACACAGACACATAAACATACAGACACACATAGACACACAGACACATGCACACATATAAATACACATGCGCTCACGGACACACACATGCATGTATATGCACACACATACACAGACTCAGACACACAGAGAGGCCTAATGGTACCCAGCAAGTGACCCAGCACCCCACTTGCCTCAGGCCAGGAGACAGACCCTCAGTGCGGAGGGCTTGGGTTCTTTGGGGGGGGGGGTGCCGGCGTTTGCCTGTGTGCAGTTCCGGGGGCTCAGAAGACGTGTATGTGTGTGCGCCGTGGGCAGCAAGGACAGAAGGAGCTCCTGGGCAGGAAGGGCGTGGGGGGCGAGTGTTTCCTGGGAGGAAGCTCTGGGTGACAGACGCTGACAGATGAGCGGCATGAAGGTCTGTCCATGCTGGCGCCAGCCGCCACCTCTAGGTCGCGTGCATTTTTCTGGAAGGCAGAGCCCAGCACAGCACACCCCAAGTGAGGTGCAAAAGGAGGTGGGGACTTCCCTGTTCCTTCCGGCCTCATTTGCACCCGGCAGGCAGGCTGGAGCCTTGCTGGGAGCCAGCTGTCCAGGGAAGGAAGGTGTGAATGCAGCGGCTGGGCCCTGACGAGCTTGTCTGTTCCCAGCTACACCCTCAAGTTTCGGCACACTGGCTCTGGGGCCTGTGGGCCCTCACTCTCCTCTCCCCCCTGGACCCTCTGCCAGGCCTGTGTTCTGCCAGCAGGGGCTGCACTGCAGCCTCCAGCCAGCCCCCAGAGGAGCTCCCTTGCCACCCTGTACCCCCTGAACCACAGCCACAACTTGGCTTTGCCCTTTCCTCTCCCTCCCACAGAGCAGGGAGTGGGGGCTTGGCCGATAACTTCCGCTCTGGTGCCATCTGGCTGTTGCCTAATGGGGTGGCCTGTCCCCAGATGGGTTACTGCCCTGCCCTTTCAGTCACCACTGAACAAACAGTGGCTTCAGACATGTCGAGTGGGCCTGGGGCGAGCACCGAGTATGTGTCGTGTGCCTGCATGTGTCTGCTACGTGTGTGCCTGTGCTTGTTCTTGTGTGTACTAACATGTGCATAGGTACTCACATATACGCGTGTGCACCCGTGTGTAAATATACTTGTGTATGCGTGTATACACCAATGTGTGCATAGGTCTTCATGGATACATGTGTATATGAATTGTGTGCACATGTGCTGTGCATATGTGTGTGTGTATGTGTGTGCACAGCCTATCCACACCCTGCCACCTTGAGTAGTCTGTGAAGTGGGGCCACATTTGCTGTCAGGGACAAGGTGTGACTGTGGCCCTCTGGGTGAGGGACAGACCTGGGGGCCTCACCAGGGTGGATTTCCACATGGGCCTGTGGAACTGGGTCCCTGAGGTGCCACCAGGGGCAGAATGGGGGGCCTGGACGCAGCCTCATGGGCTCTGAACTTTCTGCCTGTGCCAAAGGCGTCACAGCGGCAGAACCCGCAGGGTGAGTGCAGGGGTGAGGCCTGCGACATCCGGGAGCTGCGGCGGAGGCCTGAGGCTTTCTGCGGATTCCACACTTGGCGCCAACCCTCCCCACATCTGAGAGGACCGTCTGCTGGACTCAAAGTCCAGACGTTTAAACATTAACCTCACCCCAAAACCGTCTTCACAGCCCTCTGAGCTCTGTCTGACCCACACTGGACGGCCTGACTCCACCATTGACGTGTGAGCAAACACACTGGGGCAGCGAAAGTGTGTGTTGTGCGCACACGAGTGCATGTGTGTGAGGATGTGTGCATGTGTGTATGCGTGTGTGTATGCGTGCACGCATGCACACTGTTGACTGCTACTCCCAAGCCTGTGTCCCTTGAAGGGCTGCAAGTGCCCTTTCTACGCAGAGGGCCTGTGTTCTCTGCCTTTGAAAGCAGGCCTCGCCTCTCTCGTCCCACTCTGGGGCTGGAGCCAAATCCTGGGGTCTGACAGTCATGTGCATGGGGTGGCCGTGACCCACACACAACCTGCTCTAGGTCTCTGTGCTGCTGCTAAAAGTGGAAGAAGGAACCTCTGGGCCCGGCCACTTCCTGTTTCGGCACTGACTGTTGCAGGAGGCGGAACACAAACATTTCTTGGGTTGCTCGTGGCAGGTTCCACTGCCAGCCAGCCTGGTGAGTGTCGGGCTTGGCAGCGAGCACTGATGTGGAGGACAAATATTGACACCTGGTGAGGCCGTCATGGCCGTGGCATCTGTCTCTGCCGGTCACTGTGTGGAGGCAACAGGGCCTATCATCAGGCTGCCCCCTGGGCACTCCCTCACCCCCCACCCGCTGCCAGGGCCTGTTGGCTCCCCTGCTGCTGTGAAGCTTCTGTGTGAAGCTGTGGCATGGAAGCCAGCCAGCCAGTGCCCCAGGAGCAGTGGGGTGAGCACAGGTGTCAGGCGGTTGCTGCAGGTTCTGGAGGGTTCATGGCAACGGTGCTACCTCGTCCGAGCTTCCTCATATGCAGGCGAGCAGCACCATGCTGAGGCTTGCCGACTGCCAGAGTCCGAGTGTGAGGGACAAGCTGGGTCTGGAAGCTTGGGCAGTGCTGTGGATATTGGTGGAGTGGCCAGTGGTGCCCATGCTGCTGTGCCTTGGGGTGGGGCACCAGGCCACACAGGAGGTGCTGGCACTTGGGGTAGAGGCCAGGACCTGATGTCAGGAAAACTCCAGAGAAAACTATGGGTCCATGCTCCAACTCAAAGGTTCTTCTGTCTTCCGGGTGGAGGTTGGGGCGGTTCTCAGAGGTCACTCCTGTAAGCTTGAGGAACGTTATAGGTGCTGGAGAGCCAGGCCCAGGTCAGCCTCGTGCAAGGCAAATGCCCTAGCCCCTACTGCTCAGGCTCCTGGTTCTGTTTCTGTTGAGAACGTTATGGAATGTTCTGGAGCTGTCTTCTAGAAGGTGTTTGAGACTTACATCATGCAGTAACTATCTGTAGTCTGAGGGCACCTCTGCATCCACGTGGCCCTCCTGCCTCTTCTACAAGTGCACAGGACCCAGGAGCCACCTGGCTGAGAGCAGCACCATCGTCCCAGGTGTGGGTGTGTCTGAGCAGCACAGTGGGCTTGACTGTTAGGGTGTGAGCCTTTCTGTAGGTGTGACTGTGAGGGAGACTGAGGGGGAGACTGTGAGTGTCTGTGGGCCTGACTGAGGAGGGGGCTGTGGGTGTGTCTGTGGGCCGACTATGCTCGTGACTGTGAGGGTGATCAAATGAAGGGCTGTGTGTGTGAGACTGTTAGCGTGACTGAATGGAGGGTTGTGGGTGGTCATCATTGGGCCTGGCTGTGAGGGGGAGATGTGGGTGTGATTATGAACCTGACTGGGAGGGTGACTATGAGGCGGGGGCTGTGTCTGTGTCTGTGAGCCTGTCTGTAAGCCCGACTGTGAGGGTGACTGAGTGGAGGCTGTGGGTTTGTCTGAGCAGGAGGTTGTGCATGTGACTGTAGGCATGGCTGTGAGGGTGACTGAATAGGGCACTGTGGGTGTGTTGTCTGTGGGCCTCACTGTGAGAGTGACGGCAGGGGGCTGTGATTGTGAGCCTGATTGTGAGGGTGACTGAATGGGGGGCTGTGGGTGGGGGGTGTGACTATGGGGGAGGCACGTGGGTGGGACACCATGTTGTATCAGGGGGTGGGACAGGCTGATGGGCCCTGGCGCTCCTTTGTGACTCACCCAGAGCCTCTGCTTGTGACTGTGGAATGAGCTCTTGGTGCTCAGGGTTCTGGGACACAGGGTGGGGCTGCCCACTGAGTGCTCCTAGGAGAACTCCAGCATTGACCAGGCCTGCGGGACACCTCTGTTCCCACTCCCTGGGCCTGCGGGCTCCCCTGTGGCTCAGACACACCCTGTTGCCAGGAGACCCAGCACAGCGCCCAGCACTGCTGTCCCCCTGGACCAGAGCAGGCGGGGCGGGGGTACTGGGCAGCGCCAGCTTGGCGGTTGCCAGCCCCTGATCCCTGAGGGTCCACAGGGGGTGACACACCTGCTTGGCCGAGGACCATGAGGGGGTCAAAACTGGAGTCCAAGGGCAGGCGTGTGAGTGGCCAGGTGGCCCTGGCATGTGGGGACAAGCCCTGTCCACAGGGTGATGCTGAGTGTGAGGTTCCCCACTTTGTGAGGAAGGACATCACCCCTCACCTAGGCGTCCCCTGGCCTGAGGGCCAGCCTGGCCCTGCTCATTCCATAGTTTCACCTGGATCATGGCAGTTCAACAGAGGCCTCTGGGGCCCTGATGTTGTCCTGAGCCTCTGCTCAGGGCTGCTGTGCCCGTGAGGTGCGGGAGGTTGTGTGGTTTGGGGGGCTGTGTGGTGTTGGGGGCTGTGCTGTGGGGGGCTGCGTGGGCACAGGTGCAGGGGGCTGTGTGATGAGCTGTGTGGTGGGGGCATTGCATAGTGTGGGGGCTGTGGTATGGGGGCTGCTTGCTGTGTGGTATAGGGCTGTGTGTGGGGACTGCGGTATGGGGTGTGTGATGTGGGGCTGTGGTGCAGGGGCTGCATGCTGAGGGAGGGGCTGTGTACTGCGGGGCCATGCCCACAGGTGTGGCGCTGCTCACTCCAGCCCGGTGCTCCGGCCCTTAGCCCCCTGCAGAAGCGCTGTCAGAGTCAGGGTGCTCT
Organism: Cryptotis parvus; assembly: GCA_021461705.1. NCBI lineage: Eukaryota > Metazoa > Chordata > Mammalia > Eulipotyphla > Soricidae > Cryptotis > Cryptotis parvus. Next base: position 378,201 of record JAJIBD010021385.1, on the reverse strand, counting down.
GAGCCCTGGACATCAGCAGATATCCTAGGGGTCTACTGACCCCCACATAGGGAGGGGATCCCGGGCCTGCCGATACTGGGGTCTGACTGCAGGTGTACCGTCTAGGCTCATGACGAGTGGCTGTTCGAGGAGGTGGTGGGGTCCTGGGGAGACTCTGGGACCCATGTGCAGTGGGTGCCTCTAGCCTGGCCGTTCCAGTTTGGATGGAAGCCCTGTGTGTGCTGAGGGTGTGTCACAGCCTGGACAGTGCCTGGGACGTGCCCTGCCGTCCTGAGCTGTGGTGTTCAGGCCTTGGCAGGAAATCTTTGTGATCCCCTGCTGCCGGCACCTGGGAGATCAGATGGAGCCTCCTGGCGCCGTGGGGGTGCAGCCCTGTACAACTCGGACACTGGCACCCTGAACGCCGAGGCAGACTGGCCTTCCTGAGCATGTTTCGGGCTGTCCTGGGCCATACTCTCATCCCCAAGGCTGCTGTGTTGCAGGCAAGCGTAGGCTGTCACTCAGACATGGGGATTCTGTCCTTCTATGGGACCTCTGCTGTCCCCAGCCTGCCCAGAAGCAGCCCTGCACTTCCCTGAAGTGGCAGCTGCTTCCAGGGGTGTGGGGGTGCTCATGGCCCACCTCCCATTCTGCCCTGCCCCCTGGCACCTCACGTGCCCTTTGGGGTTCCAGCTCAGGCTCAGTTCGCCTTGGGGCTCTGGCGAAGGTCAGGGTTGTACTAAGGTCCAGCGGCTCTGTTTAACGCTTGTCTAGTTTTGGGGATGGGACAGGCTGTGGCTGCCTTGTCCCCCCTGCTCCTGGGCCCTTGGACACTTCCTGCAGGGCTGTCCTCACTCCAGCCCAGAGCAGCCACCTACTGGACAGGTCCATCACGGAGGCACAGCGGCTCCAGGGATCCCTCAGTAGAAGATGGTCCTCTGGGACTAAGGCCCTGCAGACTGGCTCGGCTGCCTGCAGTTGTGACTCTGGGGAAACAGCGCCTCCCCCATGGGGCTTGGGGCCTGGCTATCAGGGTGACCCTGGTCCTATACACCTGCTGAGGCTGGCCACCTGCGGAGGCCCCTGCACCCTACATTCGAACCCTGAACAATGGGTTCCTGCCAGGTTCCTTTCCCTGGGGCCTCTGAAACTTGGGTGTTCCAGAGTAGGGGATGTGGGAATAGGAGAATGTGAGCACAAGAAGCACAGGGGTGGGGAGCAGCATTGGGTGCTGTGAAGAGGGGCTGTAGGCTGGGGAGGGTTCTGGAGGGGGAAATGTAGGAGAGGGAATGTAGGAGAGGGCTGAAGAGGGGATTGTGGGAGGGGCTGTGGCGGGGAATGTAGGAGAGGGCTGTGGAGATAGGGGCTGTGGGAGGAGCTGTGGGAGGGACTATGGGGGGCTGTGGTAGGGAGCGGTGGAGGGGGCTGTGGAGATGGGAGCTGTAGGAAGAGCTGTGGGAGGGACTGTGGAAGGGGCTGTGGGAGGGTGGAGGGGACCTATGGGGTATTGTGGGAGGAGCTGTGGGGCGGGGCTGTGGGCAGGGCTGTGGGGGGCTTGTGGGAGGGGTTGTGGGGTTGTGGGAGGAGCTGTGGGGGTTGTGGGAGGGGAGGTGAAGGGGTTGTGGGAGGGGCTGTGGGAGGAGCTGTAGGAAGGGCTGTGGGGGTGAGGTGGAGGGGGCTGTGGGGGGGTTGTGGCAGGGGCTCTGGGGTGGGTGGTAGGAGAGGGGCATCAGTGCAGGAGCTGCAGGACTATGGGTTCTGGGCAATATTCCTGCACAAGCCTCTTGGTCCCTAGGGTGTGCCTGGCTGTCAGTCTCTGGGGCTAAACTGAGAACTGTCTGGGGGTCCAGCTGTCCCTGAACTCCTAGGGCTGGCAAGGCAGGTGACTGTCCTGTACCCTAACTCTGGTCTGGGAAGCTTGTCCTGAACTTGTGGGGAACAGGAGCCGGTGTGGGATGATGAGTGCAACCTGCAGTTCCTGGTGCCCCTTCCCTTGGGGTCACGCCAGCTGCTCCCCAGGGTCTGGTCAGGTCCCATCCGCAGCTGGGTCCTGCCTGCACCTCACACATGATATTCTGTCCTGGAATCTCGTTGTCCTTCAGTCCCACTACCCCTCAGCCCCGCACCCCTTGACCCTGCCACTCCTCAACCCTGCATCCCTTGGCCCTGCTGCCCCTCAGCCCTGTACCCCTCGGCCCACAGCCCAGCATTGCTGCTGGCCCCAGGTGCCTTACAGGATGAAAACAGCCGCAGCTGTTGGGCTGCCCCTAATTGTCTCCCCAGGGCCTAAGGTGGAGTTTCTGGAAACTATGACTCCCTGTGGGGGTGGGGGGGGCCTCATTGCAGAGCCCCCCCATCCTGGTCATTGCAGGGTTCTGCTGTTGGCCCCACAAGGTACCAAGGGGCATCAGGCCCTGCAGATCTCAGACTGGTCACTGTGAACCCCAGGACTGTCTGTGCTTATCCCAAACCCCCAGTGCCCCGGGCCCCATCTGGCTGTGGTGTCTCCTGAATTTGAGGGCTACCAAGCAGAGCTCAGGCTGCTCCTGCAGTTCTGGGGGAGTCGGGTGCGGGGCCAGCTGGGTGCTGGAGGTCAGGTATGCTGGTGGTGACACCGTGTGGGCCATGTGAAAGGCTGGGGTTACCTCGTCTCCCATCTCCTGTCTCAGAGCTGGCTGGGAGGATGGGGCGAAGAAGGGAAGGAAGAGCCTGGCTGCTAGTTTTGGTTTTTTTGTTCTTTTTTTAAGCTTTATTTAAACACTGTGATTTACAAAGTACATAGTTTTTCACAATACAGTTAGAAAGATTCCTCGTTCAACACCATCCCACCACCAGTGTGTTCCCACCTCCACCAAAGACCCTCGTTCCCACCCACCCTATCCCCATGCATGCTCCCCTAGCTGGCACTAATTATATTGACCATTACAGCCCATATAGGGGAATGGTATTGATAAAGTCATGACTTTTTTTTCTGGGTTATGTTTGAGTAGGGCCAATTTCTATTATTGAATTCACTTTCTGAGTTTTTAGAAAGTAGTGGGTTTCTACTAGTCAACCCCAAACCCACCACCACTGTACCTATGGACAACACTTATTTCAAATTTTTCTCAACCTCTGTTTGAATGGCTGCTAGTTTATTTATTTTTTCTTTTTTTGGTCACACCCGGCAATGCTCAGGGGTTACTCTTGGCGGTGCTCAGGGGACCATATGGGATGCCGGGATCGAACCCGTGTCAGCCATGTGCAAGGCAAACGCCCTATCCGCTGCACTATTGCTCTGGCCCCTGGCTGCTAGTTTTAAAAGAGAAAGAAGGACCTCAGGACTGTCCTATGGCACAAGCATGCTCAAGGGGCTGGGCGGGAGTGGGGTACAACGGGGCTGTCTGCACCCCAGGCCTCACAGCATGACTCTTGGTCACGAATGTCAGTCTTGCACCAGGACTTGTTTCCAGAACCTTCTACAGACCTCACCAACTCTGCTTTTCCCCTCATCCCTCCTGTGCGTGCGGAGTTGTGGAGGGGACATGGTCTCAGGACCCCACTGACCCTCCGAGTAACAGACCAGCCAGCAGAGGGCAGGGCAGGACAACAGTGGCCCTGTGGGGCTCAGGACACCAGACTGGGGAGTCTTTCTGCAGGGAAATGGGAGCTTCATCTCATCCTTCCTCCCGACACAGCCTGGGACACCAGGTCTGGTCCAGGGCCACCTTCCCTTTGCTTATTACCCCACATCCTACTCCCTGGAGTCTAGTCCCTGATGGTGACCTTTAGACAGGGCACCCTTTTCGGGAACCCTGCCCTGCTGAAGTTGGCAGCCAGGCTTCTGGAACATTCTGAGGGTACACTTTGCCATGGCAGGCGGTGGCTGCAAAGTATCTGCTGTGGCGGGTGCTGCAGTCTCACTGTAGGCAGTAGGAGGGTCTGGATGCCTGAACCCAGAGCTGACCTCCCCCACCTGTCTGTCCCCAGGGGCTGTCGTGGCATCATGACTCATGAGGGGGTTCTGAGGTGGCGATGCTGTCCAGGAGGACTGGGATCAGGTACTGGGCCCCCTAAGGTGCTTGTTCTGCAGACAATCTAGGTGCCGTAAGGCCCTGCAACAGTGGACACCATAGGGGTGTTGGAACCTGGACTCGTTCGGGGCTGTACAAAGTCAGGCTGATCTTTTATAGGGGACTAGGCCACACCCGGTAGGACTCAGGGCTGACTTCTTTTTTTTTGCTTTTTGGGTCACACCCGGCGATGCTCAGGGGTTACTCCTGGCTCTGCACTCAGGAATTACTCCTGGCGGTGCTCGGGGACCATATGGGACGCCGGGGATCGAACCCAGGCCGGCACAGGCCGGCCGCATGCAAGGCAAACGCCCTACCCGCTGGGCTATCGCTCCGGCCCCTCAGGGCTGACTTCTGACTCTGTGCTCGGGTCACTCGTGGAGGAGCTCTGGGGACCCAAAAGTGTGCTGACAATCAGCTGTGTTCAGCGCAAGCACTATCTCCCTGGCCCTCTTAAGTTATCTGTTACGTTATAGCAATAACAAGATACAGGAAAGTCCAATCGCCCTGGGCCTGAGAGAGTCTGGGCAGGCAGGCACTTGTCTTGTATGCAGCAATGACAGTCCAGGCCTCAGTGCAGTCTCCAGCACCTGAGCACTTCCAGGTGTGGCACTAAACAAACAGAAGTCCCTGAATTAAATTGGGGATGGGGAAAGGGGTTGCCTGGTAAGAAAGAACCAGACAGTGACTTCCCAGCACAGGGCACCACAACATCTACACTGGAGCCAGCACACCCATGTCTCCAGAACATTCCACTTGCCCAGGAACATGAAGTCCCACCCTCCCTGGGTCATGGTGTGCCAGATGTTCCCATAAGGCCAATCTTGGGATCTCCCAAGAGTGGTTCTGGTTGGGCTGTTCATGGTTCCTACCCTCTGCAGTGACCTTTCGGAGACAGCCAGAATACAAGATATAGCTGCTGTCCACTTTTTTTGCACATGGCCCATCACCCTGTCCCTTCAGCTCATTCACCTTTCCCTGCACTCCACATGGGAGCTACTCTCCATGCTGTAGGATGATGACCCTATAGGGCCATCACAGAGGGTCTGGCTCACCTGTCCTTCAGGGAAATGGGGCTCCAAAGGTACCCCATGATCAATGGCTGCTGCGTGCACCCTTTGGTGCCATTGGTGCCCCACATTTCCCCTTAGTTGTGAGGCTGCCCATTTCCTTAGAGTGACTGGGCAGGATGGCAGAGCACTGGGGAGTGACCCTGGGTAACACCCCAGGTGTCACATGCAGGAAGGCAAGGCCAGAGATACAGGTGACTACATGCCCACACCCTCACAGATGTGCTAGTCAACCCATACCTTCACAGACCCATAGGTGAACTCACACACAACACGCCAGGGTAACTCACATCCATATGCACAGACCCACTGTTCACTCACACTCACACCTTCACAGATGCATGGATGAACTCAACACAATACATATGTGATACTCACACCACACCCTCAGACCCATGGGTGAACTCATTCTCATACCCTTGGATGCGGGGTAAACTCACACCCACTCCCTCACAGGACAGCCCCCACTCCCCATTACCCCCTGTACTCTCTGAAGTGGCATCTCATACACCTGTACTCTCTCCAAAGTGGCACCTCCAGTTCCCACGTCCGGCCTGCAGGCTCACTGGCCACCAGTGGGCAGCTGCACTTTGGCCCCTTGCAGTATTTGGGTTGATCCACTGTTGTGGATCAGGTGGGATCCCCTGCCTGTGGGTACCCCTGATGGTTAGTGTAGGGCCTGTCTTGGCAGATGTGCTGGCCCTTTCCATTGTTGTGTGTGTGTAGGCATCAGGCCAGCCCTGGCCCCAGTTCCTCACATCTCCCCATCCTGCCCCCACCTGCATCCTTGGGGGCAGGTGCATCCTTTGTAGCTTTGCATTTTGGAGTCATCCCTAGCAGTGCTCAGAGGGCCCGGAACTCCCTTACAATGCTGTGCTGCTTGGGCCCATCAGTGCTTGGGCGGACCATGAGGTGTGGTGATGGACTGAGGCTTCTGCACCCCCATCCCCGAGTAGCTCCCTGGTCTTGGGCTCTGACTTTCTCCTGGGAAGACAGTGCCTTGCCAGTGTGGGTATGTGTTCTCTCTGTACTTGCTGGCCCTGCTTAGATGTTCTTGGCTCATGTTTCTGGAAGGATCTACTTGACGTGGAGGCAGGTAAGCTACAGTTGGTGCTGGGCCCATGCGACCTTGTACTTCAATGATGACTACAGTCTTTTCCTTCCCTGGTGGCAGTCATGGCTGGGTCACACACTTCGTCATGCCACCAGAAACACCCGAGAATACTGGAAGCAGTGCTTTGTGGCCTTTGCACCAAGCAGTGTCAAGGAGAGCCTGCCTATGATTGTGTGGTGTGTGTGTGTGTGTGTATACATGTCCCATGTGCGTGCCTGTGTGTGTTTGCTGTGTGCTGCATTGTGTATCATGTTGTGTGTGTCCTGCAGCTGGGAATCCGCCCTGAGTTCCTGGGTTGAAGGAGCGGCGGCCCCAGACACAGACACAGCTGTGTTGCTTGCAAACTACAGGTGAGCATGTGGCCTCTCTGGAGCCACGGAAGGTCAGGAAATCTGGCTCCGGGCTCAGCCAGCACAGAAGCTGGACTTTGAACTGGAGATTGTCAGTGGTTGTGACAAGTTTGACGAGTCACCGTCACTGGTGTGCATGCCCCAGACAAGCTTATGTGCGTCTGCAGGAAGGTGTGAGGGTGACCAGTCTTGGATCTGGCTGTGCACCTCGCCAGGCCCTTGGGGGATGGACAGCTTCATCAGCTCTCTGGCAGGTTTATCCAGGACAGCGAAAGTGCCCAGAACCCCCATGTGGGTCCCTCTAGGTTCTTGGGCACATGGTCACAGGCACTGGGATGCCCAGCAGTGCCTGTCTCTCCTCCTACAGAGGGAATCAGAGCCCTGGGCAGGCCTCAGAGGATGGCATGTGACCTTGGACAATTGTGAGCACCTTATCTGGGCTGTGGTTAATAATAGGACAGTGTAACAACTATCTCCCTAGCTCTGTACAGAGAGGCTTGGAAAGTGCTGTGTTCCAGCAAAGACCCCGTGCCCCTGAGGTGTGGACTGCAGGGTGGTGAGGGGTCAGTTCCCAGATGCCCACCCAGCCCATCTCCTCCTCAAGTGGTGTGTCCTGCAGGTGTGCGTGAGACTATGAGCATGCATATATGCACCTGTGTACACAAATGAGCCCTTGTGCATGTACGTGTATGCCTGTTTACATTCATGAGCCTGTGTATGTGCATGCATGTATAAGCATGCCAGTGGACCCACAAGAACCCTGTGCATGTATATACATGTGTATGAAGCACACATGCACTTTCTGCATGTCTTTTAAGCCTGTGCATATTGTGCATATGAGCCTCTGCATAGCTGTGCACACATGTGTTTTTATCACAATGGTGCCAGCTTCTTGGGTTTCCCTCTTGTTAAAACACTCCCGAGAGGCCTCCCTCACTTCCTTAGGACACTAGTCTCTGCCAGAGGGTCCAAGGCTGTTGGGAATGCAGGAGGGATGTGCTTGTTTCAGGATACGGGTGCCCTTTGGAAGGGAGGTAAGCTTGCAGGAAAAGTTGTGGTGGGGCTGGCATGGGAGTGGGCCCTTCCCCACTGGCTGAGCCCAGGGACAGGAGTACATGGCGGCCTTGAGGTGGGCACTGGGGCGCCCATGCCAGAGACAAGTGTCCTGGTTCTTACTCTTGGCTTGTCCCAGAAGCAAGAAGGGCTGTGGGGAGAGTAGAGGCAGCTCCCCTGTGAGCTGCCGGGGGAACGCTGCAGCCACCTGTGTTCCTGTCACTCCAGGCTGATCCCCTGCAGCATGTGGGTGCTGCTGAGCAGTGCCCTGCAGGAGCTCCACCCCAGGCTGTCCCTGTGCCTCGCTCATGGGTTATGACCTACTTCCCAACCAAAACAGTATAAGCACAGGAGACATCAGCAGCCTGTCTGGTGAAGTCAGGGTGGCCTATGGGTGGCAGAGCCCAGAGGGCAGGGTCCTGGATGAGCCTGACAGAGACTCGCTGGGCACTTCCAGGCCCTGGAGAAGGGTCTGTGGGGACTGCAGGCCAGACAGGTCCCTTCAGTGGGCTGCTCTGCACCTGTGCAGGGGTATAGTGAGCAGGTGATATCCGTGCCCTGGAGCTGGCCAACCTTTTCCTAGGCCTGTCCATGCTCACAGAGCTGCAGCCCCACGAGTCAGAGAGGGACTCCAGGAGCATCCTGCAGTTGGGCCATGCACTGGCAGTTTCTGGGCATATCTCCCTAGGTTATCCCTGACTGTACCAGCAAGAACCTCCTGATCGTCAGGGCTGGGCATCTCAGGGAGGGCTTACTGGTGGGTCCCCTGGGCCTATGTGCAGCCTGACCTGGTGGGGGGGCTGGGGATGGGGCACAGGGGGTGGGGAGAGCAACCTCCTTCTCACTGTCTTCAGGCTATTTGCTGGCATGTGTTTGCAGCCCTGACTTCAGTCTGCTCAACTGACCTCTTCTGGGGGGGTGAGCTGGAGAGCTGGTGGACCCCATAGGCGCTCAGGGGTGGAGACCCAGGGCTAGAAATGAGCAGGAACTGAGGGCTACATGGAGACCGCTGGGACAGGGCAGTCCCGCCTAGACAGTCCTCACCCTGCGCCTCTCCTCATTCCTCACCCACATTCCTCCTCACTCCGCACCCCTCCTGGCTCCTCATCCCTCCTGGCACCATCTCACCTCTCATTTCTCCTCACTCCTTCACACCCCTCATATTCCTCCCCCTCCTCACTATCCCTCATCTCTCCTCACTCTTCTCACCTCAGTCCTCACTCCTCTCCTCATCCTTCATGCTCCTCATCCCTTCTTGCACCATCTCACCCTCATTCCTCACCCCTTCACACCCCTCATATTCCTCCTGCTCCTCACTCTCCCTCATCTCTCCTCACTCCTCTCCTCACCTCAGTCCTCACTCCTCTCCTCATCCTTCACAGCTCCTCATCCCTCCACACACCTCTCATCCTCATTCCTCCTCACTATCCCTCATCTCTCCTCACTCTTCACCTCACCTCAGTCCTCCTCTCCTCATCCTTCACAGCTCCTCATCCCTCCACACACCATCTCACCTTCATTCCTTCTCACCCCTTCACACCCCCTCATATTCCTCCTGCTCCTCACTCTCCCTCATCTCTCCTCACTCCTCTCCTCACCTCAGTCCTCACTCCTCTCCTCATCCTTCATAGCTCCTCATCCCTCCTCGCACCATCTCACCTTCATTCCTCCTGACTCCTTTACACCCCTCATATTCCTCCCGCTCCTCACTCTCCCTCATCTCTCCTCACTCCTCTCCTCACCTCAGTCCTCACTCCTTTCCTCATCCTTCACAGCTCCTCATCCCTCCTCGCACCATCTCACCTTCATTCCTCCTGACTCCTTTACACCCCTCATATTCCTCCCGCTCCTCACTCTCCCTCATCTCTCCTCACTCCTCTCCTCACCTCAGTCCTCACTCCTCTCCTCATCCTTCACAGCTCCTCATCCCTCCACACACCTCTCATCCTCATTCCTCCTCACTATCCCTCATCTCTCCTCACTCTTCACCTCACCTCAGTCCTCCTCACAGCTCCTCATCCCTCCACACACCATCTCACCCACATTCCTCCTCACTCCCTCACCTCTCCTTTTTCACTTCTCAAACCCTCCTCACCCCTCAGGGCTTCTCACTCAGCACTCTTCACTCTGATCGCTCCTCACCTGTCCTCAGCTCGAGGGCTCTGCTCCTGGTCAGGCTTGCTTCTGGGAGAAGCCCCTTGCCCCAGAGCGGAGGGCGTCCTGCTGGCAAGGGAACGGGACTCCCGCTGGCGGGACAGGCGGAGCTCGCGGGCGGCAGCAGTGGACGCCTGGGATCGGGAGGAAGGCCGACGGCCGCCTTCCCGGCCGGCAAACTAGTCTGGCGGCGGCAGGTGAGGTCACGTGGGCCGGTGGGGCGGGGCCTGGAGGGGCGGGGCAGGTCCCTGGCGGGGCGTGTCAGGGGCGGGGCTAACCCGGAGTTGTGGGGGAGGCCTGGCTTGGAGGCGGGTCCGGGGCGGGTCCGGGGCGGAACCTGGGCGTGGTCAGGTCGGGGCCTGCCGGCGGGCGGGCCCCAGCGACGCACACCCCGCCCCAGCGCCTCAGTCGGGCGCGGCGTCGGCGGGAGCGAGGGCTGCGCCCGGGCGGAGCAGCGAGTGGCCCGAGAGGCGCGGGAGTGGCCGGAGCGTGCGGCCATGCCCACCAACTTCACCGTGGTGCCCGTGGAGGCGCGGGCCGACGGCGGCGAGTCCGGGGAGGCGGAGCGGACCGAGGCCCCCGAGGACCGTGAGCCCGACAGCCCGAGCGCGGGTGAGCGCGGCCGCACCTGCCCCGCAGTGGGACAAAGGCGCGGCCGGCCGGAGGGGGGGGGGCGGGCGCCTGCCCTGTCCTGGGGGCCGCGCTGCCCCCACCCGCACCCCAGCCTGCCCAGCCCCTCCAGCTTGCTGACCCGCGCCCTGGAGCCCTGCCGTCTGCTGACCCGCCTGGGACTCGCGTGGGACGGCGGAGCGGTGGGAGGGGCAGAAGCGGGGACCCTCCCACCTCGCCCTGGGCGCCCCACCCCCAGGCCGGGCCCTGGGACCCCCGGTTGGTTCCTCGGGAGCCTCTTCCTGCTTCCTTCCCGGGGGCCGGTGTGGCCCAGTGCTGGTGGGACAGAGGCCACGGAGGGCAGTCCCACGAGGCTGCCCTTGGCCAGGCCCACTCTTGGGGGTCACGGCCAGAAGGGCAGCGGGCCCCGGGGGACAGGCCCGCAGCCGGCCAGGCTGCTCAGCCTTGGCTCTGGAGGCCGGACTCCAGCACTTTCACTTTCTCTTGGGGGCCACTTCCTCCAGCTCCGTCCCCCTGGCTTGAGTGGCCCCTGCCAGGGACTTGTGCTGTGGCTGGGCAGGCAGGGCCAGCGCTGGTCTCACCCAGGTGTGGGGAGGAGAGGTTCCTGGGCGAGGGCTGGAGTCCCTCAGCGGGCTGGCAGGAAGGGCCAGGCTCTGGGGGCAGCTTGGCAGGGGCCCCTCTAATGGACTCTTTCGGCATAAGCCAACTTCTTGGTCTGTGGCCCCCAGGAGTGGTGGGACAGGGCCCGAGAGCAGAGGTGAAGGTGCCCCCACCCCAGCCAGTGGTTCTGAGTCCTGGGAAGGGGTGGGTGCTTCAGTGTGAGCCACGCCTCCTCTGGTGCCCTTGGCTGCCGTGGTCCTTCCACAGAGCCACAGAGCTTTGCTGCCATAGGCCACAGCCCTGCTCACAGCTCCCGCTCTTGGCCAGCTTCCCCTGCCTGGGCTGAGGGCTGGGGGTGGTGGGCTGGGGACACACCCCACTGCCAGCTCATCTCTGACCCTCCTCTGTTCCTGCTCAGGGCTGGCCCACCATCCCTGTTCAGGGTGTCCCTCCTCTATCCCTGCTCATGCAGGGCTGACACACTTTCCTTGCTCAGGGCTGACTCTCTGACCCTGCTCTGTTTGCTTGGACCTTCCTTGCCTGAGAGCTCAGGCACTCTAGCACCTAGGTGGGTGTTGGATGGTCTGAGGACCTCACAGTGGGCTGGGGCCTGGTGGGCTCTGCTTACACACCCCATGAGCGAGCAGGAGGGACAGACCGTCCTGTGGGTGGTGCAGTGGCCGCTGAGCTTCACGGATGGTTCAGCTCTCAGCTGTGTGTGGACGTCCGAAGAGCCTTGTGGCTGTGTGACAAAGGACAGAAGCCAAGTCCTGACCTTGAACTAGCCTTGACCCACTCAGACAGTAATTCAGAGACGACTGGCCTAACCCAGGGGATTCCAGGAGGCTGGGGGGGGCTAGCCCTGGGGGCACAGGTTGATGTGCAGCCAAGCTGTGGCAGCAGGGGCCTTGCCCACTGTCCCGGGGAGGCTCCGGATTTGCCTCCCCAGAGTGCTCCCTCTCTGGTGGCCAGTCCATGCTATGCTCTGTCCAGTGCCACTGCTGTTAGGACAGTTCATGTCCTGAGGCCCAGGGGGTGTGCTCAGGAGACACTCTGACCTCCAGGAGTCAGGGGGCTGCCCCACTTAGGGATCCCATCTGGCTCCTGACAGCCTTCCAGCTGGCAGGTGTGCGCCTGGCAGCCACAGCGGGTGTGGGCTAAGTGAGGGACCCACCCCCCGCCACTCCTGCCCTGCGGCAGCCCCTATGCCATCTGTGGCTGCCCCTATGCCATCTGTGGCTGCTGTCTCATCAGGCCAGGTCCTTCTGCTGAGGTCCTTCCTGTGGCCTCTGGCATGACTGCCCACCATTTGTGGCCTATGATATGGCTGCCCCCCTATCCATGACACCCCCTTATGGTTGCCACTCTTTGTGGCCCCCACATGGCTGTCCATCATCTGGTCTCTTCTGTGGTGCTCTAGGCCTGGTGGCTGCAGGCTTTGTTTGCTGTAGGAGGGGACATGTCTTTGATGCATGGACCCGGCCTCATGGGCAGTGTGGGGTGGGGCAGGGGCCACTGGTTTAGTCCCAACCTCAACATTGAGCAAACTTTCCCCTTGAGGAGCTGCTGCTTGGTGGTGGGCAGAGTTGGGCCCACATGCTGATTGGGGGGCAAAGTGCCTTCCAGGGGGCCTCCCAAGCTGAGGGCTGGGATCTGGGCCAGGACCGGAGATACCTGTCATGGGGCGTGTGGGGCAGCCACAGACTGGAGTCAGTACAAGTGGGGACCCCACTGTGCCCCAGCAGCTCAACAGTCACGGCTGGTGCCATGCACATGACTTCAAGCATGCATGTGTGTATGGACAGATTTGTGTTTGTGTTCAAAGTATGAGTGTGTGTGTGTGTGTGTGTGTGCGCAATGCGTGTGCATGGTATGCTCATGGACGTATGCATGATTCCTCTGTGCACAGAGTGTGTCTGCTCTTGGGTGCATGAGCATGTGTGTGTCTGTTCTTATCTGCACACATGTGCGTGTCTGTTCCTGTGTGAACGTGTGTCTGTATGCACATGTGTGTTCCTCTGTGCATGTGTGTCTACTGTGCACACGTATGTCTGCTCTTGTGTGCACCTATGTATGTCTGCTTCTGTGCATGTGTGTGTCTGCTCCTGTATGCACGTGTGTTTGTGTGTGCCTGTGTGTCTGTTCCTGTGTGCACTTGTGTGTCTGCTCCAGTGTGCACATGTGCACGTGTCTGCTCCGGTGTGCATGTGCGGCGTGTCTGCTCTGGTGTGTGCACGTGTCTGCTCCGTGTGCATGTGTGTGTTTGTGTGTGCATGTGTGTCTGTTCCTGTGTGCACTTGTGTCTGCTCCAGGTGTATGTGTGTGTGTGCGTGTGTCTGTTCCGTGTGCGCGTGTCTGCTCTGGTGTGTTCATGTGTTTGTGTGTGCATGTGTGTCTGTTCCTATGTGCACTTGTGTGTCTGCTCCAGTGTGCACATGTGCGGCGTGTCTGCTCCAGTGTGCACATGTGCAGGTGTCTGCTCGGTGTGCGCGTGTGCGTGTGTCTGCTCTGGTGTTGCGTGTGCGGGTGTCTGTTCCTGTGTGCGTGTGCGCGTGTCTGCTCCATTGTGCGTGTGCGGGTATCTGCTCGGTGTGCGTGTGCGGGTGTCTGCTCTGGTGTGTGCGTGTGCGGGTGTCTGCTCTGGTGTGCATGTGTGCGGGTGTCTGCTCCGGTGTGCACGTGTGCGGTGTCTGCTCCGGTGTGCACGCGTGCGGGGTGTCTGCTCCGGTGTGCACGTGTGCGGGTGTCTGCTCCGGTGTGCACGTGTGCACGTGTCTGCTCCGGTGTGCACGTGTGCGCGTGTCTGCTCGTGTGCCGTGTGCGGTGTCTGCCGGTGTGCACGTGTGCACGTGTCTGCTCCGGTGTGCATGTGCGGGTGTCTGCTCTGGTGTGTGCGTGTGCAGGTGTCTGCTCCGGTGTGCACGTGTGCAGGTGTCTGCTCCGGTGTGCGTGTGCGGGTGTCTGCTCTGGTGTGCGTGTGCGGGTGTCTGCTCTGGTGTGCATGTGTGCACGTGTCTGCTCCAGTGTGTGCGTGTGCGGGTGTCTGTTCCTGTGTGTGCGTGTGCGGGTGTCTGTTCCTGTGTGCGCTGTGCATGTGTCTGCTCCGTGTGCGTGTGCGGGTGTCTGCTCGGTGTGCACGTGTGCGGGTGTCTCTTCCTGTGTGCACATGTGCACGTGTCTGCTCGGTGTGCGTGTGCGGGTGTCTGCTCCGTGTGCACGTGTGCGCGTGTCTGCTTCAGTGTATGCGTGTGCGGCGTGTCTGTTCTGGTGTGCACTTGTGCGTGTGTCTGCTCGGTGTGTGCGTGTGCGTGTGTCTGTTCTGGTGTGCACATGTGTGTGTTTGTGTGTGCATGTGTGTCTGTTCCTGTGTGCACTTGTGTGTCTGCTCTGGTGTACACATGTGCGCGTGTCTGCTCGGTGTGCCCGTGTCTACTCCTATGTGTGTCGTGCTGTGGATCCTGCTCCCAGCCCCTTCCCTGGGAGCCCGCAGGCAACAGCTTTTCTCGAGTCTCCAGGTTCCTGTGCTTGTGGGTGCCCTGGGAGCGGAGCTGCTCAGGGTCATGGTGGGGTACAAGGACCAGAAGGACAGTGCCTAGTCCCCCTCATCTCTGGACACGGGCCAGGTGCTTCTCAGGGGCTGTGGTGGAAGCAGGGGCATTTGGAGTTGGCCCAGCCTATCCGCATGGAGGGTGGCAGAGAGCCCTCAGCCCTCTCCTGTCCTGAAGTGGGAGCTGCAGCAGTCGTGTGTCTGACAGCACAGAGGGGAGTGGGCTGCTGAAGGGGTCTGTGCTGTGTGGGCCCCCTCTCTAGTCCACCTCTCTGAGTCCCTGGGATGGGCACATGGGTCTCGGCTGTGGCTGGGATCTCCCCTGGTACCAAGTGCCCGAGCCAGCCAGTGGGCCTGCATTGGGCCTCGGGTGTGCGTGGCCATACCACTCTCCAGCTGGGACATGGACCATCGGCCAGGGTCCCAGTCACACTGGGGGGACAGGGAAGTCCAGGGTCCCCCAGACATAAGGCAGCTGGGGTGGCAGGACCAGTGTCCCTGACAGCCCTGTGTCTGGTGATTGCTGGACTGAGCAGGCAGAGTCGGGGACTGGGACCCATGCTGTGGGCATTAGGGTGTGACGCCTGGTCACCAGGGGGCAGATGAGTGGCCCAGGCCGAGGCGTCGGGGGCATCTGCACAGGGGTGCAGGATGGGCAGGGAGGGAAGGGTGACAGTGACGCTGTTGGACCCGGCACTCCCTGTACCCAGCTGTGGTCTGGTCCCAGCAGATAAAGGCCGACCTCAGTGCCCGGCTCTCCATGTTGGCAGGTGGCCGTGAGGCAGCCTAGCCCACTGCACAGAGCACAGTCACCCCGTGCGTGACTGCCGCAGTGTGTGTGCGTGTGCGCGTGTGTGTGGTGGGGGTCAAGTCTGGGCACTGTTGGGGCTGCTGGTGGAGTTTTCCTGTGCCTTGGCCCTTCGGGGACCCTGCAGGAGCACAAGGCCATGTGCGGTGACACTTGGAGCAGCTCTTGGCTCTGCTGTCTCCTAGTTGCCAGTGGCTGGAAGGCTCCAGGATGGGTCCCGAGTGGTTCTGTGCCTTGGTTCCCCCAGGCCCGCCTGTCCTCTAGGCACCATGGCTACCCCTGTTGGTTCGGCACTGAGGTTGCAGATGGGCTCCCGGTATGAAGACGGTCACGGGAAGATGGGCAGGAAGGGGTGGTCACTGGGGAGGATCAGGTGAGGCTGAAACCGGGCGGGAAGCGCTGGGCTGTTCTCGGGTCTCAGCTGTCCCTATGGAGGCTCACGTCAGTAATAGGAGCCAGCCCGTGGCCAGGGTCCGGGCCTCTCAGGCACCGTCTGTGCCCTGACACTCAGGATGCTCAGCACCTCCACCTTGCTGTCACCGCGTCGCCAGGGCTGGCGCCACAAAGAGCAGCAGACAGTGTGGGGCTCCCAGCCTAGGGACAGGCAGTCTGGAAAGTTCTAGGTATGCGTGTTCTCCTTGTGAAGCTCTCGGACACAGGTCCTCCAAGGACAGGTGTGTACACCTGTGTACTGTGTGCCTGCAAACGTGTGTTGGAGCGTGTTACTGTTTTTTTTGGGGGATCACACTGGCAATTCTTAGGGGTTATTCCTGGCTCTGCATCAGGAATTACTTCTGGCGGTGCTCAGGGGACCATATGGGATGCCAGGGATCAAACCCAAGTCTGCCAGATGTAAGGCAAGCGTCCTACCTGCCGTACTATTGCTCCGGCCCTGGAGTGTGTTACTGTTACCTGCTTCTCTAATGCTGCGTGTCCACATTTTCTTGTGTACAGTATAGATATTAGTGGCCCATGTCCTGACCCCCAGGTGGGCCCCCAGCCCTCGGTCCCCATGTAGCTATATGGGGCTGCTGCCTACTTGGGGGTGGCCAGTGTGTGGATACAGGGGTACCTTCAGCAGTGAGGTTTGTGTTCTCCAGGGAGATTCGGGATGGGGTGTGGTGGGCCCCAGCACTTGGTTTGGAGGCTGCCCCCTGGTGTCCCAGTGTCGAGACCATGACCAGCATTCTTCACCGATTACTGTCTCTGGTGGCCATAGAGTGGAATAGGAGTATGGGATGAGGAGATGTCAGAGGGGCACAGCCACAGGAATGGGGTCTGGGCCTGGACAGTGGTCTCCAGACCATGATCTTTCAGGCTGTGGTCTCTGTACTGGATTCTCAGACTGGTCTCCAGACTATGGTCTCTAGGCCTTGGACTCTCAGGCGTGATCTCTAGACTGGGTCTCCAGGCTGTGGTCGCTAGCCTTTGGTCTCCAGGCCTTGTTCTCTCAGGCATGATCTCTTGTCTGTGTTTCCAGACTATGGTCTCCAGTCTGTTTTCTCTCAGACCATGGTCTCCAGTCTGTGTTCTCTCAGACCATGGTCTTTCAGGCTGTGGTCTCTCAGGCTGTGGTCTCCGGTCCGTGGTCTCTCAGGCCGTGGTCTCTCAGGCTGTGGTCTCTAGGCTGTGGTCTCCAGGCCGTGGTCTCTCAGGCTGTGGTCTCCAGGCTGTGGTCTCCAGGCCGTGGTCTCTCAGGCTGTGGTCTCCAGGCTGTGGTCTCTCAGGCCGTGGTCTCTCAGGCTGTGGTCTCTAGGCTGTGGTCTCCAGGCTGTGGTCTCCAGGCCGTGGTCTCTCAGGCTGTGGTCTCCAGGCTGTGGTCTCTCAGGCCGTGGTCTCAGGCTGTGGTCTCTAGGCTGTGGTCTCCAGGCTGTGGTCTCCAGACCGTGGTCTCTCAGGCTGTGGTCTCTAGGCTGTGGTCTCCAGGCCGTGGTCTCTCAGGCCGTGGTCTCCAGGCCGTGGTCTCAGGCTGTGGTCTCTAGGCTGTGGTCTCCAGGCTGTGGTCTCCAGGCCGTGGTCTCTCAGGCTGTGGTCTCCAGGCTGTGGTCTCTCAGGCCGTGGTCTCTCAGGCTGTGGTCTCTAGGCTGTGGTCTCCAGGCTGTGGTCTCCAGGCCGTGGTCTCTCAGGCTGTGGTCTCCAGGCTGTGGTCTCTCAGGCCGTGGTCTCAGGCTGTGGTCTCTAGGCTGTGGTCTCCAGGCTGTGGTCTCCAGGCCGTGGTCTCTCAGGCTGTGGTCTCTAGGCTGTGGTCCCAGGCCGTGGTCTCTCAGGCCGTGGTCTCCAGGCCGTGGTCTCTCAGGCTGTGGTCTCCAGGCCGTGGTCTCTCAGGCTGTGGTCTCTCAGGCTGTGGTCTCTCAGGCTGTAGTCTCCAGGCTGTGTTCTCTCAGGCATGATCTCTTGTCTGAGTTTCCAGACTATGGTCTCCAGTCTGTGTTCTCTCAGTCCATGGTCTCTCAGGCTGTGGTCTCCAGCCGTGGTCTCTCAGGCCATGGTCTCTCAGGCTGTGGTCTCTAGGCTGTGGTCTCCAGGCTGTGGTCTCTCAGGCTGTGGTCTCCAGGCTGTGGTCTCTCAGGCCATGGTCTCTCAGGCTGTGGTCTCCAGACTGTGGTCTCCAGGCCGTGGTCTCTCAGGCTGTGGTCTCCAGGCTGTGGTCTCTCAGGCTGTGGTCTCTCAGGCTGTAGTCTCAGGCCGTGTTCTCTCAGGCATGATCTCTTGTCTGGGTTTCCAGACTATGGTCTCCAGTTTGTGTTCTCTCAGACCATGGTCTCTTAGGCTGTGGTCTCCAGGCCGTGGTCTCTCAGGCCGTGGTCTCTCAGGCTGTGGTCTCCAGGCCGTGGTCTCAGGCTGTGGTTTCTCAGACTGTGGTCTCCAGGCCGTGGTCTCTCAGGCTATGGTCTCTCAGGCTGTAGTCTCAGGGCCTTGGTCTCTCAGGCTGTGGTCTCCAGCCTGTGGTCTCCAGGCCGTGGTCTCTCAGGCTGTGGTCTCCAGGCCGTGGTCTCTCAGGCCGTGGTCTCTCAGGCTGTGGTCTCCAGGCCGTGGTCTCAGGCTGTGGTTTCTCTGGCTGTGGTCTCCAGACTGTGGTCTCAGGCCGTGGTCTCTCAGGCTATGGTCTCTCAGGCTGTAGTCTCAGGCCTTGGTCTCTCAGGCTGTGGTCTCCAGCCTGTGGTCTCCAGGCCGTGGTCTCTCAGGCTGTGGTCTCCAGGCCGTGGTCTCTCAGGCCGTGGTCTCTCAGGCTGTGGTCTCCAGGCCGTGGTCTCAGGCTGTGGTTTCTCAGGCTGTGGTCTCCAGACTGTGGTCTCCAGGCCGTGGTCTCTCAGGCTATGGTCTCTCAGGCTGTAGTCTCCAGGCCTTGGTCTCTCAGGCTGTGGTCTCCAGCCTGTGGTCTCAGGCCTTGGTCTCTCAGGCTGTGGTCTCCAGCCTGTGGTCTCCAGGCCGTGGTCTCTCAGGCTGTGGTCTCCAGGCCGTGGTCTCTCAGGCTGTGATCTCCAGACTGTGGTCTCCAGGCTGTGGTCTCCAGGCCGTGGTCTCTCAGGCTATGGTCTCTCAGGCTGTAGTCTCCAGGCCTTGGTCTCTCAGGCTGTGGTCTCCAGCCTGTGGTCTCCCAGGCCGTGGTCTCTCAGGCTGTGGTCTCCAGGCCGTGGTCTCTCAGGCTGTGGTCTCTCAGGCTGTGGTCTCCAGGCCTTGGTCTCTCAGGCTGTGGTCTCCAGGCCGTGGTCTCTCAGGCTGTGGTCTCCAGGCCGTGGTCTCTAGGCTGTGGTCTCCAGGCCTTGGTCTCTCAGGCTGTGGTCCAGGCCGTGGTCTCTCAGGCTGTGGTCCCCAGGCCGTGGTCTCTAGGCTGTGGTCTCCAGGCCTTGGTCTCTCAGGCTGTGGTCTCCCAGGCCGTGGTCTCTCAGGCCGTGGTCTCTCAGGCTGTGGTCTCCAGGCTGTGGTCTCCAGGCCATGGTCTCTCAGGCCGTGGTCCTGCCAGCTGTGGTCCTGCCAGGTACTAGGTACTCAGCAGAAACCGAGGCTTTGTCTGCCTGGTGGCATCTCTGGCGGAGGGTCGTACTGTTCTGGAAATGGGAACACCTTCTTATGTGCTGTGAGCTGTCAGCAGGCCTGTGTTCTTCCTGTGTGCCGTGAGCTGTCAGCACGCTTGGCCTGCAAGCTGCTTCTTCCCCTATGGGTCCCCACCATGAGTCCTGCTACAGAGACTGAGGGCTGAGAGGTGGGCTGTGAGGCTGGGGCAATGTCGGGGGGGCTCTGGGACTTTCATGGGGCAGCTGCCGGGAGGTGACCCAGCTAGTGGGCCCACAGTGGCATCCAGGTCCTTCTGCCCCTCGGGGAGTCTCAGATGGGGAAGAACGTCCGGTGTCTGGAGATTGTGCCTCCAGATAGGGCGGCTGTAACCCGAGCCCCAGCAGGGGGATGGGCACCACAGCTGACCACCCTGTCCAGTCTGGCGGCCGGAACCGCTGAATTCCACCGCCCCCGCCTGTTCTCTGGACCGAGGCCTCATCCTCCCACAGAACCACTGTTTGCCGAGGGGGGTGCTCTGAAGGGACCCCCGGGCCTAGGCCTGGCCTCGACCTGGCTTTGCCAGGGCACCACCCTCCTGGGGAGTCAGCGTCTGCCCTGGCTTCTTGGGAGCCCTCTGGGCACTGAGTGAGCTGAAGCTGCGGGTGCTCAGGGGAGACCTCCTGGTCCTCTCGGCTCAGTGGCTCGTGTGTGTTCATTGTGGGGGGCAGTGAACCATCTCAGCAGAGCAGGCTTTGGGGCTGGAAAGGTACTCCGGTGGTCACAGGCCTGGCACAGGGGACCTGTCCCTGCTTCCTGCACCTGGAGTCTGGGTAGGGACCAGCTCTCAGCCTCCGGGTGGGTTCCTACAGCCCCCACTTAAGGGTCCAGCCATAGGGGGGTCAGTCCTTACAGGAAATGGACATCAGCTTTTCTGGGTGGGCCATAGTGAGTTAGCCTGTGACCTCCCCGCTCTGAGTGGGGTTGAACCTGGGTTTGCCCAGCAGTGGCCGAAGGGCCTGACGGGTCCGGCTGAGTCCCCATGTGGCAGCCTGTCCACCGCACAGCAGACTTGGGCTCCTTGGGGTTGCGTGACTGTGCCTCTGCGGCATCTGTTCTTGGGGGATGAGTGGGTGAACCTTGCCACTGTGGGCCGGTCCCAGTGAGTGGCCTCCCAGTGACCCAGCAGCTCCCCACAAGCTCTGGACAGTGGGGAGCCAGGGCTGGGGTCCCCTGCAGTGTGGTGTGTGGGCTGGAGTGGGGCCAGCTATGAGTCTGGTGCTGTGCCAAGAGTGCCTGGGACAGGGCATCAGGGCCAGTGGGAGCAGCACTCCCTCAGGGCAGCCTCCCTCCAGATGGCCCCAACACACCCCCTTTCCCAGACTGATGGGAGGGATGCCCGCGTGCCGCTGGGTGTCTGTGGGTGACTGTGTCCACCATGTACCACTGGGTGTCTGTGGGTGACTGTGTCCACCACGTGCCACTGGGTGTGGGTGACTGTCTCCACCACGTGCCACTGGGTATCTGTGGGTGATTGTCTCCACCACGTGCCACTGGGTGTCTGTGGGTGACTGTCTCCACCACGTGCCACTGGGTGTCTGTGGGTGACTGTCCACCACGTGCCACTGGGTGTCTGTGGGTGACTGTGTCCACCACGTGCCACTGGGTGTCTGTGGGTGACTGTGTCCACCACGTGCCGCTGGGTGTCTGTGGGTGACTGTCCACCACGTGCCGCTGGGTGTCTGTGGGTGACTGTGTCCACCACGTGCTGCTGGGTGTCTGTGGGTGACTGTGTCCACCACGTGCCACTGGGTGTCTGTGGGTGACTGTCTCCACCACGTGCCGCTGGGTGTCTGTGGGTGACTGTGTCCACCACGTGCCACTGGGTGTCTGTGGGTGACTGTCTCCACCACGTGCCGCTGGGTGTCTGTGGGTGACTGTGTCCACCACGTGCCACTGGGTGTCTGTGGGTGACTGTGTCCACCACGTGCCACTGGGTGTCTGTGGGTGACTGTCCACCACGTGCCACTGGGTGTCTGTGGGTGACTGTGTCCACCACGTGCCACTGGGTGTCTGTGGGTGACTGTGTCCACCGCGTGCCGCTGGGTGTCTGTGGGTGACTGTGTCCACCACGTGCCGCTGGGTGTCTGTGGGTGACTGTGTCCACCACGTGCCGCTGGGTGTCTGTGGGTGACTGTGTCCACCACGTGCCACTGGGTGTCTGTGGGTGACTGTCTCCACCACGTGCCGCTGGGTGTCTGTGGGTGACTGTCTCCACCACGTGCCGCTGGGTGTGGGTGACTGTCTCCACCACGTGCCACTGGGTGTCTGTGGGTGACTGTCTCCACCACGTGTCACTGGGTGTCTGTGGGTGACTGTCTCCACCACGTGCCGCTGGGTGTCTGTGGGTGACTGTCTCCACCACGTGCCGCTGGGTGTCTGTGGGTGACTGTCTCCACCACGTGCCGCTGGGTGTCTGTGGGTGACTGTGTCCACCACGTGCCACTGGGTGTCTGTGGGTGACTGTCTCCACCACGTGCCACTGGGTGTCTGTGGGTGACTGTCTCCACCACGTGCCGCTGGGTGTCTGTGGGTGACTGTCTCCACCGCGTACCGCTGGGTGTCTGTGGGTGACTGTCTCCACCACGTGCCACTGGGTGTCTGTGGGTGACTGTGTCCACCAGCGTGCCGCTGGGTGTCTGTGGGTGACTGTGTCCACCATGTACCGCTGGGTGTCACTCTGGGTGTCCCTGTTCCCACTCTGGTGTCCCTGTTTCCTGAGCCTGCCTCCCGCTGTGGGGCTGCAGTATGTCTGGCCTCACTGGCCAGCTGCTCTCGCTCTTGGGCAAGGCTGGTGTGGGTCCTCAGTCATGCTGTGCTTGGTGCGTGTCTATTGCCGACATGGGAGGACATGAGTGGCTTTTGTTTGCTCCGTGACAGACTGGCCACGGGTCCCCCCCACCTGAGTGCCCTGGTGTGGGAGCCCTTCCTGCCGGCCATCCAGACCAGGCCACACGGCGCCTTCCGGGCAGGATGTGGCTTTGTTCTGGGCATCCCTCGGCCAGCACCGTGGGTTTCCCCAGTGCTCCCACCCTCCACTTGGTCCCTGCAGTTCCTGCAGCGTGACATGGCCATCGACCAGAGGAAGCACGTCCTGCTCAGGTTTCTGTCCTTGCTGGGCTCCGGCATGGCTGTATGTCCTCTGCGGTGACCTCTGAGGCGTCCACAGCCCGTCAGCAGTTCGAGTGTGTCTGCGGGAGCCCTGCAGCCTTGCTCTGGGAAGGTGCTTTTTGGGCGTGGTCCCTGTCCTGAGGTGCCCACCCTCCTGCTGCGCCCTGACTCCAGCCGCCACATGACAGCCACACTCTCACATCCCTGTTCTCTGTCCCTGTGCTTCTGCGCTGGGCTGTGGGGCCTTTGCTTCCCCCTTTTCTCCGCACCCGGGACACACATGACATACGCAGCATGTGATGGCCACATGCTCAGTGGTGCCCCACGCCCACACAGCTCAGTGGTGGGGCCAGGGTGTGTGCGGCCAGAGTGTACTCGTGTGTGCTCAGTGGCATTTCAGGGACTGTGCTGGGGCGGTGGTGGGTTTGTCCGAGTGGCCTTCTCAGGGAGCTCAAGGAGAAATAAATACCCTGGACTTCTTTTCTGGTGCCCCGCAGAAGGGCCCCTAAGCCTGGGCTCTGACCCGCCCTGGGCTGCAGAGCCCCGTCCTCCTGCACCTTGGGCCTTCCTGACCTGAGTTGTGTGTGCAGGCGATGGAACCCCCGGGAGAACAGCCCGTTCATCAACGTGGAGGTGGAGCGGGACAGCTCTCTGGACGGCAGGAACATGGCGCTCTTCGAGGTGGGTCCCAGTGGGCTCTGCTGCTCCCGAGCCGCGGCGGCCGCTGCCCTCTGATATGACCGGCTGTTCCGGTGCCCACAGGAGGAGATGGACAGCAACCCCATGGTGTCCTCGCTGCTCAACAAGCTTGCCAACTACACCAACCTGAGCCAGGGCGTGGTGGAGCACGAGGAGGCGGAGGACAGCCGGCGGCGCCAGGCCAAGGTGGGCGGCCAGGGCCAACACGCCGGGGGACCCTCCACATGCTTGTCGAGGTCAGGACCGGGGCCGCCTTCTCCAGGATGGAGCCACCTGCAGCCGCTGCTGCTCGGGCCCTACCGTGGTTCTCGGGGCCGCCTCACCCTGTGCACTGTCTTCTGTGGGACGCCCTTGTTTCTGAGTGTTTCCTGGCTGGGGGTGCAGCCTGTGGTCCTTAGTCCCCCGTGGCGGGCGGCTGCTGACGCCTCGGGGGCGTAGTGGCCTCCCTCAGTCTAGCCACCCGCATTGTTCCTCTGCAGAGCCCACGCATGGGCACCTTCATCGGCGTCTACCTGCCGTGCCTCCAGAACATTCTCGGCGTGGTCCTCTTCCTGCGCCTGGCCTGGATCGTGGGTGCTGCCGGCGTGCTGGAGTCGCTGCTCATCGTGTCCATGTGCTGCTCCTGCGTGAGTGCTCGGTGCCTGCAGGCGCGCTCGGCCCAGCCTGCCCCTGCCTGCCCCTTCCTCCTCCTCCTCGCTTGGGGGCAGTTGTGCTGCCCGACCCGGCCCCTGCAGGCGTGTCCATAGCTCTGCCCTGACCCCACCCTGACCCCACCTTGCGGGTGCCCAGGGGCCTTTACTGCCCGCTCTCCTGCTCGAATGCTCCTTTTCCCTGGCCCCTGACCGAGGTCTAGCTTGGGCCAGCGGGGATCCAGCTGCTGTGGCGAGGCCTGCCCGAGGGTGGAGGCAGCCAGACACGCAGCCTCGGCCCATGACTCTGGATGGTCTCGGTACCCAGGACATGAGGGCACCAGAGGGTTCCCAGGGAGTGCCAGCCACCTGCAGGGGTCAGCCCAGGGGGCAGTGGGGTGTGCTGGGGCGACTGTGAGCCCCTGGCTGGGTCTCCCGCATTCACTCACCAGGAGTGGGGCGGTGCCGGGCTCCCTGAACCCCATTGCGGAAGCCCTCTGACCCCGTCTCTCCCATGAGCGATGCTGACGGCCATTTCCATGAGTGCCATTGCCACCAATGGTGTGGTTCCAGGTGAGGGCGGGCGGCTCGGGCAGGGTTTCCTCCTCTCCTGCCTGGCAGGACTGGGGGCATCCCTCTGCTCAGGCCTCGTTCCCTGTGGCCTCCGGCTCCTGCCTCCACCTGCAGCACAGGGGCTCCTGGTGCCTCCTGCAGGCGTTACCCATAATTCCCCACAGTGGTCTCGTGTCTGGGTGGTGGGGGCTCTGTCCTGAGGGTCCCCATGGGTCAGAGCTTTACAGAACCAGGGGTGTGGGTGAGGGCCGGGGTAGAGGAGCACCCTCAGGACCGCCCCCAGTGTAGCTGGGTTTTCAGCGCTGCATTGTGCGGGGCTCAGGGGGCCCCGACTCAGCCACTCAGGTTCTCCTGGTTGCTGCCTGGGAATGTCAGGTCATGAGCCTGGTCCTGGAGCCTGCAGAGGTCCCTGTGACTGTTGTCAGACCTGTGGGATGGGTCTGTGCCCGGGTGTCCACTGCAGGCCTGCTCTCGGTCTCTGCCGGGGTGGCCACTGCAGGCCTGCTCTCTCGGTCTGTGCCCGGGTGTCCACTGCAGGCCTGCTCTCTCGGTCTGTGCCCGGGTGTCCACTGCAGGTCTGCTCTCTCGGTCTCTGCCCGGGATGTCCACTGCAGGCCTGCTCTCTTGGTCTGTGCCCAGGGTGTCCACTGCAGGCCTGCTCTCGGTCTGTGCCCGGGTGTCCACTGCAGGCCTGCTCTCTCGGTCTGTGCCCGGGGTGTCCACTGCAGGCCTGCTCTCGGTCTGTGCCCGGGTGTCCACTGCAGGCCTGCTCTCTCGGTCTGTGCCCGGGGTGTCCACTGCAGGCCTGCTCTCTCGGTCTGTGCCCGGGTGTCCACTGCAGGCCTGCTCTCTCGGTCTGTGCCCGGGTGTCCACTGCAGGCCTGCTCTCTCGGTCTTTGCCCGGGGTCCTCACACAGGCCTGCTCTTTCGGTCTCTGCAGCGGGTGGTTCCTACTACATGATCTCTCGCTCCCTGGGCCCTGAGTTTGGAGGTGCTGTGGGCCTTTGCTTCTACTTGGGGACGACATTTGCAGGGTCCATGTACATCCTAGGGACCATCGAGATCTTCTTGGTAAGTGCCGTGGGGCAATGGGAGGGCCTGTTGTCTGGAGCATGGCTCCGACTGTCCTGTCACTGGTCTCGGCCCCGTGAGAATTCAGGTCCAGCATGACTTCCTATCCCCACGGCTCTCTGTAGGGATTGCTGGCCAACCCCCTCACCACCCTCCATCCTCTTTCCTCATCCTCCATCTCCTCCGTCCTCACGTCTCCTTCCTGCTCTTCGTCCTCCCTGCTTCCCACCCCTCTCTCCCTTCTCCATCTTTCCTTCCTGTGCTCCCAGATTAGGTGCCTGGCCCCAGGTGTCTGCAGTGCTGTTCTGAGCAGCAGTGCCCAGCTGCTCCTTTGGGAGGATGGTGGGCCATCTGTGCTTTTATGTGACCTCGACAGAGGAATGCGGGTTCTGTGCCAGGCGTCCCTGTCTGTCCCTCACTGCCAGACTCTTGAGAATTGGTCCTGAGAGTGTCCTGGTGGGGAAGCTCTGGGGTGGCTGGTCATCCTGTGTATCCGTGGCTCTGCCAGTTTGTACCTCTTGTGGCTCACGACCCCATTCTGCTTGGCCCCTGTTTACTGTGGTTCTCTAGTGACTCATGGCCCTGCTTTGCCCAGCCTGTGTCACCCATGGCTCATGGCCTTGCTCTGCCTAGCCTGTGTTTACTGTGGCTCTCTCTAGTGGCTCATGGCTCTGCTCTGCTCAGCATGTGTCTCCGTGGCTCATGGCTCTGCTCTGCTCAGTGTGTCTCCCGTGGCTCACGGCCCTGCTCTGCCCAGCATGTGTCTCCGTGGCTCATGGCTCTGCTCTGCTCAGTGTGTCTCCCGTGGCTCATGGCCCTGCTCTGCCCAGCATGTGTCTCCGTGGCTCATGGCTCTGCTCTGCTCAGTGTGTCTCCCGTGGCTCACGGCCCTGCTCTGCCCAGCATGTGTCTCCGTGGCTCATGGCTCTGCTCTGCCAAGCCTGAATCTCTCATGTCTCATAACCCCGCTCTGTCTGGCCTGTCTCTCATAGCTCTCTGCCCAGCTCTCTATCTCTCGTGGACTCATGGCCCCACTCTACCTGCCTGTGTTCCGTGGCTTACAGCTCCTCTCTGCCCGGCCTGTGTCTCCTGTGGCTCATGGCCTGCTCTTCTTGCAGACGTACATCTCACCTAGTGCGACCGTCTTCCAGGCTGGGTCAGTGGAGGGGGAAGCAGCCGCGATGCTCAACAACATGCGTGTGTATGGCACGGGCACACTGGTGCTCATGGCCACCGTGGTTTTCGTGGGTGTCAAGTACGTCAACAAACTGGCCCTGGTCTTCCTGGCCTGCGTGGTGCTCTCCATCCTGGCAATCTACGCTGGGGTCATCAAGAGCGCACTGGAGCCCCCGGACATCCCGTGAGTGTCTCAGGGAGACCGTGGGCTCCTTCCACAGGGCCTATCCTGGACACTGGACACATGTGTCTGGCCTTGCCAGTGGCCATGCAGGGGGTGGGCACATGGCTCTGGCCTCACCAAGGGTCAGACCCTGTTCTTGGTGCTAAGGCCCAGGGGCAGCAGGCACAGGTTTAGTTGTGTCTGAGCATGGGGCCCTCTCATGACACTCCCGGGTGCCCTGTGCGTGTGACAGCGGCTGGTCTGAGCACGGGGCCCTCTCATGACACTCCTGGGTGCCCTGTGCGTGTGACACTCCTGGGTGCCCTGTGCGTGTGACACTCCCGGGTGCCCCAGCGTGTGACAGCGGCTGGTCTGAGCACGGGCCCTCTCATGACACTCCCGGTGCCCTGTGCGTGTGACACTCCTGGGTGCCCTGTGCATGTGACAGCGGCTGGTCTGAGCACGGGGCCCTCTCATGACACTCCCGGGTGCCCTGTGCGTGTGACAGTGGCTGGTCTGAGCACGGGGCCCTCTCATGACAGTCCCGGTGCCCTGTGCGTGTGACACTCCCGGGTGCCCTGTGCGTGGTGACAGCGGCTGGTCTGAGCACGGGCCCTCTCATGACACTCCCGGTGCCCTGTGCGTGTGACACTCCTGGGTGCCCTGTGCATGTGACAGCGGCTGGTCTGAGCACGGGGCCCTCTCATGACACTCCCGGGTGCCCTGTGCGTGTGACAGCGGCTGGTCTGAGCACGGGGCCCTCTCATGACAGTCCCGGTGCCCTGTGTGTGTGACAGCAGTCGGGTACTCCTATGTGGGGAGGTCTATGGGCCCCTTGGAGGGGCTGTGGGTCCTGGGGGCGAGGGCTTGTGGGGGACATTGGGTCTCTTGTGGGGGGTCCTTTCTCTGACAGCCTTCCTGCCCTGCACACTGATCTCAGGGAGAACCGGAGTGGCCTGTAGGTCTCTGACTAACTGAGCACCCTCCCTTGCAGGGTGTGTTTGCTGGGGAACCGCACCCTCGCCCGCCCGTGGCTTTGACGCTTGCACCAAGATTCCTGCTGGCCCCAATGGCTCGGCACCTGAGACCCTGTGGATGCTCTTCTGCAATGGCTCCTCCCTCAGCGCCTCCTGCGATGAGTACTTCACCCAGAACAATGTATCCGAGATCCAGGGTATCCCCGGAGTGGCCAGTGGTGTCCTGCTGGGTGAGTCCTGCTCCGCTGACCCAGGCCCCACACCCTGTCCTCTGCCAGACCCAGGCCCCGCACCCTGTCCTCTGCCAGACCCAGGCCCCGCACCCTGCCCTCTGTCAGACCCAGGCCCCCGCACCCTGCCCTCTGCCAGACCCAGGCCTCCGCACCCTGTCCTCTGTCAGACCCAGGCCCCACACCCCTGTCCTCTGCCAGACCCAGGCCCCGCACCCTGTCCTCTGCCAGACCCAGGCCCCGCACCCTGTCCTCTGCCAGACCCAGGCCCCCGCACCCTGTCCTCTGTCAGACCCAGGCCCCGCACCCTGTCCTCTGCCAGACCCAGGCCCCCGCACCCTGTCCTCTGCCAGACCCAGGCCTGCACCCTGTCCTCTGCCAGACCCAGGCCCCCGCACCCTGTCCTCTGTCAGACCCAGGCCCCACACCCTGTCCTCTGCCAGACCCAGGCCCCGCACCCTGTCCTCTGCCAGACCCAGGCCCCGCACCCTGTCCTCTGCCAGACCCAGGCCCCACACCCTGTCCTCTGCCAGACCCAGGCCCCACACCCTGTCCTCTGCCAGACCCAGGCCCCGCACCCTGTCCTCTGTCAGACCCAGGCCCTACACCCTGTCCTCTGCCAGACCCAGGCCCCACACCCTGTCCTCTGCCAGACCCAGGCCCCCGCACCCTGTCCTCTGTCAGACCCAGGCCCTACACCCTGTCCTCTGCCAGACCCAGGCCCCCGCACCCTGCCCTCTGCCAGACCCAGGCCCGCACCCTGTCCTCTGCCAGACCCAGGCCCCGCACCCTGTCCTCTGCCAGACCCAGGCCCCGCACCCTGTCCTCTGCCAGACCCAGGCCCCGCACCCCTGTCCTCTGCCAGACCCAGGCCCCCACACCCTGTCCTCTGCCAGACCCAGGCCCCCACACCCTGTCCTCTGCCAGACCCAGGCCCCCGCACTCCTGCCCTCTGCTCACAGCACCTGCAGCCCAAGCATGGACATGGAGGGACGAGATCGCCCATCTCACCCCCAGGACCAGAATCCTTTCTGCAGAGGCAGCCCCGGCTGAGGCTGCGTCCCTGGCCCTGCCCAGCAGGCTGCCTGTGCCCACAGCACCTAGCTCTGGGGCTGTGTGGACCCTGTCCTTGTGTCCACACGAGGTTGCTGCTCCTGAGGGTCAGCTATGCAGGCCCCTCACCTCCAGACACAGATGCAGCTGGTGTGTCCAGGGACACCGGTGACCCTACAGGTCATGGTCTGCGGCTGCCCAGGGAGAGCAGGCCCGAGTTCCACACAGGAGGCCGGTGCTTCCGGCTACTGAGCTAGTTTCCCCCGTGTCTCCGTCCTTGGGGCTCCGGGAAGGTCCGGAGCTAGTCACTGCTAGTCACTGCTGTCCCTCCTCAGAGAACCTGTGGAGCACGTGATGCGAAAAAGGAGCATTTGTGGAAAAACTGGGGGTGCCTGCTGTGCCGGTGGCCGAGGAGAGCAGGCCCAGTGGGCTGCCCTCACGTGCTCAGTGATATCACCACCTACTTCACCATGCTGGTTGGCATCTATTTCCCATCTGTCACTGGTGAGTGCCCATCAGAGAGCAGCCTGTGGGGCAGAGAACTAGTGAGGGGCACCGGGAGAAAGTGACCGTAGGAGACAGCTGAGAGGGCCCAGAGACAAAACAGACTTAGGTCAGCCAAACCTCCAGTGGGGCGGCCTCACGGCACCCACACTGCACACACGGGGCTCTCTGCACCCACACTGCACACACACGGGCTCTCTGCACCCACACTGCATATACACGGGGCTCTCTGCACCCACACTGCACACGGGGCTCTCTGCACCCACACTGCATACACACGGGGCTCTCTGCACCCACACTGCACACGGGGCTCTCTGCACCCACACTGAACACACACGGGGCTCTCTGCACCCACACTGCATACACACGGGGCTCTCTGCACCCACACTGCACACACACGGGGCTCTCTGCACCCACACTGCACACACACGGGGCTCTCTGCACCCACACTGCACACGGGGCTCTCTGCACCCACACTGCACACGGGGCTCTCTGCACCCACACTGCACACACACGGGCTCTCTGCACCCACACTGCACACACGGGCTCTCTGCACCCACACTGCACACGCACCCACACTGCACACGGGCTCTCTGCACCCACACTGCACACGCACCCACACTGCACACGGGGCTCTCTGCACCCACACTGCACACACACGGGGCTCTCTGCACCCACACTGCATACACACGGGGCTCTCTGCACCCACACTGCATACACACGGGGCTCTCTGCACCCACACTGCATACACACGGGGCTCTCTGCACCCACACTGCACACACACGGGGCTCTCTGCACCCACACTGCACACACACCGGGGCTCTCTGCACCCACACTGCACACATGGGGCTCTCTGCACCCACACTGCACACACACGGGGCTCTCTGCACCCACACTGCACACACACGGGGCTCTCTGCACACTTTGCTGCATGCATACGGGGCTCTCTGCACCCACACTGCACACACACGGGCTCTCTGCACCCACACTGCACACAGGGGCTCTGCACTCCTCACTCATCCACGGGGCTCACCACCCCTCGTAACCCCTTGTCCCTGACATACCTCCCTCTAACTCCCTGCCTTGACACCTGCTCTGTGACACTGTGCACCTGACCTTCCTCTGACCCCGCCTACCCTACACTCCGTGTCTGACCTTAACACACTTGGCTGCCCCTGACCCATGATTTGAAGCCCTGGCCGTCACCCCTCTGCTCATAGGTATCATGGCCGGCTCCAACCGCCTCCGGGGACCTCAGGGATGCCCAGAAGTCCATCCCCACAGGAACCATCCTGGCCATTTTGACAACATCATTCATTTGTATCCTTGACGGGTTGCGGGGAGCCCAGGAATACACTGGCTGTGTGTTCCCACCACACCTCCACACGGCTTCAGGAATGACGTGGTACAGCATAGGTGGGCTCGTCCTCATGTCCCTTGGGTGGGGCTGTCTGTCCCGTGCCTGTTTCTGCGACTGTGACGGGGTCTCTGTGTGTCTGTGACTCCCTCCCTGTGTCCCTGTGTGTGCGGCTGTACCTGTGTCTCCCGTGTCTGTGACTGTCCCTGTGTCCCTGTGCGTGCGGCTGTACCTGTGTCTGATTGTATGTCTCCGTGTCTGTGACTGTGTGTCCCCTCCCTGTGTCCCTGTGTGTGCGGTTGTACCTGTGTCTGTGATTGTATGTCTCCGTGTCTGTGACTGTCCCAGTGTCCCTGTGTGTGCGGCTGTGGATTGTGTCTCCGTGTCTGTGACTGTCCCTGTGTCTCTGTGCATGCGGCTGTACCTGTGTCTGTGATTGTATGTCTCTGTGACTGTCCCTGTGTCCCTGTGCATGCGGCTGTACCTGTGTCTGATTGTATGTCTCCGTGCCTGTGACTGTGTGTCCCTCCCTGTGTCCCTGTGCGTGCGGCTGTACCTGTGTCTGTGATTGTATGTCTCTGTGCCTGTGACTGTGTGTCCCTCCCTGTGTCCCTGTGTTTGCGGCTATACCTGTGTCTGATTGTATGTCTCCGTGTCTGTGACTGTCCCTCTGTGTCCCTGTGTGTGCGGCTGTACCTGTGTCTGATTGTATGTCTCCGTGTCTGTGACTGTCCCTGTGTCCCTGTGCGTGCGGCTGTACCTGTGTCTGTGATTGTATGTCTCCCGTGTCTGTGACTGTCCCTCTGTGTCCCTGTGTGTGCGGCTGTACCTGTGTCTGATTGTATGTCTCCGTGTCTGTGACTGTCCCTGTGTCCCTGTGTGTGTGGCTGTACCTGTGTCTGATTGTATGTCTCCATGCCTGTGACTGTGTGTCCCCTCCCTGTGTCCCTGTGCGTGCGGCTGTACCTGTGTCTGTGATTGTATGTCTCTGTGCCTGTGACTGTGTGTCCCTCCCTGTGTCCCTGTGTGTGCGGCTGTACCTGTGTCTGATTGTATGTCTCCGTGTCTGTGACTGTCCCTCTGTGTCCCTGTGTGTGCGGCTGTACCTGTGTCTGGTTGTATGTCTCCGTGTCTGTGACTGTCCCTGTGTCCCTGTGCGTGCGGCTGTACCTGTGTCTGTGATTGTATGTCTCCGTGTCTGTGACTGTCCCTCTGTGTCCCTGTGTGTGCGGCTGTACCTGTGTCTGATTGTATGTCTCCGTGTCTGTGACTGTCCCTCTGTGTCCCTGTGTTTGCGGCTGTACCTGTGTCTGATTGTATGTCTCCATGCCTGTGACTGTGTGTCCCTCCCTGTGTCCCTGTGTTTGCGGCTGTACCTGTGTCTGTGATTATATGTCTCCGTGTCTATGACTGTCCCTCTGTGTCCCTGTGTGCGCGGCTGTACCTGTGTCTGATTGTATGTCTCCGTGTCTGTGACTGTGTGTTCCTGTGACTGTGTGTCCATGTCTGTGTCACTGTGACTGTGTCCCTTTGTCTCTGATTGTGTGTCCTATGTCCCCCTGTCTGACTGTGTGTCCCTGTGTCTGTGTTCCCGCGAGTGTGCCTGTGTGTGCTGACTTGGTGCTGAGGGAAGGCGTCTTTCCCATGTGGCTCAACCCATAGCAGTTCTGGCAGCAGCAGCTGATAACCCCGACCCCAGCTCTCACCCAGAGGAGGTGTGTGGGGGGGTGGCTGGGGTTGCGGCAGGAGGTTCCAGGATGGTGAACAGTTTGCCAGAGAGCAGGTGGGCAGCTGTGTGGGGGGCAGGAGGGCAGGTGTGTGGTGAGCGGGAGGGCAGGTGGGCAGCTGTGTGGGGGCAGGTATGTGGCAGGCAGAGGGCAGGTGGACAGGTGTGTGGGGGACAGGAGGGCAGGTGAGCGGTGGCCTACGGCTGTCCCAGCGTTCCCTAACCAGGCCACAGACCTCTCCTGCATCGCCCTCTTGGAGCCTGCATTGAAGGCGTGATCCTGCGGGACAAGTACGCTCTCAGCCTGGTGCCAGCTCATCACGCATAGATAACTTTTGTTTTTATTTGGGGGCCATGCTCGGCAGTGCTCAGGGCTCACTCCTGGGGGGTTCACAGGACCATTCGGGTGCTGGAGATTGAGCCCAGGGCGTGCTGTGTGCAAGGCCAGTGGCCACCTACTGTGCTGTCGCTCCAGCCCTATTTCACAGTGGACTTAGGCCTCTTCAGCTCCGCCTGGGCCCGGCCCTGTTTTGTCCACCATCTCTAGGGTGCACGCCCGTTGATCCCTCGTTGCCCAGCTGTGGGGAGGGCGTCTGCAGCGTGGGCCCTGGGGAGCTGCCACCCGTGCCGGCCCCTTCAGGAAGCTCTGGAGGCGGAGCTAGAGGCAGGGCTGAGCAGGCTGGTCGGGGGTAGACAGGTCAGCACTGCCCTGGCCTCAGGCACTGCCAGGCAGCGCCCCATCCTGCTCAGCTAGTCCTGTCCACTGTCCACACCTCAGTCGGTCCAGCTGGCTCTGCCCGGTCAGCTTTGGTACTCTGCGGTGTCACCTGCTTGCCCCACCCTCCATGTGGCCCCTCCCCTGTTCAGCCTTGCCCTCTGACCCCACCAGGTACCTCCGTGTGCTTCCAGTCTGCTCGTGGGGCTGCCCGACCGTCCTGCTCAGCCCCAACTCTACACTCAGCATTAGCCACTGTCCACTGCTCAGCCCCATCCTTGCAGCCTGACCGCCCAGTGCTCCGCTCTAGCCCTGCCCTCTCCACTTGGCCCCAGCCCTGCTCAGCCTTGTCCACTTGTCCACAGGTTTGGGGAGGCCCTTCAGGGCAAGCTGGTCATCGGTATGTTGGCCTGGCCATCGCCCTGGGTCATCATCATCGGCTCCTTCTTCTCTACTTGTGGTGCCGGCCTGCAGAGCCTTACAGGTGCCCCGCCTGCTGCAGGCTATACTCGAGACGGCATCATACCTTTCCTACAGGTGAGCTCGGTCAGCAGGTGGGCAGCCCTCTGGGCACACCTGGATTGAAGTGCCGGAACTACCGAGGGTCTACCCAGAGTGTGCCGCTGTGTTTGGAGGCCTTCGTGGGCATGGTGGCTGGAGGGGTACCCACTGCCCTAGGCTGGGCGGTCGGAGGAGTCTACACTTCTCATGGGGTCAGCATCTGTTCTACAGCCTCCCCATGGGGACAGCACTCGCCTGGGACCTGCCCTTGGGGACAGTCTCACACAGTGACAAGCCCCGAGCTGCACGAGCCTGGCAGACACTGGCTTTGCCTGGGGGCGGAGGCATCGTGCTCACCACCAGGAACACCTGACACCCGCCCCTCGTCCTGCAGGTGTTTGGTCATGGGAAGTCCAACGGGAGCCCACGTGGGCGCTGCTCCTCACGGCCTTCATCTGCGAGATTGGCATCCTCATCGCCTCCCTGGACAGCGTGGCGCCCATCCTTTCCATGTGAGTGAGTGCCTGGCCTCCCCCTCGTCCGGCTGGCTTTGGGAGACCAGGCACCCCTGGGTGGAAGGGCAGGAGGAGTGTCCGTGGCTGGGCACCCTGACCCTGCCCGCTCACCCCCCCAGGTTCTTCCTCATGTGCTACATGTTTGTAGAACTTGGCCTGTGCCGCGGCAGACGCTGCCGCGGACACCCAACTGGCGGCCTCGCTTCAAGTACTACCACTGGTGAGCGCTGGGAGACGGGGCACGTTCCTGGGCACCTCTCCTGGCACTCCCTGTCCACTGCACTCCCGGGCAGCAGAGCTTGTGGGGCCCAGGCTACGCTCCTGAGGTGCATGGTGCGACCCGGGTGTTGGGGGTGAAGGTTAGGTGGGTTCAGGGTGTGGAGTAGCAGCGTGGGGTAGAGTGTGATGTGTGGGCTCAGGAGTGGGGTATGGACCGTGGGGCCGGGCTGTGGGGTCAGTGTGGACTGAGCAGGAGCTGCGGGGTCAGGCTGCGGCTAGGATGTAGGTTGGTTATGGGACCAGGTCAGGTGTGGTGTTGGGCTGCGGGTCAGGGTCAGGTGGGGGCCGACTTTGGGGTCAGTGTTGCTGAGCGGAGCTGTGGAGTCAGTGTTGCTGAGCGGGCGCTGCGGGTCAGTGTTGCTGAGCCGGAGCCGCGGGTCAGTGTTGCTGAGCGGAGCCGCGGGGTCAGTGTTGCTGAGCGGGAGCTGTGGAGTCAGTGTTGCTGAGCGGGAGCTGTGGGCTGGTGCTGCTAGACTGTGGCAGCTGGAGTGGTGTCCGCAGGACTCTCTCCTTCCTGGGCATGAGCCTGTGCCTGGCACTGATGTTCATCTGCTCCTGGTACTACGCCTCTCGGCCATGCTCATCGCCGGCTGCATCTACAAGTACATCGAGTACCGGGGGTGAGGCTCGGGCCTGTCTGGGGGGAGGGTGGAAGTGCTGCTGACCCTGCAGTGGCCTTGGGCGCCACCTGGGGAGGTTCTGGGCTATAGGGGCTTCTGCAGCGTCTTTATTGGGGGTTGCAATAAGGAGCTGGATGCGTGCCCCCGCCTTACCTCCCCTCGCTGCCCCAGGGCTGCCCTGACCTCTGGGCACTGGGCTCTAACTGCCACCCTCCTCAGGGCCGAGAAGGAATGGGGTGACGGCATCCGGGCTGTCCTCAACGCTGCCCGCTACGCACTGCTGCGGTGGAGCACGGCCCCCACACCAAGAACTGGAGGTGAGCGGAACAGGAGCAGCAGCTGGCCCTGGTGCCGCCGTGGGGCCTGACCCGGTTTAGGCACGTGGCCACTGGGTTATGACCCGGCTTAGGCACATGGCCACTGGGTATGACCTGGTTTAGGCACGTGGCCACTGGGTTATGACCGGGCTTAGGCACGCGGCCACTGGGTTATGACCCGTCTTAGGCACGTGGCCACTGGGTATGACCTGGCTTAGGCACGGGCCACTGGGTTATGACCCGGCTTAGGCACGTGGCCACTGGGTTATGACCGGGCTTAGGCACGTGGCCACTGGGGCTGCCCTGGGACCAGGGCTGTCAGGGTCACGGTGTCCCTGCCCTCTCCTGGGCCCCTAGGACGGTTCGCTCCTAGGTACCCACGTGGCTGCACGGCCTTGGGGCCAGGCTGGAGTCTCCCACCACCTCCTGCCCCTGTGGGCCTCTGTCCACCCTGCAGGCCCCAGGTGCTGGTGATGCTGAGCCTGGACACAGAGCAGCACGTCAAGCACCCCGGCTCCTGTCGCCACTGCACAGCTCAAGGCGGGCAAGGGCCTGACCATTGTGGGCTCTGTGCTGGAGGGCACCTACCTGGATAAGCACAAGGAGGCCCAGCGGGCTGAGGAGGTGGGTATGGGGCGGCTCTGGAGGTGCCCCCGGCGCACGGGCAGCTGCAAGAGCAGGTCCCGGGGGCATTTCAGGAGGGCAGCACACAGGCGAGCATCGCCGAGGCGATTCAGACGGTCCTGGGCCTTGGCGCTTGCTGGGCAGGAGTAAAGCATTCTGGGAAGCTGTGACTGTGTGGTCCAGACCCCCACGCTTAGTGGGTGAGTGCGGAGCTGGGGGACTTGCTGAAGAACAGGAGCCGCCAGGTCCCCCGCCCCATCAGCTCCCCATACCGCGATCTGCTTTTGGTGGGCATTGGGGGCCACCCGGCAGTGCTCAGCTCATGTGGGTGCCCCTTACGGCAGAGCTGGGCCCGGCCCTCTGTGTGGTCTCTGCCCCTGCACTGCGGTTTGAGCCTGGGACTGCGGGATTGTGGGGTGGGTGTCCTGGGTCTGCCCAGTCCAGGACTAGGACTGAGCTCCAGCTGCGAGCACGTGCGTAGCGTGTGTGCGTGTGTGAGACGTGCTTCCTGTGTATGCATACATGTGTGTATGCGTGTGTGTGGGGTAACGTGTTTGTGTATATTGGGGCGGGATCTCGAGACATGTCCGGGAGGCTGGGGTCTGCCTAGGGCACAGCTGTGTGGAACCCCGCTGCACGCCATTCCTTCCGGCACCTTCTTCCCAGGCCGTGTCGGGCCACCCTGAGCAGGAGCTTCGCGGGTCTGCCCCAAGCCTGGGCTCTGCCGAGCGGTTCAGCTTGTCTGGGGGACCTGGCCGGGTGCCCCAAGCACTGGGGCTAGCCACCCCCAAGCTGCACACTGACCCTTCGCCGCCCCCAGAATATCCGCGCTCTGATGGGCGCCGAAGACCAAGGGCTTCTGCCAGCTGGTGGTGTCGCTCGCCGCTGCGGGACGGCATGTCCCACCTCATCCAGTCGGGCCGGCCTGGGCGGCATGAAGCACAACACGGTGCTCATGGCCTGGCCCGAGCGCTGGAAGCAGCGGGAACTCCCTTCCTCCCTGGAGGAACTTCGCGGGTGCGCCTGCGGGCCTGGCTGAGGGAGGACGGGGTCTGCCCGGCTCCCGCACCCCCTGACCCACACTCCTCTGCAGACACCGTGCGTGACACCACCGCAGCGCAGCAGGCCCTGCTGGTGGCCAAGAACGTGGACCTGTTCCCACCAAACCAAGAGCTTCAGCGACGGGCACATCGACGCGGTGGTGGGTCGTACGACGGGGCCTGCTCATGCTGCTGCCCTTCCCGCTGCGCGCCAGCACAAGGTGCTGGGCGGGCGGCCTCCCCGGGTCCGCCAGCTGGGGACGCCGGAGCAGGGTGGGCCTCGGGCGCGCCGCTGGAGCCCTGCGCCCGCCCGCAGGTATGGAGGAAGTGTCGGATGCGCATCTTCACCGTGGCCCAGGTGGACGACAACAGTATCCAGATGAAGAAAGACCTGCAGATGTTCCTCTACCACCGCGCATCAGCGCCGAGGTGGAGGTGGTGGAGATGGTGAGGCTGGGGCGGGGCGCGGGGCCAGGGCCGGGCTTCTGCTGGGCCAGCGGTGACCACCCCCCGCTCCGGCTGTGCAGGTGGAGAACGACATTTCCGCCTTCACCTATGAGGAAGACCCTGATGATGGAGCAGCGGTCCCAGATGCTGAAGCAGATGCAGCTGTCCAAGACCGAGCGGGAGAGAGAGGTGGGTGCCCACCTGCCGCGTGCTGTCCAGTGTAGTGCTGCACACGGCCGCATGTGTGCCTG
The DNA here is from genome assembly GCA_021461705.1 of Cryptotis parvus. Lineage (NCBI taxonomy): Eukaryota > Metazoa > Chordata > Mammalia > Eulipotyphla > Soricidae > Cryptotis > Cryptotis parvus. The sequence continues at coordinate 340,213 of JAJIBD010021385.1, read as the reverse complement.
TGTGTGTGTGTGCCCCCCGTGGAGGTGCTCGGATCTGCACAGACACAGGCGCACGTGTGTGCATGCAAGCGTGTGCCTGTGTGTGCCCTCTGTGAGTACACAGATATTTGTGTATACACAGACTGGTGCAGCGTGGGTCTGTGCACCGCGCTTGCACATGTTTGTAGGTACCCTGTGTGGGTGCGTGGGTGTGCTCGTATCTGAGTGGGTGTGTGCGTGAGCACATGTAGAGTGCATCATTCGGACACTGCCTGGTAACTGCCGCTGGGCGCCCGCCACATAACAGACAATGACAGTGTCTCCACGAACTTGGGTATGCTGGGAGCCCCACTGAACCGTGCAGCAGGTCCAGGTGTGTGAAGGTGGCCACGAGTAGCGTTACCTTGATCTGTGTCTTGGCTAGTGGCCCACAGCCCTAGCACCAGTGATGGCTCACAGGTCTGAGGGAAATGAGCTGCTCAGAATTGCTGCTACTTGCCCAGAAGCCCTGTGCTGTGGCAGATTGTCGGGAGACGCCGCTGAGGTCCCCCGACAGTGTCAGGACAGAGGTTGTCTTCTACCTCCGAGGACGCCGGAGAACAGATGAAAACTCACGAGTCCGTGCAGTTCCAAAAAATGGCTTTTAATAGTACAAAAGCTCTTCCACAGCACTCCAATATAACGAAAAACTTTAGCTCTGATCCGAACTTAGACCATACAAAAGAGCCTAATTCTCCCACCAAAGAGAAAGGATCTCACCCGAGCTGAGTCCTACCCAGAAGAAGGAGCAAAGGCCAAAGAGCAAAAGGCCAAAAGCCAAAAGCCAAAAGCCGCAGGAGCCAAAAGCTGAAGGCTGAGGAGCCAAAAGGTAAAAGGTAAAAGGTGAAGGGGCCTCAAGTCAGCCCCTTATATACACCAAAGTAATCCAATCGGGAGGTTGTCATGCCAACAAAGAACCCTAAACAGAGTGTAGTGCCACACACCCTATTGTAGGTATAAACAAAGGTTACACCAAGGACTAATCCCGAGATTATCTCTTATGTAAAACACTGGAGAGAGAGGGGGCTGATATAAAGTAATACATCTTAACTTCATGAGCTTCATGTAATCTAGATGGTACCCACAAGGTCCTTATTATTATCTGCACCAGGGTGATTCTGAGTATCTTGTTCTCATGTACTGAAAGGGTCATACTTGCCTGCTTAGAGCAAACTAGTATGATCCTTCCTATAGTCTACCTTTAGTCTCAGCGTAGCCAGGGTGGTAGTCTCCTGGTAAATTCTAACTGTCCCACGTTGGGTGCAGTGGGTATAAAGAGGAGCTGTGCCCAATCTAGAAAACATAGAAGTCTTAGTAGATGTATAAGTCAGAAGTTATTCAATCAAGGTGACTTCTGTAACTGCCACACCCTCTAGAAGTGTTTACATAGAAGAGAGATCTCATTAGAATGAACATTGGCTTAAATAAGATTAAGCTGGGAGTGAACAAAACAACAAAACTCCCAGATTAGCTAAACATGTCCTCCAACAGCAGATGAGGCGGAGCAGTGCTCTCTGGGGCCCACTGGGGACTCTTGCTAAGACGGGTGAATGGATGGGTGGGAAGATGGGTACGATGTGGGGTGGGCACCAGTTGGATGGATGGACTTGTGTGTGGACTTAGTAGGCGGACGGTGATGGGCCAGATTGAGGTAAGTGGGTGGTGGATAGATGGTGTAGACGGACGGTGATGGGCTGGGTGAGGTTAAGTGGGTGGTGGGTAGATGGTGTAGACGGACGGTGATGGGCTGGGTCGAGGTTAAGTGGGTGGTGGGTAGATGGTGTAGACGGACGGTGATGGGCCAGATTGAGGTAAGTGGGTGGTGGATAGATGGTGTAGACGGACGGTGATGGGCCGGATCGAGGTTAAGTGGGTGGTGGATAGATGGTGTAGACGGACGGTGATGGGCTGGGTCGAGGTTAAGTGGGTGATGGATAGATGGTGTAGATGGACGGTGATGGGCTGGGTCGAGGTTAAGTGGGTGGTGGATAGATGGTGTAGGCCGGACAGTGATGGGCCGGATCAAGGCAAATGGGTGGTGGATAGATGGTGTAGACGGACCGTGATGGTGGTGGATAGATGGTGTAGATGGATGGTGATGGGCCGGATCAAAGTAAGTGGGTGGTGGGTAGGTGGTGTAGATGGACGGTGATGGGCTGGGTCGAGGTTAAGTGGGTGGTGGGTAGATGGTGTAGACGGACGGTGATGGGCCAGATTGAGGTAAGTGGGTGGTGGATAGATGGTGTAGACGGACGGTGATGGGCCAGATTGAGGTAAGTGGGTGGTGGATAGATGGTGTAGACGGACGGTGATGGGCTGGGTCGAGGTTAAGTGGGTGATGGATAGATGGTGTAGACGGACGGTGATGGGCTGGGTCGAGGTTAAGTGGGTGGTGGATAGATGGTGTAGACGGATGGTGATGGGCTGGGTCGAGGTTAAGTGGGTGATGGATAGATGGTGTAGATGGATGGTGATGGGCTGGGTCGAGGTTAAGTGGGTGGTGGATAGATGGTGTAGACGGACCGTGATGGTGGTGGATAGATGGTGTAGATGGATGGTGATGGGCGGATCGAGGTAAGTGGGTGGTGGGTAGATGGTGTAGACGGACAGTGATGGGCGGATCAAGGCAAATGGGTGGTGGATAGATGGTGTAGACGGACCGTGATGGTGGTGGATAGATGGTGTAGATGGATGGTGATGGGCGGATCAAAGTAAGTGGGTGGTGGATAGATGGTGTAGACGGACGGTGATGGGCTGGGTCGAGGTTAAGTGGGTGGTGGATAGATGGTGTAGACGGACGGTGATGGGCTGGGTCGAGGTTAAGTGGGTGATGGATAGATGGTGTAGATGGATGGTGATGGGCTGGATCGAGATAAGTGGGTGGTGGATAGATGGTGTAGACGGACGGTGATGGGCTGGGTGAGGTTAAGTGGGTGATGGATAGATGGTGTAGACGGACGGTGATGGGCCAGATTGAGGTAAGTGGGTGGTGGATAGATGGTGTAGATGGATGGTGATGGGCTGGATCGAGGTTAAGTGAGTGGTGGATAGGTGGTGTAGACGGACGGTGATGGGCTGGGTCGAGGTTAAGTGGGTGATGGATAGATGGTGTAGACGGACGGTGATGGGCTGGGTGAGGTTAAGTGGGTGATGGATAGATGGTGTAGACGGACGGTGATGGGCTGGGTCGAGGTTAAGTGGGTGATGGATAGATGGTGTAGATGGATGGTGATGGGCCGGATCGAGGTTAAGTGGGTGATGGATAGATGGTGTAGATGGATGGTGATGGGCTGGGTCGAGATAAGTGGGTGATGGATAGATGGTGTAGACGGACGGTGATGGGCCAGATTGAGGTAAGTGGGTGGTGGATAGATGGTGTAGATGGATGGTGATGGGCTGGATCGAGGTTAAGTGGGTGGTGGATAGGTGGTGTAGACGGACGGTGATGGGCTGGGTCGAGGTTAAGTGGGTGATGGATAGATGGTGTAGATGGATGGTGATGGGCCGGATCGAGGTAAGTGGGTGGTGGGTAGATGGTGTAGATGGACAGTGATGGGCGGATCAAGGCAAATGGGTGGTGGATAGATGGTGTAGACGGACCGTGATGGTGGTGGATAGATGGTGTAGATGGATGGTGATGGGCCGGATCAAAGTAAGTGGGTGGTGGGTAGATGGTGTAGACGGACGGTGATGGGCTGGTTCGAGGTAAGTGGGTGGTGGATAGATGGTGTAGACGGACGGTGATGGGCGGATCAAGATAAGTGGGTGGTGGATAGATGGTGTAGACAGACCGTGATGGTCCGGATCGAGATAAGTGGGTGGTGGATAGATGGTGTAGACGGACAGTGATGGGCGGATCAAGGCAAATGGGTGGTGGATAGATGGTGTAGACGGACCGTGATGGTGGTGGATAGATGGTGTAGACGGACGGTGATGGACTGGCTAGAGATAAGTGGGTGGTGGATGGTTGGACAGTGGGCGTGGTTCGGCAGTGGGTATGTGGGTGTTGGGAGATGGGCAGGTGCCTGGGTGGTTGGTGGACGTGGAGACATGCTAGAGGATGGGGCAAGGACTGGGCTAGTGAGGAGGCTGTGGAATGGGCTGGTGGGTGCTGGGAGCACCGCTGGGTGAGTAGCATGTGCTGGGCTCAGGCACCTGCACACGAATCCTGTGTCCCTCTCACTGGCTTCAGAGCCCAGCAGGACAGCCTGGAGGAGGCTGAGCTGCTGGCGTTCGTCTGGAGCCCAGCTGAGACCGTGCAGCTTCCTGCCTGGTCTAGCTGCTCCCTCGTCCTTGCGGTTTTCAGTGTTGTTGACGGGGTATCACAGGCTGTGGCCTTTGTGGACCCTGTGACTACCGCCCACCAGGCTCAGCTGATCCATGACAGGAACACGGCCGCACATGCTTCTGCCGCCACCAAGCCGCAGGCCCCAGCGACGCCAGACAGGGTGCAGATGACATGGACGAAGGAGAAGCTGAGTGCCGAGAAGCACAAGAACAAAGACCACGGCTCGTCGGCCTTCAAGGACATCTTCATGAAGCCGTGAGTGTCCCCTGCTGTGAGGGAGCGTCCAGCTCAGTGAGAGGCCTGGGGCCAGGCTGCCCGGGAGGGTAGACGCCTAGTCTGTTGCCGGGTATGCAGCAGGCGCTGGAAGTCGGGTGTCAGAGGGAACGGGGGGCGCTCGGCCTTGCGGGTCCAGGGGCACTCGAGCGTGGAGCTGACCCCCAGGCCTCTAGCTGGGAGGCCTCCGGGCGGGCAGGCCCGGGGAGCTGTACCTGGGATTGTGCTGGGGCAGGAGCTCGGTCTGAAGTAACCTGACCTTGTGTTCTTCTCTCCCTGTAGAGAATGGGGAAGCCTGTAAGTCACCTCGTTAAGGAGCTTTAGTCTTGGCGCCTTGCATGTGCCACATGTGCACAGCGTGTGTGTGTCAGGCGTGCGTACACATGGCCCTACGTGAGCATGTGTGCCCTGCGTGTGTGTCCATGTCTCTGTGCATACATGCACGTGTGTGCCTGTGTCCTGTGTCAGTGTGCTCATGAGGCATGTGTCCATGTTTGTGCGTACCCAGGTGTGTACATATGTGTGCATGTGTTTGTGTGCACGTGTGTGCTTGTGTCCGTGTGCGCGCACTGGGTGTGTGTCCGTCTGTGAGCCCCCTGAGCCCGTGTGTCTGTGTGAATCCCGTGGTGCAAGCGTGTGCTCGAGCCCGTGTATGCATGAGCTTGCCTGGCTGCCCCGCCTAGTCCCTAGTTAGTCCTGCCCTCCTCTCCCCAGTGGCTCCCAGCATTTGCCCGTGCACTGTGCGGCGCCACCCGTCCAGGGGCCACGTGGCGGTGGGCAGTGCGCGTGCAGGGTCACAGCTGAGGTGCTGCCTCTTTGCTTCTCCCCGCGTGGCTCCCCCTGAGGCCCGTCCTCAGAGCCGGGAGCCGATGGAGATCCACCTCTGCCTGTCCGACCCCAGGCATCACCGTGGGCCCGGGTGGGGGTGCCTGGAGGGAGCACAGGGGCTGCACAGTGAGAGGGACGGGGTCCTGGACTCTACCTCGTCTGGGGCAGGCAGAAGCTTCTAGAAGGTGGCTAGGCCTCTGTGTAGCTCCGGTGCCTAGGTCAGCAGCTGTGGTAAGGGGCGGGACCTTCCCCATTTCCCTTGCAGGCGGCGGGCACGAGGCTCGGTGGCTGACCACCCCGACCAAAGCTGTATTCTGACCCACTTTTGTGACTGCCCCACCCCACCCACACCGGGTACTACTGGAGCCAGGTCTGGGTCTTGCTCCCCAGCCACCAGAAGGAGGGGAGGGGCCTGTGCTCGCCTCGCCTGGGCCAGGCTGAGCAGTCTGCACAGCGCCCTGCCTCCCCAGCCTCGGGCCTGTGTCTGTGTGTCTGTGCGTCCTGTGTGTCTGTGCGTCTGTCTGTGTGTGTTAAATGTCTGCCTACCCTGTGTCTGTGTGTCTACATGTCTGCCTACCCTGTGTCTGTGTGTCTACATGTCTGCCTACCCTGTATCTGTGTGTGTCTACATGTCTGCCTACCCTGTATCTGTGTGTGTCTACATGTCTGCCTACCCCTGTATCTGTGTGTGTCTACATGTCTGCCTACCCTGTATCTGTGTGTGTCTACATGTCTGCCTACCCTGTGTCTGTGTGTGTCTACATGTCTGCCTACCCTGTATCTGTGTGTCTACATGTCTGCCTACCCTGTGTCTGTGTCTACATGTCTGCCTACCCTGTATCTGTGTCTGTGTGTCTACATGTCTGCCTACCCTGTATCTGTGTCTGTGTGTCTACATGTCTGCCTACCCTGTATCTGTGTGTGTCTACATGTCTGCCTACCCTGTGTCTGTGTGTCTACATGTCTGCCTACCCTGTATCTGTGTCTGTGTGTCTACATGTCTGCCTACCCTGTATCTGTGTGTGTCTACATGTCTGCCTACCCTGTGTCTGTGTGTCTACATGTCTGCCTACCCTGTATCTGTGTCTGTGTGTCTACATGTCTGCCTCCCCTGTATCTGTGTGTCTACATGTCTGCCTACCCTGTATCTGTGTGTCTACATGTCTGCCTACCCTGTATCTGTGTGTCTACATGTCTGCCTACCTGTGTCTGTGTCTACATGTCTGCCTACCCTGTATCTGTGTCTACATGTCTGCCTACCCTGTGTCTGTGTGTCTACATGTCTGCCTACCCTGTATGTGTGTCTTTGTGTCTACGTGTCTGCCTACCCTGTGTCTGTGTCTACATGTCTGCCTACCCTGTGTGTGTGTGTCTGTGTGTCTACATGTCTGCCTACCCTCTGTGTGTCTGTGTCTGTGCATCCTCCTGCCTCCCCTGTATCTGAAGGGCTCTGTGCCCAGCTGCCGTGTGTGTTGCCTGGAGTGACCCTGACTGGCCACTCTGCTGGCCTCAGCCTTGGGTCTCTGAGCAGCATGTGCACCTGCCTGGGCTGGGACATGCGGGCCTGTGTGTGTGGAACTTGCTGTGGCAGCGCCTGGGGACCAGGTGTGCCGCGATAGTGACCCTGTGAGCAGTTTCCAGTGTTGGGAACCGAGAGTCTTGGCCGTGGAGCTGGGGGTCCCCAGGACACAGGAGTGGCCACGTGCCTTGCCTGCAGGTGCCTTACTTGGGCACCCCAAGCCCCAGCGCCGACCCGCTGCCAGCTTCCTGCTGCCCGCCTGTGCCTGTCTGTCCATGTTCGCCTGCCAGCAACGCCACTGCCTGTGTCTGCTGGCCCCGTGGCTGAGCTGGAACCCTGGGGTCCCCTGTGGAGCCTCTGGCTGTGACCCTGCCTGGATCCTGCTCTCAGGCCCTGCGGAGGGTGCGGGAGCAGCTTGGGTTCAGGCGTGGCCGGCCAGGGACAGCGGGGCCGGGAACCCTGGTGACCCTTGTATCTGGCAGGAACCAGTCCAACGTGAGGAGGATGCACACGGCTGTGAAGCTCAATGACGTCGTCCTCAACAAGTCGCAGGACGCCGCATCTGGTCCTGCTCAACATGCCCGGGCCCCCCGCAACCGGCAGGGTGGCGAGAACTGTATCCTCTACGGTCCCCGCAGGCACGGGCCCCTCTGCTCCGGGGCCTGTGACCCGTCCAGGAGGGCTCCCAGGATGCTTGTGTGTGGGCTGGGCTACCCCAGCAGAGCGCCCGAAGGGGCTCACCCAGGACACGGCACTGGGCAGGCCTATCCTGTGTCCACCCTGCCTGCTGTTTGCCCACCGGGCGTGGCCTGGGGCGCCCCCTCTCTGTCACGTCAGTCTGGTTCGCTCCTGTCCCAGCAGCGGGAGGGTGCGTGCCTGTTGTGGGCTCAGGGACCACCGGTCAGGGTCATCCTGGGCCCCGTCTCCCCGTCTTCCCAGAAACAGGTGTGGCCTTAACTGCCCCCCAGATATGGAATTTCTCGAGGTCCTGACCGAGGGGCTCAACCGGTGCTCCTGGTGAGGGGCAGTGGCCGGGAGGTGATCACCATCTACTCCTAAATGCCCCACAGTGCCCTGCGGTCCAGCCAGCCAGGCCCGGGGCATCCTCAAGACTGGACTCATCACGCCCCAGGGCTCCTCGAGGTGACCCAGGACATAGCCACCTCCTGACCACACAGTGACCAGCCACACCGCCACTTGCCACAGCAGCCACGCCAGTCACGCTCTAGAAACCCTTCCCCAGCCCGACCTACGGGTCCTGTGGTGCGCTCGGCCCCACCGTCCAGGCTTCCACGAGGGACCACTCGACTGACCAGCCCAGACAGTCTGTGTGAAGGAGACATGGGCAGGACTGACCTGGGTCCCCACTTAGCCTCACGTGTCTGCAAGTGCCGGCCCGTGAGAGCCCAGTGCCCTTTCCCAGCTCTGGGCTCCAGGGTCACCTCACAGACACGGGAAGGGACTGACCGTTTGGGAAGGGCTGGTTCTTGCCTCCCCTGGGGCTCCATGAGCAGGCTCCTGGCAGCTCCCCACGGGCCCCCTTCGTCCTCACTTGCACTGACTCCCTGGCCTGCTTGGGCCACGGTGAGAATGAGGCCTTGGCTGCACCTCCTGGGCCCGGGACAGTGCCCGCTGTGAGGGAGACTCCCTGGACTCTGCACTTTACTCGGCCCCTGCTTGCTGGGGCGAGATGCCCTGAGGACGCTGGGTTCCCCCTCCCCGTGCCCCGCACTCACTTATTTATTGAACTGCCCAGGCAGGAGACCCCAGCGCCCAGGCACGGCTCCCGGGCTGCAGCCCACGCCGGCCTGCTTGGGCCCTGGCTCTCCTCCCACGCGCCTGCAGCCCCTGGCTCGCCCTGGATCCCCACCAGAGTGGGCCAGCACCCAGTGAGGTTGCTGCTTCGTCTCGGTCCGTCCCTGCCAACAGGGGCCCTCTGCTCTTTGTAGCTGATGCGTCTTTGTATGATTTTTAGTAGAATAAAAATTGTCCGGCACCTGCCTGTGCTTTTGAGAATGTCCAGCATTGCCGGAGAGGCGTGGAGAGGAGGGTTTGGGCTGAGGGAGATGGAGGCAGCTGGGCTGTCGTGGGAGAGCTGGGGAAGGGGCCGGGCCTCCGGAAACAGGCTGGCGCCTGCTGCCCAGTGGGCACGGCTGGACATGAGGCTCCAGGTGCCCTGGCTGGCACTGCCTGGTGATGCTGGTGTGTAGGTGGACGGCAGGGCACCTGCCTGCGTCCTGTTTGGCTCCCCACCACGGGCAGTGCCTTCTCTCCCCTTGCTGGCCTGCCCTGGGCTGGCCAAACCCTGGAGCTTGGACCCTGCCCAGTCTCCTGAACCTGTTGGAACCTCCTGGCCACTCCCGAGGGTGTGCAGGGAAGGTGTTGGGGGGTCTTGTGGGAGGTACCGGGACCCTTGTGGGGGGCCTGACCCAGCCTTTCCCCAGCATTGCTCTCTCTAGCCGTCTGCTGTGCCTGTGGCCCTGGTGGACAGAAGCAGAGGAGCCCAGACCTGGACAGGGCTCCGCATGAGCCATCCTGGCACCGCAATGCAGAACCTTCCGGAACTTTCGGTCCAGCGGGATCCGGCTTGGGCCACTTGTCCGCGGCTCTGAAAGGGGCCTTTGTAGAGACAGGCTTTGGCAAAGGAGCGCTGGCAGGGGAGGCCGCTCCCAGGTGAGGGCGGAGGTCAGCAAATATTTGCCTTGGGCCCCCACCTCCAGGCACGGCGTCAGGGCAGGGCAGAGGTCGAGGGGGCGGTCCAGCCGGGCCCAACAGTCCACGGTTCTCTTGGAGGGGGTGGAGCCTCCGCAGTTCCCTGAGGCAGCCCCCTAGTCTGCACTGCCCCCTGGTGGGGCGTTCCGGCAAGGCAGCTGCCGCACCTGGGCAGGCGCTGGAGGAAACCTGCCCGGGCACGGCTTGTGCACACAGCCGCAGAGGTCTGAGGCCTCGGGCTGCTGCTCCTGCTCTGGGCTGGGCCCCCGGGGCCCTGCAGGAAGCTCCTGGTGCGGCCCGTGTCTCCATCAGCCCCACGTGTTGCCCCCACAAAAGCGTAACTCGGGCTGACGCTGATTTTCAGCACGGCCACATCGGAGTGAGAGAACGAGAAGAACACTCTGGCTTCAGTGCCATGGCAGAGATGGCTTCCTCCTGCCTCTGCTGCTTGTGGGACTCAAGGGCCACCCACACAAGGCGCCAGGGATCAAGCCCGGCCACCTGCTTGCAACCCATCTCCCTGGCCCAGAATGAGAATATTCTGAAGAAAGCGTTAATTCCCCAAGCTCTGGAAAAGACCGCACGTTCTTTAATAAACACACACGAGAGCGAAGCCGGGCAGCAGCTCCGAGACCTGGCCGAGACCCGCAGCCTCCCTTAGGAAACCTCCACGTGGAGCTGGCCACCAGCTCAGCAGCACTGCCCACAGCCACAACGCCGGAAACTTGCAAGGACGCGATTCTCTGCAGAGACCCTAGAGCGGCGGGGCAGAGTCCTGAGGACCCACACTGTGGGGGCCCGTGGGGATGGGGCTGCCACACCCCATAGCAGGCCACTACGTCACGCAGGATGCCAGCTGCTGCTTCTCCTCAAACTGCTTGTCCACTGCCAGCGAGAGGGCCTGGAGGAAGCCCTCGATAGTGACCGTGGGGGCCTGGAAGGAAGGACAGCAGGCGGGCAGTTATCTCAGGGCCGACAGCCGCCCCACCAGGCGCTGGGCTGGACCAGGACAGCCGGGCTCACCTGGATGTACAGGGCATGGGCCAGGAAAGGCAGCTTCCGCAGGTCACGGCCACTGAGGCCCTCGCTCTTCCTGTGGGCAGGAGACGCATTGGGCCCGTGTGCCCTACCCCAGGCCTCTCCTTCCCCAAGCCCACTCCCCACCTGGGGCTCCCGACAGTGCCCACAGGGTGCAGCCCCGCTCCCGCCGCCCAGAGCCAATGGGTCAGCCCCAGCAGCCCTGGGCGCCCGCCTCTCCAGTCCGGGCTCCTGTGGCAGGACGCCACGCCCCCAGAGCGTCCACGCCCCTTCTGCCATTGTGCCAGCCTCTGCAGCTGACCGCCACACCTCGCCTGCCCCCGGCTCCTGTGGCAGGACGCCGCGTCCCCAGAGCGCCCACGCCCCCTTCTGCCCGCAGCTGACCAGCCACACCTCCGCCTGCCCCGGCTCCTGTGGCAGGACGCCGCGTCCCCAGAGCGTCCACGCCCCCTTCTGCCCCGCAGCTGACCGGCCACACCTCGCCTGCCCCGGCTCCTGTGGCAGGACACCACGCCCCAGAGCATCCACGCCCCCTTCTGCCCCGCAGCTGACCGCCACACCTCGCCTGCCCCGGCTCCTGTGGCGGGACACCGCGCTCCCAGAGCATCCACGCCCTCCTTCTGCCCCGCAGCTGACCGCCACACCTCGCCTGCCCTGGCTCCTGTGGCAGGACACCGCGCCCCAGAGCATCCACGCCCCTTCTGCCCCGCAGCTGACCGGCCACACCTCGCCTGCCCCGCTCCTGTGGCAGGACGCCGCGCCCAGAGCGTCCACGCCCCCTTCTGCCCTGCAGCTGACCGCCGCACCTGGAGATGTCGGCTGAGCAGCAGGCTCAGTCGGGACACGTTGTTCTCGATGAAGCCGATCATCTCCAGCTCCCGCAGCGCCAGCAGCTGTTGCCGTGGGTAGATGATCTGGCACTGGGGCGGGGGTCAGTCACCACAGGGCAGCACCCGCCGCCAGGCAGAGCAGGCCCATCACAACTCCCTCCGCCTGAGCCTGTAGCTGGGCCTGCTGGGCCGCACCTTCATGAGCTCCTCCAGACACGAGAGGTAGATCTTGAAGATGGCAGAGGCTGAGGGCGGCCCAATGTACTGCCTGATGTCTGCGCGGTCCACGAAGGCCAGGTCGATCTTCTCGGTGATGTTGGAGGTGGTCAGGATCACCACATTGGAGTGTCTGGAGGGCGGGCAGATCAGACTGCGCCCCCACCTACTCACCCACCTGACCACCAGGTGCCCGCCCTCGCCCGGCATCCCCAAAGCAGACTCTCGGGCGCCGCAGGGAAAGGCCGCACCTCTGGATTTGGTCAATCTGGGTCAGGACTGCGTTGACCACGCGGATAGCATCGGAGGGCTCTGCACTCGCCCTGCTGGCACTGCGGGCAGCAGTGAGGCTCTCCACCTGCAGGGCAGCGGGCACGGTGAGACGCCCATGCCCGCCGCGGGAGTGCATGCCCTGTGCCTGAGCCCAAGGGAGTGTCCACAAGCGCACGCACGAGTGTGCCTGTGAATGCTCGCGCGTTCCTTCACACATCTGAACACGTGCCGTGTGTGTTCCTTCACACATCTGAACACGTGCCGTGTGTGTTCCTTCACACATCTGAACACGTGCCGCGTGTGTTCCTTCACACATCTGAACACGCGCCGTGTGTGCTCCTTCACACATCTGAACACGTGCCGTGTGTGTTCCTTCACACATCTGAACACGTGCCGTGTGTGTGTGTGTGTGTGCGTGCGCTAAGTGTGCGGCGCCCCGTGGGTCCCACCTCGTCAATGAGCACAAACACCAGCCCGTCCTTGTCGTCAATCATGTCCTGAATCTTCTGGAACATCTTGGTCACCAGCTTGCCGCTCTGGAGGGGACACAGGGCTCAGGGGCGGCACAGAGCTCCTCGCGCCCAGCGCCCCTGGCTCCACAAAAGGCCTGTTGGGGCCACTTCTGGGATGCCCTGCTCTCCCTGCAGACCGCGGCAGGTCAGCCTGGCACACGTGCCGGGGGCACTGGGGCACAATCTTCCACAGCACAGGAAGCGCCCAGCAGGCCACGCGTGCTCTTCCCCCAGCTCCCGGGCCCTCCTGGGCGGCCTCACCTCTGAGAACCACTTGGAGAACAGGCTGTGGCTGTTGATCTCGATCAGCTGCCCGTATCGGAACCTGCGGGACACGGGCCACGTTCTGTCCACCCCCAACCCAGCCACAGAAGCAGGGAAGGACGCTGGGCCCAGATGGTCCCTCAGCCTGGCCAGTGGCTAACGTAGGACCAGGATCCAGGTGTGGCTCCCGCCCAAGCGGAATCAAGCCCGCAAGCTCTGCACCTCAGGCGCTTGCATCCCATAAACCTCCCGACCGAGACAAACGGTGGCCCCAGCCTAGTGCTCAGCATGGGACGGGGAGGGGGTGGCCGCACCCTGCACCAGGACGGTGGCGCCGAGCGAGTCTGGGAGGGGTGACACGGGACACAGACCCACAGCCAGACCCAAGGCAGGGAGGCTGGGGCCGAGCCCTTGAGCTGGAACCGTGCCCACGCCCGGCTTTCTGCTTCATCCAAGCAAGGCCACTGTGAATACAGGGGGCGAGGAGCCCACAGCGCGCGCCCAGAAATCCAGAATGTCCCAGAAAGCGGCGGCCGGGGTCTCCGGAGCACCCGCAGTGAACAGCCCTGCCCAAGGCTCCTGGACTCCTAGCTGAGCGTGTTCTCTGCGCTGGCGTGGACTGCTGGTCCTCCGGAAAGGCCACGGGAGGCAGAAGCCAGAACCTCACAGCCTGGGGAGCCCTGGACCCCACACTGGGCTGGCACCGGGCAAAATGTTCTGCTCAGCGGGACCCTCACCCATCCCTAGCACACCGGGGGGGGGCGGCAGGTCACATGGCACCCAGGGAAAGGGGCAGGCACCGAGTGGGCAGGGGCCAACGGCGGCCGGTGTGACACGCAGACAGAGCCAAGAGGGCGCGTGCTGGCACCCTGCCGCCACTTACCTGCCGGAGAGCCGAATGCTCAGCTTCTGGGCCAGAGCTTTGCACAGCGACGTCTTCCCTGTCCCGGGGGCCTGGAACGGCCACGGGGAGGCCGGAGGGGCCAGTGTGACAGGCGACCCCCGCATCACCCCCGCCTTGCTGGTGAGCCCCGGCCCAGAGCCAGCCCTACCGTGCAGCAGCACCACGCGGTTCCAGGACACCAGGTTGCTGTCCACCTTCTTGTCTGAGAACAGCAGAGTCGTCATCATGTAGTCCAGGAGCTGAGTGGGGACAGGGCACTGTAGCAGACGACTGGGGCGGAACGGGGAGGGAGGCGGGAGTGTGGGCAGGGACAAGGCCACCACGGCGGCCTGGTTACGGCCAGAACCCGGTGGAAAACGCCGGACACCCAGCACAGGTAGGTCTGAGAGCGCTCAGGGGAGCAGAAACACAACTTTCCCTGGAGTCGCCCTTCTGGGCCCCCGACTCACTATGCAGGACAGAGTCCAGGACGGCCCCGGAGGGTGGTCTCCGTGCACCCGCCAAGGGGCTGGGGATGGGGCAGCAACTCACGTGAGACTTGATCTCTGCGTACACAAGGCTGTCCCAGAGCCCGTGGAACTCAGCTGTGGGGCGAGAGCAGGACATGGGGCAGGTGAGAGCCTGTGAGCAGTCCCGCCTAAGGCCCAAGAACAAGCACCACAACTGCCTCTGAGCTCTCAGCAGTGGGGGCTGTTCTCTGGAGGAGCCCGCTGAGGCCTGACACCACACACACACACACACACACACACACACACACACACACACACACACACACCCCACACACACACACACACACACACACACACACAGCCTGGGGCGGCCCGCACCTGCCGGCAGCACCCAGTGGTTGGCGGCAACGATGCTCTCGGCCTCCTCCTCCAGGTTCTCGCTGTTTGGGCCGTCCTCGTTCAGCTGGAAGACGTGCAGGGTCACAGTGCAGGCGCTCAGGTCGATGGGCTGCGGCGGGAGAACGGAGTGCTGGAGGTCGGCCAGACCCGCTGTTCAGAAGGACCAGCGCAGCTCCTGGCCACCGGCAGCCGCAGCAGAGGCAGGCAGCACGGCTGTGGCCAGCAGGCTCTGGGTGGCCTCGGGATGCTGCTGCCCCTGTTCTCTGCCTGCAGCAGGCGGCACAGCTCCCCCTCCCCGTCGAGCCAGGTGGCACATCCCAGCTACTTCCCTGGCGCTGGCAGGCAGGGAGCAGGCCGGGCATAAGCTGTGCACACAGACAGCCTGGGTCCGCCCCTGGCACTGCGGCTGATCTCAGGGCTGCTCCCAGCGCCGACCCGGCCCAGAGTGCGGCCAGACACCAACTCCAGACACCCTGAGAAAGGCAGAGAGCTGAAAAGCCGAGCCCCCTCCGGGCAGAGGCGAGCCGCAGGAAACAGCTTCTGTCCCCACAACTTGTATTGCCGTGGGGCACACGCAGCTGCGCCACGGATGACTCCGGCAAGCCCAGAGGAACCACACAAGCTGCCCGGGACTAAGGCGCCAGCTGCGCAAAGGTACCCACCCAGCAGAGACAAGCTGCCGAGGCGGCAACGCCTCCAGCCACGCGGAGCCCTGCTCTCTGGGCCTGGCCCCAAGCCTGATGCCCACCGTGGGGCCAGCTCCTGAGAGTGGCCGCGTTACCTGCGGGTCTTTCGCCTTCAGCTCCGTGTCCACGATGGCCACTGATTGCACGTTCCTGCTCAGGAAAGGGTCGTCAAACTCGGTCCAGGAGTAGTCCCCGAACACGATGTTGTGTCTGCCCAGCAACTTGCGAACGCTCTGCCTGATGTCCTCCTTCCTGGCGGTGCTGCGGCCCACACGGAGCACAAGGGTCAGGGCCGGGTGCGCCGGGCCCTCGGCTGCGTGCGGGTGGGTGCAAAGGCGGGGGCGCGGGCGGGGGGCGCGGGCGGGGGGCGGGGGCGGGGGCGGGGGGGGGGCGCGGGCGGGGGCGGGGGGGCGGGGGAGCGCGGGCGGGGGGCGGGGCCGGGGGGCAGCCGGAGCGGGCGGGGCCGGGGGGCAGCCGGAGCGGGCGGGGGCAGCCGGGGGCAGCCGGGGCGGCGGGGCGGGCCCAGCTCACCTGCCCGCGCGCTGGTGCACCTCCACGTGCACGGCGGGCGTGTCGCTCACGCAGGGCAGCGCCTGCTTCAGCTCGCCCACCGCCTCGTCCATGGCGCCGTCGGGCAGCAGGGACGCGGCCACAGCTGCCAGCCCCGCCACTCAAACCTGCCGCGCTCCCCGACCCGGAACAGCTCGCGGCCGCGGCGGGGGCACTTCCGGCCGCGAACCAGCCACTTCCGGCGGCGGCAGAACCACTTCCGGCGCGCTGCGCCCTCGGCGGAAAAGCGGGCGCGGGAGGAGGCAGCGGCGGCAACAGGGATCCGGCCGCGCCATGGGCAAGAAGCACAAGAAGCACAAGGCCGAATGGCGCTCGTCCTACGACGGTGGGACCCGGGCGGGGGCGCGCGGTCACCTCTGGACCCCACGGCCGTCGCCGCTGGGCGGGACAGTGGGGTCTCCGCGAGCTGAGAGCGGGGCGGGGCCTCTGCGCGGGGGCGGGGGCCTCTGCGCGGGGGCGGGGCCTCTGCGCGGGGGCGGGGCCTCTGCACGCAGGGGCGGGGCTTGGCGGCGGGGCGGGACCGCTCGCACGCTGGGCGGGGCCTGGCGGCGGGGCGGACCCTCCTGCCCGCCGGGGCAGAGCCTGACGGCGGGGGCGGAGTCAGACGGTGGGGGCGGGGCCTCCCGCTCTCCAGGGGCGGGGCCTGACAACGGGTCCTCCTGCAGGCTGGGGAGAATTTTTTTTTTTTTGCTTTGCTTTTTTGGGTCCACCCGGCGGTGCTCACTGGTTATTCCTGGCTCTGCACTCAGGACTTACTCCTGGCGATGCTCAGGGACCAGATGGGATGCCGAGGATCGACCCCGGCAGCCGAATGCCAGGCACACGCCCCCACTGTATTGTTGCTGAGCCCCGCCCCTGGGGGCTTTGATGGAACCTGGGACTGAACTGGGTTAGGGCTCCAGGACAGCTTCTGTGTCTCCGTCGCCAGATTACCCAGACAAGCCCCTGGAGAAGCCACTGAAGCTGGTGCTGAAGGTCGGGGGCAGCGAGGTCACAGAGCTGTCGGGCTCAGGCCACGACTCCAGCTACTATGACGATCGCTCCGACCACGGCGCGAGCGCCACCGGGAGAAGAAGAAGAAGAAGAAGAAGAAGGCGGAGAAGGAGAAGCACCTGGACGACGGAGCGGAGGAAGCGCAAGGTGGGGCTGGGGTCGGAGGGGGCGGTGCTGCCGCAGCCCGTCAGGCAGGTGCCCACCACCTCTGTGCAGGAGGAGCGCAAGCGCCAGCGGAGAAGGAACCCGCGGGGACTCGGAGGCGGAAGCCGCCGTATTTGAGCCGGCAAGAAGGTGGAGGTGGAGCCGCCCCAGACCCGGCCCATCAGAGCCTGCCGCACTCAGCCAGGTGATGCAGCGGGGAGGAGAAGCATGTCGGGGCACAGACAGGGGCCAGGCGGCGTGTTCGGGGGGCTCAGCTGTATGTCCGGGGCGTACGGGAAACAAGTGTCCAGTGCAGATGTGTGCCCTGGGGGTGTAGGCGCATGTGCGGGGAGTACAGGACGCCTGTGTCCAGGGGGTGCAGACACGTGCCGCACTGGCTCCTCCTGCCCTGGGCTGTCCCTCGGATGTGGGCAGCACCCGGCCTTGTGTCCGTCTGAGCTCCGGCTGCCCAGGGCACTCCTCTGTGCCCCCAGCCTGTCTCTGGGTGGAAAAGCTCCCCCACATTGCTGCGGGGACCCTGGGCTCTGGGTCCTCTCTTGGCCGTGAGTGTTTTGGTCTGGGCTGCTACTGGAGAGTCAGTGCGTGACTGCCTGGGGGACCGGCCTTTGCTGGAAAGGGGAAGGGCCCGGGGGGCTGCACACTCGTGGGCCTGTCCCGGCAGGGAGAATGTCTGCATGCCCAGGTGGTAGCCCCACGCTCTGCACCAGGGTCTTGTCCTGGGTAGGGGCTCCTCCCTCACCAGCCGGAACAGGCTGGGCAGAGTGGACCTCGAGGGCCGTGAGGCGGGCACCGGGCGGGCCGCGTCCTGCTGCCGTGCTGGGTGCAGAGCAGAGGCCTGAGAGAGCCTCCTGGCCCGTGCTGGGTGCAGAGCAGAGGCCTGAGAGAGCCTCCTGGCCGCGCTGGGTGCAGAGCAGAGGCCTGAGAGAGCCTCCTGGCCGCGCTGGGCTGGTTGTTGCCGCTGCAGCCGAGAGCGAGACGTCGCCGATTCAGCGCCTGCTGGAGCACTTCCTCCGCCAGCTACAAAGGTGCGTGGGGCGTGCGGGCTGTCAGGTGGGCAGGGAGCACCCGCGCCCCGGCACAGGGTCCGAGAAGTGGGTGTGGGCTCCTGCTGGGAGCAGGGAACGTTGCCACGCCGCTGCAGTTCCGAACGTTCCTCTGATGTCCATCGTACTGGCCTCGCGTCCTGCCAGCTGGGGCATCTCTCCGGGCCTGGGCTTCACACTTCCCGCCCTCCACCGGGACGCCTCTGTTTGCAGGAAAGATCCTCACGGGTTTTTTGCTTTTCCTGTCACGGACGCCATCGCCCCTGGCTACTCCATGATAATAAAGCACCCCATGGACTTTGGCACCATGAAGGACAAGATCGTCGCGAACGAGTACAAGTCAGTGACGGAGTTTAAGGTAACCGACCGCCCTCGGGCTGCGGGGCTGAGGGCTCGCTGCGACCCCAGGGTCCAGGCTGCTCGGCTGGGTCCACTCTAGGCCTGATGCAGCAGCAAAGAGCACGTGTGGTGCCACGAGAGCCGGGGCAGCTCGGACGCCCACTGGGAATCGTTTCCGGCTCTCGGCTCCTGGCCGTCCTGGGGCTTTGCCGGCTTTCCCATTTTTTGTTTCGTTGTTTCTTTTTGGGGGCTGTGGCTGCAGGAAAGCTCTGCGCCCATCGAGCCCCTTCCTGTCCTGGGGTCCCGTGGAAGCTGTGCCGTTGCACGTTCCTTCCCTGTGTCCTGCAGGGGGACAGGGCACGCTGCCGGGACCTGCAGTGCCCTCAGACACTCCAGCCTTGTGGTCAGGTCGACTGTCTTGGGAGGTGTCTGAGCCCCAGGGCGCCAGTACGGCCGCCCGGCCAGGCAGTACGTCACCTGGTACCCGGACACGTCTGATTCACGCAGCTGTGGGGTCATTGGGCGGACGGCAAAATACCCAGAAGTGTCGGACTCTGTTTTTCCCTGCGTTTCTGAGACCTAGGAGGGTAAAGCGCTGGGTCTGGGAGCCAGGCGTGGTCTCCCAGGGAGCGTGTAGCTTGTCCGGACTACTCGGAAGTGAAATCGCGAGAACTCTTGCAGGTCAGGCTTGCGTTTAGCGGCTGCAGCCTTGGCGTGAGTTCTCCCGGGGAGGCGCGGTGGTCTGTTGACCGTTCACACGAAACCCAGCCCCCCAGCACCCTGGGGCTCCCGATGGACACTTGGACTTGGACAGCCTTCGCTTTCGGGGTTTTGAGAAGGCCAGTGGGGCGAGGCTCCTGGTCTCCCTGCTCACACTAGGCAAACCCGTTTCCAGGCCGACTTCAAGCTGATGTGCGACAACGCCATGACCTACAACAGGCCCGACACCGTGTACTATAAGCTGGCCAAGAAGATTCTGCACGGCTTCAAGATGATGAGCAGAGTAAGGGCCTGTGTGGGGCCGGCGCTCGCGAGCACGTGCCCTGCCTGCACAAACTCAGCAACACGCTTCATCCATCACCCGGCCTCGGTGTAGACCCCTGGGCTCTAGGGCGGGTACCTGGCCACCTTCCCGCGCCCCATTGCGGAACCTTGTCCAGGACTGCCCTGCCCTCCCTCCCCTGCCCCACCCTGCCCCTCCGCCGCCCTGCCCTGCCCAGCCTGTCCACCTTGCCCTGTCCACCCTGCCTTGCCCAGCCCCTCTTACCCAGCCCCGCCTGCCCTGTTTGAGCCCTGCCCTACCTAGCCTGCCCAGCCCTGCCCTGCCCTGCCCAGCCTGTCCACCCTGCCCTGCCCACCCTGCCCTGCCCAGCCTGTCCACCCTGCCCTGTCCACCCTGCCCTGCCCACCCTGCCCTGCCCAGCCTGTCCACCCTGCCTTGCCCACCCTGCCCCACCCTGCCTGCCCTGCCCACCCTGCCCTGCCCAGCCTGTCCACCCTGCCTTGCCCACCTGCCCCACCCTGCCTGCCCTGCCTACCCTGCCCTGCCCAGCCTGTCCATCCTGCCTTGCCCACCCTGCCCCCCAGCCTGCCCCAGCCCCAGCTGAGGCTTTTCCCTTCGGCATGGAACGTTCCGGATCTGGGAGCTTGTGCCCAGCTTCAGGGTTTGTTCAGTGCAGCCTTGCTGTTTCCTGCTGTTTCCCGGGCTGCCCGAGGGCTGCCCAGATGCCCCCTGACCTGGCTGCATCTGCGCCCCTAGCCCACCCGCTGCCCCGCTCTGCCCACTGCCAGCCCCTGAGTGGGCCTCACCTCTTCCGACTGCATGCGGTGGTCAGCTGGAGGCCGGGGCTTGGCCATGCCCATCCATCATCGCCACGGCACCGGCTGGAGGAGGGGCCAACCCCGCGCTCTGTCCTTTCTGGTTCTAGGAGCGGCTGTTAGCTCTGAAGCGCAGCATGTCGTTCATGCAGGCCATGGATTTCTCTCAGCAGGCAGCGCTTCTGGGCAGCGAGGACACGGCTGTGGAGGAGCCTGTGCCGAGTTGTCCCCGTGCAAGTAGAAGCTGCCAGGAAGTCCAAAAGGCCGAGTAGAGAAGTGACCAGGTAAAGGCCGGCCTGCTGGGCCGCCGGGCAGAAGTGACCAGGTAAAGGCCGGCCTGCTGGGCGCCGGGCAGTCAGGCAGCCTGTGCGCAGCTCTCCACGGAACGCCAGTGTAACCCTTGTGTGCGCGCGGGCGTGCACAGGTACATGTGAAGCCACACGTGCATAGACCAAGGGTGCAAGCATACACGCACACGCATAGAGACACATGGGTACAGGCATACCCACCCCGTGTTAGATGGATGCAGGCACACACGTGTTGGATGCAGGCACACACATGGGATGTAGACACAGTGCACTCCAGATGTTGAGTGGATGCAGGCACATGTGTTGGATGCAGGCACACGCACACACATGTTGGATGCAGACACGTGTTAGGTGTGAGCACACGCAGCGTGTTGGATGAAGACACGTTAGATGGATGCAGTCGCGCGTTAGATGTGGTAGGTGTTGGATGGATGCAGGTACACGCACACGTTAGATGGGTGCAGGCGTGTTCGATGATGCAGGCACACGCACGTGTTACATGGATGAAGACATGTTGGATGCAGTCACGTTAGTTGTGGCACGTGTTACATGGATGCAGCACACGTGTATGTGTGTACCGCAACACGCAGCGCATCGACGTGCCGTGGGCCTGGTCGCCGAGGGCGCTGAGCCCATGCCCCTGCCTGTACCGCAGGAGGGGACGTGCCTGTGGGAGCCCTGGAGTCTCGCCCTGCTGGGCTGCTGTCGCGCTGACCGCCGCCCGGGAGAGCTGGCCGTGCGGGCAGCCGCTCCTGGCGCTGTGCAGCCTCTGACCGCCGCCCCCACCCTGCTCCTGAGTGCGAAAGGGGCTTCTCAGTGGGCCTGGGATCCCCAGGCCTCCCGCAGCGCCGGGAAGGGCGTCCACTGCTTCCAGAACCTTCTCGGGAGAGGTCGGGCTTGCTTGGGTGCTGCCTTGAGGCCCACGCTGGGGACTCCTGCGTCCCTGCTCGGTCACCGGCCAGGACAGGGGGCTGGCCCTACCCATGATGCCCGTCCCTCCACAGCTCCATATTCGAGCCAGAGGGGAGCGCCTGCAGCCTGACAGACAGCACCGCTGAGGAACACGTGCTGGCCCTGGCCGAGCACGCGGCCGACGGCTCGTGGACCGGGTCCACCGCTTCCTCCCAGGTGGCAAGGTACGGACCGAGTGCGGGCACTCTGCAGCCGGGCGCGGAGCCTGGACCGCAGTGCGGGCACTCTGCAGCCGGGCGCCGAGCCTGGACCGCAGTGCGGGCACTCTGCAGCCGGGCACGGAGCCTGGACCGCAGTGCGGGGCACTCTGCAGCCGGGCGCGAGCCTGGACCGCGGGCACTCTGCAGCCGGCGCGGAGCCTGGACCGCAGTGCGGGCACTCTGCAGCCGGGCGCCGGAGCCTGGACCGCAGTGCGGGCACTCTGCAGCCGGGCGCCGGGCCTGGACCGCAGTGCGGGCACTCTGCAGCCGGGCGCCGGAGCCTGGACCGCAGTTGCGGGCACTCTGCAGCCGGGCGCCCGAGCCTGGACCGCAGTGCGGGCACTCTGCAGCCGGGCGCCCCGAGCCTCGACCGCAGTGCGGGCACTCTGCAGCCGGGCGGCGCGGCTCGAGCGAGTGCGGGCACTCTGCAGCCGGGCGCCCGGACCCTGGACCACAGTGCGGGCACTCTGCAGCTGGGCGCCCAGAGCCTGGACCGCAGAGCGGGCACTCTGCAGCTGGGCGCGGAGCCTGGACCGCAGAGCGGGCACTCTGCAGCTGGGCGCCCAGAGCCTGGACCGCAGAGCGGGCACTCTGCAGCCGGGCGCGGAGCCTGGACCGCAGAGCGGGCACTCTGCAGCTGGGCGCGGGGGTGCCTGGCCCAGCGCCTCCAGCCCCGCTGTGCAGCTCCGTCCCCAGGAGTGACCTTGCCCGTTCTCTGCCCTGGACCCAGCCGAGCCCGATGATGGGCCCTCCGGTAGTCTGTCTGGGGGGACAGCTGATGGCAGCGCCACCCCGCCCCCTTGCCCTTCCTGCTGCCGTGGGGCTGTTTCGGGGGTGTGCTTCAGCACCCAGCGCCTGACCCCATCCCTGTCCTGGCCTACTCCCGCCTGCCTGCATGGCTGTGGGCACCGGCTGTCCCCAGGCCCCTCTGGCGGCGTCTAGGGCTCCTGCGTGTGGAGCTGCCTCCAGAGGGCGCTGTGCTCTTGCAGATGGGCTACCTGCGGCGCAGCGGTGACGGCAGCCTGGTCTACAGTGTGGTCAACTCTGCCCAGCCCGACGCCGACGGTGGGCACCCTCCCTGGCTGGGCACGCCAAGGGGAGCGTCACATCTAGGGCAGACACCGAGGGCACGCTTCTGGGGGGCTGGTCGGCCCAGGGCTGGGCTCTGGGTCAGCCCACCCTGATTCTGAGGAGCCAGGCCAGCCCAGAGCACCAAGAGGCACCCAGC
Source organism: Cryptotis parvus (assembly GCA_021461705.1). Classification (NCBI taxonomy): domain Eukaryota; kingdom Metazoa; phylum Chordata; class Mammalia; order Eulipotyphla; family Soricidae; genus Cryptotis; species Cryptotis parvus. The sequence continues at coordinate 317,368 of JAJIBD010021385.1, read as the reverse complement.
AGCCCGTCACTGGGCGTCCACAGGCGCCCTGGCCCCGCTGGCTCGTTGCTGGTCTCAGGGACTGTCCCTTGAGGACCCGCCCCGAGCCTCAAGTGGGGAGGCCGCGCTCCTGTGGGTGACGGGTTTGCCCCCCCGGCTACGCACCTCCTTTGGCCCGTGCCTGTGCTGGCAGGATTTTGGGCTCCAGCCAGGCGAGTCCTCGGGTCCGCTGTGGGGCCGGGCCTGGGCGGCTCCTGGGAGGGTGCCCCCGAGACGTGAGCAGTGCCGGGGGGGTGGAGCCGGCATTCACGCTGACCTCTCCCCTCCCTGCCTGGCCTTGCAGAGGAGGAAACACACCCTGTGGACCTGAGTTCACTGTCCAGCAAGCTGCTGCCCGGCTTCACCACCCTGGGCTTCAAGGATGACCGGCGCAGCAAAGGTGAGCATCCGCACACGGCCGCTGCGGGGGGGGCAGCGTCCCAGGAAGCCAGGTGCCCCCAGGGGGGGCCCAATGGGAGGGTCCCAGAGAGCTGCGAGGGCCGGGGAGGTTGTCCCAGGGCCGAGGTCTCACTCAGCCTGTACTTTGCGCTTTGCTTCAGAGAGTCTGAATGTGCATGCGTGTGCGTCTGCATACCAGTGTACATGCCACCCCTGTGTATGTGTGTTGGCACGTGTGTGCTGGGGCATGTCACCCCGTGTGTTTGTGAAGGGCACGTGCCACCCTGTGTGTGCATATGTGTCGGTCTGTGTGCACTAGGGCACACACATGTCACCGTGTCCTGGGCACACTCTGGACCCATGATGGGTGTGGCGTGTGTGTGCGCATGTGTGTGCACTGTCAGCGGAGCAGGCCTGCACCCCCACCGCCCGTCTGCTGTCCCGTGCCGTGCTGGGCTGTTTCCTGTCACGTGGGATGAGTGTCCCGAGCCGCACCCCTGCCCATCCCTGTCTCCTGTGCGGTTTCGGCGCCAGCTAGTGTGTGTGTGTGTGTGTGTGTGTGCGTGTGTGTGTGTGGCGCATGTGTGTGTGTGTGTGTGTGTGTGTGTGTGTGTCACCGGGCATGCCCAGGGGTTACTCCTGGCTCTGCGCTCAGGAATCCTTCTGGCGGTGCTGGGGATTGAGCTGGGCCGGCCACGCGCAGGGCCGACACCCCAGCTGTGCTGTGCTCAGCCGCTCCGCCCGGTCCTGTCGGAGATGGTCCGTAGCACTGCCCGCGGCTCAGTGTGCTGGGCCCGTCCCATGTCTGTCGCTCTGGCGCCCTCCTTGGATCTGTGCTGGCCCCTGGTGCTCTCCAGGAGGTTGCTGCTGGCGCCCTGCTCAGCTGACCCTGCCGCGTTCCTGGTCGTCCGGGGGCTGCCTGGCTTCAGATGTGCAATGCTGCCGGTGGAGTGCTGGGCCGCCACCTAGCAACCCCGCCCCATGCTGCCGCCCATATTGGCCCATACTGTGCCTGGTGCCCCCCACCTGCTTCCGTGGACGCAGGAGATAAAACAGCTGTCACCTAGGGTGTGGGCAAGGGTCCTTGGGTCTGGGACCACCCATGGGCCTCACTGCAAGAGACAGGGCGTCCAGGTCTGGGTGGGGCCTTGGGCATGGGGGAGCCTCATGGTGTGGGCGGGTCTCACAGTGTGGGTGGGATATCGTGATGTGGGTGGAGCCCTCATGGCATGGGCGGGGGCTCACAGTGGGTGGGGTCTCGTGATGTGGGTGGAGCCTCATGGCATGGGCGGGGGCTCAGTGTGGGGGGCTCATGGCATGGGTGGAGCTGCATGTCATGGGGGCTCACAGTGTGGGCGGGGTCTCAGCATGGGTGGAGCTTCATGGCGTGTGGGGTGGGGGCTCACAGTGTGGGTGGAGCCTCACGGTGTGGGCGGGTCTCATGGCGTGGGTGGAGCCCATAGCGTGGGTGGGGTCTCGTGGGGTGGGTGGGGCCTCATGGCGTGGGTGGAGCTTATGGCGTGGCAGGGTCTCCAGGTGTGGGTGGAGCCTCACAGCGTGGCGGGGTCTCATGGTGTGGGTGGAGCCCATGGCATGGGCGTGGTCCGTGGTATGGGTGGGGCCTCGCAGCATGGACGGGGTCTCATGGCGTGGGTGGAGCCCATGGTGTGGGCGGGTCTCGTGGCATGGGTGGAGCCCATGGCGTGGGCGGGCCCTCGCGGTGTGGGCGGGTCTCAGCTGTTGTGCTTCTTGGCAGTCACCTTCCTGTCCAGCACGAGCACGGCACTCTCCATGCACAACTCCGTGTTCGGAGACCTTAAGTCCGAGGAGATGGAGCTGCTCTACTCTGCCTACGGGACGAGGCGGGCGTGCAGTGTGCGCTGAGGTGAGCGGAGCTGGTGCTCCCGGTCCTCGCGGTGACCGGCCGTGACCGCTCTGAGGTCTGGGTCACCGGGCTGGTGACCACCTCCTCACCTGGAGGTGCTCGGCGCAGAGCAGCAGCAGCGGGGCCTGGGGGACCCCGGGTGCTTGGTGCCCGTGCAGGCCGCCCATGGGAGCTGGTGCCCCCTGTTTCAGCCTGCAGGAGTTCGTGAAGGACGCTGGGAGCTACAGCAAGAAGCTGGTGGGCGATCTCCTGGACCAGCTCACAGGCGGGGACCACTCGCGGGTGCTGCTCCAGCTGAGACAGGTGCCTCTGGCTCTCTCGGGTGCGGCACCCGCTGCGCCGGCCGTGTGGCCCTCGAGCCCCTCCCAGTCTCACCTGCAGGGGACCCTCAGGTGGCCCTGAGCTGACAGCACCTTTGGGTGCCACGAAGGATGAGGAGCGCAGCTGTGGCTGAGCCCACCTGCTTCCTGCTGTCCCGTGAGCCGGGCGCCGCGGGTGCTGCAGGCAGGCCGGGGGCTGTGAGGGACCCAGCTCCAGACACTGGCACCGCTCAGCTCTGACTCTCGGGCTGGCTGGTGACCATGTCGCCCAGCAGGCCGTGGGCTCCTGCCCAAAACCGGCGATTGAGGGGGCTCTCCCTGCCCACCCTGCTGGGTGAGGGCAGCTGACCCCCGTGGTCAGGTACTGCCCAGAAGAGCTGGGAGACCAGCCAGGCGGTGTGACTGGGTGGGTGGCGAGGTGTCCTGCAGGGCGCTGTGGCAAATGGAGCCCACCGGGCACCTGGCACCTGCCTCCCTGCCCTGGGTGTGCGGGCAGCTGCTCGCCCGACTGTTCCCCACGGCCGTGTGTGTGGGGTGTGTGTGTGTGTGTGTGTGTGTGTGTGTGTGTGTGTGTGTGTGTGTTGCGACCCGCGCTCGCCCCGACCGTTCCCCGCAGCCGTGTGCATGCGTGTATATGTCTGGGCCTGTGCCCATGCACATATGTACTTACATGTGTACACATCTGCGTGCTCATGTGTGCATGTGTACACGTGTTCCTGTGCCACAAGTGCTTGTTCTGCGTGTGTGCCTGTGCCTGTGTGTGCCACGAGTTCCCGTGCCCACGTGTGCTGCCGGTGCCCGTAGCCTCCAGGGCTCTGCTCTGAGCTGTGCCCCTCCTCCCTGCCCAGCCCCGCCTGAGTGCTGTGGCGCAGCATCTCGCGCGTGGGTCAGCTAGCGAGGAGTCACACTGCCCTGTGAGGCAGGGCCTGCGTTGCCTCATACCTGGGGGCCGGCCCCTCACCAAGCTGGGTGGGCAGAGGGCGTGGAGCCAGAGACCATAGCTGGTGGCCGGGCAGTCGTCTGTGAGTCACGGCACAGGGACCCAGTACAGGTCGTGGTGGGGATGTGGACATGTTCCCCGCACGCAGAGAAGTGATGGGGCAGCGGTCAGTGCAAGGGGGCTGTGGACGCGTGTCGGTCACAGCGTGGTGGGGGCTTAGTGGTCACTGTGTGGGGTTATAGACGCCGGCCAGTCACGACAAGGGGCTGTGGACGCGGTGTCGGTCACAGCGTGGTGGGGGCTTAGTGGTCACTATGGGGTTATAGAGCGTGGCCAGTCACGACAAGGGGGCTGTGGACGCGGTGTCGGTCACAGCGTGGTGGGGGCTTAGTGGTCACTATGGGGTTATAGACGTGGCCAGTCACGACAGGGGGCTGTGGGCGCAGTGTCGGTCACAGCGTGGTGGGGGCTTAGTGGTCACTATGGGGTTATAGAGCGTGGCCAGTCACTGTATGGGGTTATAGGCGTGGCCAGTCACTGTATGGGGTTATAGGCGTGGTCACTGTATAGGGTTATAGACGTGGGTCACTGTATGGGGTTATAGACGTGGTCACTGTATGGGGTTATAGGCGTGGCCAGTCACTGTATGGGGTTATAGGCGTGGCCAGTCACGGCAAGGGGGTTATAGACTCAGTGATGGTCACGGCACGGGGGTTGTGTACGTGGCGACGGTCACGGCATCGGGGTTGTGGGCGTGGCGACGGTCACGGCACGGGGTTGTGGACGTGGCGACGGTCACTCCACGGGGGTTGTGGACGTGGCGATGGTCACTCCACGGGGGTTGTGGACGTGGCTACGGTCACTCCACGGAGGTTGTGGACGTGGCGATGTCACCTCCGCAGGGTCTAGATGCAGTGATGTGGTTGGACAGTGCCCTGCTCCGTGGCCTGTGGCCGCATTGTCCCTCTATTGTCCCTCTTGTTGCCTGCAGAGGAGAAGCGTCCCAGCAAAGCCCCCTGATGAAGTCAAGGTGAGCTTCGGGGACAAAGCCCTGGGGTCCCCAGGGAACTCGGGGGCTTCCGTGGAGCGCCTCCTCCCATTAGCTGGCCCCAGGCGGCTGTGCTGCTCCTGCCCCGCCTCTACTGTGCATCCAGCCGCAGCCTCGTGAGCCAGGACAGCCCAGCCCCAGCCCGGCACCACACACCAACAGACCACCAGCTGTGACCGCAGCACTGCGCAAGCACACGTAGTGCGGCGCACGGAGTGCACATAGGAGCACACAAGTACACGGAGCACATGCAAGGACATGGGAGTGCACATAGGAGCACACAAGGACACGGGAGCACACACAAGGACATGGGAGTGCACATAGGAACACACAAGTACACGGGAGCACACGCGAGGACATGGGAGTGCCGTGGGAGCACACAAATACATGGGAGCACACGCAAAGACATGGAAGTGCGCATAGGAGCACAGCGAGGACATGGGAGCACTGCGAGGACATGGGAGCGCATGTAGGAGCACACAAGTACATGGGAGCACAGCGAGGACATGAGAGTGCATGTAGGAGACACACAAGTACATGGGAGCACACGAGGACATGAGAGTGCATGTAGGAGCACACAAGTACATGGGAGCACACAAGTACATGGGAGCACACGCGAGGACATGGGAGCGCATGTAGGAGTACACAAGTACACGGAGCACACGCGAGGACATGGGAGTGTGCATAGGCAGACACAAGTACTTGGGAGCACATGGCGAAGACATGGGAGTGCATGTAGGGAGCACACTAGTATATGGAAGCACATGCGAAGAAATGGGAGTGGCGTAGGAGCACACAAGTACATGGGAGCACACGCGAGGACAAGGGAGTGCATGTAGGAGCACACAAATACATTCCCATGTACACACACGACATGGGAGTGTGCATAGGAGCACACAAGTACTTGGGAGCACATGCGAGGACATGGGAGTGGGCGTAGGAGCACACAAGTATATGGGAGCACATGCGAAGACATGGGAGTGGGCGTAGGAGCACACAAGTACATGGGAGCACATGCAAGGACATGGGAGGCGCATGTAGGAGCACACAAATACATTCCCATGTACACACACGACATGGGAGTGTGCATAGGAGCACACAAGTACATGGGAGCACACGAGGACATGGGAGCGCATGTGAGAGCACACGTGAGGACATGGGAGTGTACATGGGAGCACACGCGAGGACACGGCAGTGCACGTGGGAGCACACAAGTACATGGGAGCACACGCGAGGACATGGGAGCGCATGTAGGAGTACCCAAGTACATGGGAGCACACACAAAGACATGGGAGTGCGCGTGGGAGCACACAAGTACATGGGAGCACATGCGAGGACACGGCAGTGCACATAGGAGCACACAAGTACATGGGAGCACACGAGGACATGGGAGGCGCATGTGGGAGCACACGCGAGGACATGGGAGCACACGCGAGGACATGGGAGTGCATGTAGGAGCACACAAGTACATGGGAGCACACTGCGAGGACATGGGAGCGCATGTAGGAGCACCAAGTACATGGGGAGCACACGCAAAGAACATGGGAGTGCGTAGGAGCACACAAGTACATGGGGAGCACACACAAAGACATGGGAGTGCGGGCGTAGGAGCACACAAGTACATGGGAGCACATGCGAGGACACGGCAGTGCACATAGGAGCACACAAGTACATGGGAGCACACAAGGATATGGGAGCGCATGTGGGGCACACGTGAGGACATGGGAGTGTACATGGGAGCACACGAGGACATGGGAGTGCATGTAGGAGCACACAAGTACATGGGAGCACACTGCGAGGACATGGGAGCGCATGTAGGAGCACCCAAGTACATGGGAGCACACGCAAAGACATGGAGTGCGGCTAGGAGCACACAAGTACATGGGAGCACCACGCAAGGACACGGCAGTGCACATAGGCGCACACACAAGTACATGGGCGCGCTGCGAGGACATGGGAGTGCATGTAGGAGCACACAAGTATGGGCGTGCACGGGCACGAGCCGATACACGGAGCACACGAGCACACGGTCGTGCAGGTGGGAGCACCATGGCTGCACACGGGCGTGTGGGAAGCACAGGGGAGTGCACGAGCAGCTCTGGAGAGGCGGGCGTCGCACCATCCGTGGCAGAGATTGCAGTGACGGTGCCGTGTGCGCGCAGTGGCCTCGTCCTGGTACGGGCGAGTGAGCCTGTGTCCTTCCGTCTCGCGGAGTCTGAGCCGCCTCACAATTTGTATCCACAGCAGATGAGGGATCCCAGAGGGCCCGAGCTGGACATCGTGTCACCCTGGGCTTCAGCCCTGTGGGCAGACCGAGCAGGGTAGAGAGTGGGGCGCCGGGCCTTCCCTCGGGCCTGTCAGTGCTCGGGCTGCTGTGTGCTCTCACTCCGGCGGCGTTTCCCTCCCTCCACAGCCGGGGACACCCTGGCCGACGGCGGCTCGGTTCTGGACTTCGTGTCGGTGAAGCCGTATCCTGATGTCTCCTTGGACATGGCTGTGCTCGGCACCCTGGGTAGGTTCCTGTCCTCGTGGTGACCAGCTGCTGGGCCCCAGAGTCGCTGCCCCGCTGCGGCTGGGCTCGGCCCCTGTCCTGTGCTGCTCGCGTGACTGCCAGGCCCTGCCTCGGTGCCCCTCACCTGGGCTGGCCTGCGTGCTGCATCCCTCAGGGAAGGTGAAGAAGGAGCTGGAGCCGGAGGACGGGCCTCTGCCGCTGGATGAAACGGCCAAGCTGCTGCAGGAGCTTCAGGAGGCGCAGGCTGGCGCGGGGGCTCTCGGCCCTCGTCCAACGTCAGCTCCTGTCCAACGCCTCGGCGTGAGCACCACCCACTGGGTACGCCCCTGCCGCCCGCCCTGGCCGGGTCCCCGCGGACTCTGCGGTTCTGCGTCTGGCGCTGTCCCACGTTGCAGGGAGCCCCTCCCACCTCAGTGTCGGGAGCAGCCGGAGGTGCCCCACGACCCGCACGAGTTCCTCCAGTCTCCAGAGCCTGCTGCCCCAGCAAGAGCTGACCGTGCGGGGCGCCTGTCCTGTGAGTCACGAGCAGCCCGGGTGTCGGTGTCGTGGCGGAGCGCGGGAGCAGCCTGGGTGCAGGCGTGGCTGCTTCTGCGGACGCCCCATGTGAGCCTGGGCTACAGCACAGAGTTGCCGGTGGGTGTGGCCACGCGCGGGGGCAGTGCCAGGAGGGTCGTGCTGCCTGTGCCAGTGCCTGTGAGGGACTGGTGTGTAGGTGAGGCTCGCTGCCAAGGTCTCTGCAGCCCCCAGAAGTCAATAAAGAGGCAGGCCCTTGTTTGCATGTGGCACGTGGCTGTTTCAGTGTGACCCGATGGGGCTCCAGCTCCAAGGTGCTGTCCTGGACCCGAGCTCGGCACCTAGCAGATGTTGGGGTGAGGGGTGGCACTGAGGAGCTGGGAACCTCCCAGGCTGGGCGAGCTGCCAGGTGGGTCTGTGTGTACAAGGGAGGGGGCTGGGGTGGCAGCACCTGGTCCACGGACTGCTCAGGGCCAGCATGGGTGCTGAGTGAGGTGGGCACATGTGCACTGCAAACCTGGGTGTCCTTGGGCCGCAAGCAGCAGCCGGGCTGGGGCGTGTGCGGTTACCCTGCCAGAGGGACCTGCCCCCGTGCCTGGCGGGTAGGGGTGCAGGACCGGGCAATGCCTCCTGCTCGGGACTGTCCAGCTGTGTGAGCCCTCATGGGGGTGCAGGACCGGGCAATGCCTCCTGCTGAGGGACTGTCCAGCTGTGTGAGCCCTCATGGGGTGCAGGACCGGGCCGTACCTCCTGCTGAGGGACTGTCCAGCTGTGTGAGCCCTCATGGGGCAGGACCGGGCTGTGCCTCCTGCTCGGGGACTGTCCAGCTGTGTGAGCCCTCATGGGGTGCAGGACCGGGCCGTGCCTCCTGCTGAGGGACTGTCCAGCTGTGTGAGCCCTCATGGGGCAAGACCGGGCAATGCCTCCTGCTGAGGGACTGTCCAGCTGTGTGAGCCCTCATGGGGGTGCAGGACCGGGCCGTGCCTCCTGCTCGGGGACTGTCCAGCTGTGTGAGCCCTCATGGGGGTGCAGGACCGGGCCGTGCCTCCTGCTGAGGGACTGTCCAGCTGTGTGAGCCCCTCATGGGGCAGGACCGGGCTGTGCCTCCTGCTCGGGGACTGTCCAGCTGTGTGAGCCCTCATGGGGTGCAGGACCGGGCTGTGCCTCCTGCTGAGGGACTGTCCAGCTGTGTGAGCCCTCATGGGGTGCAGGACCGGGCTGTGCCTCCTGCTCGGGGACTGTCCAGCTGTGTGAGCCCTCATGGGGTGCAGGACCGGCCCTGCCTCCTGCTCGAGGACTGTCCAGCTGTGTGAGCCCTCATGGTGCAGGACCGGCCGTGCCTCCTGCTGAGGGACTGTCCAGCTGTGTGAGCCCTCATGGGGTGCAGGACCGGGCCGTGCCTCCTGCTCGGGACTGTCCAGCTGTGTGAGCCCTCATGGGGTGCAGGACCGGCCCTGCCTCCTGCTCTCGGGACTGTCCAGCTGTGTGAGCCCTCATGGTGCAGGACCGGGCCGTGCCTCCCTGCTGAGGGACTGTCCAGCTGTGTGAGCCCTCATGGGGCAGGACCGGGCCGTGCCTCCTGCTCGGGGACTGTCCAGCTGTGTGAGCCCTCCTGGGGCAGGACCGGGCCGTGCCTCCTGCTCGGGGACTGTCCAGCTGTGTGAGCCCTCATGGGGTGCAGGACCGGGCAATGCCTCCTGCTGAGGGACTGTCCAGCTGTGTGAGCCCTCATGGGGTGCAGGACCGGGCCGTGCCTCCTGCTGAGGGACTGTCCAGCTGTGTGAGCCCTCATGGGGTGCAGGACCGGGCCGTGCCTCCTGCTGAGGGACTGTCCAGCTGTGTGAGCCCTCATGGGGTGCAGGACCGGGCCCTGCCTCCTGCTGAGGGACTGTCCAGCTGTGTGAGCCCTCATGGGGCAGGACCGGGCCGTGCCTCCTGCTGAGGGACTGTCCAGCTGTGTGAGCCCTCATGGGGCAGGACCGGGCCGTGCCTCCTGCTCGGGGACTGTCCAGCTGTGTGAGCCCTCATGGGGTGCAGGACCAGGCAATGCCTCCTGCTCGGGTCTGTCCAGCTGTGTGAGCCCTCATGGGGCAGGACCGGGCCGTGCCTCCTGCTCGGGGACTGTCCAGCTGTGTGAGCCCTCATGGGGAAGGACCGGCCCTGCCTCCTGCTGAGGGACTGTCCAGCTGTGTGAGCCCTCCTGGGGCAGGACCGGGCTGTGCCTCCTGCTCGGGGACTGTCCAGCTGTGTGAGCCCTCATGGGGCAGGACCAGGCAATGCCTCCCTGCTCGGGACTGTCCAGCTGTGTGAGCCCTCATGGGGCAGGACCGGCCCTGCCTCCTGCTCGGGACTGTCCAGCTGTGTGAGCCCTCATGGGGTGCAGGACCGGCCCTGCCTCCTGCTCGGGGACTGTCCAGCTGTGTGAGCCCTCATGGGGGCAGGACCGGGCCGTGCTTCCTGCTCGGGGACTGTCCAGCTGTGTGAGCCCTCATAGGGTGCAGGACTGGGCCCTGCCTCCTGCTGAGGGACTGTCCAGCTGTGTGAGCCCTCATGGGGTGCAGGACCGGGCAATGCCTCCTGCTGAGGGACTGTCCAGCTGTGTGAGCCCTCATGGGGTGCAGGACCGGGCCCTGCCTCCTGCTGAGGGACTGTCCAGCTGTGTGAGCTCTCATGGGGCAGGACCGGGCAGTGCCTCCTGCTGAGGGACTGTCCAGCTGTGTGAGCCCTCATGGGGTGCAGGACCGGGCCGTGCCTCCTGCTCGGGGACTGTCCAGCTGTGTGAGCCCTCATGGGGTGCAGGACCGGGCCGTGCCTCCTGCTGAGGGACTGTCCAGCTGTGTGAGCCCTCATGGGGCAGGACCGGGCCGTGCCTCCTGCTGAGGGACTGTCCAGCTGTGTGAGCCCTCATGGGGCAGGACCGGGCCGTGCCTCCTGCTGAGGGACTGTCCAGCTGTGTGAGCCCTCATGGGGCAGGACCGGGCCATGCCTCCTGCTCGGGGACTGTCCAGCTGTGTGAGCCCTCCTGGGGCAGGACCGGCCCTGCCTCCTGCTCGGGACTGTCCAGCTGTGTGAGCCCTCATGGGGTGCAGGACCGGGCTGTGCCTCCTGCTGAGGGACTGTCCAGCTGTGTGAGCCCTCATGGGGTGCAGGACCGGGCTGTGCCTCCTGCTCGGGGACTGTCCAGCTGTGTGAGCCCTCATGGGGCAGGACCGGGCAATGCCTCCTGCTGAGGGACTGTCCAGCTGTGTGAGCCCCTCGTCGGTGCCCTCGTCAGCTCTGCAACTCCTGGTCCTGCAGCTGCTTGCCCAGCCCTTGCCTGTGTCCTGCAGGAGGGCACAGCTTGTCCCCCATGGCCTCACCCCAGAAGGCGGCATTGATGATGGGATTTGCCCAGGTCCCCAGGAGCCAGCTGGGAAGAAGATCCAGCTTGGCAGGGCACAGCGCACAGCAAGGGAGGGACATGCTGGGCTCCCTCTGCCCCCTGGAGGCCACGTGGTGCACTGCCACAGCCCTCCTGCAGCCGGACATGGGGAGCCCACAGGTGTGAAACGTGCTCGGCTGACACTCTCATGGGCGCTCCCGTCCCCAAATGGGCGCCCCCGTCCCCGAACTGCTCTGGGTCCCAGTGTTCTTGGGGACACGGTCCAGCCCAGACACAGATTTAGACTCTGCCATCGGCGTGTTCTCTGCCCTCAGCTGCACACAGGCCCTCGTACTTCCTGGCTGGGCCCTACCCAGGCTGTCCATGCCTCTGCTGTTGAGGGGGTGTGGGTGGGCGGTGGGTGACCTCTGGAACATGCCCCATTCCTCTGCTCGTGCTCCTGGGCCTGGACAGCTGCAGTTCTGGCCAGAGGGGGGCGGCAGAGGGGGCCGGAAGAGAGCACAGCCTCTGGGACGGGAAGCAGGGCAGAGGTCGCCATGCTCCTTCCTGGCGCGCTCCTGTCCTCGTGACTTGGCAGCTCGTGCTCTGCCAGCGCTGGAGGCAGGGGGCACAGCACCCACCGTGCTCAGGCCCCGAGCCCCAGCCTGAGGCCGCGGCCAGCCCAGGCCCGCCTGCCCCTGCGGTGGTCAGTGGACGTGACCCAGCACCCCTGCGTGGTGGCCGGGGACAGGAAGGTGGCAGGCTGGCCCGAGGGGCGCTGGCGCCGAGCTGTTTACCAAACACAGATTGTTGCTAGGGACGTCCAGAAAGTTCTGGCTCCTGGGCCTGGGCAGGCGCGGCTTCCTCTCGGAGAGGCCTCTGCTATTAGGGAACCGGGACCGTGGCACCTGGGCTGAGGAGGCCGCACTGTGGGGCGCCGTCACCTCACCCACACCAGCGCCTCGTGCCCAGTGGATGTGGCAGGGGTGGGCACCTGGCGCCTGTCCCCAGCGAGCCACACTCCCCGTGGCCGCCCCGTCCAGCCTGGCCACTGTCCCACCACACACTCCCCGTGGCGCCCCTGTCCAGCCTGGCCACTGTCCCACCGTTCCCCTCCTGCCCCGTCTCCCCATATCGTGCCCTTTCTGTCCCCTCCAGCTGCAGTTTCCTGTCACTGCCCCACCCCTTCTGTGGCTCACGTCCTGGACAGCCCCTGAGTACCAGGTTTCCCCCTTGGGGGTGCCACGGCCGATAGGACACATGGGGTGAGGTGGGCCGCCCCTCAGCCCACCAGTCTCCCTGCTGGTCCTGACACCCGCCTGGCCGTCCCAGGGTGGGGGCATGTCCTCAGGGGCCTGGGGGCACATTCTGAGGGAGCCCATCCGTGGGGTGGCATTCCTAGCGTTTGCTGGGCCACACCATCTGTGTGGCCGACACCAGGCGGCCCGCAGAGGCCAGAACCGGGAGAAATGACTCCTGGGCTGGGACCAGCTCTGTTTCTGCGCCCTGAACCTGGCCTTTCCCTGGCCGCCCCTCTGCGCCGACGGACAAGGCTCTCTGCAGGTGGGACAGGGAGCCTGTGGGGCCAGTCTCGGGCCCTCCCGTGCCCTCAGGCGCCCTGTGGAAGCTGCCAGTCGTGGGGTGCTTGGCGTGAGCCAGCATCTGGGGGCTGGTTGGGACAGAACGGTCTCAGCTCTGCTGTGTCGGGGACGCCGGGGCAGCCCCAGGGCTCGTGGGCCCGGGCCGGGGACCCCTTGCGGGGCAGGGCCCGCAGCTGTCTGGGCACAAGGGGACACCTGGTTGGGCGGGGAAGCCCCTGCGGCTGTCCCCACACCCTGTCAGGGGTGCCCAGTGGACCATGGCCAGGTCCAGGCGGCAGGAACAGCTGCGAGGACTAGGTGGAGGATCCGCGCGTGTCCCGTGACTGTGGACACAGCCGCCCATGACGGTGTCAGGCTGGCGGAGGAGTCAGTGGGAAGCATCTCAGCCCCTCCCCGCTGCAAACAGGCTCCCGTGGGGCTTGCTTCCCACGGTAAGACTCACCATCTGCCGGGGCCGGGCGGGCGGGGCGGCACCAGCTTCTGCACCAAAGCCACTGCAGCGGCTCCTGACAGCCACACGCCTGCCGCGCCCCTGCATGCATGTCCTGTGGGGTGAGTGCTGTGAGCAAGTGTCTGGGACGGTGGTGGTGTCCCCCAGCTGACTGCCCGGCCTCAGCAGCAGCCAGGCAGGCATCTCGGGCCCATCTGCAGGAGCCGTGTGTGCCCCCATGAGCGTGTCTGCATCTGCGCGCGTGTGTGCGTGCGTGCCTGTGAGCTGGCATCTGTGGCACTGCCTGATTCCGGCACCACGGAAAGTGGTGACGAGAGAACGGGCTCTGATCCCTGGCGGTCCCTGGGTGCAGCCCCTAGCGGAGGTCTGCTGGTCTCCACCTGTTCGGATACACCTGTGGAACCTCCCACACATGGCGGATGTGGTGCGCTGGTGTGCGTGACATGTAGGAGGGTCTCCCAGGACCGCCCCACTGGCCCAGCACAGCAGAGACCCCTGGACAGGGGCGTCCAGCCTTGGCCCGGGAGGGAGCCCTCCAAAGCCCCCGGGGCCGATCCACTTGGGCCGCAGCTCCCTAAGCAGCACGTATGCCAACATGGCAAGGGACACGCGGCGTGGCACATGCCACCCTGGCGACTGTGTGCAGGACCCGCAATCCCCACACGTGGAGCACATGCATGTTGCACATAGGGCACTGCTCATGCGTCTGCGATGAAGGACAAGCACGTGTGTGGCTGTCTTTCCCAGCACTCGTGTCCCGTGTGTGTGTCCCATGCTCACGGGCGCCCGAGCAGCGGAACTGCCCTCACGCATGCCTAGGTGAGTGTGACTCCCTGGCCCGCCACCCCAGCAGAGCCTCGCAACAAGCCAGACGACCCCCCCACTCCATGAGGGCCTCCATTTTCCACATCCGGACTTCTCATCAGAACTTCACCCAGCAGACCAGCCTATCACAGTCCGGCTTGCGCCGCAAGCGGCCACGCGGTTCATCAATAAATGCTGGACTTAGAGATAACTACAAGAGTATGCTACCTGCACGGCAGAGCCTGGCAAGCTACCCGTGTTGTATTTGATATGCCAAATACCAGTAACAATTATAGACCTCATTCCGGAATGGATTGAGGCTCTTTATGTTCCTGGAGCAAGCAGATGCCTTGGGCTCTACTAGCATGAGACAGGACATATGGAGATGTTACTGGGGCCCGCTCGAGCAAATCGATGATGAACAGGAAGACAGTGGCTCCCAGAGCCCCCAGGGGCCCGGCCACCTGCTTCCCGAGGAGCAGTGCGGGAGGCTGGGCCCCGTGGAGCCGTCAGGCCTGTCGGGTTACTGCCGAGTGACCCTGTCCCTGCCTGGTGCCGCCGGCCTGCAGAAAGCAAACGCACCATCCCCTCCTCTGGCCTCTCTCATCACCGAGGAAGTGCCACTCTGGGCCAGCAGGAGCAGAGCTCTGGGCGGCCCCTGCTGCCTGCCGCCTCCCTGCTGGAGGAGCAAACCCACGGCTGGGAGGCGGCCCGGAGTGCACGGACTTTCCCTCCTCACCCTCGGACTTCAGGGATGCTTTGCTGCTGCTCTGTCAGCAGAGCTTACGCAGCTTCCTGGGGAATTATCGAAAGTCTGGACATGCAGGAGAAGTCATTTCCATGGAAGCAACTGGGGGTCGGCCTCAGTCGACCTACACTCCGTGGTTTCCCCGGGGCTGAGCAGGGGCAGGTCGCCTTCCTGTCACTCGGGGCCCGGGCGCCCACCAAGCCCATGGCAGGCGGCACCAGCAGGGAAGAGACCCAGCCTGGGCCTCCGCAAGCAGGACCCGTCTCACAGCTCAGCTGTGGGTGAGTGAGAGCAGTGGGCAGGGCCCTGTCTCCTGGGGCAGGGGCTGCAGTACCACCTTCCCCCAGCAACGCACGGCTGCTTCCACACCCGCGTGTGGCCACGTGTATAGTCACGCCTGTGTTACTGCTCCCACACCGCGTGTGGCCACGTGTATAGTCACGCCTGTGTTACTGCTCCCACACCCGCGCGTGGCCACGTGTATAGTCACGCCTGTGTTACTGCTCCCACACCAGCGCGTGGCCACGTGTATAGTCACGCCTGTGTTACTGCTCCCACACCCGCGCGTGGCCACGTGTATAGTCACGCCTGTGTTACTGCTCCCACACCCGGCGTGGCCACGTGTATAGTCACGCCTGTGTTACTGCTCCCACACCCGCGTGGCCACGTGTATAGTCACGCCTGTGTTACTGCTCCCACACCTGGCGTGGCCACGTGTATAGTCACGCCTGTGTTACTGCTCCCACACACGCATGTGGCCACGTGTATAGTCACACCTGTGTTACTGTTCCCACACCCACGTGTGGCCATGTGTATAGTCACGCCTGTGTTACTGCTCCCACACTCACGTGTGGCCATGTGTATAGTCACGCCTGTGTTACTACCACACCAGCGTGTGGCCACGTGTAGTGTCACGCCTGTGTTACTACTCCCACACCCACATGTGGCCACGTGTATAGTCACGCCTGTGTTACTGCTCCCACACCACGCGTGTGGCCAAGTGTATAGTCACGCCTGTGTTACTGCTCCCACACCCACGTGTGGCCACGTGTATAGTCACGCCTGTTACTGCTCCCACACCCGCATGTGGCCACGTGTATAGTCACGCCTGTGTTACTGCTCCCACACCCACGTGTGGCCATGTGTATAGTCACGCCTGTGTTACTGCTCCCACACCCACGTGTGGCCATGTGTATAGTCACGCCTGTGTTATTGCTCCCAAACCTGCATGTGGCCACGTGTATAGTAACGCCTGTGTTACTGCTCACACACCCACGTGTGGCCACGTGTATAGTCACGCCTGTGTAACTGCTCCCACACCTGCGTGTGGCCATGTGTATAGTCACACCTGTGTTACTACCACACCCGCGTGTGGCCACGTGTATAGTCACGCCTGTGTTACTGCTCCCACACCCACATGGGGCCACGTGTAGTCACGCCTGTGTTACTGCTCCTACACCCGTGTGTGGCCACGTGTATAGTCACGCCTATGTTACTGCTCCCACACCCGCGTGTGGCCACGTGGTATAGTAAGCGCCTGTGTTACTGCTCCCACACCCGCGTGTGGCCACGTGTAGTCACGCCTGTTACTGCTCCCACACCCACGTGGCCACGTGTATAGTCACGCCTGTGTTACTGCTCCCACACCCGCGTGTGGCCACGTGTATAGTCACGCCTGTGTTACTGCTTCCACACCCATGTGTGGCCACGTGTGTAGTCACGCCTGTGTTACTGCTCCCACACCCGCGTGTGGCAACATGTATAATCACACCTGTGTTACTGCTCCCACACACGCGTGTGGCCACGTGTATAGTCACGCCTGTTACTGCTCCCACACCCGCATGTGGCCACGTGTATAGTCACGCCTGTTACTGCTCCCATGCCTGCGTGTGGCCACGTGTATAGTCACGCCTGTGTTACTGCTCCTACACCCGCGTGTGGCCACGTGTATAGTCACGCCTGTGTTACTGCTCCCACACCCATGTGTGGCCACGTGTATAGTCACGCCTGTTACTGCTCCCACACCGCGTGTGGCCACGTGTATAGTCACGCCTGTGTTACTGCTCCCACACACGCGTGTGACCACGTGTATAGTCACGCCTGTGTTACTGCTCCCACACCCATGTGTGGCCACGTGTATAGTCACGCCTGTGTTACTGCTCCCATGCCTGCGTGTGGCCACGTGTATAGTCACGCCTGTTACTGCTCCCACACCCGCATGTGGCCACGTGTAGTCACGCCTGTGTTACTGCTCCCACACCCACTTGTGCCACGTGTATAGTCACGCCTGTGTTACTGCTCCCACACCTGCGTGTGACCACGTGTATAGTCACGCCTGTTACTGCTCCCATGCCTGCGTGTGGCCACGTGTATAGTCACGGTTGTTACTGCTCCCCACACCGCGTGTGACCACGTGTATAGTCACGCCTGTTACTGCTCCCATGCCTGCGTGGCCACGTGTATAGTCACGGTTGTTACTGCTCCCACACCAGCGTGGGAGCAGTGGCCACTTGCTCTGCCCGGCCCAGAGCAAGCCTGGGAGCTCCTGACCGGGCAGCACAATCAGCACTGCACACGGCTCCCACACTCAGCACTGCACACGGCTCCCACACTCAGCACTGCACACGGCTCCCACACTCAGCACTGCACACGGCTTCCACACTCAGCACTGCACACGGCTCCCACACTCAGCACTGCACACGGCTCCCACACTCAGCACTGCACACGGCTCCCACACTCACCACTGCACACGGCTTCCACACTCACCACTGCACACGGCTCCCACACTCGCCCACTGCACACGGCTCCCACACTCGCCCACTGCACACGGCTCCCACACTCAGCACTGCACACGGCTCCCACACTCGCCCCCTGCACACGGCTCCCACACTGCGCCACTGCACACGGCTCCCACACTCAGCACTGCACACGGCTTCCACACTCAGCACTGCACACGGCTCTCACACTCAGCACTGCACACGGCTCCCACACCCCAGCACTGCACACGGCTCCCACACTCAGCACTGCACACGGCTCTCACACTCAGCACTGCACACGGCTCCCACACTCAGCACTGCACACGGCTCCCACACTCCAGCACTGCACACGGCTCCCACACTCGCCCACTGCACACGGCTCCCACACTCAACCACTGCACACGGTTCCCACACTCAGCACTGCACACGGCTCCCACACTCAGCACTGCACACGGCTCCCACACTCAGCACTGCACACGGCTCCCACACTCAGCACTGCACACGGCTCCTAGACTCAGCACTGCACACGACTCCTAGACTCAGCACTGCACACGTATCCCACACTCAGCACTGCACACGGCAGTGTCCAGGTCCTGCCCTACTGCTGGCTCTCCTTCCTCTCCTCTGCCTGGCCCGCCAGCGCTGCCTGTCAGACCTCCCAGGACAGAGCAGCATGAGGAGGGGCCCCCTGGATATGTCTAATGCTGCTGGGCTCGGGCTGGGTGACACGGTGGGGCCTCCCTGTACTGTAACAGCCTGACACCCACACGACCACCTGTGCTTCAGGCAGCTTCAGAGGAGAGGGAGGTGCCCGGCTCACGGCTCAGACCCTGCCTGGGACGGACCGGAGCACATGGCCCTGCCGCATGCCCCTCGAGGGATGCCCTGTGAGTGCCCCTGACAGTACAGCCAGGCACATGGGCCACACAGAGGTGCAGGTGCGGGGCAGTAACACAGATGTGACCATGCACATGGGCCACACATGGGGTGCGGGAGCACTAACACATGTGACTACACGTGGCCACACGCGGGTGCAGGTGTGGGAGCAGTAAACAGGCGTGACTATACACGTGGCCACACGCAGGTGTGGGAGCAGTAACACAGGCGTGACTATACACATGGCCACATGCGGGTGTGTGAGCAGTAACACAGGCGTGACTATACACGTGGTCACACGCGGGTGTGGGAGCAGTAACACAGGTGTGACTATACCGCGTGGCCACATGCGGGTGTGGGAGCTGTAACACAGGCGTGACTACACGTGGCCACGCGGGTGTGGGAGCAGTAACACAGGCGTGACTATACACATGGCCACACGCAGGCATGGGAGCAGTAACAGGCGTGACTACACGTGGCCACACATGGGTGTGTTAGTAGTAACAGGCGTGACTATACACGTGGCCACTCGCGGTGTGGGAGCAGTAACAGGCGTGACTATACACGTGGCCACACGCGGTGTGGGAGCAGTAACAGGCGTGACTATACACGTGGCCACACATGGGTGTGTTAGTAGTAACACAGGCGTGACTATACACGTGGCCACAGCGGGTGTGGGAGCAGTAACAGGCGTGACTATACACGTGGCCACCCGCGGTGTGGGAGCAGTAACAGGCGTGACTATACACGTGGCCACACGCGGGTGTGGGAGCAGTAACAGGTGTGACTATACACATGCCCATGTCCCTGCAGCGCAGACACCCCATGATGCGCCCAGAGACCCGGTCCACTCGGTCTCCGGTGCGGGCACATGCTTCTCAGGGCTGCTGGCTCCCCTACCGTTCCTGGCAGGGACCCCTGGCTGTGGGGGCACCGACGGCTGCTCAGGGTCTCCAGGCGGAGCGGGCTAAGGAAGCAGAAGACGCCCCTAAGGTTGGGTTGTCAAACAAGGTGGGGCCCCCCACCCTCTCCCTTCTGTGGGAACGTCGTGGGGCCCAGCCTCAGCCCTCGGGCCGCTCGGGCAGACCGGCAGCTTGGCACAGCCAGGGGTGGGCAGGCCACAGGCAGGGCACCTGGGCACAGCTGGTCACAGGTCGGGGGGTGGAGGCCGGGTCAGCCTGTGACGGGGCAGAGGCAGGGGGAGACCCTGGGCTGGGTGGCGCCCACACGAGGTCCCTGGGAGGGGACCCCGCGCCCGCTGCGATCCCGACCCCTTGCGTGGTCCACGGCAGCCGGTCCCCACCAGGCCCCGACGTGGCCCGTCCGGGGACGGGGCCGCACGCCCTGGACACGCAGCCAGCTGGCTCTCGTCCCGGGCCGGGTCGGGAAGGTGACGCAGGGTCGCGGCCCGCGGGTGGCCCCCCACCCTCTCGCCGCCCCCGGGCTGCCCGGAGTCGGACCGCACCTTGGTCTGGGGCTCGGGCCAAAGGGTCAGAGGCAAAGCGCCCTCGGCGGGTCTCGCGGCCCGGCAGCCGCGGGAGCGGGGCGCAGGTGCGGGCGCGGCGGCCTTAGAAGGCGGGGGCGAGGCCCGCCGAGCGCCCGGGCGGGGCCTTCTGGGAGGCCAATGAGCGCTCGCGGCGGGCCGAGGCCAGGGTAAAGCAGCCAATGAAGCCTCAGAATGGGTGGTCAGGGGCGGGGTGAAGGGGCGGGTGATCCAGGGGCCTGGGGCGGCCGGGGCGGGGCGGAACAGGGGCGACCAATGGGTCCGCGGACCTGTCGGAGAGGGCGGAGCCCGCCCGGGAGGGGGCGGGGCGGGGCTGGCCGGGGCGGGGCTGGCCGGGGCGCGGGGCGGAGCCAGCGGGCCGGGGCGGGGCGGGCTGCCGGGGCGGAGCCTGAGGGCCGGGGCGGGGCGGAGCCTGCGGGCCGGGGCGGAGCCTGCGGGCCGGGCGCGGGCGCTCCGCGGGGCACCGGGTCGCGCGCGGCCAGTGGCGGAGGCGCCGCCGAGCAGTCGCGCAGCTGAAGGTAAGCGGCCGCGGGCTGGTCCGGGCGCACGGCGGGAGCTGCGGCCCCCGGCGCTGCCACCTGCGCGCCCGGTCCGTCCGCGGGCGAACCTGCCCGAGCCGCGAGCCCCGCCGGGCGCGCCTCCGTGGGACGGGCCGAGGGCGGTGCGCGACCCCCAGCCGGCCCCCCGCGCTCGCCCCCGGGCCTGGGAACCGGTGCCCGGCGGCTGCGGCCCGCGCCCAGGGGCCCCGTCCAGCGCTCTCGGTGCAGGCGAGACGTCACACCTCCGGGGCGAGTCCGGCACCTCCGCGGTGTTAGCGTTTCTCGGGCACGGCAGAGCGAGACAACGGGGCCGGAGCCGGCTCTTTCCGCACGCCTCCGGCGGGCGCGGCGGCGCCTCCTCCCGCGTCTCCGTTATGTAAATGACCTGGGAAGGCGACGGGAGGGGCCCGGGCTGGCCCCGCGCCCCCGCCCCCGCGCCCCGGCCCCGCGCCCCGCCCCGCGCCCCGGCCCCGCGCCCCCGCCCCGGCCCCGCGCCCCCGCGCCCCGCCCCGGCCCCGCGCCCCCGCCCCGCGCCCCGCGCCCGCGCCCCCGCCTGGCACCCGGACCCACCCGCGCCCGCGGTCCGCCGGCCCGCATCACGCACTCGCCTCGCGCCCGCCCCCCGCTCAAACCCCGTGCCCGCGGCCACGCTCCGCCCCGGCTCCACACCCGGCCCGCACCCGGCCCGCACCCGGCCCCGTGCCCCGCGCCCCGCTCCCGTTCTGGGTCTCGCCCCCTACCTGGGGCAGTGCCCGAGCCGCGGGCACCTTTACCTTTGCCCCCGGCCGCTGTGCGCTCCCGACCTTCGCTGAGACTTGCAGAGTCTGGGGGCCCTGGGTTAATGACGTGGCTCCCGCGGCCCCTCTCCAGGCTCCCAGGACGGCCCATGGCGTCTGCGGCTGGTTGGAGCCCGCGGGCGGGCGGTGGCGAGGTGGGGGCTGGTATCTGGGGGAGCTGTCAGGACCCGGTGGCTGCGTGATGGGCAGGGAGGAGAGGCCAGGACAGGAGGCTCTGACCCCCGCCGGCCTCACTGGGAGCTGGAAGGGTCCCTCCGCCGAGGCGCACCTGCAGAGCCCAGGTGGGAAGGCCACAGTAAATACCTTTGGGTTCTGTGTGCGGGAACGTGGGTGCTCAGAAGAGCGTGGGGGCTCAGCAGCCACGGAAGCCCCGAGGCTCCCTCCCTGGCTGCACAGATGACCGCGAGAAGCCAGGGACGGTCCCGGCGCCCCAGGAGTGTGCGCTGCGCAGCGCGCCGTGCCGGGGCTTTTCAGCCTCCTCTAGGGCCCGCGCTGCTTGCTTTGGTTTGGGCTTGGGGGCTCACCCTGCGGTGATCAGGGCTGACTCTTGGCTCTGCATTCAGGGGGTCACTCCTGGCGGGAGTGTGGTGGCAAACTGGCGACCCCTGACCTGCAGGCCTCACGCTGCCCTCCCCATCCCAGCCCTGGTCACGTGAGTCCTGGATCCCTCTCGATGCTCAGGTTGAAGCTGGCTCTCACTAGAGCAGGAGGCTTGGCCCAGCCCAGGTCTGCTGTCAGCTACTGCCCTGCCAAGAGCACCGCGAGGGTCCCCTTCTCCTCCGGCCCTGACCCAGCCCTGCTCCTCACTGTCTTTCCCACCCCTGTGCAGCCCGTGCTCCAAGACCCCAACCCCGCGGCTGCTCCCAGACACCAGCCCCAACGCCAGCCGCCATGGATTGATCCTGCTGGCCGGGCTCCAGGGGTGCCAGGGTCGCCGACTCCTGCGGCACACCCTGTGCTCAGCCCTTTCAGCCTTTTCTCAGCCCAGGACCTCAGTTTCATTGGCATTAAACGGAACCCAGTGAGGGGCCAGGGAGATGGAACACGGCGAGGCACTTGCCTCGCACACAGCCCGACTAGGTTCAGTGCCGGGCACCCCCAGGGTCTTCTGAGCACCCTCCTGCTCGGCCCAGAGACAAACCAGAAGAAGGAGACTATGAATGAATCTCGCACAAGGGCTAACCATGTAGCAGTTTTTAAATGTCCACACACAGGAGCAATCAGAGTCTTGAATAAGTGCAGGGTTAGGATGTGGCTTGCGGCTTTCGTTTCAGTGTCGCTGCTTCTGTCTTTGTTGAGTCTTGATGCTGGTGGTCCTCTGAATATAGTTGTTTTCCAATTCCTTAAGTGCTACTTTCATTTTTATTGTTATCCACTTGATTTGCTAAATTCCTACTTCTTAACAGTTGCTTAGTCTTGTGTGTGTATACAATGTGCACATGCCAAATACACAGACATGCATGAGCACATGTATAGGTGATTATCCCATATGTATAACACATATATACCTGTAGTATACATATACACACATATATGTGACATATATCTGGAAACTACAGCCACATGTGTAGTTGTGTGGGTTGGTACATACACACATTATAAACACATACATGCCAACATGAGCTAAGCTGTAGTCACACAGACGCACACATATGCACACTGTCGGCATAATGGATATGATACCATGTTGCATAGGCACATAAATGTGGCAAGAGACTAAAGCATGTATTGCATTAGTCACAAAAGAGCCACACGTGACAGTGCTGGCACGCTCCTAACTGCACACAACTTGGGGCTCACACACGCACGTGGAACACGGAGTGCAGCTACATCTTGAGCTAGCGGACATGTGCAGGTACATACATACACTTCCGTGAGTCTGCCTGTATATGTCACGCCACAGATGTCTTCAGGCACATAGGTCATCATGCCTGCACATGTCTCATATGCTCATGTGTATAGTTGTACACGACACAGGTGCATGTGTGCACACCACATGTGACTGCATACATGCAGTCATGATATACTCATGTCCACATGTGTGCAGCCACGAGGCAAATAATTTAGTGTGTGCATGCTGTTCACATGTACATACAAACAACATGCATCACAGTTCATGTATATTTCAACACACATGTCCTGCACTATGTCCACATGTGTAGTCATATGTATTGTCTGAGGTGTATGCAGCCCCTGCTCTGCACACTCATGTATTTATGTGTGTGGAAGAGTCCTTACATACACCCGAGTTCACAGTACATTCCCATGTCTGTACACAGTACACAGGTGCACGCATGGCACACACACCATCCCTGTGTGCATTTGCTGTACACAGAGATGCTCATGTATGCACTGCATGTGTACATGTGTTGCCCACATTTGAGCTCATGTCTACATCTGTGTAGGCATGTGTTTCTACCACTCTATTTCCAGTTCTTTGCACATGTCACACTGCACACAGCACCTGGGTTGCATATGGCACACAGCGCCTGGTGCATGCATCACACACTGCACATGGCACACAGCACTCAGGTTGCAAACATCACACAGTGCTCAAGTTACGTCCCACACTGCACATAGCACACAGCACCTGGGTTGCACACAGTGCACATGGCACACAGCTTACACTGTGTGCGGCAACAGTGCCTGGGTTGCACACAGCTTACACTATGTACGGCACACAGCGCCTGGGTTGCACACAGCTTACACTGAGTACGGCACACAGCGCCTGGGTTGCACACAGCTTACACTGCGTGCAGCACATAGCGCCTGGGTTGCACACAGCTTACACTGCGTATGGCACACAGCGCCTGGGTTGCACACAGCTTACACTGCGTATGGCACACAGCGCCTGGGTTGCACACAGCTTACACTGCGCACGGCACACAGCGCCTGAGTTGCACACAGCTTACACTGCGTATGGCACACAGCGCCTGGGTTGCACACAGCTTACACTGCGTATGGCACACAGCGCCTGGGTTGCACACAGCTTACACTGCGCACGGCACACAGCGCCTGGGTTGCACACAGCTTACACTGCGTACGGCACACAGCGCCTGGGTTGCACACAGCTTACACTGCGTATGGCACACAGCGCCTGGGTTGCACACGACACACAGTGCCTAGTTGTGGCTGTAGTTCCTGGAACATGCTGGTGCTCTCTCTGGGCCGTGTCACTTGGAAGGCTATGGAACTTGGTCCTGGCTGTGGGGTCATCATCACCTTCTGAGGCTGCAGTGAGGACAGACAGGTGTCCTGTGCAGTGAGGGCAGACAGGTGTCCTGTGCAGTGAGGACAGACAGTTGTCCTGTGCAGTGAGGACAGACAGGTGTCCTGTGCAGTGAGGGCAGACAGGTGTCCTGTGCAGTTGGACAGACAGGTGTCCTGTGCGGTGAGGACAGACAGGTGTCCTGTGCAGTGAGGGCAGACAGGTGTCCTGTGCAGTGAGGGCAGACAGGTGTCCTGTGCGGTGAGGACAGACAGGTGTCCTGTGCGGTGAGGACAGACAGGTGTCCTGTGCGGTGAGGACAGACAGGTGTCCTGTGCGGTGAGGACAGACAGGTGTCCTGTGCGGTGAGGACAGACAGGTGTCCTGTGCGGTGAGGACAGACAGGTGTCCTGTGCGGTGAGGGCAGACAGGTGTCCTGTGCAGTGAGGGCAGACAGGTGTCCTGTGCGGTGAGGACAGACAGTTGTCCTGTGCGGTGAGGACAGACAGGTGTCCTGTGCGGTGAGGACAGACAGGTGTCCTGTGCGGTGAGGACAGACAGGTGTCCTGTGCGGTGAGGACAGACAGCTGTCCTGTGCGGTGAGGACAGACAGGTGTCCTGTGCGGTGAAGGCAGACAGGTGTCCTGTGCGGTGAAGGCAGACAAGTGTCCTGTGCGGTGAGGACAGACAGCTGTCCTGTGCAGTGAGGACAGACAGGTGTCCTGTGCGGTGAGGACAGACAGGTGTCCTGTGCGGTGAGGACAGACAGGTGTCCTATGCGGTGAGGACAGACAGGTGTCCTGTGCAGTGAGGACAGACAGGTGTCCTGTGCAGTGAGGGCAGACAGGTGTCCTGTGCGGTGAAGGCAGACAGGTGTCCTGTGCGGTGAAGGCAGACAGGTGTCCTGTGCGGTGAGGGCAGACAGGTGTCCTGTGCGGTGAGGACAGACAGGTGTCCTGTGCGGTGAGGACAGACAGGTGTCCTGTGCGGTGAGGGCAGACAGGTGTCCTGTGCGGTGAGGGCAGACAGGTGTCCTGTGCGGTGAGGACAGACAGGTGTCCTGTGCGGTGAGGACAGACAGGTGTCCTGTGCGGTGAGGACAGACAGGTGTCCTGTGCCGTGAGGACAGACAGGTGTCCTGTGCGGTGAGGACAGACAGGTGTCCTGTGCGGTGAGGGCAGACAGGTGTCCTGTGCAGTGAGGACAGACAGGTGTCCTGTGCGGTGAGGACAGACAGGTGTCCTGTGCGGTGAGGGCAGACAGGTGTCCTGTGCAGTGAGGACAGACAGGTGTCCTGTGCGGTGAGGACAGACAGGTGTCCTGTGCGGTGAGGGCAGACAGGTGTCCTGTGCGGTGAGGACAGACAGGTGTCCTGTGCAGTGAGGACAGACAGGTGTCCTGTGCGGTGAGGACAGACAGGTGTCCTGTGCGGTGAGGACAGACAGGTGTCCTGTGCGGTGAGGGCAGACAGGTGTCCTGTGCAGTGAGGACAGACAGGTGTCCTGTGCGGTGAGGACAGACAGGTGTCCTGTGCGGTGAGGGCAGACAGGTGTCCTGTGCAGTGAGGGCAGACAGGTGTCCTGTGCGGTGAGGACAGACAGGTGTCCTGTGCGGTGAGGGGCAGACAGGTGTCCTGTGCGGTGAGGGCAGACAGGTGTCCTGTGCGGTGAGGACAGACAGGTGTCCTGTGCGGTGAGGGCAGACAGGTGTCCTGTGCAGTGAGGGGTTGCACTTGGTGTTGCCCCAGGTCACCAACTTCCTGTCAGGATCTTGCGCCTCCGCTCCTGCAGGGGCCTCTGGGCCGACCATCTGGCCCTGACCTCCCTTCCCAGCCCTGTCGCCCCCTCCCCGCGCTGAGCCTCTCCTGAGTCCTGAGTTATGAGCACCCCTGAGTGAGGGCAAGGGTGGAGTCACGGTGGCAGCTCTGCCCCCTCTGGGGGCCCTGGCATCTCCAGACATTCCCGGGGTCCCTCAGCCTCTGTCTGCTCTCCTGTCTTGGGCCCAAACCTCATTTCTGGTGGGTCCTGTGCGGTCAGCTCAGGGCCTGGCCCTTGGGCACTTCAGGTGACCCCAGAGCCAGGACCCCCCAGGCCACCCGCCTCTGGGGGCCTTGTAGGCAGGGGTAGCCCTGATGGGGCTGGGCGGGCCTTAGGATGGTGCCTGTGCTCCAGGGAGGAGGGAGGGAGCAAGCACCCTGCATCCAGGAAGGGACAGTAAGGCCATGCCTGATCTGTGCACAGGACACCTGTCTGTCCGTGACACTCCTGTTCATGGGCACACGTGTCCCACAGGCACAAGCAGCAGCTCATAGGCGCACACGTCGGCTCTCAGGCACACATGTCAGCTTACAGGCACATGCATCACCTCACAGGCACACACATCACCTCACAGGCACATGTATCACCTCACAGGCACATGTATCACCTCACAGGCACATTTATCACCTCACAGGCACACATGTCACCTCGTAGGCACATGTATCACCTCACAGGCACATGTACCACCTCACAGGCACATGTATCACCTCACAGGCACATGTACCACCTCACAGGCACACACGCCACCTCACAGGCATACACGCCACCTCAAAGGCACATGTATCACCTCACAGGCACATGTATCACCTCACAGGCACACACGTCACCTCCACAGGCACACACGCCACCTCACAGGCACATGCATCACCTCACAGGCACATGCATCACCTCACAGGCACATGCATCACCTCACAGGGGGCACATATATCACCTCACAGGCACACACGTCACCTCACAGGCACACAAGTCACCTCACAGGCACATGTATCACCTCACAGGCACATGTATCACCTCACAGCACACATGTCACCTCATAGGCACATGTATCACCTCACAGGCACATGTATCACCTCACAGGCACGCATGTCACCTCATAGGCACATGTATCACCTCACAGGCACATGTACCACCTCACAGGCACATGTATCACCTCACAGGCACATGTATCACCTCATAGGCACATGTATCACCTCACAGGCACATGTATCACCTCACAGGCACACATGTCACCTCACAGGCACATGTATCACCTCACAGGCACATGTATCACCTCACAGGCACATGTATCACCTCACAGGCACATGTATCACCTCACAGGCACACATGTCACCTCGTAGGCACATGTATCACCTCACAGGCACATGTATCACCTCACAGGCACATGTATCACCTCACAGGCACACATGTCACCTCACAGGCACACGTATCACCTCACAGGCACATGTATCACCTCACAGGCACATGTATCACCTCACAGGCACACGTATCACCTCACAGGCACATGTATCACCTCACAGGCACATGTATCACCTCACAGGCACACATGTCACCTCACAGGCACATGTATCACCTCACAGGCACATGTATCACCTCACAGGCACATGTATCACCTCACAGGCACATGTATCACCTCACAGGCACACATGTCACCTCGTAGGCACATGTATCACCTCACAGGCACATGTATCACCTCACAGGCACATGTATCACCTCACAGGCACACATGTCACCTCACAGGCACATGTATCACCTCACAGGCACATGTATCACCTCACAGGCACACGTATCACCTCACAGGCACACATGTCACCTCGTAGGCACATGTATCACCTCACAGGCACATGTATCACCTCACAGGCACATGTACCACCTCACAGGCACATGTATCACCTCACAGGCACATGTATCACCTCACAGGCACATGTATCACCTCATAAGCACATGCATCACCTCACAGGCACATGTATCACCTCACAGGCACATGTATCACCTCACAGGCACATGCATCACCTCACAGGCACATGCATCACCTCACAGGCACATGCATCACCTCACAGGCACATGCATCACCTCACAGGCACATGCATCACCTCACAGGCACATGCATCACCTCACAGGCACATGCATCACCTCACAGGCACATGCATCACCTCACAGGCACATGCATCACCTCACAGGCACATGCATCACCTCACAGGCACATGCATCACCTCACAGGCACATGCATCACCTCACAGGCACATGTATCACCTCACGGGCACATGTACCACCTCACGGGCACATGTATCACCTCACGGGCACATGTATCACCTCACGGGCACATGTATCACCTCACAGGCACATGTATCACCTCACAGGCACATGTATCACCTCACAGGCACACATGTCACCTCACAGGCACATGCATCACCTCACAGGCACATGCATCACCTCACAGGCACATGTATCACCTCACAGGCACATGTACCACCTCACGGGCACATGTATCACCTCACGGGCACATGTATCACCTCACGGGCACATGTATCACCTCACAGGCACATGCATCACCTCACAGGCACATGCATCACCTCACAGGCACATGCATCACCTCACAGGCACATGCATCACCTCACAGGCACACGCATCACCTCACAGGCACACGTGATCACCTCACAGGCACACGTACCACCTCACAGGCACATGTATCACCTCACAGGCACATGCATCACCTCACAGGCACATGCATCACCTCACAGGCACATGCATCACCTCACAGGCACATGCATCACCTCACAGGCACATGTATCACCTCACAGGCACATGTGCCACCTCACGGGCACATGTATCACCTCACGGGCACATGTATCACCTCACAGGCACATGTATCACCTCACAGGCACATGTAATCACCTCACAGGCACATGTATCACCTCACAGGCACACATGTCACCTCACAGGCACATGCATCACCTCACAGGCACATGCATCACCTCACAGGCACATGTATCACCTCACAGGCACATGTACCACCTCACGGGCACATGTATCACCTCACGGGCACATGTATCACCTCACAGGCACATGTATCACCTCACAGGCACATGTATCACCTCACAGGCACACATGTCACCTCACAGGCACATGTATCACCTCACAGGCACATGTATCACCTCACAGGCATATGTATCACCTCACAGGCACACATGTCACCTCACAGGCACATGTATCACCTCACAGGCACTCTTGCCTTTGGTAGGCGCCTCTCCTCGCTGTCCTGAGTCTCCTGTGCGGTGCATGTCCCAGAACTGTGGTCGTCTGCTCTGTGGCCTGAGTTTCCTGTGTGGGATTTACTTCAGGCTCCAGCTCTGAGGGGTCCGGCCTGCAGACTCTTCCCCACGGTGCCGACCCTGGGGTTGAGGGGGTGATTTGAGGTTGCCTTTCTTCGCAGCTCTGAAACCCCACCCTTCTGCCTCGGGAAATGCTGCCCTCAGGCAGCTCCGTGCCCGCCCAGCAGCCCTGCTCTCCAGCCCGCTCTCCCGGGAGCCACCCACGCTCCTGCCCGGCTCCCCACACCCCTTCTTTCTTCCGGGCCTCAACGGCTTGCTGAGAGCCCTGCAGCCCCCACTCCTCCATGCAGCACACCCCTCTAGCACCTACCTGGGAGCACCTGACACACACCTGGGAGCACCTGACACACGCCTGAGAGCACCTGATTCACACCTGCGAGCACCTGACACACCTGGGAGCACCTGACTCACATCTGCGAGCACCTGACTCACACCTGAGAGCATCTGACACACCTGGGAGCACCTGACACACACCTGGGAGCACCTCACCCCTGGGGAGCACCTGACTCACACCTGAGAGCATCTGACACACCTGGGAGCACCTGACTCACATCTGGCGAGCACCTGACTCACATCTGCGAGCACCTGACTCACATCTGCGAGCACCTGACTCACACCTGAGAGCTCCTGACACACACCTGAGAGCACCTGACTCACACTTGGGAGCACCTGACTCACACCTGAGAGCATCTGACACATGCCTGAAAGCACCCGACTCACGCCTGGGGAGCACCTGACACACACCTGAGAGCTCCTGACACACACCTGAGAGCACCTGACTCACACCTGCGAACACCTCACACCTGGGAGCACGTAACCACGCCTGAGAGTGCCTGACACACACCTGGGAGCACCTGACACACACCTGAGAGCACCTGACACACCTGAGAGCACCTGACACACCTGCGAGCACCTGACTCACACCTGCAAACACCTCACACCTGGGAGCACGTAACCACGCCTGAGAGTGCCTGACACACACCTGGGAGCACCTGACACACACCTGAGAGCACCTGACACACACCTGACAGTGCCTGACTCACACCTGAGAGCACCTGACACACACCTGTGATCACCTCACACACCTTGGAGCACCTCACACACACCTGGGAGTGCCTGACACACCTGAGCTCCTGACACACACCTGAGAGCATCTGGCACATACCTGGGAGTGCCTGATACATACCTGAGAGCACCTAACACACTCCTCGGAGCACCTGAGACACACCTGAGAGCTCCTGACACACACCCCAGAGCACCTGACACACACCTGAGAGCACCTGACACACTCCTCGGAGCACCTGACACACACCCCAGAGCACCTGACACACACCCCAGAGCACCTGACACACTCCTCGGAGCACCTGACACACAGCCCAGAGCACCTGACACACACCTGAGAGCACCTGCCTCACACCTGAGAGCTCCTGACACACCCCAGAGCACCTGACTCACACCTGAGAGCTCCTGACACCACCTAAGAGCACCTGACACACACCTGAGAGCTCCTGACACACCCCAGAGCACCTGACTCACACCTGAGAGCTCCTGACACACACCTAAGAGCACCTGACACACACCTGAGAGCTCCTGGACACACCCCAGAGCACCTGACTCACACCTGAGCACCTGACACACACCTGAGAGCTCCTGACACACACCTGAGAGCACCTGCCTCACACCTGAGAGCTCCCTGACACACCCCAGAGCACCTGACTCACACCTGAGAGCACCTGACTCACACCTGAGAGCACCTGACACACACCTGAGAGCTCCTGACACACACCTGAGAGCACCTGACACACACCTGAGAGCTCCTGACACACCTGAGAGCACCTGACTCACACCTGAGAGCACCTGACACACACCTGAGAGCTCCTGACACACACCTGAGAGCACCTGACACACACCTGAGAGCTCCTGACACACCTGAGAGCACCTGACTCACACCTGAGAGCTCCTGACACACTCCTCGGAGCACCCGTCACATCTGGGACTAGGGACGCCACCTGCAGTGTGGGCTTCTCCCTGGTCCACAGTCATCCCCTTCTGGATGCAGTCACGCTCTGCGCCTCCTGTGGTCGCCATCAAGCCTGCTGCCTCTTTGGAGGTATCAGCTAACCTGGAATCTGTCATTTGCTTCATACTGTCTGTCCCTGTGTCCAGCTGAGGGTGACCCTTGGAAGGACGGAACCTTCTGCACCTGATGCCTCCTTCCTTCAGTCACTACGTGGGCAGCCTCAGGCACTCCCAGTGGGCAGGGTAGGCTCAGGGCCTCAAGGGCACACCTGAGCACCTCTGTCCCCACTGCTCACAGCTGCCACAGCCCCGGCACCCCAGCCCCATCCTGACTCCACCTGTCCCCGGTGAGGCCCCTGCGCCCAGCCCCGCTCTCTCTGCCTGTCCCGATTGGAAGCCTGAGGGAGCTCTGCTTCTCAGCAGCTTCTTGGAGCTGCCAAGCCCAGCTCATGGCTGATTTCAGCTCCTATTTCAGAGAAATTGGGTCAGTGATAGCACTTGTACACCTGGCCATGGTCCGCCAGGTGACACTGTGGCGCAGTGTGGCAGACATGTGCCTCCTCCTCTGCACCCCCAGAGGTGCTCTGGGGTTGGGGGGTCTGCTGCCCTCAGGCGCCGGCCCTGGGGCTGCTGCACTCTCACGGCCCCCTGCCCTGGAGAGCTGCCACTGAGTCCCCGCTGCTAAGGCCGGCCAGAGTTCAGGACCCTGTGGATCTTGATGCAGGGCAGGTGCGATGTGCAGTGGGACGGTGGCCTGAGAGGGCCCATCTCATCCTCCTCCTGCACCCTGCTGTCCTCGATGTCACCCAGGGGGTATGCAGAGCCTGGACGCACTGGGGATGGGAGAGCGGGAAGAGCTGTGGCTGAGGAGGCAGCGTGGCTCTCTGGGGCGCCCAGTGCCAGCTCTGGCAAGAGTGCCACCCCAGCTGCACCGCAGCCTGCCCTGTGTCGGGTACCCTTGCCACAAGCCTCATGGGCATGCAGCCCCATCCCATGCCCCCAGTGGCCCGAGACCCTCTTCCTTCACCCCACTGTGTTTCTGTCCTGGGGGATTGAGGGCTGTCGGGCAGCTGAAGTAGGTGACCTCACCTCCCCCTGCAGCAACATGGCTGACACCAAGGCCAAGGCCGCCGACAGGACACCTCCCAAGTCCCCTGGGGAGCCCGCCAAGGACAAGGCAGCCAAGAGGCTGTCGTTGGACTCGGAGGGCGCCAGCGAGGGGGCGGCCGCTGCAGAGCTGAGCGCCTTGGAGGAGGCTTTCCGGAAGTTCGCGGTGCACGGCGACACCAGGGCCAGCGGCCGGGAGATGCACGGGAAGAACTGGTCCAAACTTTGCCGCGACTGTCACGCCATCGATGGCAAGAACGTCACTGTCACGGACGTGGACATTGTATTCAGCAAGATCAAGTGAGTGCTGCAGGGTGCTGGTGGGCAGCAGGGACAGGGCTTCAGGTCCAGCATCCTCACGGGGCTGGGTGTAGTCAGGTCCCTGCGCCATGGGGCATGGTGCCCTTCCAGAACAAGGTTTCAGACTGACCAGAATCTCCTGTGGACCCCACTCAGGGCGCTCTGGCCCCAGTGCTCCAGCTGGGGAGGTAGGTGATCCATTCAGCTGACCTCTCGTGGGGGCTGGGGCAGGTCTGGGCCTTTGTAGTCTGACTTCGAGCTGGTCCTCAGGCCTGGCCAGTGCACCAGGCTCAGTTCCCGGAGGAGTGTTCGTGGTGGGCAGTGTTCACGGTGCTGGATAGCAGGTCAGTGCCACGTGACTCTGAGCACAGGGCTGTGTGTGCCTGAGTGCCTATGCCTCTGTGCATGTGATCATGCCTGTGTCTGTGTGCATTCATGTCCTGTTGTGTGATAATGCCTGTGTACATGTGTGCTGTTGTATGATCATGTCTGTGTGCATGCATGTGCTGTTGTATGATCGTGCCTATGTCTATGTGCATACGTGTGCTGTTGTGTGATAATGCCTGTATATTTTGAGTGATCCCATGTGTGTGCACATGCCCTTACGGGTGTCATCCTTTGTGCATGCACACTGTGCTGTGTGTGTTGTGCTCCTGCATGTGTGCACGTGTGTTCCTGTATGTATCTTCTGGCCCATTTCCCTCTACACGTGAATGTTCCTGTGAGAGCATATGCTTTTTGCCTGTGTGCTTAATGTGTCCGCTGTACATGGGTGCTCATGTGTGCTTAGTGCACGTGCATATGTGTCCTCCACTAAACCTGGGGTGCTTCTTGAGGTGTTGCCTCTTGCCTCACAGTCTGCGGCCTGCAGCTTCTCCCCGTAAGTCCTGACCCAGAGTTCAGCTCATGGCACTGGGGGGAGATGATGAGCAGATACCCGAGCAGGAGAGTATCAGAATACTGGGTAGAGTATCAGTGTGGGAATGGGGGTCATTGTGGGGGACGGGGCCACCTGGGGATGGGTCAGTGTCGGGAGAGGGCCAGTATGGGAAATGGGGTCAGGGTAGAGACAGGGCCAGTGTGGGGCCAGATCAGTGCTGGGGATGGGGCCAGTGTGGGGGTCGGGTCAGGATGGAGGAGGTGGTCAGTGTGGGGAATGTGGCATGTAAGCACAGGGTTACCATGGGCACAGGGCCAGCAGGGGACTGGTCCCATGTGGGGACAGGCTCTGCATAAGCATTGGGTGACTAGGAACGGGGCCAGTGTGGGGGGGACAGGTCAGCGTGGGGCAGGGTCAGGGCTGGAGTCACCTGGAGTCACTCATCTGAGGTCCTGCCCCAGACCCAGCCTGTTTTTTGGCTCATAGGCTCGACCCATCCCGGAGCTCACAGCCTCGAGTGGGGTCTCTCCCGGGGAGACCCAGCATCTGTGCAGGGAGGCTTTCACTGTCCATGGCAGGGCAGAACCCAGCTCAATGCCACACTCCAGAACCCACAGGGTATAGGGAAGGTGGCATGGAGCAGAGAGGAGAGCTAAGGCCCGCACCCAAGCCCAGTACATGGAGCCGGACACAGACCCTCAGGCCCATGGATCAGGCCCACCGGGATGGGGAGGTCTGCTCCCCCATCCCCGGTGCCCTCCAGGTGCCTCGGTGGATGGTGCACAGAGCCAGAGGCAGGCTGGAGCAAAGGGTCCCAGGAGCTGTGCCCTTGCTCACCTAGCTAACTCATCGCCAGGGTGGGCAGAGGGCTGGAGCCTCACCCCTTGATTTGGCGCATGTGGGTGGTGACGCTGACGCTCACTAAGCTACATTCAAGTGTGAGCCACTGGTGGCCTACACGGTGCCAGCATGCTGATCTCAAGTCCTTCAGCAGAAAGCAGCCATATTAGTGCAGATAGGACACAGGCACACATGAGCAGGCATGTACACGACATGCACAATGCACGCATGAACAGGCATATACTCAAGCTCACATATGTGCAAATATGTCACAGATACATGAGCAGGACTAGAGCCGTTACCGACTGGATCCCACGAGACGTCAAAAGATCATGTGGCCACCCACCTACCAGATGGTCAGACTTCCTTGTCAAGACCCTGAAGGAACGGTTTGAGGCTCTTCATATTCCTGAATCAACCAGATGCCATTGGGCACACTGGCACGTGATAGGGTCAAATGGAAATGTTACTGGTGCCCGCTCGAGCAAATTGATGAATAACGGGATGTCAAGTGATCGAAAGTGACATGAGCAGGCACGCACACGAGTTCTCACATGTGCAGATGCCAGTCACATGAGCAGACATATACACAAGAGCACATGCATGCAGGCACAGGGGCATATATAGGTATGTGCAAACACAAAGCTCACAGGTCTGCATGCATGCACGAGCTCCAACTTGTATAGAGATGCACACAGGCACATGAGTGGGCTTGTACACATGAACTGACAAGTCTGCTGAGATGCACATAGTCCCACGTCAGTGGGCGTGTACACAGGTGCTGACAGGCCTGCTGAGATGCACACGGGCACACATAAATGGGCATGTGTTTGGAGGACAGGTTTAGCTATTCTGGGAGTTTTGTTGTTTTGCCCACTCCCAGCTTAAGTCAAGGTTCATTCTAATGAGACCTCTCTTCTATGTAAACACTGCTAGAGGGTGTGGCAGTTACAGAAGTCACCTTGATTGAATAACTTTGACATATACATCTACTAAGACTTCTATGTTTTCTAGATTGGGCACAGCTCCTCTTTATACCCACTGCACCCAGCGTGGGACAGTTAGAATTTACCAGGAGACTACCACCCTGGCTACGCTGAGACTATGACACTGTCGGGGGACCCTGGCGGAGTTCCCCGACAGATGTGCACACATGAACAGGCCTGCTGAGATGCACATGGGCATACGTGAGTAGGCGTGTACACAGGAGCTGACAGGCCTGCTGAGATGCACACGGGCACACTGGAGTGGGCGTGTACACAGGAGCTGACAGGCCTGCTGAGATGCACACGGGCACACGCGGAGTGGGCGTGTACACAGGAGCTGACAGGCCTGCTGAGATGCACACGGGCACACGTGGAGTGGGCGTGTACACAGGAGCTGACAGGCCTGCTGAGATGCACACGGGCACACATGAATGGGCGTGCACACATGAACAGGCCTGCTGAGATGCACACAGGCATATGAGTGGGCGTGTACACAGGAGCTGACAGGTCTGGCGTGAGAGGTCGTGCATATACCTGAGCTAAAGCATGTGCAAGCACTATAGTGCACACGCTCAATGAGCTCATGGCTGGCTCACACGCCCCTGGGCCCTTGGCAGCTGCAAGTGAGGTGTGTGGATGCTGGTCTGGGAATCCGTGCAGGGTTTCTGCATGCACAGGTCTGGGCCTATAGGTCCGAGTGGCCGCAGGACCCAGGGGAGGCAGCTGGCAGCTGGTAGGCAGCTGGGCGGGGCAGGCTTGCGGAGGCTTCTGTGAGTCGGTTGCCATGGCAGCACTGTTTGTTGTGCTGTTGCTACCGAGACTCTCAAACAGGCTTTGCAGCTGCACCAGAAAGAGACTGAGGGGCTCCCAGGACCCCTGGCGGCCCTGGCTCGAGGGCCAGCATGCCCCGGAAGTGCTGTGGGAGGCCCCTGTGGGCCTGGTCTGTGCCTGTGCCTGACAGGGTGGGGGACGTAGGTCTCCACCTGAGTGTGGTGTGCGGGGCCACAAGACCTGGAAGTAGCCACCGAGGCTCCCGGAGTGGGTGCTGGTGGGTGTGCCACCTGTCCCCACCCACTCCAGGGAATGGGTGCTGGTGGGTGTGCCACCTGTTCCCACCCACTCCAGGGGCAGCATTTTAGGTCCCAGGGATTGCCTCATGCTGGGCCCAAGCTGGGGTACAGGCGGCAGACGAGGCCCTGAGCTGTGGTCCTGGGACGCTGCAGAGAGGAAGTCAGGAGACCCGGCTGCAGGTCCCGACCTGCCGCAGATGAGCTGCAGTGGTGCTGCGCCGTGTTGGGCTGGGTCTGTACTCACTCCTGTCGAGGTTCCCGGGTGGCCAGCATGGGGCTGTCCTGTCCCACAGGTGGCACCGGACCCCGGACCCCATTCTCGGCAGCAGCCAGGCCCCTGGCAGGCCAGGCTGAGGCATCCCTGTCATTCCTGGCCAGGCTACGGGTGCCAGTGACCTTCGGTGCCTGGGCCAAGCCGGCTCCGGGCCTTTCCTGAGGGGAAGTGGCTCATGGAGGCGACGGCCCGGCCAGGCGCATACTCGCCTCAGCTTGGCAGGTGCATGGCAGCCGGAATGTGGGGCGCCCATGCTGCTCTGAATGTGTCTCTCACCCGCAGTGACTCAGGCTGGTGGTGCCTGGTGCTGGGCTGCCGTCAGGCCTGGCACTCCACATGCCTGCACCAGCAGGGCATGAATAGGGGACAGATGTGCCTTTGACGGCCCAGAACGGGGCCAGGACTGTGGGGGTCAGAGGATGGACGCCCTGTCCCTGCAGAGTAGCAGGAATTGCAGGGGCTGTGTGGCTTGCAGGGGCGTGAGCAGGTACCGCATACACACGTCCCATGTACACCGTTGCTCACATGGCCGAGGCCTGTTTGGGGACCCAGTGGCTGGTGCTGTGAGTCTGTGTCTGGCCCTGCACTGGGACTCATGTGTCTCGGTGGGAGCGCCAGGCTCTAGCCTGGCAGGGTGGGGAGGCCACAGGAGCAGCTGGACCATCACCTTGGGACAGTGCCAGAAGCCCTGCTGTGGGCTGAGGCTCCTAGAGCAGCGGAGCAGGTGGGAGGTTGGTTGGGTTCAGGGCACACAGGAGAGTGGAGGGAGGGCAGATGGTTCCCAGTCCGGGTCCAGAACGGCCGTGCCTCCTGGGGAAGGGGGTCATACAGGCCCCTGGGGCTCCTAGTGGGATGAGCCTCTTGAAGGCTTTTTCAGGGTTTGTAAGCTGGGCCGTTGCCCATGGCAACTGCCTGTTGGTGTAAACAGGGCCTGGGGCAGGTGGGGTAGGGCCTCCTGCCACCCTGTGACCTCCAGCTCCAGGGCAGGGTGGGGGCAGGGTGCCCCACCTCTGCCCAGCCATGCCCGCTGCCTCAACACTGCCCCCACCCTCCACAGGGGCAAAGGCTGCCGGACCATCACCTTTGAGCAGTTCAAGGAGGCGCTGGAGGAACTTTCCAAGAAGAGATTCAAAGACAAGAGCAGCGAGGACGCTGTCCGCGAGGTGCACAGGCTTGTGGAGGGCAAGTCCCCCATCATCTCGGGGTGACGGTGAGTGCGCGCTGGGCAACACGGGCAGGGTCTTGGGGCGGCAGGTTCCAGTGCCCGCACCCTGACCCACGTGTCCCTCGCAGAAAGCCGTCTCCTCGCCCACCGTGTCAAGGCTCACGGACACCTCCAGGTTCACCGGGTCCCACAAGGAGCGCTTGACCCATCGGGCCGGGGCAAAGGCAAAGCAGGCAGCGTGGACCTGGTGGACGAGTCGGGCTACGTGCCTGGCTACAAGCACGCGGGCACCTATGACCAGAAGGTGCAGGGGGCAAGTAGCCGCGGGCCCTCAGGCCGGGTCCTGCCCTCACACCTCTACATTCCTGCGCTACCTGGGCTGACTCGGACCACAGG
This sequence comes from Cryptotis parvus, assembly GCA_021461705.1. Taxonomy (NCBI): domain Eukaryota; kingdom Metazoa; phylum Chordata; class Mammalia; order Eulipotyphla; family Soricidae; genus Cryptotis; species Cryptotis parvus. The sequence goes on along the minus strand of JAJIBD010021385.1, from coordinate 278,905 downwards.
ACCTCAGGGACGGGGCAGGCAGCTGGAGGGGACCCAGCCTCTCCCCACCCTGGAGCCCCAGCACACTTCTCTCTGGCCCCAGGTGTGCCCCCAGGCCCACTCACCTTTCTAACATGCCCACCGTCTCCAGCCTGGAAGGCGGGGGGGCTCTGGCCCCTGCCCCAGCCAAACCACCCGCTGGCTCACCCTGGGATGGGAACCACAGGCCGGGACAGCACCAGAGCCTGTCAGGACCCCAACCTTAGAGCCACCGTGTATTAACACACTAACAAGGCGCCAGGCCACCAAGGCAGCCCCGAAGCCAGCACAGCATCTGCTCTGTGTGGGCCGGGGGATAGACCACAGGGACTAGCACACACGCTCCACATGCATTCACACATGGGCTCACACATGTACTCACACAGGTTCACACACGCACTCACACACATGTGCTCTCACACAAACATGGGTTCATGCACTCACATATTCACATACAGGCTCACACGTGAACTCACATGGGCTCACAAACGGACTCACACACTCACACATGGGCTTATACACAGTTACACAGGCTCACGTACACACGGACTAACACACATGGGTTCACACATGCTCCAGGACTCACAAATGCACTCACACAGGTTCACACACACACACACACATACACACACAGAGGCTTACACATGCTTTAGGACTCATACACATGCTCCTGGACTCACACATATGGACTTACACAGTGACTTCCGCTCCTAGACATACACATTGACTCAGACTTACACACACACACACACACACACACACACACACACACTCCTAGATATATTAAAAAAAACCTCTCAAATTTATGAACTCATGCTCCTGGACAGTCGTGGGCATGCACAACCCACCCATGAACACAGACACACACAGACCCAAGGGTACACGCTTGTGCACACATCTGCTCACACACATTCATAGCCCCATTGGGCCTGCCTGTTAAGAAAGGGAGGCTGCAGCCACTCAGGAAAGTGACCAGCAGAGCGAGGTCAGAGGCACGAGAAAAGGATGTGAAGACAGTCACATGTGGCTTGTCTAAGCAGAAGCCAGAAACACTGTATAATTGCTCGGGACAAGCCTCTGCTGTCCCTGCTGGCCACCTGCTCGAGGTGGGGGCCATGTCCTGCCTCTGAGGCTTCCTGGATGGGGTGTCCCAGCCCAGAGTTCACGGCACAGACAGGGAGGCCCGGAGAGAGTGTGCTCTGCCTCAGGCTCAGCCCAGAAGCCACACCCCGACAGCACCATCCTTGCAGAGTCCTGAAGATGGAGACACGTCAGGACTCAATGCTCTCTCCACACGAAGCTGTCCACTGAGGCCTGAGCTCCCCAGGCTGACCACTGGCTTGTGCCAGAAGTCAGGCTGTGGGGTCCACTGCCACCTCATGCCCACAGCCCCATGGAGAGGCAAACTGGGCCTCCCTCTGACCCCAGCACAGCACCTGACTCCTGGAGGGACCCCAGCCCACCCTCAGGCCCCCGGGGCCAGGCAGCCCCTTTCCACACCTGTCTCTGCCCCTCCTAGTCAGAGCTGGCGTAACTGGATGTCACGGCGGCCTCACTGCCCCGCACAGAGCATGTGCTTGACCCCATTGGCTGCCAGGCCCTACACACCCTGCATGCTGTGCCCACTTGCTTCCGCTCACAGGACCACACCCCCTGCCATCGACTGACCCAGCAAACTGCGCAGCCGGCACCAAAGGCTGGGCGTGAGGCGGGGGGTGCCAGCGCGGGCTGATGTTTGCTTCCTTGTACTCACTGCCAGAGGACAAGAGTTGTCGTCACTGACTCCTGGAGCAGGGCTGGGGCCACGTGGGCACAGGCACACTCTGGCCTGTGCGTGAGCCTCATGCCCTCACAGGCTCATGCAGGGTCTGCCAGCCGGTATGTCCAGAGAACATCCCCGTGCGACTCCCTGCTGAGAGCCGTGAGAGTCGAAGCTCTGTGCACTTTTAACCTTCAAAGTTAAAGGAAGATGAGTGCAAAAGAAACCAGCAAAGGAAGATGAGTGTGAAAGAAACCAGCACAGCTCAGGAGCCACACGGAGTTCAGGGCACTGCGGGCTGGGTGTTTTATAATGGCGGGGCAGTGTTGCCACGTGCCTGGTAGACCTCTCCCCGCCACAGCCGGGCCGGCTCCCACCACCTCCAGTCGCTGTTGGGCCTGGCGCCACCCCTAAGTGATCGACTCCCATCTGTACCTGCCACTGCCGTGTCTCTTGGTCACTGTGTCACCGTGCCGTGATAATAAAGGTGTCACCTGTGCTCTATGGTCTCCAGCAGCCTTTGAGGGGTCTGGGAGTGGGACAGACTCCCATTCACCTGGCAGCCCCAAACAGGAGTGCTGCAGCCGGTAATGCCCACCTGGAGCCAGCCAGTGCCACGAGTGTGAAGGCAGCTCAGCGGCGCCCACACGAGGTCCTGGTTGATCCTGAAGTGCTCCCAGCCGCAGCATCTCACTAGCCCCAGGGGCAGGGGGCACCGCACTGGAGCAGTTCGCAGTTCTAGGTCGGGAGCCAGTGGGGCCCAGGCATCAACCCACATGTAAGCCTGCAGTAATACCGACGGGCCACACGACCTCCAAAGCAGCAGAGGCGACACCAGGGTGACATTGTCGCAGAGTGGCAGAGACTACTATGGAGTGTGGGCAGTTGGAGGCAGGTCAGGGACCAGCTCACAACTGCATTGATAAGGCAGCGAGAGGCAGGGGCCACACACAGCAGGTTGACCACAGGAACCCTGAGCTGGCAGATAAACAGTGTCAGGCTGGTAAACAAACACAAGCTTCAGGTCAGGCCAGTAGCTGAGGCGAGGAGCCAGCCCCGAGGCCTCCAGGCCACCAGAGAGCACTGGGTCAGAGCCCAGTGTGGTCCCTGTGTCGACACTCCCCCTGCTCCTCTCCCCACACCGGTTCCCTGTGTGACTTCAAATGCTGATGCCCCTGGAATCCCATTCAAAGAGCAAGCGTGAGAACCGCCATAGGCAAGCAGGTTTGAACTGTGTGGAGCGTTAGGGATGATGCAGTCTCCCCATTTCAGCAGCATCCCCTCTGCAGGGCAGAGCAAGGGCCGTGAGCACCAGCTCAGGCAATGCCCTTGCGGGAGAAGCTCCCACGCGGGGTGCTGTGCTGTGCGCACTAGCCTAGTCTCTAGCACAGGGGCAGGAACACGAGGACCAGCCACACAGTCGCTCGCTCAACATCTCCCCACATAGTGCAAGGGCTGAAAAGTGCTCAGAGTCCCACAAGAGCCTGGAAAACAGCTCCAATCTCACCCGGAGAGGGCAGATGCGCCAGCCCCCTCCTGCTGGATGAGCATGCCAGAGGGGTCAGGTGGAAGCGTGCTGGAGAAGCCAGGGCGCCCTCTGCTGTGCAAAAACACAAATGTCACACACGGAAATCCCTGCCCTTTCATTTCTCAGACGGGAGGGTCTGGGTGATGCCACAGCCCCACAGAGGGCCTGGTACCAGGTGCCGGCATTCCTTCAGTGGCTCTTTCTGCATCAGATATTAAACATCAGTTTGGCAGAGAGGCAGAAGAGTGGGAAAGCACGTGCCTTGCAACAAGCCAAGCCCTGTTTAATCCCTGGCTTTACATAGGGTCCCCTGACCCCTGCCTGGAGTGAGCATAGTAGAGCCAGGAGTAAGCCCTGAGCATCGCCAAGTGTGGCCCTATACAAGCACTCACTTTGCGCACAGATAGGTTTACAAGTGGCCCACAGGCTTAATCCTACCTGCATAAACAGCTGCCTAAGCCCCCTGTCCCCTTTGGCCTCCCTGGGGCACTCCTCTGTCCAAAAGATTTACAAAGAAATCTTTACCAAAGAAATCACATTTTCATGACACACTGGTCAAGGAAAATTACATTTCATGGACTGTCAGGACACAGTTTTCAGAAGTGCCAACAAGGGAGAAACACAGTTAGGCCCATGTTTCACTGGGGACTTTAATCTCACAAACTGCTTCATATTCCCACAACTATCGCATTGCTTCTACCAAATCCAGGAACTTCCTTGTTCCTGCTTGTCAGAACAGCTGGTTTCATAATTCAATGACAAGTTCACCTCAAACCTAAGAGCCACTTTTCACAGCAGTGTAATAGTAAAAATGATTTTCTTTAATCAACATGTACAGTTCTCTCTCTGCATGCAGGGGAACTGCTGCCTTGCACCACATGGCTGATAAACAGCAGTGGCGCTAGTCTCTGAAGGGCAGGTGCTCTGTGCGGGTGAGTCCCCGCAGTCAGGACGGGCAGTTGTTAAGGGCTGCGCCAGTGGCCGGGAACAGGGCTAGAGTCTTCTTGAGCTCCTTGTAGCTCCAGTGCAGCTGCTCCACCTCGGCCTGATGCTGCGCCCGCACCCGGGCCAGCTCCTGCAGCAGGTGCTCGTTGGTACTCACCAGAGAGCTAGTGGAGAGGGCGGTGCTCAGCCTGGCCCCACACAGCCCCACACTGCTGCGCGTCCACTCTTCCAAGCCCCACCCAGCCCAGGAAACTCGAGTCACACAGCAGATCCCCAGCAGCCAGGAAGCTCCCACTCAGCAATCCCCAGGGGAGAGGCTGAACCCTGTCCTGCTATCCCTGATGGAGCCCGACAGCACCGCAGGTACCTGTAGGTACCGCCTCCCACGGGGTGGGCTCCCGCTTGCTGGGACCAGAGCAATAGCCACTGCCAGTGAGGCCCCCAATGCATGAGCACAAGGCAGGTGCCACAAGGCCAGTCTGTGCTCAACACCCCCTTTTTCCTGCTGCTCTTCCCATTGGTGTCAGCTGGGGCAGGGCAGGGTGAGGGGGCACCTGGCCAGCTCTTCCCCACCAGCCTGGCATCCTCTACTCAGGTGGGGGTGAGGGACAAAACCAGGAACAGACCAGAGGCAGCCCAGAGTTAGGGGCACTGTACAGCACCACCCTAGGGAGCCTGCTCCCATACCTTTAGCACAACTCATGTCACTCCACAGTCCCCACGGCACAGGTCACCTTCTCGCCACAGCTCCTCTGACTCAACATCTCAGCAGTCATCCCACATTGTGTCACCTACCACGTCATATCACATCACTACCGATGTCATGGCATGTCCCTCTGTCACATCACCTCTCCCACACAGTATCACACACAAGCGCCTCAGATCACACTAATCACAACTGGGCCTGGGCACCTGTGGCTCTCCTGGAGCATGTGGACGAAGTTCCTGGATCTTGTCATAGTGCTCCAGGTGCTGCTTCAGCTCTACGAGCTCACCAGAGAGCCGCCGGACACTCGTCTGGAGTGCTGAAAGACGGAAGCAGCAGGGAACTCAGTCAACATGGCTCACGTGCTTGAATGACGGTTCCTAGGCTGCAGCTGGACCCAAGGCTCCTAAAAAGGAGCTTAGGGGTTGGAGCAATAGCACAGCAGGTAGGGCATTTGTCTTTTTTTTTTTTTTTTTTTTTTTGGGTCACACCCGGCAATGCTCAGGGTTACTCCTGGTTCTGCACTCAGGAATTACTCCTGGCGGTGCTCAGGGGACCATATGGGACGCCGGGGATCGAACCCGGCCGGCACAGGCCGGCCACGTGCAAGGCAAACGCCCTACCCGCTGGGCTATTGCTCCGGCCCCAGGGCATTTGTCTTGAACACGCATCCCATATGGTCCCTGAGCACTGCCAGGAGTAATTACGCCAGGAGTAACTCCTGAGCATTGTTGGGGGTGACTAAAAAGCCAAAAAAAAAAAAAAAAAAAAAAGGAGCTGAGGACCAGTTGAGCTCTGCACAGAACCTGAACCAGATCCCAGGGCTCCAAGTCCCAAGCAGCAAGCCAGAATGCATGTGGGCCTATGGCTCTGCAGAAAACTCCGGGAAGCTGAGTGCCTGAGGACAGCAGCTGCATATACATTCCATGCCCACATCCTTGAAAGGAGGTGCCTGCCTTTGTCAGGCTCAGGACCAGGTTGCAGAGGGCTAGCAGGGTGTGAGACAGAGGCAGGTGGAGGGTGGGGCGCCCTGGACTCAGGCTCCCTCAAGTCCCAGAACTGGATGTTGGGAGGAGTAACATGAAGCTCGAGCTTAGATATGCTGGAATCCATGACCAGACACCCTGAGAAGCAGTGGACAGGACTGAGGGCAGGCCCGAAGGCCAATTTCAGATCAGCTGACCTGACGGTGGGCTGGCTGGGCTGATGTTCTGGGTGCTCACATGGGCCAGAGCAGCCTTTGAGGCAAACTGTTGGTTCTCTTGAGGCGACACTGCCAGCAGGCAAGGGTCCACAGGAGGGACAGCAAGTAAAGAGGAATGGTGGTGAGGGCAGGGACTCTTCTTTTTGTTGTGAGCAGATAGGAAAGTTTCTGTAGAAACTCAGGACAGATGGACTTCCCTTACATATCAGGGCAGTATGCGACCCTAGAGTCCCTGCAGGAAAGGTCACCAGCACTGGCCTGAGTCCACAGGGCACTTAGAAACAGACACAGGATGCCAGCTCATAGCAGCTGCACTCTGGCAGGACGAGAAATTAAGCTATAGCTGCAAAGAGCAAGTACACTCCATGGTGATGACCCACTGGTGAGGGCTCTCTCTCTCTCTCTCTCTCTCTCTCTCTCTCTCTGTGCCAGTGCTCAAGGTTACTCCTGGGGAGGCATTATGTGGTGCTGGGAATCACACCAGGAAAAGTGCCTTAACCCCAATGCACTCTGGCCCTGGGCCCTGAGAAGGGACATTTCTGAGAAGACAATGAGATTCTGACCACTCAGTGTGACGTGTAAGGACAACAGAAACGAAGTGTCCTGCCTAGGGACATGCTGGTACAGGCCCACCATGCACTGTCCAGTCCTGGCAAGTGGTTTTGGCCTGACAAACAAGATCAGCCCAAAGCTCGACCTGCAGGCTTGGGGGAGGTGCCATGGCACCTGCCGCCTGCCCTCTTGCCCCCCAAACTCCCAAGTGTTTCAACGTGAAACACCAAGTGTGCTTGTGTAAAAGCAGCTGGAGGGAGGAAATGAAGAGCCTGGACCTGCAGGAGGAACCCCACAGATGCGAGGTGCCTGCAAAGCTCAGGCCCAGGACAGCAGCAGTAGAGGCCTCTGCACTTAATGCATCACTGCCAGGCTGAAACCAAGACTGCAGGCAAGAGCAGACAAACACTCACCAGTGATCTGCAAATTCAGTGTGGCTGATGCCTCTGCATTCTTTACTTCCTTTTTCATACTGAGCAAAAGTGATTTTAAACTATTATTCTCCTCCAAAGATCTGTCTAAATGCTGCCTCAGGTCATCCTAGGGACACAGAAGACAGCTTTAGCATCGCCCCTACACTACTGCCTTCCCCACGGCTAAGGAGCAGATGCTGCGTGGGGGCAGTCTGGGCTGAGAAGTCTTGAGGCTGCAGACCCCAGGGAAGGCAGCTTAGGGCCCTTCTGCTCCCGCCAGCCAGTACCTTGGCATGTGCTGCCACTTGTGATGCCAGCCCAGGGCCAACAGCCCTGTCCACCCTATGGGGCCAGGTGAGAGGTGGGTCCAGCTCTCTGGACAGAGGGACCTTTACAAGATACAGCAGCTGACACACCAGGCCTGGAGCTGCCCCATCCCAGCCTCAGCTCCTATGGCTACCCACAGGCTTCCTAGATCTTGTTTTCTTATGGGTCACAATGCTCAGGGGTTATTCCTGGCTCTGCACTCAGTAATTACTCCTGGCGGTGCTTTCGGAGACCATATGGGATGCTGAGAATCGTACCCAGGTCGGTCGTGTGCAAGGCAGTCGCCCTCCCTGCTGTGTTATCACTGCGGCCCCTCACAGGGTTCCCTTGAAAGGTGGACAAAGGTGGGGGATTTCATCCAACAATGTCAGCAGGGGCTGGCACCCACCACATCAGCAGTGGTTCCCCCATGTGAGCACAGTGACATGCGCCTCATGTCCCTGGACACACTGGCCCTCAGCTGGAGATGCTCCGTAGCTGCTGGAAGACCCACCGAGGGCTGTCAGCATCTCAGCCCGCCCCTCTTCCAGTTTTCCTCCACCTTCTTCCCACAAGGTTGCAGCTGGAGTTCTGTGCTTGCGTCAACACATTCAGGGTTAGCACCCGCGTACAATGTGAGCCAGGGACAATTTCTCTTCTGCACACGGGCACTCATTACACTGACCCCATGGACTGAAGAGGCGTCCTCTCCACACAGCACTTAACTGTCCCTGCTAGGGCTCATCTGGGGTGCACCAGTAGAACCACTGGTGGTTCTATGTCTTTTCCCTTCGTTTACAGTGAAGTGTGACATCAAAGAGCTGATGCCTATAACTTGGTTGTTTCTCAGCATGGCTCTGACTGCTAAGAGTCTTCTGTGGACTGAGAAAAATTATTTGGGGCAAGAAGAGCTCAAAGGGCTGGAGTGTGGCATGCAGGACGCCTGGCTTGCTCGCTGGTACTATCTGACTTTGGAGCTGAGCCAGGGGTTGCCCCTGAACACTGCCACATGTGGCACCACACTACCACCACAAACAGAAACAGGAAAGGGGCCTGAGGATACTACAGCAGATAACAATTTTGCTTTCCATACAGCCAACCTAGGTTCAAGTCCCGACACCCGTTATGGTCCTCCTGAGCATGCCAGGAGTGATCCCTGAGCACAGAGTCAAGATTAAACCCTGAGCACTGCTGGGTGTGACCTGAAAAAAAAAAGCAAACAAACATAGGCATCATCTAAGGAAAGTAATTATGCAAAGTTTAGGACATTTTACTCCCTATAAAAATGCCAACACTGGGGGTATTTTTTTAAGAGATGGCATAAAGTCTGGAGATGACTAGGTAGTACTAGTTATTTCCCAACACACACAGGCCGGCTCCCCTGGTCTCTGCCTTGTTCTCTGAGCAGCAAATGGTTGCTGCCAATGGGGCAGGGGCCCCCTAACCCCCTTTCAGTGTAGTAATCTTATTTTCTGAGTCTAACTGAGCTTTTGTTGAAAATGTATCTGTTTTTAAATACCCAACTCAGGGGGCCAGAGTGATAGTGCAACAGGTAGGGTGTTTGCCTTGCACACAGCAGACCTGGGTTCGATCCCCGGGATCCACATGGGATCCCATATGGATCCATATCAGCATCCCATATGGTCCCCTGAGCACCATCAGGAATAATTCCTGAGTGCAGAGCCAGGAGTAACACCTGAGCATGGCCGGGTGTGACCCAAAAAGGAAAAAATAAATAAATACCTAACTCATTTTTCACCCATTATCCCATTGTTTTCTGCTCTTTTTTTTTCTTTTTTGGGTCACACCCGGCGATGCTCGGGTTACTCGTGGCTCTGCACTCAGGAATCATTCCTGGCTGTGCTCGGGGACCACATGGGATGCCGGGATCGAACCCAGGCCGCCACAGGCTGGTCGCATGCAAGGTAAACGCCCTACCGCTGGGCTATTGCTCCAGCTCCTTCTGCTCTTATCTGAATGACTCCTGCTCTTGATTCTTCCCTTCAGCTCACTCTGGGCTGGGATTAAGCCTGTTGTTTCCCTGCTCCTCGGTAGGTCAGGCTTATGCAAGTGTTTGAGAGCTTTCTCCCTCTGAACCTACAGGGCGGTCCAGCTCCAGGTACGGCCTCAGTGCCTACAAGCTGGGTGGTGCTGGCTGTGTAGCCCTGCAGCACCACCTGGCGGACGTTTGGGCTCTGGGGCAGCAGCAGAAGCCATGCACCATTCCGGGCCCCTTCTTTGCTTTGTTTTGGGAGCCAGATGGGGGTCTGGGGAGCTCAGGTGTGCGCACTGAACAGCTGCAGCCCCACCCTACCTGACTCTTACTGAGATATCCCTGAAACCCAGGCAGCTTCCCGGGACAGGCTGAGTCCAAACAACCTAGGCTCTAGGCACTGTCCCCTTAGGGTCGGGGTCAGTGGGCCACACAGGCAGGAGAGGTCAGCCCTGAGACCCATCAGGCAGTACAGGACCCAGGAGGGGAGGTGAGAGGGTTCCCTGCCCAGGAACCCCGTGGGCACAGGCTCACCCTCTCTTTTGCGCAGTGCTGCTGAGCTCCGCCACCACCCGCGCCAACTTCAGGCTGTGCTGCTGCTGCTGCTCTGCCAGAAAGTCTTCATCCTGCTCCTGGCCAATGGGGCTGCTGTCCAGAGGGGCAGCCAGCTCACGGACAGAGGCCAGGACGTGCTGTGCTTGAGCTAGAGCAAAAAGCAGGTCTCAACAGGGCCCAGCAGACATACCCACAGGCAGCTTCAGTCAGTAGAACTTGCTTTGGCCTGTGAGTCAAGGTGGGCAAAGGTGTTCCCAATACCCTGCAGGGCTGGAGGCTCTGCCTGGGGCCATGTGCTCCTCAATCGCACCTTCCCAGGACTCCCTGCATCCCAGTAGCAGTGCCATCTGGGGTTGAGGACTCCTGATGGATGACAGGGCCTAGCTAGCTTCGGATCTTTGCTCTTTAAGCTACTTGCAGTTTAAGCCATTTACACGTCTTTAAGCCAGGGTTCATGCTAAGGAGGTCTCTCTTTTGTGTAAACACTGATTCAGTTACAGGAGTCATTTTGACTCTGAATTAATAACTTTTGGAATATCATTATACTCTCTACTATGATTTCAATGTGATCTAGATTGGGTACAATTCCTTTTAACACCCACTGGTCCCAGCACAGGACAATCAGAATTTACCAGGAGACCACCACCCTGGCTACACTGAGACTACCATTTATCAACTCTGCCAAGATTAAAGGAGGGATCATGCTTTTGCCCTCAGGAAAGTGAGCATGACTCTTTCAGTAAACAGAGACAAGACCCTCAGAATTACCCTGGTGTAGAGTAGAAATAAGAAGGACCTTGTGGGTACCATTGAGACTGCATTAAGTCCATGAAAGTATGATGTCACTGATTCTCCCCATTAAGATGTATTTCTTTATACCAGCCCTCTCTCTCTCTCTCTTTCTCTCTCTCTCTCTCTCTCTCTCTCTCTCTCTCTCTCTCTCTCTCTCTCTCTCTCTCTCTCCAGTGTTGACATCAGAGATAATTTAGGAGGAAGGGACTAGGCCCTGGTATTATAATTATTCAGACTTGAAGCGAAAGTGTGGTGCCACCCCTACATCTACATCTAACAGCTGAGACCTGGGCCTGAGTGCATGGTTGGCAGGTCTGACCAAGAGCTAGCGGTCTGGGGAATCCCATTATCTTGTACTGTAGTAGCAGAGCTTGTTTGATTACTGATAGTTAGTAAAGACTTTTGGAACTAAGCTGAACTCGTGCTTTGTCGGTCTGGCGCTGGTCGTTGAGATAAAAGGGAACGCATTCTCAGATTTTTGTTGGCTCCCGGACAGACCTGAGGCTTCCAGACAGACCCCACAGCTCCAGAAGGTGAAGCTCAGGGGTGGCCACATGCCTCTGAGACTTAGCTGGGAGAGCTGGACATGGTCCCATGGGAACACAGAGGTCTGAGGTCCCAGGAAGCCTTCCTGAAGGCCTGTGGGTGCTTCTGTCCCTTGTAATCTAGACTGCCCCCTCAAGCCTCTGCAGCACTAGACTCGCCCAATGAGCAGGGGAGCAGGGCCAGGGACAGGCTCCCCACAGCCCCACACCAGGCCTCCCATTACTGCCATCCACTCAGGCTCTCACCCAGGAAGGCCTTGTCACTGTGCAGGGAGTGGCAGCCCTTCCAGTGTCTGTCCACCAGGTCCAGTAACGCCTCTAGCAGCGCCCCTGAAGGCCAGGGAGTGCAGCCACATGTGACCCGGGCCCCACCTGCAGAGGGACAGAATGACAGTGGTTCTTGTGGTATCTCAGAGACAAACACAAGCAGTGGTTGTGGACATGGGTCCTGAGAAGGCCTGGTTCTGTCCCAGGGTATGGCCTGTTCCTCTGCGGGGAGCCAGGGTCCTGGGAGCAGGCCACATCCTCCTCTCCAGGTTGGACCCAACCCACGGGAAGGTGGCTGTGAGGCACAAGCCTGGAAGCCCCAGACCAGGGCCCTCGTCCAGACTTCTGCCCTCGTCCTCACCTCTCTGGCACTGCTTTTACTGGGGGCCGTGGCTCACCCAGCTCTGACCCCTCTGATGTCTCTCTCTCATTTCTGCCCTCGGTGCTGCTCTGCAGGCTCTGCTCAGGGCTCACGGAACCCTCAGTCCTTGCCAGGCAGCCCAGGCACTCCTGGCCCACAGGTGCCTGGAACTTTCCACCGGGCATTCTGTGCTTCCTGTACTTCTCAGGAGCGGGCGCAGGGTTCAGCAGCTTCTGTGAGGGCAGACTGGCCTTCAGAGAAGACGCATCCGAGCCTTCAGTGTCTCTCAGGTCTGTAACATGGACACGGCAGTCAGGGACCAGGGGTGGAGAACAGAGGGGTCATGGCGTGCAGGTGAAGATCTGTGTGCACCCAAAGGAAAACCACCCAAAAGCAGGTGAGGCTGAGTCATACCTTGCACACAGAATAACCAGTTATGACTCGTCTTCTCACAAAACTCTTTCCTGATAAGTCATGTGAGCAAGAACCAGGCCTTTCTGAGGGGGAGACAGGCCAGACTTCATGTTCCTGTCACTGTCTCAGCCTGTGAGGTCACAGGCCACGCATGAGCAGAGGTTCTCGGGGCCACAGCCTAGAGCCCCATACACTGGACCTCCCCTAGGCCTCTCCTAGGGGAAGAGGCCCTCTCCTCCTAAAGCCTTTCAGACTCCTGCTGGCAGAAAACCCAGACACTGCCTGAGGCCAGGCCACATGCCCTGCTGGGACCACACCTGTCACACAACACACAATGGTCACTTATGCCACCTCTGGCCCTGGTGCTAAGGCAGAGTCACATGGTCCCAGAGTGCCCAGTCCTATATCTGCATGCCTTTTCCTTTCCCCATCCATTCTATGACTTATGCATGGACAACTCCCAAACATATGCCAGGCTAGTCACTTGCAAGCAGCAAAGCAAACAAAAAATGTCTTGTTACAGGAGCCAGAGCAGAAGGGACAGCCCGCAACTTTAGGCAACCAGAATGTGTGAGCGGGGGTTTCACAAATGCCAGTTCCTTCTAGAGACTCCCAGCGCAGACTCCAGAAATCAATGTTCTGGATTGCAAAGCAAGAGATGCCACTCCAAGAACATCCCTGAGGCGACCAATGAGAGTACACAAGCTTGCATATGTCGAGAATCTCACATGCAGACACGTTTGGGTGCATGCAACAGACCCATACAGTCTCAGGGAGGAATTCCTGGGTACATACCCACCACATGTGCACATCCACTTCCATGAGTACATTCAAATAAGCTCACATGAAAACATGTGCAGGTGCATACAACAGACACATGCAACCTCAGGCATGCATGCGTGTTGGAGGACATGTTTAGCTAATCTGGGAGTTTTGTTGTTTTGCTCACTCCCAGCTTAATCTTATTTAAGCCAATGTTCATTCTAATGAGATCTCTCTTCTATGTAAACACTGCTAGAAGGTGTGGCAGTTACAGAAGTCACCTTGATTGAATAACTTCTGACTTATACATCTACTAAGACTTCTATGTTTTCTAGATTGGGCACAGCTCCTCTTTATACCCACTGCACCCAACGTGGGACAGTTAGAATTTACCAGGAGACTACCACCCTGGCTACGCTGAGACTAAAGGAAGACTATAGGAAGGATCATACTAGTTTGCTCTAAGCAGGCGAGTATGACCCTTTCAGTACATGAGAACAAGATACTCAGAATCACCCTGGTGCAGATAATAATAAGGACCTTGTGGGTACCATCTAGATTACATGAAGCTCATGAAGTTAAGATGTATTACTTTATATCAGCCCCCTCTCTCCAGTGTTTTACATAAGAGATAATCTCGGGATTAGTCCTTGGTGTAACCTTTGTTTATACCTGCAATAGGGTGTGGCCCTACACTCTGTTTAGGGTTCTTTGTTGGCATGACAACCTCCCGATTGGATTACTTTGGTGTATATAAGGGGCTGACTTAAGGCCCCTTCACCTTTGCCTTTTTGGTTCCTCAGCCTTCAGCTTTTGGCTTTTGGCTTTTGGCCTTTTGCTCTTTGGCCTTTGCTCCTTCTTCTGGGTAGGACTCAGCTCGGGTGAGATCCTCTCTCTTTGGTGGGAGACTTAGGCTCTTTTGTAGGGTCTAAGTTCGAACCAGAGCTAAAGTTTGTTCATTATATTGGAGTGCTGTGGAAGAGCTTTTGTACTATTAAAAGCCATTTTTTGGAACTGCACCGGACTCGTGAGTTTTCATCTGTTCTCCCGGCGTCCTCGGAGGTAGAAGACAACCTCTGTCCTGACACTGTTGGGGACCCGGCGGCGTTCCCCGACACATGTGCAGGCATATACCCCATACACTTACACACCACAACAAGCACATGTGCACACCACTTATCTGCAGCCCCCGATAAGCACACCCATAAATGGGTGCATAACCCATACAGTGGATATCCCACACCTGCATACCAACCACATGGATATTACCCACCACATATTTCATCTACCACACGGGTACACTAGTTATGTGGACACCTAGCACACACATGTATACCCAACCAACCATCCACCACACATGTCCACAGTGCACACAGAGAAGTCTAACAGGGGGACATTTGTGAGTCTGGATGGAGCAGACCATGAGTTCATAGCAGAGCAAGGAAGCAGAAACACAAGTCATAGTGTGTGGATCGAGCAGTGCCAGAGGAAGGTCTCTGGGCTCCTGGTCATGCAGTCCCAGCTTAGGTCTGGGTGATCAGTTCACAGAAGGGTCGGATACACTGCATAGCCCCAACTTTGGTATTCTCGCAGCGTGGTGTTGCTGTCAAAAGGGAACAGAGCTGCAGCATGGTCTGGCCCTACCTGTGCAGGCTGCATGGCAGGGAAGGGGTAAGCACCTGTGGCCAGGTAGATTCGTCAGGTCGTGCTGGAGCCTGGGCGACTTTTGCCAGACTCAGCTGCTGGCAGTGAGGTCAGCAGGCCTATTAGCAGGCAGCAGTGTGGGCAGAGGGCCTGCTTACCTGCATGTGGCGGGAAGTGTACGTGCCCAAAGGGCCTCATGCTCAGCTCCGGGTTGCGCAGGGCGCTCTCCACACAGCTGGCTTCTCTTCTCCACACAGCACCCCCAGGAGCTGCTCTTTCTTCTCTCCTGGCCTTTCCTGCCAGCATCTCCGCACTGGAGCTGTAGAGACTGTGGGCTCAGCAGATGTCGGCTCTCTACAAGGAGACAGAACTGCTGTATCAAGCCCTGGGCAGCAAGCGTGGGCCACAGGGACCACCGCTGTGACCACCATGGAGAGACCACTCCAGAATAGCTCCACAGCCATGAACACACTAAGTGGAGCAGCTACATGGTACACAGAGCAGCCCGGAGTGCTACCTGGCCATGGACAGACCACCCAAAGCAGCTCCACAGGTAAACAGACCAACAGGAACAGCTACACAGCCATGGAAGACTATCAGAGCAGCCCCACAGATGTGGATAGACCATGCACAGTAACTGCACAGCCACGGACAGACTGGCTACACCATGTCACTGGAGATGCAGACAAGGCAGAGGCACAGCCTCGTAGCCCAGTTATGCCCACCCACAGCTGTTTTTCTTTGTACAACTGGTTCCTTTGCACAGAAGTTCTTGTAGAAAAAGACCATGAAGATCCCAGAACAGAGATGGTCACCCAGAGCTCCAAGGGCGCAGGCCACCCTGTGAGGTACACCTCACAGGTACCACCTGTGCCACCAACACACATGTGGAGGCAGCCTGAGCCCTCCCTCACTAGGGACTTCCCCAAAATAACACACACCCCTGGTCCAGAGCATCTCAAGAAAGGGTCTGAGGTTTCTTCATAGATCAAAGGCACAGCACCTCCAAAGACCTGGAGCTACAGCTGAGCAGGCATGCTGGCACCAGGAGGGATGCAGGCAGCTCAGCTTGAGTTTCAGTGCGAAGACCTTACAGGCACCCCAGCCACCGGGGAGAGGAGAGATGCAGGGGCCCAGCCTGAAGGCTCATGCAGACCCCCTGGCAGCCCCCAGGGAGAAGGGGTGGGATCAGATATGAGGGAAGTCCTAGACACACACCCCCTGGCAGCTTCTGTGGGAGGTCAGATAAACCTGAGAGCAGCCCAGTGCAAGGCCCAAGTGTCCAGCAGCATCTGGTGCAGGAGTCTGTAGCTGCCCTCATCCTGCGCATGCCCCAGGAGCTGCCCTGGGCACCTGTCGTGTGTCCCCAGGAGCTTGGGGGTGCCTGAGTGCTCCAGGGTGGACTCGAAGACACCAGTTTCTCATGTGCAGGAGACACGGTGGTCATTTTGTGCACAGACACAATGAGGAGTGTTTGGAGGCGTGGCTGGGCCAGACAAGCCAGCTATGCTGGTCACCTACCATGGGAGGGTGGCAGTCAGCCTCATGTTCCCGCTGGTTGGAGCCAGAGCTGCAGCTACGCTGGGGGTTACTCAGGTCCCACTCGCGCTCGGCGATGAGGGTCAGCACTGCCTCATCATCCGCATCCATCACCAGGGACTTCTTGGCACAAAGGTCTGCATTCTTGGCTCTCAAGGGGGTGGTCTGGTAGGAAAGCAGGTGGCAATCACTCCAGGTCCCCCATGGCAGCCTGGGAGGGGGGCAGTGACCTCAGCATGGCCCAGCTTCCAGGCATGGAACCCAAAAGGGGACCCACTGACCAAAGAGGGTTGGGCTTTTTTTTCTTTCTTTCTTTCTTTTTTTTTTTTTTACAAATTTCATGTTGGAAAACTTTGCTAATTTTTTCCTACCATCCCTTCCTTCAAAGCGCACTGCAGGGGCCGAGACAATAGCACAGCGGGTAGGGCGTTTGCCTTGCATGCAACCGGCCCATGCCGGCCAGGGTTCGATTCCCGGCATCCCATATGGTCCCCTGAGCACCGCCAGGAGTAATTCCTGAGTGCAGAGCCAGGAGTAATCCCTGAGCATTGCCGGGTGTGACCCAAAAAAAAAAAAAAAAAAAAAAAAAAAGCACTGCACAGCAGAAGAGAACATCTTCTGCCTCGGCTCCCCCTGGGGATTTTCCCACCATCAGAGCCAAGACTCCCCTTTCTGAGCCTATAGCAACAGGCCTTCAAGCAGACAGGCTCCACAGTGAAGATCAGTGTGGGAATGTGCTGATTTGAGCTTCCAAATGGTTTCAGACACCAACACCTCGGCACTGGCACTCAGTCCCCCTTTCCATTTCAGGTGATGAAGAATTACCAGAACCATCGAACTACCCAGGGAGGCAGAGTGCTCACTCCATTGTGTCCTCAGGGCAGCCTGCTTCAACACTGCACATGCACATTCTCCACAGCACTGGTGGGTGTTTAGTCTTTTCACAGCTCCGAGGGCACCCTGTCCTGGCAGACATGGGCTCATGCTCAGCACAGTAGACTCTTGGGCCTTCCCCCGCACACCTGATCCCAGACAATGGTGATGGGCAGGGATTTGCAGGAGCAGTAACAGTTGTCCATCACTTTGATTCTGCTTCCCACACAGGCAGATATGCCTGTGCTTAGGGACCATGGTGAATAACGGCATAAGGTTAGAGCAAGGCAAAGAACAGGATGCTGTCAGAGCTGCAATGAACACTACTGTGGACATGACCGTGCCATATGCTGACACCATGAGGCAACAAGTATCTGGGACTAACACCATGTCCATGGCCACTGCTGACAGAATCACCAAGAGGACACAGATGTCTGGATCGGGCAGCAGGGGGACTGTTTCTTAGCCTTTCAGATGAAGGAACTAACAACTGCCATGACCTGGAGGGAGTTTGAGGTTCTTAAGTAACTGAAGAGCCAAAGATATTCATGACTCTGACTCCTGGAGATGCATGGACAGAACTTGGGTGGAGATGTCTCTTGAGCGAGCATGGCACTTAACTTTATCATATTCTAGAGATAAATGGGTGTGAAGTATGAATGCATTTAGATTTGTTTTTAGACTATACCTGGCTATGCTCAGGGGGACCATATATGGTGCTGGGGATTAAACCTGGGCTGGCCATGTGTAAGACAAGCACCCTACCCACTGTACTAGTCCCAAAAAACAAATGTATTTAATTCTACAATATAGTACACTTAGAAATAGCTAAAGTAAAAAATTTATATTAAGAGTATTTGACCACAATTAAAATTTTTTTTTCTTGGGCAGGAGATAGGGCAGTGGGGACAGATAGCACCTGGTCTCATGGTGCAGTGGCAGACACCTCCCACACAAGCGGAGAAACTGACAACACTGAAACCCAGCTGCCAACTCCTGCCTCTTTCCCAGGTCTGCCTTGGCCATGCTTGAGTATAGAGCAGTCTCCCACCAGTGGGGGCTTTCCCCAGGGCCTCACACCACAGTCCTACCTGCTATCATGGAGCGCAGCAGAGACGCTCTGCTTGAGTCCAGAGGTTCTTCTGCAGTGAAATGCAGCCAGGGCGATTTCCGCTCGCTCTCACGCACAGGGCGGTCATCTGTGGGGAAATCCATGGCCAAATTAGCAATGGGCACTGTTGGGCAGTGACTGGTTCACAAAAGCACCTCAGTGTTTGTGGGAGTGAGGTGGCCCATCCTATGGCATACTGCCTACAATAGCCCACCACCATTTGCTCTGGAAGAGGTCACCCCTGGGATCTGACTTGCCATCAATGAGCCCGTGTGACTCTTGACCCAGTGACCAAGCTGATACAGGGTCCCCAGTGTACCCTTCACAGACACTGCTCTGGAGCCTGGTGGGTCAGCATGTCCATAAGGCCCAACCTCACCTGCCTTACTATTGTGTTCTGGCCATGCCTGATGGGACTCAGGTGCCCAGTAACATCAGCAAGCTCCCTGGACCCGTGTCCCCCCAGGAGTTGGCCAGAGACATTACATGCTGCCTTGTGCACTCTGGGTTCCAGTTCCCTACAGGAGTTGGCCAGAGACATTCTGCCTTGTGCACCTAGGCACCAGCAACTTTAACGTGTAATGAACACTGAGGGAGGGGTTCCCAAATGCTCAAAGGTAGCACTCGGGGTCAAATGCCTCCTCAGCAGACGGAGACACAGAAGGTGGAGAAGCATCCCAGGAGCTCTTGGAGGCAATTGCTTTGGGAAGTAGTGACTGCTTTCCACCTCTCCTTCCACTGGGGAGAGTGGCACATGACCGGTGGCCCTCCGTGCAGAGACCCATACCCAGGAGCCCTAAGAGCAGGCATAGGAAGTGAGGGACATGTCTACACTAAATAGTTATGCATGATAGTGTGTGTCCCTCACCCAACTCCTGGCCACCCTCCCAGGCAGGACCCACTCATGAGGCAACAAGGTCCACCGGCACCAGGAAAAAGCCACCTTCCCGCCCCGTGCAGCCCACCCAGCTGTCTGAGCTTTGGCAGCAGGTGCACCACGAAGAGTCGGTAGTCAGACTCGTTCTTCACCACTGGGTTCAGCCGGAAGTCCACCTCCGCCAGCTCAGTCAAGGGGTGCAGCCGGAATACCTCAGCTAGTGAGGAAATGCAGTTGTAGTAGAGATTGAGGCTTTCCAAAGCCACCAGGTACTGGATGCCCTGTGGGTGAGACACAACACTCAAGTCCTTTTCATTCTGACATATAAGAACAGGCCTAGGAGCCACTCACCATAGCTGGGCAACACTGTAACTGAACACTTGTCATGTGCAACACTGGGTCTGGGAAGATGTGACAGTGACTAGCACTAGTATAGCAGTGTTTTCTGATGACTTCTGGGCAGCAAAGCCCTCCATTCTTTTTTTTTTTTTCGGGTCACATCCGGCAATGCTCAGGGGTTACTCCTGGCTCTGCACTCAGGAATTACTCTTGGCAGTGCTCAGGGGACCATATGGGATACCGAGGATCAAACCCGGGCCAGCACAGGCTAGCCGCGTGCAAGGCAAATGCCCTACCCGCTGGACTATCGCTCCGGCCCCTAAAGCCCTCCATTCTGAGGCTGAGGGTTGACAAGTATTAATGCCACTTCTCACAGATTCTCTGTTCCAGGATGTAGGGAACAATCACGGGGCCCAGGAGGAGATAAAACAGTATCTCAGGCAGCCACAGGGAGGCAGTGAGTCCTGTGGGAGCCTCTTCAAAATGTCTAACAGCAGATCTCGGTGTCTGTGAGACAAGGCCTAGGCGCTGAGCAGATGCAAGCAACATCTGAACAAAAGAGAAATGTCTATCTGTAGTATTTCTAGCAATGTCTGCCTGTCACATTCTGACATCTGCTGTGACTCCTAAGCCTGTATCCTATTCTCTTGTATCACTTGTATCACTTATCTTCCCATTGATCATTGATTTGCTCGAGTGGGCACCAGTAACATCTCCATTCGTTGGGAATGAGGTCCATTGTCACTGTTTTTGGCATATCAAATACATTGTGGGTATTTTGCCAGGCTCTGCCGTGGCTCTGGGTTCATCCCAGGGGGGCCAGTCTTTTTTCTATGTCAGACTATCAACCATCCAGGGCCCACGGGGCAGAGCCCCTGGGTGTGGGCAAGCCTGTCTCCTGTCTGCCACCTGTTGGCGCAGCCGGGCACTGCAGCCACACCTGCAACACCCACGAGGGGCAGGATCCTATTCTCGTAGTAAACTTTATCTGTAATTTGTTCCATAAATTCTTTTACACACTTACACGACTGCCTGTCGATCCAAATATTTTACACATGGGGAGGAAGCACTGAGGGAAACAATGTGAGGAGATGGGAGTGAGGGAAGTCAGTGGAGAGGACTGTGAGGAAAGACAGGATATGAGGGAAGTCGGAGGAGAGATGGGGTGAGCAAAGCAATGTGGAGAATAGGAATCATCTGAAGTCACGTGGAGAGGTCGCTGTGAGGGAAGGCAGGTGGGGTGACAGCAGTGAGGGGTGATGGCTTTAAGAAAAGTCACATGGGGAGAAGACTTCTGTGACAAGCTTGTGGAAATGGCTGTGAGGGAAGGCAGTGGGGAAGGCTGTAAGGAAATCTGGGTTGCCATGCCTGCAGCACTCTGGGGACACACAGACAGTTGATTGGCCGTCCTCAGCACACACACAGCTGAGACACACCCTGTTCATGCCATCTACATGCAGACTCTAGGTGAGACCACTACCACATTCATCCACATCAGAAAATCATGGCTGCAGAGGCTGAGAGCAGGCCCTAAGCTTTCAGCAGGATGCTCACTGCTGGGAGTACCTGTCCCTTCCCTGTTCTTCTGGATCAGACTGTGGTGTGTGTGTGTGGGAGGGGTGCTGGGAAGACCCAGATGGCAAACAGACACAGAGTAGAGAAGGAGCTAGGGGTGCTGGGCAGGAACCCACAGCATGGACCCTCCATTTCTCTGCTCCTGGACACAGCCATAGCTTCGGTCAAGGATGAGGTGCTCAGGAAAGCAATCACTGTATCACTGTCTTCCCGTTCATCATCGATTTGCTCGGAGCGGCACCAGTAACATCTCCATATGTCCTGTCTCATGCAAGTAGAGCCCAAGGGCACCTGCTTGCTCCAGGAACATAAAGAGCCTCAAACCATTCCATCAGGTCATGGGAATGAGGTCTATAATTGTTACTGGTATTTGGCCTATCAAATATGACACGGGTAGCTTGCCAGGCTCTGCCGTGTGGGTAGCATAGTCTTGTAGTCATCTCTAAATCCAGCATATTGATGAACCCGGCGCAGCTGCGATAGGCTGGTCTGCTGGGTGGAGTTCTGACGAGGGGGAAGTCAGATGTGGAAAATGGAGGCCCTCGTGGAGTGGGGGTCGTCTAGCTTGTTGCGAGGCTCTGCTGGGGTGGCGGGCCAGGGCTAGAACCTGCCATCCCCCTCCCGGGCGCCTCGTGAGCGGCTGGGCACAGGGAGAGCCAGTAGCAGCTCTGCCCCATGTCTGTGAGTCTCTCAGGACTGTAACTCACAGGAAAGTAAACATACTGAAAACCCAGGAAAAAACCCCACACCCCTCAGTCCCCCTCCTACCCTGTCACCACCAGAGCCCTTCACTGTGGTGGCAACAGATGGTACTTCTGTGGCAGCACTGGGCTCTTCACATACCCGTGGAAAACTCACCTCCAGACTGACCAAGGAGTTGGCGTGAGAGATCTAAGGATCTGAGACTGGTCAGATTCATCAGCGAGCTGCCCAGGTGAGTGATCTTTTCTTGGTAAGTTCCAGGAATAGATAATGATCGAAGTTCAGCTAGGAAGAGAAACTGAGATTTTTGTTTTGGGATATTTAGGGGGTGAGGTGCAGAGAGTTTGGACTATCCCTGGCAGTGCTCAGGGAAGCATATATGGTGTAGGAATTCAAATGGGGTGGGGCTCTTGCCTTATCTTCTGCACTATCTCTATGGCCCCAATTTCAGTTCATTTTTTGAAACTTTTTTCTTTTCTTTTTGCTTTTTTTTTTGGATCACACCCGGCAATTATCAGGGGTTTCTCCTGGCTCTACACTCAGGAATTACTCCTGGCGGTGCTCGGGGGACCATATGGGATGCCGGGGATCGAACCCAGGCCGGCACAGGCCGGCCGCGTGCAAGGCAAACGCCCTACCCGCTGGGCTATCGCTCCGGCCCCCTGAAACTTTTTCTTAATTAAATCTCTGTGAGATAGACCATTAAAAACCTGTTCATGATTAGGTTTCAATCATACAGTGTTCCAACATCCATGCCTCCACCAGTGCATACTTCCCAACACTAGTGTCCCCAGTTTTTCTCCCCCACCACCAGCCTGTGTCTATGGCAGGCACTTTTCTTCTCTTTGTGTGTCCTTTTGTTTCTGAGATTTCTAGTTACTGTTCCTTTACCTGCTGTTTACTGTGGGATCCAGGTGTGGAGATAAAAGGTGCAGCCCACAATCTGCCCACACATCTAACTTTGCAGCTAGAAAATAACTGCTAGTTGGGCCAGAGCAATAGACAGCAGGCAGGGTGCTTTCATGGCATGCATCTGACCCAGGTTCGATTTCTGGCACTGCATATGGTCCTCTGAGACTAGACAGGCATGATTCTTGAGTGTAGAGGCCAAGAGAGAGAGTCCTGAGCATCACCAGGTGTGGTCCCAAACCTGCCACCACACACACACACACACACACACACACACACACACACACACGCACGCAAATTAATTGCTAAAAAAATTCAGTGAACAATTACAAACAATCTTTAAATGTAAAGGGGAAAAGTTAATATGGTAAAGACACAAAGAGATAAAGATGAAATGGAATCTCAGAAATGGAAAACTCACTAAAAAAAAGTAAAATACAGAAAAAAGAGGCCAGAAATACAGGACCCATGGTGGGAGTGGGTTAATCACATACCTTAAATGTCTCTGACCCTGGTTTGCCTGTAGCCCTCTGAACCTTACCAGGATTGATCCCTAGTCATCACCGGGTGTGGCTCCAAAACACATAAAATTTTTTTTTTTTTTTTTTTAGCTTTTTGGGTCACACCCTGCAATGCTCAGGGGTTTCTCCTGGCTCTGCACTCAGGAATTACTCCTGGCGGTGCTCGGGGGGACCATATGGGATGCCGGGATCGAACCGGGCCGGCGCGTGCAAGGCAAGCGCCCTACCCGCTGGGCTATCGCTCCAGCCCCAAAACACATAAAAATTTTAAAAAGGTAAATAATCGAACAAAAAACACAGATTGTGAAATGATAACCATCACATCAGTTTTCCAGCCTCCCGTCACATCAATCTCTGGCATTCCCATATGGTCCCCAAGCACCACCAGGAGTAATTCCTGTGTGCAGAGCCAGGGGTAATCCCTGAGCATTGCCTGGTGTGACTCAAAAAAAGGACAAATCAAGATGAAATTCCAAAAGCTACTGACAGATGAAAATGACCACACATACAATGTACTGGTTGAAGAGGAAGAGTCAGGGAAATACTGTGAGCCTGAGCTTGCAGCAGCAAACGTTTAGACTACAAAGTTATTCTCTAATCAGTTAGCGTTCATCTAAGAATCTGAGTGAAACAAAGGCAAAGTAAGCAGAAAGGGGGAAAAGCAGTAAAAAAGAAAAATCTATGAAGTTTTTAAACCAAAAAGATATTGGAGGAAATGGCATGCGAAAATCCAGAGGACACAAGTCACCAAGAGCAGGAAGGAGAGAAGGGAGCCACTGCAGACCCCAGTCGTGGACAGCGGTGGTGCAAAAGCCAGGCCCGCGGTGTCACAGCAGCAGTGTCAGGGGCCCTTCACTGGGGTATTCTACACCGAGCGGAGACGGGTCCTGAGAGCGCAAACACGGGTTCTCAGGGGCTCCTGAAAACCTCCATTGCAGAAGTGCGGGCACCCACGATCACCGAGGCTTCTAGAGAGGGAGGCAGGAGTCTCCCTGACCTCAGTATTACCTGCATGGCTGGGGGAGGACCGCCAGCAGCACAGCCCCAGGGGGCTGCTCCAGGGCCTTAATGAACAGCTGTATTGAAGCTTTATTACTTGTCTATTACCCCAAAGGGCCCAGAAGTCTAGCGGGCCTCAATCTACGCCTCAAGCTCTTCGGCCTGCCCTAGCCCCTCAGATCTCCTCACCCTCAGGCCCGTCCTCGCTCGAGGACTCCCGCCCCCCTAACCCCCACAGGCCCTCGGCTCACCCCTGCAGACCCACCCACACCCCGTCAGGCCCGCCCCTCACCCCCTCAGGCCTGCCCCTCACCTCTCAGGCACGCCCCTCACCCCCTCAAGCCCGCCCCTCACCTCAGGCCCGCCCTCACCCCTCAGGCCCGCCCTCACCCCTCAGGCCTGCCCCCTCACCCCCTCAGGCCCGCCCCTCACCTCAGGCCCGCCCTCACCCCTCAGGCCCGCCCTCACCCCCCAGGCGCGCCCCTCACCCCCTCAGGCCCGCCCCTCACTCCCTCAGGCCCGCCCCTCACCCCCTCAAGCCCGCCCCTCACCCCCTCAGGCCCGCCCTCACCCCTCAGGCCCGCTCCTCACCCCCTCAGGCGCGCCTCTCACCCCTCAGGAACGCCCTTCACCCTCTTGGACCTGCTCCCTGCCCTCGGGCCCGCCTCTCACCTCAGGGCCTCTCCTCCCCCCCCTCAGGCCCGCCCTCCACCCCCTCAGGCGCGCCTCTCACCCCCTCAGGAGCGCCCTTCACCCTCTTGGACCTGCTCCCTGCACCTCAGGCCCGCCCCGCGCCCTCTGCACAACTCGTCGTTTCCTCAGGGTTCCCTGCCCCATCACACTCCACACCGCGCCCTCCCTGGTCCGGGTGCCGGCGCCCAGGGTCTTCCCGACTGTGTTGCACCCAGGTCGCGGTGAGGAGCCAGGCCACTCTTCTCTCGAATCTTCTCCTCAAGCAACACAAGTCGTGGGCCAGCTGGCGCCATGTTTTCAAACGGCAGAACACGTGCACGCGCCTGCGCATTGCGGCTGCTGAGCCCTAGGGGAGCGGGGCCAGAGGCACGGGGGCGGGGCCGGAGGGGAGGGCCAGGGGGCGGGACAGTGGGAGGGAGAAGAGAGGCGGGACCAGGGGGCGGGACAGTGGGAGGGGAGAAGAGAGGGCGGGACCAGGGGCGGGACAGTGGGCGGGAGCAGCGGGGCGGGGCCAGGCGGCCGGGACAGTGGGGAGGGAGCAGAGGGGCGGGGCCAGGGGCGGGGTCAGCGAGGCGGGGGGCCTGGCTGCGAGCGGACGTCCGCCAAGAGACGGCCCGTTCCTCGCTTGCCTGCGGGGCGCTGCAGCACCGCGGGCGCAGTTCTCCCGTGCAAGAGCCTGCGTGTCCGTGGGGAGGGTCTGCACCTTCTCTGCGGACCGCCACGCAGTCCCAGCGTGTCCCCAGCCTTATCTGCCAGGCTCCTCTGATTCTGCCCCGGTGGAACCGGTCACCGTCATCCCCGTGCGCGGCCCCCGCCCCTACTCCCGCGCGTTCCTCTCCCGGGGCTCCAGGGTCCGCTGTGTTCGTGGTGACCTGGTGCAATCGACCCTGACTTATTTCAGAGGTCAGGCGGCTCATTACTGTGGCTCCAAGGTCCGTGGAGGGCATCTTTTGAGTAACGATTCTAAAGCGTTAGGCTGTGATGTTCTGCCCAGACGCCTCTCACCGGTGCCTGGCACAGGTGTCAGGGCCCCTGCCCGGGAGGAGCACCACTGCCAGCCCTACCCCTCCCGCCACCGCTCCAGCCCTGTGATCTGCACCCGGGTCTCTAGCCGGCCTCTGGCCTCAGCCCCACGTCCCTCTGCCCCACCGGGCAGCTGGCAACGGCGCATGCCTGCTCCGCCCAGAAGCAAAGGTCTGCAGGTGGCCATCAGGGACCCTCCAGATTGGGCTACCCTCTCATGCCCACCTTGGAGGGGGTGGAGGGGCAGGCTGGGCAGGGACCTCCCTAAGTGCCTCCCACTAGCACCTCTTCTTGGGCTGGTTCCCTGTGCCTGGGGAGGGCAGCTTGGCCCCCAGAGCAGATGCCGTTTTCTGTGTAGACTTAACCTCAGGCAACCGTGTGGGGATCCAAGTCCCTGCACAGATCACCTTCAAAGTCCCCTCCGTCTCTGTTGCAGGAAGCAACACCTTTTAAAAACCGATCAGCCACACAGTTTTGCACATTAAACAGAGATCTTTGCTTTGGACCCAGAGGACCTGAGATACCAGGAACAATGGAGCCGACTTGGGCTTCCACAGCTCCAGCCCCTTCCGGCCCAGCCTTTGAAGTCACAGGCCAGGACCTGTGCAGGTGACCCCCGCAGCTCAGACACGCCCGCCTGAAGCAGCTCCCTCCTCCCGGAACCCCAAGAAGGCTGCGCAGTAGGGAGCGTGTGGCCCAGGAGGTTCTGAGAGAGGTGGAGGCAGAGCGGGCGAGGAGGTTCTGAGAGAGACGAGCACGGGCAGAGGTGTGCATGCTGCTGCCCGGCCACGTCCGCCTTGGGCGGAGTCTCTCCTGGCCTGCTCATGACCCTTTCCTGTAGCCTCTGCCGCTGGCCGGGGGGGCTTTCTGTGTGCATGGCAGGGGGCTCCCTTTGGATCAGTGGTCCTGCCTATGGAAGGAGGCTCCGGAGCACCTTTCAGGGCAGTGCTCCATGGCCCATCCCTGCACAGGGACCCCACTCCCCCTGCGATCCAGCTCCGGGGTCTCAGCCTCAGTGTGCAGGGAAAGAGTGACAGGCCACAGGTCACAGGACAGACGTTGGGTGGCCAGGATGGTGCTCTCTGCCTGTTCTCTTCGAGAATCTAAATTTCTGGGAGGGGGACACTGTGGTCTTGTTTCTGGAAAGAGGACAGCAACAGACTGACCCGGACCCCTGGAGGGTGTTAAGGCGCACAGGTGAGCACATGGCCTTTCCCACCCGGTCCCATGGAGGTGGCCTTTTCTTCCGGTTGCCCCCCACCTCTGTCCTTGGCCATCTCCACTGTGTTTCTCTTACCTGCCTGGGGTGGGGGTGGCACTGTGTTGGAGTTTATGGAAAATACCAAGGCCCTGATTCATCGTTAATCGGTCATCCCATGCATTCACTCCACTAGTTTATCTTTCCAAGAAATTGTTCAGATTCTTTCAAAGGCAAGGCAGATGCTCATTGAAACTCAGGAAGGTCAGGCCAAGCATAGCTCGCTGGGTTGGTGCCGGCCCTTTGCTTGAGGCCCGACTGAAACACCCGAACCCCTGCACAGTAGCTCTGCTTGTGCCCAGAGCCAATGGGCCTGAGCAGTTGGGGTTCGGGCCCTCGATCCAGTCACATGGGCAGTTACTCCACGTCTCTGGGTGCCCCTGGCCCCCGGCACTGCTGGGGGAGGGATGCCCCCACAAGAAAGAGAAAATGGTGGAAGTCCAAGTGGTGCTCCTTATGGTTCTGTGGCAGCGTGCGCTTACCCCAGGTGGTCTCTCCTCATGTGGCCCAAGGAGTGCTGGGTAGATAGGCTGAGTGCGCTTACCCCAGGTGGTCTCTCCTCATGTGGCCCAAGGAGTGCTGGGTAGATAGGCTGAGTGCGCTTACCCCAGGTGGTCTCTCCTCATGTGGCCCAAGGAGTGCTGGGTAGATAGGCTGAGTGCGCTTACCCCAGGTGGTCTCTCCTCATGTGGCCCAAGGAGTGCTGGGTAGATAGGCTGCGTGCGCTTCCCCAAGGTGGTCTCTCCTCATGTGGCCCAAGGAGTGTCGGGTAGATAGGCTGAGTGCGCTTACCCCAGGTGGTCTCTCCTCATGTGGCCCAAGGAGTGCTGGGTAGATAGGCTGCGTGCGCTTGCCCAAGGTGGTCTCTCCTCATGTGGCCCAAGGAGTGCGGGTAGATAGGCTGCGTGCGCTTATCCAAGGTGGTCTCTCCTCATGTGGCCCAAGGACTGTCGGGTAGATAGGCTGCGTGCGCTTCCCCAAGGTGGTCTCTCCTCATGTGGCCCAAGGAGTGCCAGGTAGATAGGCTGAGTGCGCTTACCCCAGGTGGTCTCTCCTCATGTGGCCCAAGGAGTGCCGGGTAGATAGGCTGAGTGCGCTTACCCCAGGTGGTCTCTCCACATGTGGCCCAAGGACTGTCGGGTAGATAGGCTGCGTGCGCTTATCCAAGGTGGTCTCTCTTCATGTGGCCCAAGGAGTGTCGGGTAGATAGGCTGCGTGCGCTTCCCCAAGGTGGTCTCTCCTCATGTGGCCCATGGACTGTCGGGTAGATAGGCTGCGTGCGCTTACCCCAGGTGGTCTCTCCTCATGTGGCCCAAGGAGTGTCGGGTAGATAGGCTGCGTGCGCTTCCCCAAGGTGGTCTCTCCTCATGTGGCCCAAGGAGTGCCGGGTAGATAGGCTGCGTGCGCTTACCCCAGGTGGTCTCTCCTCATGTGGCCCAAGGACTGTCGGGTAGATAGGCTGCGTGCGCTTCCCCAAGGTGGTCTCTCCTCATGTGGCCCAAGGACTGTCGGGTAGATGGGCTGCGTGCGCTTATCCAAGGTGGTCTCTCCTCAATGGGCCCCAAGGACTGTCGGGTAGATAGGCTGCGTGCGCTTACCCCAGGTGGTCTCTCCTCATGTGGCCCAAGGACTGTCAGGTAGATAGGCTGCGTGCGCTTATCCAAGGTGGTCTCTCCTCATGTAGCCCAAGGACTGTCGGGTAGATAGGCTTCGTGCGCTTCCCCAAGGTGGTCTCTCCTCATGTGGCCCAAGGGTTGTCGGGTAGATAGGCTGCGTGCGCTTCCCCAAGGTGGTCTCTCCTCATGTGGCCCAAGGTGTGTCGGGTAGATAGGCTCCGTGCGCTTACCCCGGTGGTCTCTCCTCATGTGGCCCAAGGAGTGCCAGGTAGATAGGCTGCGTGCACTTACCCAAGGTGGTCTCTCCTCATGTGGCCCAAGGAGTGTCGGGTAGATAGGCTGCGTGCGCTTACCCCAGGTGGTCTCTCCTCATGTGGCCCAAGGAGTGCCGGGTAGATAGGCTGCGTGCGCTTACCCCAGGTGGTCTCTCCTCATGTGGCCCAAGGACTGTCGGGTAGATAGGCTGCGTACTCTTCCCCAAAGGTGGTCTCTCCTCATGTGGCCCAAACACTGTCGGGTAGATAGGCTGCGTGCACTTCCCCCAAGGTGGTCTCTCCTCATGTGGCCCAAGGACTGTCGGGTAGATAGGCTGCGTGCGCTTCCCAAGGTGGTCTCTCCTCATGTGGCCCAAGGACTGTCGGGTAGATAGGCTGTGTGCGCTTACCCCAGGTGGTCTCTCCTCATGTGGCCCAAGGACTGTCGGGTAGATAGGCTGCGTGCGCTTACCCAAGGTGGTCTCTCCTCATGTGGCCCAAGGAGTGTCCAGTAGATAGGCTGAGTGCGCTTCCCCAAGGTGGTCTCTCCTCATGTGGCCCAAGGGAGTGCCGGGTAGATAGGCTGCGTGCACTTACCCAAGGTGGTCTCTCCTCATGTGGCCCAAGGACTGTCAGGTAGATAGGCTGTGTGCGCTTCCCCAAGGTGGTCTCTCCTCATGTGACCCAAGGAGTGCCGGGTAGATAGGCTGCGTGCACCTACCCAAGGTGGTCTCTCCTCATGTGGCCCAAGGAGTGCTGGGTAGATAGGCTGAGTGCGCTTACCCCAGGTGGTCTCTCCTCATGTGGCCCAAGGAGTGCTGGGTAGATAGGCTGAGTGCGCTTACCCCAGGTGGTCTCTCCTCATGTGGCCCAAGGAGTGCCGGGTAGATAGGTTGCTTGCACTTACTCAAGGTGGTCTCTCCTCATGTAGCCCAAGGAGTGTTGGGTAGATAGGCTGCGTGCGCTTCCCCAAGGTGGTCTCTCCTCATGTGGCCCAAGGAGTGTCGGGTAGATAGGCTGCGTGCGCTTCCCCAAGGTGGTCTCTCCTCATGTGGCCCAAGGAGTGTCGGGTAGATAGGCTGCGTGCGCTTCCCCAAGGTGGTCTCTCCTCATGTGGCCCAAGGAGTGCCGGGTAGATAGGCTGAGTGCGCTTACCCCAGGTGGTCTCTCCTCATGTGGCCCAAAGAGTGTCGGGTAGATAGGCTGAGTGCGCTTACCCCAGGTGGTCTCTCCACATGTGGCCCAAGGACTGTCGGGTAGATAGGCTGCGTGCGCTTATCCAAGGTGGTCTCTCCTCATGTGGTCCAAGGAGTGTCGGGTAGATAGGCTGCGTGCGCTTTCCCAAGGTGGTCTCTCCTCATGTGGCCCAAGGACTGTCGGGTAGATAGGCTGCGTGCGCTTATCCAAGGTGGTCTCTCCTCAATGGGCCCAAGGACTGTCGGGTAGATAGGCTGCGTGCGCTTACCCCAGGTGGTCTCTCCTCATGTGGCCCAAGGACTGTCAGGTAGATAGGCTGCGTGCGCTTCCCCAAGGTGGTCTCTCCTCATGTGGCCCAAGGACTGTCGGGTAGATAGGCTTCGTGCGCTTCCCCAAGGTGGTCTCTCCTCATGTGGCCCAAGGAGTGCCGGGTATATAGGCTGAGTGCGCTTCCCCAAGGTGGTCTCTCCTCATGTGGCCCAAGGAGTGCCGGGTAGATAGGCTGCGTGCACTTACCCAAGGTGGTCTCTCCTCATGTGGCCCAAGGACTGTCGGGTAGATAGGCTGTGTGCGCTTACCCCAGGTGGTCTCTCCTCATGTGACCCAAGGAGTGCCGGGTAGATAGGCTGCGTGCGCTTACCTAATGTGGTCTCTCCTCATGTGGCCCAAGGAGTGCCGGGTAGATAGGCTGCGTGCACTTACCCAAGGTGGTCTCTCCTCATGTGGCCCAAGGAGTGTCGGGTAGATAGGCTGCGTGCACTTACCCAAGGTGGTCTCTCCTCATGTGGCCCAAGGAGTGTCGGGTAGATAGGCTGAGTGCGCTTACCCCAGGTGGTCTCTCCTCAATGGGCCCAAGGACTGTCGGGTAGATAGGCTGAGTGCGCTTACCCAAGGTGGTCTCTCCTCATGTGGCCCAAGGAGTGTCGGGTAGATAGGCTGCGTGCGCTTACCCCAGGTGGTCTCTCCTCATGTGGCCCAAGGAGTGCCGGGTAGATAGGCTGCGTGCGCTTACCCCAGGTGGTCTCTCCTCATGTGGCCCAAGGACTGTCGGGTAGATAGGCTGCGTGCGCTTCCCCAAGGTGGTCTCTCCTCATGTGACCCAAAGAGTGCCGGGTAGATAGGCTGAGTGCGCTTACCCCAGGTGGTCTCTCCACATGTAGCCCAAGGACTGTCGGGTAGATAGGCTGCGTGCGCTTATCCAAGGTGGTCTCTCCTCATGTGGCCCAAGGACTGTCGGGTAGATAGGCTGCGTGCGCTTATCCAAGGTGGTCTCTCCTCAATGGGCCCAAGGACTGTCGGGTAGATAGCCTGCGTGCGCTTCGCCAGGTGGTCTCTCCTCATGTGGCCCAAGGACTGTCAGGTAGATAGGCTGCGTGCGCTTCCCCAAGGTGGTCTCTCCTCATGTGGCCCAAGGAGTGTCGGGTAGATAGGCTGCGTGCGCTTCTCCAAGGTGGTCTCTCCTCATGTAGCCCAAGGAGTGTCTGGTAGATAGGCTGCGTGCGCTTCCCCAAGGTGGTCTCTCCTCATGTGGCCCAAGGAGTGCCGGGTATATAGGCTGAGTGCGCTTCTCCAAGGTGGTCTCTCCTCATGTGGCCCAAGGAGTGCCGGGTAGATAGGCTGCGTGCACTTACCCAAGGTGGTCTCTCCTCATGTGGCCCAAGGACTGTCGGGTAGATAGGCTGTGCGCTTACCCCAGGTGGTCTCTCCTCATGTGGCCCAAGGAGTGCTGGGTAGATAGGCTGCGTGCGCTTACCCCAGGTGGTCTCTCCTCATGTGGCCCAAGGACTGTCGGGTAGATAGGCTGTGTGCGCTTACCCCAGGTGGTCTCTCCTCATGTGGCCCAAGGAGTGCTGGGTAGATAGGCTGAGTGCGCTTACCCCAGGTGGTCTCTCCTCATGTGGCCCAAGGAGTGCCGGGTGATAGGCTGTGTTCACTTACCCCATGTCGTCTCTCCTCATGTGGCCCAAGGAGCCGGGTAGATAGGCTGCATGCGCTTCCCCAAGGTGGTCTCTCCTCATGCGGCCCAAGGAGTGCCGGGTAGATAGGCTGCGTGCGCTTCCCCAAGGTGGTCTCTCCTCATGTGGCCCAAGGAGTGCCGGGTATATAGGCTGAGTGCGCTTCTCCAAGGTGGTCTCTCCTCATGTGGCCCAAGGAGTGCCGGGTAGATAGGCTGCGTGCACTTACCCAAGGTGGTCTCTCCTCATGTGGCCCAAGGACTGTCGGGTAGATAGGCTGTGTGCGCTTACCCCAGGTGGTCTCTCCTCATGTGGCCCAAGGAGTGCTGGGTAGATAGGCTGCGTGGCGCTTACCCCAGGTGGTCTCTCCTCATGTGGCCCAAGGAGTGCCGGGTAGATAGGTTGCTTGCACTTACCCAAGGTGGTCTCTCCTCATGTGGCCCAAGGAGTGTCGGGTAGATAGGCTGCGTGCACTTCCCCAAGGTGGTCTCTCCACATGTGGCCCAAGGAGTGCCAGGTAGATAGGCTGCGTGCACTTACCCAAGGTGGTCTCTCCTCATGTGGCCCAAGGAGTGTCGGGTAGATAGGCTGAGTGCGCTTACCCCAGGTGGTCTCTCCTCATGTGGCCCAAGGAGTGCTGGGTAGATAGGCTGAGTGCGCTTACCCCAGGTGGTCTCTCCTCATGTGGCCCAAGGAGTGCCGGGTAGATAGGTTGCTTGCGCTTACCCCAGGTGGTCTCTCCTCATGTGGCCCAAGGAGTGTCGGGTAGATAGGCTGCGTGCGCTTACCCAAGGTGGTCTCTCCTCATGTGGCCCAAGGAGTATCGGGTAGATAGGCTGAGTGCGCTTACCCCAGGTGGTCTCTCCTCATGTTGCTCAAGGAGTGCTGGGTAGATAGGCTGAGTGCGCTTACCCCAGGTGGTCTCTCCTCATGTGGCCCAAAGAGTGTCGGGTAGATAGGCTGAGTGCGCTTACCCCAGGTGGTCTCTCCACATGTGGCCCAAGGACTGTCGGGTAGATAGGCTGCGTGCGCTTATCCAAGGTGGTCTCTCCTCAATGGGCCCAAGGACTGTCGGGTAGATAGCCTGCGTGCGCTTACCCCAGGTGGTCTCTCCTCATGTGGCCCAAGGACTGTCAGGTAGATAGGCTGCGTGCGCTTCCCCAAGGTGGTCTCTCCTCATGTGGCCCAAGGACTGTCGGGTAGATAGGCTGCGTGCGCTTCCCCCAAGGTGGTCTCTCCTCATGTGGCCCAAGGAGTGCCGGGTATATAGGCTGAGTGCGCTTCCCCAAGGTGGTCTCTCCTCATGTGGCCCAAGGAGTGCCGGGTAGATAGGCTGCGTGCACTTACCCAAGGTGGTCTCTCCTCATGTGGCCCAAGGACTGTCGGGTAGATAGGCTGTGTGCGCTTACCCCAGGTGGTCTCTCCTCATGTGACCCAAGGAGTGCCGGGTAGATAGGCTGCGTGCGCTTACCTAATGTGGTCTCTCCTCATGTGGCCCAAGGAGTGCCGGGTAGATAGGCTGCGTGCACTTACCCAAGGTGGTCTCTCCTCATGTGGCCCAAGGAGTGTCGGGTAGATAGGCTGCGTGCACTTACCCAAGGTGGTCTCTCCTCATGTGGCCCAAGGAGTGTCGGGTAGATAGGCTGAGTGCGCTTACCCCAGGTGGTCTCTCCTCATGTGGCCCAAGGAGTGCCGGGTAGATAGGCTGCGTGCGCTTACCCCAGGTGGTCTCTCCTCATGTGGCCCAAGGACTGTCGGGTAGATAGGCTGCGTGCGCTTCCCCAAGGTGGTCTCTCCTCATGTGACCCAAAGAGTGCCGGGTAGATAGGCTGAGTGCGCTTACCCCAGGTGGTCTCTCCACATGTAGCCCAAGGACTGTCGGGTAGATAGGCTGCGTGCGCTTATCCAAGGTGGTCTCTCCTCATGTGGCCCAAGGTGTGTCGGGTAGATAGGCTGCGTGGCGCTTCCCCAAGGTGGTCTCTCCTCATGTGGCCCAAGGACTGTCGGGTAGATAGGCTGCGTGCGCTTATCCAAGGTGGTCTCTCCTCAATGGGCCCAAGGACTGTCGGGTAGATAGCCTGCGTGCGCTTACGCCAGGTGGTCTCTCCTCATGTGGCCCAAGGACTGTCAGGTAGATAGGCTGCGTGCGCTTCCGCAAGGTGGTCTCTCCTCATGTGGCCCAAGGAGTGTCGGGTAGATAGGCTGCGTGCGCTTCTCCAAGGTGGTCTCTCCTCATGTAGCCCAAGGAGTGTCTGGTAGATAGGCTGCGTGCGCTTACCCCAGGTGGTCTCTCCTCATGTGGCCCAAGGAGTGCCGGGTGATAGGCTGTGTTCACTTACCCCATGTCGTCTCTCCTCATGTGGCCCAAGGAGCCGGGTAGATAGGCTGCATGCGCTTCCCCAAGGTGGTCTCTCCTCATGCGGCCCAAGGAGTGCTGGGTAGATAGGCTGCGTGCGCTTACCCCAGGTGGTCTCTCCTCATGTGGCCCAAGGAGTGCCGGGTAGATAGGTTGCTTGCACTTACCCAAGGTGGTCTCTCCTCATGTGGCCCAAGGAGTGTCGGGTAGATAGGCTGCGTGCACTTCCCCAAGGTGGTCTCTCCACATGTGGCCCAAGGAGTGCCAGGTAGATAGGCTGCGTGCACTTACCCAAGGTGGTCTCTCCTCATGTGGCCCAAGGAGTGTCGGGTAGATAGGCTGAGTGCACTTACCCCAGGTGGTCTCTCCTCATGTGGCCCAAGGAGTGCTGGGTAGATAGGCTGAGTGCGCTTACCCCAGGTGGTCTCTCCTCATGTGGCCCAAGGAGTGCCGGGTAGATAGGTTGCTTGCGCTTACCCCAGGTGGTCTCTCCTCATGTGGCCCAAGGAGTGTCGGGTAGATAGGCTGCGTGGCGCTTACCCAAGGTGGTCTCTCCTCATGTGGCCCAAGGAGTATCGGGTAGATAGGCTGAGTGCACTTCCCCAAGGTGGTCTCTCCACATGTGGCCCAAGGAGTGCCAGGTAGATAGGCTGCGTGCACTTACCCAAGGTGGTCTCTCCTCATGTGGCCCAAGGAGTGCTGGGTAGATAGGCTGAGTGCGCTTACCCCAGGTGGTCTCTCCTCATGTGGCCCAAGGAGTGCCGGGTAGATAGGTTGCTTGCGCTTACCCCAGGTGGTCTCTCCTCATGTGGCCCAAGGAGTGTCGGGTAGATAGGCTGCGTGCACTTCCCCCAAGGTGGTCTCTCCACATGTGGCCCAAGGAGTGCCAGGTAGATAGGCTGCGTGCACTTACCCAAGGTGGTCTCTCCTCATGTGGCCCAAGGAGTGTCGGGTAGATAGGCTGTGTGCGCTTCCCCAGGTGGTCTCTCCTCATGTGGCCCAAGGAGTGCTGGGTAGATAGGCTGAGTGCGCTTACCCCAGGTGGTCTCTCCTCATGTGGCCCAAGGAGTGCTGGGTAGATAGGCTGAGTGCGCTTACCCCAGGTGGTCTCTCCTCATGTGGCCCAAGGAGTGCCGGGTAGATAGGTTGCTTGCGCTTACCCCAGGTGGTCTCTCCTCATGTGGCCCAAGGAGTGTCGGGTAGATAGGCTGCGTGGCGCTTACCCAAGGTGGTCTCTCCTCATGTGGCCCAAGGAGTATCGGGTAGATAGGCTGAGTGCGCTTACCCCAGGTGGTCTCTCCTCATGTTGCTCAAGGAGTGCTGGGTAGATAGGCTTCGTGCGCTTACCCCAGGTGGTCTCTCCTCATGTGGCCCAAGGAGTGTAGGGTGATAGGCTGCGTGGCGCTTACCCCAGGTGGTCTCTCCTCATGTGGCCCAAGGAGTGTCGGGTAGATAGGCTGCGTGCGCTTACCCCAGGTGGTCTCTCCTCATGTGGCCCAAGGAGTGCCGGGTAGATAGGCTGCGTGCACTTACCCAAGGTGGTCTCTCCTCATGTGGCCCAAGGACTGTCGGGTAGATAGGCTGCGTGGCGCTTACCCCAGGTGGTCTCTCCTCATGTGGCCCAAGGACTGTTGGGTAGATAGGCTGCGTGGCGCTTACCCCAGGTGGTCTCTCCTCATGTGGCCCAAGGAGTGTCGGGTAGATAGGCTGCGCGGCGCTTCCCCAGGTGGTCTCTTTTGTGGCCCAAGGAGTGCCGGGTAGATAGGCTGTGTGCGCTTCCCCAGGTGGTCTCTCCTCATGTGGCCCAAGGACTGTCGGGTAGATAGGCTGAGTGCGCTTACCCCAGGTGGTCTCTCCTCATGTGGCCCAAGGACTGTCGGGTAGATAGGCTGCCCCTCCGGGGACTGTCAGAGCCACACCTGGACCTGAGCACGCTCTGATTCTGCTTCTGTGACACCACAGCATCCCGGAAGCTGGGAGAGAGCCATCAGCTCCATGCTGGTGGGGTGGCCTTATAGTGGCGAGTTCCCAGCTGTCCCCGGGGTCTGTGTGGGTGAGGGGACGGATGTCCTGGGCCTGGCCTTGCTTCAGAATCATGGCATCTCCTCTCCGCCTGTGGGACTCAGCCCAGCCAGCAGCTGCAGTGTGGGAGCTGGGAGGAGAGCGGATCTTCCGCCTGCTCCCCAAGGTCGTGGTGCCGTGTGCGGCAACAGCTTCTGCTCTGAGCCCCATCTGACAGAGCAGGCATGGGAGCTGTGGGGAGGGGCAGCTTCCCTGCTTCCAGCTGGGTCAGAGCTGGGTCATTCCCCACTTGGACGCCTGCGATTCTGAATGTGTAAGTTGTCCGAGGGATTCTTTCTGCTCACACTGGGGTTCGTGCAGGACTGCACCCGTGCTTGGCGGTGCTGCGGGCAGCCCTCTCGGCAGTGCCTGCTGTGGACTGTGTGCAGGGCCAGGGTCCCGTGCCTGTCCCTGCCCAAGTCTTCCTGTGGTGGCAGTGACCGGATCTGGCCCCTACCACCATGGCTGCTCTGGGTGTGTGGGAGGCGTCACCCTGTCTTCTGCAGCCAGCAGAAGGGACCCTGGGCCAGGCAGCCTCTAGGCCACTTGTCTTCACTCTGCTTCCTGCCAGACTGGTCTCACTCCTACACAGGCAGCGACACCAGGCCCTCCATGCCGATGAGCCCAGGGCTGAGAGAGTGAGAGGGGCAAGGCCAACGCCTGCAGTCGGCTCATTCTGCCCTTTGGCAGTGAACGTCACAGAAGGACAAGAGTTGTGCTCCACTCACACGTGAGTGTCTGTATGTGTGGAGTGTGCTCTCGGGTGCATGAGTGTGTCTGTATGCTTGTGTGAGAGCACGCTAAGGTTGTATGGTGTTCTCTCCGTCGTGTGTGCGTGCATGCGTGTGAGAATGCTCTTCCGATGCATGTGTGCGGATGCCCGTGCCCTCTCAAATGTGCAGTGCGTGTGTGTGAGAGTACTCTCGGACCGCGTGTGCTTATGCTCTTTTAGATGTGCATGTTCTGTCTCGCTATGTTCTCTCAGGCGTGTGCATGAGTGTGAGTGTGCGCTCAGACGTGTGCATGCACACATGTGCACTCACAGACATGTGTGCGTGTTCTCTCAGATGTGCATATGTGTGCTTGCAGATCTGTATGTATGTGTGTGCACTGGCAGGTGTGTGTGCATGTGTGTGAATGTGCACTCGCAGGCGTGTGTGCATGTGTGTGAATGTGCACTGGCAGGCGTGTGTGCATGTGTGTGAATGTGCACTGGCA
The DNA here is from genome assembly GCA_021461705.1 of Cryptotis parvus. Taxonomy (NCBI): domain Eukaryota; kingdom Metazoa; phylum Chordata; class Mammalia; order Eulipotyphla; family Soricidae; genus Cryptotis; species Cryptotis parvus. The sequence goes on along the minus strand of JAJIBD010021385.1, from coordinate 241,065 downwards.
GGCGTGTGTGCATGTATGTGAATGTGCACTCGCAGGCGTGTGTGCATGTGCGTGAATGTGCACTGGCAGGCGTGTGTGCATGTATGTGAATGTGCACTCGCAGGCGTGTGTGCATGTGCGTGAATGTGCACTCGCAGGCGTGTGTGCATGTGCGTGAATGTGCACTCACAGGCGTGTGTGCATGTGCGTGAATGTGCACTTCGCAGGCGTGTGTGCATGTGCGTGAATGTGCACTCGCAGGTGTGTGTGCATGTGCGTGAATGTGCACTCGCAGGCGTGTGTGCATGTGCGTGAATGTGCACTCGCAGGCGTGTGCGTGTGTGTGAATGTGCACTCGCAGGCGTGTGTGCATGTGTGTGAATGTGCACTCGCAGGCGTGTGTGCATGTGCGTGAATGTGCACTCGCAGGCATGTGTGCATGTGTGTGAATGTGCACTCGCAGGCGTGTGTGCATGTGTGTGAATGTGCACTCGCAGGCGTGTGTGCGTGTGTGTGAATGTGCACTCGCAGGCGTGTGTGCATGTGCGTGAATGTGCACTCGCAGGCGTGTGTGCATGTGCGTGAATGTGCACTCACAGGCGTGTGTGCATGTGCGTGAATGTGCACTCGCAGGCGTGTGTGCATGTGCGTGAATGTGCACTCACAGGCGTGTGTGCATGTGCGTGAATGTGCACTCGCAGGCGTGTGTGCATGTGCGTGAATGTGCACTCGCAGGCGTGTGTGCATGTGCGTGAATGTGCACTCGCAGGCGTGTGTGCATGTGCGTGAATGTGCACTCACAGGCGTGTGTGCATGTGCGTGAATGTGCACTCGCAGGCGTGTGTGCATGTGCGTGAATGTGCACTCGCAGGCGTGTGTGAATGTGCACTCGCAGGCGTGTGTGCATGTGCGTGAATGTGCACTGGCAGGCGTGTGTGCGTGTGTGTGAATGTGCACTCGCAGGCATGTGTGCATGTGCGTGAATGTGCACTCCGAGGCGTGTGTGCATGTGTGTGAATGTGCACTTCGCAGGCGTGTGTGCATGTGTGTGAATGTGCACTTCGCAGGCGTGTGTGCATGTGTGTGAATGTGCACTCGCAGGCGTGTGTGCATGTGTGTGAATGTGCACTCGCGGCGTGTGTGCATGTGTGTGAATGTGCACTTCGCAGGCGTGTGTGCATGTGCGTGAATGTGCACTCGCAGGCATGTGTGCATGTGTGTGAATGTGCACTCGCAGGCGTGTGTGCATGTGTGTGAATGTGCACTCGCAGGCGTGTGTGCGTGTGTGTGAATGTGCACTCGCAGGCGTGTGCATGTGCGTGAATGTGCACTTCGCAGGCGTGTGTGCATGTGCGTGAATGTGCACTCGCAGGCGTGTGTGCATGTGGCGTGAATGTGCACTCACAGGCGTGTGTGCATGTGCGTGAATGTGCACTCGCAGGCGTGTGTGCATGTGCGTGAATGTGCACTCGCAGGCGTGTGTGCATGTGCGTGAATGTGCACTCGCAGGCGTGTGTGCATGTGCGTGAATGTGCACTCGCAGGCGTGTGTGCATGTGCGTGAATGTGCACTTGCAGGCGTGTGTGCATGTGCGTGAATGTGCACTCACAGGCGTGTGTGCATGTGCGTGAATGTGCACTCGCAGGCGTGTGTGCATGTGCGTGAATGTGCACTCGCAGGCGTGTGTGCGTGTGTGTGAATGTGCACTTCGCAGGCGTGTGTGCATGTGCGTGAATGTGCACTCGCAGGCGTGTGTGCATGTGCGTGAATGTGCACTCGCAGGCGTGTGTGCATGTGTGAATGTGCACTCGCAGGCGTGTATGCAATGTGCGTGAATGTGCACTGGCAGGCGTGTGTGCGTGTGTGTGAATGTGCACTCGCAGGCATGTGTGCATGTGCGTGAATGTGCACTCGCAGGCGTGTGTGCATGTGTGTGAATGTGCACTCGCAGGCGTGTGCATGTGTGTGAATGTGCACTGGCAGGCGTGTGTGCATGTGTGTGAATGTGCACTCGCAGGCGTGTGTGCATGTGCGTGAATGTGCACTTTCGCAGGCGTGTGTGCATGTGTGTGAATGTGCACTGGCAGGCGGTGTGCATGTGTGTGAATGTGCACTCGCAGGCGTGTGTGCATGTGCGTGAATGTGCACTCCGCAGGCGTGTGTGCATGTGCGTGAATGTGCACTCACAGGCGTGTGTGCATGTGCGTGAATGTGCACTTGCAGGCGTGTGTGCATGTGTGTGAATGTGCACTCGCAGGCGTGTGTGCGTGTGTGTGAATGTGCACTCGCAGGCGTGTGTGCAGAAGGCCAGTGTGAGGAGGCCTGGGCTTGGCTCTCTGCTGCTGAGCTGCTGGATGTGGAGTTTAGCTATTGCTTCTCCAAGGACGCAGCTGCCGAGACGGTTATAGAATGGTGATTGCCTGAGGGCGGCAGGGAGGAGGTGGAGGGAGGGACGTCCCACAGTGACTGCGCACTCAGCAGAGGTCATGCCCCTCCCGCAGTGGGGCTGTTCTAGCTGCCCTTCCTCCCTCCCCCAGCACACCTGAAGGTTAAGACCAGGTGTGTCCTCTACCAAGGAACAGCACCGTGGGGGGCAAAGCCGGAGAGGGCTGAGCCTCCTGTCCCAGCACGGCCCCATGGGCTCAGCTGAGTGGGCCAGGACCCCGAGGCAGATCACTCGGCAGCTCCCAGAGGCACCTTGAGTGAGTTGGGGGCACCCAGTGATCACTCATGACATCAGGGTGCTCCCTTGCCCCCTGGGGAGAACTCTGGCAGAAGTCCAGACACCTTTGCCATGAAAGGGTCCCCCTCCCTCTCTTCCTGCTTGTAGTTCTGTGCAAACAGGAGCGTGATCTCCGTGTGAAGGTGTAGACCCAGGCTATCAGGTGCCAGCTAGAAGGTGAACGCGCTTGTGCCTGCGGGCACGGACTCCAGAGCTTGTGAAATTCCACACGGGGTGCAGCTGTGGGAGGGGCTGGAGCTATGTGTGTGGTGCATGTGCATGTGGGAGAGTCTAGGGGGTTGTGTGTGCATGAGAGAGAGGCCATGCGGGTGCTGTGTATGTCCGTGTGTGAGAGAGACGGCGGGGAAGGGAGCAGGTCCCAGGGTGCAGGGCTCTGCGTGTGTGTGTGTGTGTGTGTGTGTGTGTGTCTGTGTGTCCAAGCAGGATGCAGGGGTGGAGAGGGCTGGTCTGAGCTGAAGGGGGTCCCACAGGATTGGACAAAGAGTGATACAGTCAGAAGCTTAGCAATGAATGTGGCTTGGGAAAAGCAAACCGTATCTGCCTCTGCTTAGAATCGTGCAAGTTCCAGGCACTTGCAGAGATCTCTGAGTCAGGGTGAGTCTGCTTTGTCGCAGGACACAGTCCGTAGAGAATTCTCTTTCCGACAGCAGTATTTTGAGTTGGAAACTAGGCACTGCCAGGCTTATAACAGCATCAAGAAAGCGATGTAGGGCTCTCCAAGGCCCTCTTGAAGGCATCAGCTCCTCGCAGCCCTGTGGGGGTGTGAGGGTGGGGTGGGATCAGAGGAAACCTGATCCAAGAAAACCTGCCTTTCCAGCCCAAACACCAACCGAGACCGGGAGCTGGGTCAGGCCTGCTTGTGTCCCTGCCGAGGAAGCACAGAGCAGTCGGGTGGGTGGCCTGCAGCCAGCCACAGAGGAGGGGCTAAGGTGGGCTGACGCATCAGAGACCCTCATTTCCCGTGGCCTTCTGGTGCCTTGGAGAACCTTGGAGATCTGTAAACAACTTTCAGATTTCCTTCCCAGTTCTCAGACTGCAAAGACACGTGATCGGGTGAGGGGTGGCTGGGCGATGGCTGAGGTGGCCCAGACCCACAGGGCATCCTGGGACCAGGGCAAGGGCCTGGCTGGTGCTGGCTGTGGCTGTGCTGGGAGTCCAGTCTGCAGGCTGGACACCTGTAGGCCGCGGTCTGCGTCCTGACCTGGCCTCTCATCAGGGCACTGGCACGCTGGGTGTTGCCGACTTTGCCTGCTGGGCGCTGCCCTGGCCTGGATGAGCTGCAGGGAAGGGTCCTGCTTCCCACCGGCGTGTGCACACTGAGCCTGTGCAGTCGGGGCAGGGCACAGCAGGGCCTGACACTCGAGGGCCTGCACACACCTGCACACAGTAGGCCTGCACACACCTGCACACAGTAGGCCTGAACACACCTGCACACAGTAGGGCCTGCACACACCTGCACACAGTAGGGCCTGCACACACCTGCACACAGTAGGCCTGAACACACCTGCACATAGTAGGGCCGGCACACACCTGCACACAGTAGGTCTGCACACACCTGCACACAGTAGGCCTGCACACACCTGCACACAGTAGGGCCTGCACACACCTGCACACAGTAGGGCCTGCACACACCTGCACACAGTAGACCTGAACACACCTGCACATAGTAGGGCCGTCACACACCTGCACACAGTAGGTCTGCACACACCTGCACACAGTAGGCCTGCACACACCTGCACACAGTAGGGCCTGCACACACCTGCACACAGTAGGGCCTGCACACCTGCACACAGTAGGGCCTGCACACACCTGCACACATTAGGCCTGCTGCACACCTGCACACAGTCGGGCCTGCACACACCTGCACACAGTAGGGCCTGCACACACCTGCACACAGTAGGCCTGCGCACACCTGCACACAGTAGGGCCTGCACACACCTGCACACAGTAGGCCTGTGCACACCTGCACACAGTAGGGCCTGCACACACCTGCACACAGTAGGCCTGAACACACCTGCACATAGTAGGGCCTGCACACACCTGCACACAGTAGGTCTGCACACACCTGCACACAGTAGGCCTGCACGCACCTGCACACAGTAGGCCTGCACACACCTGCACACAGTAGGCCTGCGCACACCTGCACACAGTAGGGCCTGCACACACCTGCACACAGTAGGCCTGAACACACCTGCACATAGTAGGGCCTGCACACACCTGCACATAGTAGGGCCTGCACACACCTGCACACAGTAGGGCCTGCACACACCCTGCACACAGTAGGGCCTGCACACACCTGCACACAGTAGGGCCTGCACACACCTGCACACAGTAGGCCTACACACACCTGCACACAGTAGGCCTGCGCACACCTGCACACAGTAGGGCCTGCACACACCTGCACACAGTAGGGCCTGCACACACCTGCACATAGTAGGGCCTGCACACACCTGCACACAGTAGGGCCTGCACACACCTGCACACAGTAGGCCTGCACACACCTGCACATAGTAGGCCTGCACACACCTGCACACAGTAGGCCTGCACACACCTGCACACAGTAGGTCTGCACACACCTGCACACAGTAGGCCTGCACACAGTAGGGCTGCACACACCTGCACACAGTAGGGCTGCACACACCTGCACACAGTAGGGCCTGCACACACCTGCACACAGTAGGCCTGAACACACCTGCACATAGTAGGGCCTGCACACACCTGCACACAGTAGGCCTGCACACAGTAGGCCTGCACACAGTAGGACTCATACACACTAGTGCCTATACATTGTAGGGTCTTTCCAGGGCCTCTTGCCTGTCTGGATGAGAGCTGGTAACAACTCAATCCACATGGCCAGCAGTGTTCACTGGGAACTACGTCAGCTCACACCAGACCACGCAACACCTGCTTGTGAGCAAATCACATGTCGCTGCTCAGACCAGGCATCTTTCCACTAGCACCTGCTCTCTGCCTGGGATAGCTGTACTCTGGGTGCATACGTACATAAACTAGGCATACAAGTGTGGCATTTGCCATTAGGAGAAATCATAAGGAAATTTATTGTGAAACAGACTCATAAGACTTTTTGTTTTGTTTCTCACTTTTTGGGTCACACCCGGCGATGCTCAGGGGTTACTCCTGGCTCCGCACTCAGGAATCACTCCTGGCGGTGCTCAGGGGACCATATGGGATGCCGGGATCGGACCCAGGTCAGCTGCAGGCAAGGCAAAGCGCCCTCCCGCTGTGCTATCGCCTGGCCCCTCATACGACAAGGCAAACGCCCTCCCGCTGTGCTATCGTCCGTCCCTCATACGACAAGGCAAGCGCCCTCCCCACTGTGCTATCGCTCCGGCCTCTCATACGACAAGGCAAACGCCCTCCGCTGTGCTATCGCTCCGGCCCCTCATACGGCCCCTCATACGGCCCCTCATACGACAAGGCAAACGCCCTCCCCGCTGTGCTATGGCTCCGGCCCCTCATACGACTTTCGACTTTCGAGACCCCACATTCAGTTGTCTGAACCCTGCCTCCTCCCCTGACTCCACTCCCCGCTTCACCCCCGGCTCCGGGCATCTCCCACGCAGACCCCGAGGCTGCGGCTCTCTGCTGGTGTCTGCCCTGCCCCTCTCACCGGACAACAGGGCATGTGGGACCATGGCCGGCTGCTGTGTCTGCACCGAGGCCGAAGCTCCTGAATTTCCTCTCCAGGGTCCTGGTTGCTTGCTGTTTCGCCGTGCTTACCCTTACGCTGCTGGCAGAGCCCTCAGGGCTGCCACACGGCCTCACACTTGTCCTTCCCGCTGGATGGGCACCGCGTTGCCTCACCGCTCTCCTGCTCCTTCACAGGATCCCCTGGCAGTTGTCTGGGGTCCGTGAGTCCCACCCATGTTGTCTCTGGAGTTGCACAGGTGCCTTGGCTCCATCCCTTGCTCACCAGACCTCAGCCCGCAGCACTGGCCCTCGCAGGACGTCTGGCCTCTGCCCTCCTCCCACCACTGCTGCCCTGCCCCAGCTTTCCCTCAGCCTCTCCCCTGCTGGCCCATTCCCTCAGATCAGACACCAGCTCCTCTCAGCCGCATGACTGTGCCGCTGCGGGGATGAGGACGGTCAGCAGGCCCCAGTTAGAAGCGGCTTTCTGACCTCTACTGCTGTTTGGATCCTTGTAGTGGAAGGGGCAGCGGGCAGGCACCCGGGTGGGGCGCGGCAGGCCACAAGGCTGTATTGTGTCTGCCCACGCACGACAATGCTCTGCAATGTTCTCAGGCTGCTCGTCCCTCCCCACGGCCGCCAAGGTCACTCTGCCCTGGAGTCAGCACTCGCAGTGGTGGGCAGGACGGCACGCATCCGCAGCCTGGGGCCAGGCTCTGTGGGGGACAAGGAAAGTCTGTCTGGGAGGACGGACGGGGGCTCCTCCCAGTCTCTTCCTCACGACGTCCTTGGGATGTCCGCGGAGAGCTCTGACTCCCGTCGGAATGCAGGGAGCAGTTTTCTCTTGCTTTTCACTGACTGATACACCGTGGAGGACGCCATGGAAGTGTCGCACAGCCACAGAGCGTAACAAACCCGCTGAACACCGCCCCTACTGAGGGCCAGCTCTAGGCGGTGCCAGTCCCGCCAACTCCGGGGTTCTAATGCTCGAGACGGACGGGGTCTGGGGAGGGAGAAAGCACCCGAGCAGGGCAGGCTCTGGACCAGTCTCCCAGCGTAACTGGGGCTGCCGCCGCTGGAAGGGAACGGAGACTGACGCCCTGGTAGCACAGGACAGTTTGAGAATGGGCTTTGAGGACAAGAGGAGATGTGGGGGTTGCTTTTGGACCACCCATGGCGGTGCTCAGGGCTTACTCCTGGCTCTGTGCTCAGGAATCCACTGGCAGGGCTTTGGGAACCATATGGGTGCTAGGGATCAACCCGCATCAGCTGTGCACAGGCAAGTGCCCTACCCGTGGTACTATCTCTAGGCCCCAAAAGGGATACTTTTAAGTGGTTATATTAGAGGACCCAGAAGAGACAGCGGAGCAAGAAACACCAGGAAGCCCAGGAAATGGGAGAGGTGAGTAATCAGAAAGACGGAAAGATAGCCCCAGCCGTGGACAGGAAAGCTTATGTGCTGTTCATCCTGCCTAAAGCAACGCACAGGCAGAATGCGACCCTACAAGGCCGTTAGGAGCGAGCCACAGAATAGGAAGAGCCTATGCTACGTAGGGAAGCCCACGTGCTCGTGAGATGGAGAGTGAAGTTGGGAACATCGCCCTGCCTGGCTGCAGCCTCGTGACCAAGCTGCTCAGATCCAATAGCTCGGCACAAGTCTGACACAGACACAGGACTCAGGCAGAACGAAGAGCCCAGAATAAACTCTTTTTTTTTTCATTTTTTTTTTTGGGGGTCACACCCGGCAATGCTCAGGGGTTTCTCCTGGCTCTGCACTCAGGAATCACTCCTGGCGGTGCTCGGGGACCACATGGGATGATCGAACCTGGGCCGGCGTGGGCCGCGCGTGCAAGGCAAACGCCCTACCCGCTGGGCTATCGCTCAGGCCCCCCAGAATAAACTCTTCAGTGTCTGCTCAGTTCACCAGCACAGCCCGCAGCAGTGGGGCAGCACAGACCTAGCCCAAGGTCCAGGTGCTCGCCTTACGTGTGCTGACCTCACTTCCTTCCCCCACACCACACGGTCTTCTGAGCACTGCTGGGGATGACCCCGAACACTGCCAGGTGTGACCCAAAACAAACAAGAGAACAGGAGAGAGCAGTCCTTTCCGTTACAAGGAGACTGTACAAGCATGAAACTAACTCAGTGCATCGCCCACACGTGGATGGTACCACGGTGGGCAGGATGTGAGGCCGGAAACATGAGCCAGCTCCCAGGCATTTATCCACCCAATGAAAACACTAACTCCAAGCAATGCCCGGAAAGCACCCACAGCTTGGAAATTGCCCTGGAGACCATGCAGAGGGCCTCTGGAGGTGCTTTGCCTGGTGGGGGAAAGCCAGCACCCCTGGTCACGCTGATGCAGAGGGCCCTGGGCTGGGGAGAGCCATGCAGAGCCGGGGAGCTGGTGCGGGGACTCTGCGTGCTGGGCCAGGAGGCACAGACTCAGCGTGGCTAGGCACACGGGGCTGACAGCCGGATGCCTGCACCTGGCACAGCTCCCTGGTGTTGGCACACTCTACACTATTGCGGTGCGCCCCTGAAACTAACTGATCCGCTTGGGTATCGGTTAAACCTCTGAAAAGAGGCGAAGGTTGGGCTGGTCGAGGCCAGGTGTGCCCAGAGGGGCAGGGGGCCGGGAGCCTGGGAGAAGGCGGGCAGGGCGGGAAGGCTGCAGGGACCACGGCAGAGGGGCAGAGGCCGGGCTTGGCAGCACCAGGCGGGCAGGGAGCCGGAAGCCTGGCGGTACACACCCTCCCACCAGCTCTCCGGGTCTGGGCAGTGGACAGAGGCAAGCTCCTAGCTGTCCCTGTCTGAAGAGTGGCCAGGTGGGTCCCCAGCTCTCCATGTGAGGTGTGGACAAAGGCGTGTCCTCACATTCTGTCAGTAGAGTGGACAGAGGGGGGCCTAACTCTCCTGTGGGTGGAGTTCCAACAAGAACCCCAACACCAACTGGCGTTAGAGCTGCCCCATCTGTCCCGTACGGCCAACAGGACCCTCCATCTGACCTGCAGGACTCCATCTGGCGGTGCAGGCCCCTTTTCCAAGCTGACCATGCAGGCCTAAGAGCGCCCCCTGCAGGGTCTCCAGGCCCTGGGAGAAGGAGCTAGGGTGGACTAGGGGAGCAGTGCCAGGTCTGATGCCCAAGTGGAGGGGTGCCCTGTGGGCGCAGGAGGGGCCTGTGCGGGAAGGGCCGTGACTGGAGCTGGACATGTAGGAGCAGTGCTGGAGCGGTTCAGGCTGTGGGTCCGTCAAGGCCACGTTCAAAGACTGCACCCTGATAAGGAGCCCATTAAACCCCCGCTTCCTCACCTGCCTTTCTTTGGGTGGACAGCAGAGCTTAATCTCCAAGAGCCTGGGTGCCCTTATCTCCCTGGGGAGTGGACAGCCCTCCCGGCAGCCCTTTGAAGGCCTGCAGGTGGCCATGGGGTTGGCAGGACTCATGTCAAGGAGGAAGCATGTCCACAGAGGCTGGGGGCCTTGGTGCGCGGGCCAGGCAGGGCCTGGAGTTGGCGACGGGGAAGGCCAGAGCAGGGGCACCCACAGAGGGTGAGCACAGCTCTCTGTGATGTCGGGTGTGGCCCCACAGCATGTCGGCCGGACTTCTGGCCAGGCTGCTGGGCATGGCCCACTCCTGGGGGCCTGCAGGCCAGAGCCCACCACCTCCCAGGACCATAGTGGGGTCCAGGTGGCTCTCTGTGCCGGTGTCCTTCCTCGTGGCCCTGCGGACACTCATGGCGCCTTCATCGACCATATGTGGTAGGTCAGGGTAGGTGGGTCAGGTCAGGGCACCTGGCACTGTGCTGCCTCTGGCCAAGGTGCTTCTGTCCTCCAGGCAGGACCCTGAGCTCCCGGGCCCTTGGGTGAGAACATCGTCATGCCCGGTAGGGCTGCTGAGGGGCTGGACCTGGGTAGCCCGAGGGCCCCCAGGAGCAGGGGGCTGTGCTGGCCTGTCTCTGTGATCTGCCACCCTCGGCTGTACTGCAAGACCAACCTCTGCCCGTCCCTGCCCTGTGGACCTGAAATGACCAGCATCGATGTCCCCTGAGTGTAAGTGTCGCCTCGGACACAGGCACAGAACAGAATTCTAAGAGTGAGTGGAGTTGTGTCAGCTCAAAGCTGACCGTGTCAGGCAGGGACAGGGGCAGAGCCCAGAGCCCCGGAGCCTCGGCCTGCACTCGGGAAGCGGTGGAGACGTGAGATGTGGTGTAGCCACACCCCACCAGGGGTCTGTGCGGCAGGGGCTGCGGTAAGGGCTGGGCTGAGGTCCCCTAGCCCGGGAGCAAGGTGGAGCAAGGAAAGCAGAGGAGGGCGATGGCCTTGCCCGGGCCTGCTGAGGGCGCTGTGGTATGCAGGAGGGAGGCGAGGCGGGTCCTGCGCTTCAGGGGTGGGGAGCAGGCACAACCCTCCACCCTGGGGGGTGGCGATCTGGGGATCCCAAGGCCCACCTAGCTGAGCTCACGGGGTGGGACTCCCTGAGGGTGTGGCTGCCAGGGACGGCGCCCACTACCCTCCGCCCAGACCGGACGTCTCGTGTCAGGCGTTGCCCTTGGCACAGGGTCTTGGCGCTTCCTGCCCCCACCTGCCCGCCACCCTGAGGGGTCTGGGAACAACAGCGCGGGGCGGTGCTCGACAGAGTGGAGCCTGCATATTGGCCCTCCCTGGGCTGGGCTCCGAATGCCGGTCTGCCGGGGACAGGGTGAGGTGCCACACGGCCACCACGTGGTGACCTCACGCCAAGCCTTGCCGTGACTGCCTCGCAGCCCGGTGCCAACTGCCTTTCCCCACCAGCTCGTGGCTCCCTGGTGCTTCTGCAAGGCCTGCCTGGGGGAGCACCCTGGCCCTGTCTGGTGTGTGGAGCTACCGCTGGAGACGACCAGCCTCCGTTTCTCCCAGAAGGAGGCTGGACCCAGGTGCAGGAGGGGTCAGGTGCAGGTGGGCATCGTGATTCTTGCCCCCTCTGTGGCCCCTCTCCCCTGGCCTCTGTCCTCGCCTGTGCAGGGGCTGCTGAGGCCCGACCCTGGGGGACCTGAACTCTTCCTCCTGGCTCCTCCCTCTGGTGCTGAGTTCTGGCTTCAGCCCCCCCCTTTTTTTTTTTTTGCTTTTTTGGGTCACACCCAGCAATGCTCAGGGGTGATTCTTGGCTCTGCACTCAGGAATTACTCCTGGCGGTGCTTGGGGACCATATGGGATGCGGGGGATCGACCCCGGGTTGGCCAAGTGCAAGGCAAACGCCCTACTCACTGAACTACCACTCCGGCCCCTGACTGTCTGCAGGGACACAGTCTGCTCAGTCCCTCACCCCAGCCTCAACGCACGGTTGGTTCATCTTGGAGCATGGGGCTCTTCCGGACTGCATGTATGTGAAAGGCAGGTGGGGCCATGTACGCACAATCCATAGGCGTCACGTGTTCATGCATGTGCGAGGCTATGTATTGCACACCGAGACCTGTACACGTGTCCCATATGTATGCACACACACTCATGAGGTGTCTATGTGCTATGTATAGAAGCCGTATGTCACATGTGTACATGAGCATATAACAGGCGTATTATTGCGTATGTATGTGTCTGCTGTATTGCCTGTGTATATGCACATGATATATACACATGTCTGTGTCTATACCACAGGCACTGTGCACACATAGACTGCATACATGTGTGCGCACGTGGATGTAAGTGATCTTGCAGGTATTCATGATCGCACACATATGTGAGCATACCAGTACATACATGAGTATGTCTGTGCACACATGTGTACAAAAATGAGGCCTTTCTGGAAAGCAAGGCTATTGACCAGGAGAGCCCCATGGCTGGACAGTTCTGTGAGTATGAAAGTAATGGGGTGGACAGCCCCAAGCCCCCTCGTCGGCGGGACACCTGCATGCTGGGAAGAGTTGGGCTGTCCCGTAAGCAGAGCAGCTGGCCAGGCCGGGCACAGGAGTCCCTTGGGTGGACAGTGGCAGCATGACTGAGGCTGAGGATGGCAGGAGGGAGGTTGGAGGGCTTTGGAGGCTCGAGGGTGTTGCTTCCAAGGGTGCTTGGCACTGGGTGGCTGAGGGCCTCACCCCTGCTCTCACCTCGACTTGGGCAGGAGGCAGGAAGAGGTGCGTCCTTTCCGGGCTCAGGCGCCAAGTCCCACAGGCCCTGTGGGCATTGCTGCCAATCACAACCTGGCACAGGCAACCTGTGCTCGAGTGGATGGGGTGGGGGCTAGGGCCCACAGGGAGGGTGCGGGCTGGGGGTGGGGGCTAGGGCCCACAGGGGGAGGTGCGGGCTGGGGGTGGGGGCTAGGGCCCACAGGGGAGGGTGCGGGCTGGGGGTGGGGGCTAGGGCCCACAGGGGGGGGTGCGGGCTGGGGGTGGGGGCTAGGGCCCACAGGGGAGGGGCGCGGGCTGGGGGTGGGGGCTAGGGCCCAGCGGGGGAGGGTGCGGGCTGGGGGTGGGGGCTAGGGCCCACAGGGAGGGTGCGGGCTGGGGGTGGGGGGCTAGGGCCCACAGGGGAGGGTGCGGGCTGGGGGTGGGGGCTAGGGCCCACAGGAGGGGGTGCGGGCTGGGGGTGGGGGGCTAGGGCCCACAGGGAGGGGTGCGGGCTGGGGGTGGGGGCTAGGGCCCACAGGGGAGGGGTGCGGGCTGGGGGGGGGGGGGCTAGGGCCCACAGGGGAGGGTGCGGGCTGGGGGGGGGGGCTAGGGCCCACAGGGGAGGGTGCGGGCTGGGGGTGGGGGGCTAGGGCCCACAGGGGAGGGTGCGGGCTGGGGGTGGGGCTAGGGCCCACAGGGGAGGGGGGGCTGGGGGTGGGGGTTAGGGCCCACAGGGGAAGGGTGCGGGCTGGGGGTGGGGGCTAGGGCCCACAGGGGAGGGTGCGGGCTGTGGGGGTGGGGGCTAGGGCCCACAGGGGAGGGTGCGGGCTGGGGGGTGGGGGCTAGGGCCCACAGGGAGGGTGCGGGCTGGGGGGGGGGGCTAGGGCCAGGGGAGGGAGTGCGGGCTGGGGGTGGGGGCTAGGGCCACAGGGGGAGGGGTGCGGGCTGGGAGGTGGGGGGCTAGGGCCCACAGGGAGGGGTGCGGGCTGGGGGGGTGGGGGCTAGGGGCCCACAGGGAGGGGTGCGGGCTGGGGGGGTGGGGGCTAGGGCCCACAGGGGAGGGGTGCAGGCTGCGGGGGTGCAGGCTGGGGGGGTGCAGGCTGGGGGTTGCAGGCTGGGAGGGTGCAGGCTGGGAGGGGTGCAGGCTGGGAGGGGGCGGGCTGGGAGGGTGCAGGCTGGGAGGGGTGCAGGCTGGAAGGGGTGCGGGCTGGGAGGGGTGCAGGCTGGGGGTGCAGGCTGGGGGTGCAGGCTGGGAGGGGTGCGGGCTGGGAGGGGTGCGGGCTGGGAGGGGTGCAGGCTGGAGGGATGCGGGCTGGGAGGGGTGCGGGCTGGGAGGGGTGTGGGCTGGGAAGGGTGCAGGCTGGAGGGATGCAGGCTGGGAGGGGTGCAGGCTGGGAGGGTGCAGGCTGGGAGGGGTGCGGGCTGGGAGGGTGTGGGCTGGGAAGGGTGCAGGCTGGAGGGATGCAGGCTGGGGGTGCAGGCTGGGGGGATGCAGGCTGGGTGGGTGCAGGCTGGGAGGGGTGCAGGCTGGGGGTTGCAGGCTGGGAGGGGTGCAGGCTGGGGGTGCGGGCTGGGAGGGTGTGGGCTGGGAAGTGTGCAGGCTGGTGGGTGCAGGCTGGGGGGGTGCAGGCTGGGAGGGGTGCAGGCTGGAGGGATGCAGGCTGGGGGTGCAGGCTGGGGTTGCAGGCTGGGGGTGCAGGCTGGAGGGATGCAGGCTGGGGGTGCAGGCTGGGGTGCAGGGTGTGGGGGTGCAGGGTGTGGGGGTGCAGGGTGTGGGGGTGCAGGCTGGAGGGATGCAGGCTGGGGGGTGCAGGCTGGGGGGTGCGGGCTGGGAGGGGTGCAGGCTGGGGGTGCAGGCTGGGAGGGGTGCAGGCTGGGGGTGCAGGCTGGGGGTGCAGGCTGGGAGGGTGCTGGCTGGGGGGGTGCAGGCTGGGGGGTGCGGGCTGGGAGGGGTGCAGGCTGGGGGGGTGCAGGCTGGGGGTGCAGGCTGGGGGGTGCAGGCTGGGGGTGCAGGCTGGGGGGTGCAGGCTGGGGGCGCAGGCTGCGGGGGTGCAGGCTGGGAGGGGTGCAGGCTGGTGGGTGCAGGCTGGGGTGCAGGCTGGGGCGCAGGCTAGGCTGGGGACGGGTGCGGGCTAGCGTGGAGCCAGTGGACTCCTGCCAGGTCAGACAGAGGCCCCCGTGAGGCGCAGGAACCGTCTGCAGAGTGCAGGAGTTGGCCTGTGACTCTCCAGGCCGTGCAGTGGGGTCAGGTGATGGTCTTACCTTGGGGTCAGTGCACTGGTGGTCTGTGCACTGGGGTCTGGGTTGGGGGTCTGTGCATTGCGGGTCCATGCAGGGAGCCAGAGCAACAGAGGCTGAGGGCTGTGGCATCTTCAGCTCTGTCCAGCTGTGGGGTGTGGTCATACCTGCTGGCAGGCCTGAGTTCCCAAGGCCCTTCCTGCCCGTCCCTGCCCATCCCTGGCTCTCCAGTGGCAGCACGCTGGCACCCCTCCCCGGTGCTGAGCTGTCTCTCAGTACCCTGTAGGCAGCAGGTCCTGCTTCATGGCTCCTGCCCAGTCCTGCACTGTCCAGAGGACGGAGGCGGGGCTGTGGAGGTCTCTGTGACTGGAATAAGGATGCAGTCTCTGCAACTGCCCTGGGGCACACAGACCCAGGCCAGGCCCCACACCTGATCCCTCTTAGGTTCTCCTGGAGAAAGGAGCCCCACGGATAGGCCGTGGTCAGCACCAGCTGAGTCCACAGGCCATAGTGCCCCTGATGGCTGTGAGTGCCCAACGGAGTCAGCACCAGATCTTTTAAATTCAATTTACTTTTTTATTGAACCAGAGCTGTTCATGGTCAGCTTCCAGTCATACGATGTCAGAACACCCATCCCTTCTGGTCAGCTTCCAGTCATACGATGTCAGAACACCCGTCCCTTCATGGTCAGCTTCCAGTCATAGGATGTCAGAACACCCGTCCCTTCTGGTTAGCTTCCAGTCATATGATGTCAGAACACCCGTCCCTTCATGGTCAGCTTCCAGTCATACGATGTCAGAACACCCGTCCCTTCTGGTCAGCTTCCAGTCATACGATGTCAGAACACCCCGTCCCTTCATGGTCAGCTTCCAGTCATACAATGTCAGAACACCCGTTCCTTCTGGTCAGCTTCCAGTCATACGATGTCAGAACACCCGTCCCTTCATGGTCAGCTTCCAGTCATACGATGTCAGAACACCCGTCCCTTCATGGTCAGCTTCCAGTCATACGATGTCAGAACACCCGTCCCTTCTGGTCAGCTTCCAGTCATAGGATGTCAGAACACCCGTCCCTTCATGGTCAGCTTCCAGTCATAGGATGTCAGAACACCCGTCCCTTCATGGTCAGCTTCCAGTCATACGATGTCAGAACACCCGTCCCTTCATGGTCAGCTTCCAGTCATACGATGTCAGAACACCCGTCCCTTCTGGTCAGCTTCCAGTCATACAATGTCAGAACACCCGTCCCTTCATGGTCAGCTTCCAGTCATACGATGTCAGAACACCCGTCCCTTCTGGTCAGCTTCCAGTCATACAATGTCAGAACACCCGGCCCTTCATGGTCAGCTTCCAGTCATACGATGTCAGAACACCCGTCCCTTCTGGTCAGCTTCCAGTCATACGATGTCAGAACACCCGTCCCTTCATGGTCAGCTTCCAGTCATACGATGTCAGAACACCCGTCCCTTCATGGTCAGCTTCCAGTCATACGATGTCAGAACATCCGTCCCTTCATGGTCAGCTTCCAGTCATACGATGTCAGAACACCCGTCCCTTCATGGTCAGCTTCCAGTCATACGATGTCAGAACACCGTCCCTTCTGGTCAGCTTCCAGTCATACGATGTCAGAACACCCGTCCCTTCATGGTCAGCTTCCAGTCATACGATGTCAGAACACCTGTCCCTTCATGGTCAGCTTCCAGTCATAGGATGTCAGAACACCCGGCCCTTCATGGTCAGCTTCCAGTCATAGGATGTCAGAACACCCGTCCCTTCTGGTCAGCTTCCAGTCATACGATGTCAGAACACCCGTCCCTTCATGGTCAGCTTCCAGTCATACGATGTCAGAACACCTGTCCCTTCATGGTCAGCTTCCAGTCATACGATGTCAGAACACCCGTCCCTTCTGGTCAGCTTCCAGTCATACGATGTCAGAACACCCGTCCCTTCATGGTCAGCTTCCAGTCATACGATGTCAGAACACCCCGTCCCTTCATGGTCAGCTTCCAGTCATAGGATGTCAGAACACCCGTCCCTTCATGGTCAGCTTCCAGTCATAGGATGTCAGAACACCCGTCCCTTCATGGTCAGCTTCCAGTCATACGATGTCAGAACACCCCGTCTCTTCTGGTCAGCTTCCAGTCATACGATGTCAGAACACCCGTCCCTTCATGCTCATCTTCCAGTCATACGATGCCAGAACACCCGTCCCTTCATGGTCAGCTTCCAGTCATACGATGTCAGAACACCCGTCCCTTCTGGTCAGCTTCCAGTCATATGATGTCAGAACACCCGTCCCTTCTGGTCAGCTTCCAGTCATAGGATGTCCGAACACCCATCCCTTCATGGTCAGCTTCCAGTCATACGATGTCAGAACACCCCGTCCCTTCATGGTCAGCTTCCAGTCATACGATGTCAGACCACCCGTTCCTTCATGGTCAGCTTCCAGTCATACGATGTCAGAACACCCGTCCCTTCATGGTCAGCTTCCAGTCATACGATGTCAGAACACCTGTCCCTTCATGGTCAGCTTCCAGTCATACGATGTCAGAACACCCGTCCCTTCTGGTCAGCTTCCAGTCATAGGATATCAGAACACCCATCCCTTCTGGTCAGCTTCCAGTCATACGATGTCAGAACACCCATCCCTTCATGGTCAGCTTCCAATCATACGATGTCAGAACACCTGTCCCTTCATGGTCAGCTTCCAGTCATATGATGTCAGAACACCCGTCCCTTCATGGTCAGCTTCCAGTCATACGATGTCAGAACACCTGTCCCTTCATGGTCAGCTTCCAGTCATACGATGTCAGAACACCCGTCCCTTCATGCATTTCCCATCTCCGACCTCAGTCTCCTCCTCCCCCACACCCTGAGTTGTCCTCTATGGAAGACACTTCCTTCTCTCTCCCTCTCTCTCCCCCTCACTCTCTTCCTCCCTCTCTCTCCCTCCCTCTCTCCTCCCTGCCTCTCTCTCCCTCCTTCTCTCCCTCCCTCTCTCTCTCTCCCTCCCTCTCTCTCCCTCCCTCCCTCTCTCTCCCTCCCTCTCTCTCCCTCCTTCTCTCTCCCTCTCTCATCTTCTCTCTCTTCCTCTTCTTTTCTCTCCCTCTCTCCCTCTCTCCCCTCCTCTCTCTAGCTCCCTCTCTCCCCCCTCTGTGTCTCCTCCTCCCACTTTCCCTCCCTCTCCCTCTCTCTCTCTTCCCTCCCTCCCCTCTCTCTCTCTCTTGTCCACCTTTGTAGTTTGCAGTAAAGGTACGGAAAGAGTACCATATATATATATATATATATATATATATATATATATATATATATCACTGTATCACTGTCTTCCTTTTGTTCATTGATTTGCTCCAATGGGCACCATAACATCTCCATATGTCCTGTCACAAGCAAGTGTAGCCCAAGGGCGTCTGCTTGCTCCAGGGACAGGAAGAGTCTCAAACCATTCTTCAGGTCATGGAATTGAGGGCCATGATTGTTACTAGTTTTTGGCATAACAAATAAAGCACGGGTAGCTTGCCAGGCTCTGCCATACCATATATGGTTATATATATATATATATATATATATATATATGTCATATGGAGATGTTACTGGTGCCCGCTCGAGCAAATCGACGATGAACAGGAAGACAGTGAAGACAGTGACAGAGTGATATATAAATATATATATATATATATATATATATATATATATATATATATATATATATCCCTTTATTGCCTTTCAGTTCAGTCCTTGTCCGGAGTCATCACTTCCAACCATTCTATACCCCACGAATGAGTGTG
Organism: Cryptotis parvus; assembly: GCA_021461705.1. Lineage (NCBI taxonomy): Eukaryota > Metazoa > Chordata > Mammalia > Eulipotyphla > Soricidae > Cryptotis > Cryptotis parvus. The sequence continues at coordinate 222,590 of JAJIBD010021385.1, read as the reverse complement.
GTCATTCTACTCCCTGCCTCTTCTCTGACTCACTTCACTCAGCACGATGCTCTGGGCGTCCATCCACTTATAAGCAAATCTCATGACTTCGTTTTCCGTAGTGTGAGATGAATCTCAGTGTTGTTCTGGTTTGCATCTCCCTGATGATTAGTGAGTTAGAGCTTTATTTCCATGTGCCTTTGGCCATTTGTTTTTCTTCTTTGAGGAAGATTCTGTTCATTTTTTTCTCAGCACCGGCTCTTATCTGCGCACAGAAGGTTTACTAGGAAGGTGCGGAGGCCAGAGACAGCTGATGCTGCCTTGTATGTGGACAGAGGGGACAGGGGTCTGAGAGCAACATTTGGGAGGCTTGTTGGCATCTTCAACCGAGGGGAGGGGGAAAGGGGAGAACAGGATCAAAGGGAGGAGTGAGGTGAGGAGTGGGAGCAGGAATGTGAGCAAAGGAGGAGAAAGCAGGGAAGGAATGGAGGAGGGAGAGGAGGAGGGAGGGAGAAGAGGGAGACCGGAGGGAGGGGAGCAGGGGAGGAAGGAGAGGAGGAGGGAGCAGAGAAGGAGCAGGGGTAGCGGACAGGGGAGGGGAGCAGAGGAGGAGTGGAGGAGGGAGCAGGGGTGGATGGACAAGTGAAGGGAGCAGGGGGAGCAGGGGAGGAGGGAGCAGGGGAGGAGGGAGCAGGGGTGAGAGAGCAGGGGTGAGGGAGCAGGGGTGAGGGAGCAGGGAGGAGGGAGCAGGGGAGGAGGGAGCAGGGGTGAGGGAGCGGGGTGAGGGAGCAGGGAGGAGGGAGCAGGGAGGAGGGAGCAGGGAGGAGGGAGCAGGGGGAGGAGGGAGCAGGGGAGGAGGGAGCAGGAATGAGGGAGCAGGGGAGGAGGGAGAGGGTGCGGGATGGGTCTGTGCAGTCACTCACAGGGGCGGGATGGGTCTCTGTGGTCACTCACGGGGCGGGATGGGTCCATGCGGTCACTCATAGGGGCGGGATGGGTCTCTGTGGTCACTCACAGGGGCGGATGGGTCTGTGCGGTCACTCACAGGGGCGGGATGGGTCTGTGCGGTCACTCACAGGGGCGGGATGGGTCTGTGTGGTCACTCACAGGGGCGGGATGGGTCTGTGCGGTCACCATAGGGGCGGGATGGGTCTCTGTGGTCACTCACAGGGGCGGATGGGTCTGTGCGGTCACTCACAGGGGGGGATGGGTCTGTGTGGTCACTCACAGGGGGGGGGATGGGTCTGTGCGGTCACTCACAGGGGCGGGATGGGTCTGTGCGGTCACTCACAGGGGCGGGATGGGTCTGTGTGGTCACTCACAGGGAGAGATGGGTCTGTGTGGTCACTCACAGGGGCGGGATGGGTCTGTGCAGTCACTCACAGGGGCGGGATGGGTCTGTGCGGTCACTCACAGGGGCGGGATGGGTCTGTGTGGTCACTCACAGGGGAGAGATGGGTCTGTGCGGTCACTCACAGGGGCGGGATGGGTCTGTGCGGTCACTCACAGGGGCGGGATGGGTCTGTGCGGTCACTCATAGGGGAGAGATGGGTCTGTGCGGTCACTCACAGGGGAGAGATGGGTCTGTGCGGTCACTCACAGGGGAGAGATGGGTCTGTGCGGTCACTCACAGGGGCGGGATGGGTCCGCGCGGTCACTCACAGGGGCGGATGGGTCTGTGTGGTCACTCACAGGGGCGGGATGGGTCTGTGCGGTCACTCACAGGGGCGGATGGGTCTCTGTGGTCACTCACAGGGGCAGGATGGGTCTCTGTGGTCACTCACAGGGCGGGATGGGTCTGTGCGGTCACTCACAGGGGCGGGATGGGTCTGTGCGGTCACTCACAGGGGCGGGATGGGTTTGTGTGGTCACTCATAGGGGAGAGATGGAATCTGTGCGGTCACTCACAGGGGCGGGATGGGTCCGTGCGGTCACTCACAGGGGCGGGATGGGTCTGTGTGGTCACTCACAGGGGGGGGATGGGTCTGTGTGGTCACTCACAGGGGAGAGATGGATCTGTGCGGTCACTCACAGGGGCGGGATGGGCCTGTGCGGTCACCACAGGGGCGGGATGGGTCTGTGCGGTCACTCACAGGGGCGGGATGGGTCTGTGCGGTCACTCACAGGGGCGGGATGGGTCTGTGCGGTCACTCATAGGGAGAGATGGGTCTGTGCGGTCACTCACAGGGGCGGGATGGGTCTGTGCGGTCACTCACAGGGGCGGGATGGGTCTGTGCGGTCACTCACGGGCGGGATGGGTCTCTGTGGTCACCACGGGCGGGATGGGTCTGTGCGGTCACTCACAGGGGCGGGATGGGTCTGTGTGGTCACCATAGGGGAGAGATGGGTCTGTGCGGTCACTCACAGGGGCAGGATGGGTCTGTGCGGTCACTCATAGGGGAGAGATGGGTCTGTGTGGTCACTCACAGGGGCGGATGGGTCTGTGCGGTCACTCACAGGGGTGGGATGGGTCTGTGCGGTCACTCACAGGGAGAGATGGGTCTGTGCGGTCACTCACAGGGGCGGGATGGGTCTGTGCGGTCACTCACAGGGGCGGGATAGGTCTCTGTGGTCACTCACAGGGGCGGGATGGGTCTGTGCGGTCACTCACAGGGGCGGGATGGGTCTGTGTGGTCACTCATAGGGGAGAGATGGGTCTGTGCGGTCACTCACAGGGGCGGGATAGGTCTCTGTGGTCACTCACAGGGGCGGGATGGGTCTGTGCGGTCACTCACAGGGGCGGGATGGGTCTGTGTGGTCACTCACAGGGGCGGGATGGGTCTGTGCGGTCACTCACAGGGGCGGGATGGGTCTGTGTGGTCACTCACAGGGGCGGGATGGGTCTGTGTGGTCTCTCACAGGGGCGGGATGGGTCTCTGTGGTCACTCACAGGGGTGGGATGGGTCTGTGTGGTCACTCACAGGGGCGGGATGGGTCTGTGTGGTCACTCACAGGGGCGGGATGGGTCTGTGCGGTCACTCACAGGGGCGGGATGGGTCTGTGCGGTCACTCACAGGGGCGGGATGCGCCTCTGTGGTCACCACAGGGGCGGGATGGGTCTGTGTGGTCACTCACAGGGGAGAGATGGGTCTGTGCGGTCACTCACAGGGGCAGGATGGGTCTGTGTGGTCACTCACGGGCGGGATGGGTCTGTGCGGTCACTCACGGGGCGGAATGGGTCTGTGCGGTCACTCACAGGGGAGAGATGGGTCTGTGCGGTCACTCACAGGGGCGGGATGGGTCTGTGTGGTCACTCACAGGGGCGGATGGGTCTGTGTGGTCACTCATAGGGGAGAGATGGGTCTGTGCGGTCACCCACAGGGGCGTGATGGGTCTGTGCGGTCACTCACAGGGGCGGGATGGGTCTGTGCGGTCACCCACAGGGGCGGGATGGGTCTGTGCGGTCACTCACAGGGGCGGATGGGTGTCAGCGGTCACCCACAGGGGCCAGGTTGTGGTCCAGTCACAGAGGAGCCAGGGAGGAAGGACGCATTTCCTGGGCTGTGGGTGAGGATGCAGAGTCACAGAGAAGTTCGGTGACCCCACAAGGCCACCGGGCAGGAAGCGTCCCTAACCTCTGTACCCGTCAAGGGTGCTATGCCCGGCTGGGCGTTTGCTCTATTTATAGACGCTGCTTCTATCTCAGCGTCTGCAGCTACTGAGATTCCTTAGAAGTGATGAGGACCCACCCCAGGCCACAGGTCGGTCCGCGTCATAAAAAGTGGCGCTGACACGGTCCTTCCCAGGAGGAAATATGCAGTGGAGGTCTGCCTGGGGCTGGGAGGAGCACCTGTGTGTCAGCATGTGTTTGTGTGTGTGTGTCTGCGTGTGCATGCATGTACACGTGTATGTGTGTGCATGTGTGTGGGCAGGCAGAGGCCTTGCTCTGGTGGGGTAAGGCTAGTCCTCATCAGCATGGCCTGACACCCAGCCCTGGCCCAAGAGGGGAGACCCCAGAATGGAGGGGGAACCCCAGGAGGGGAAAGACCCCAGGACGGGGGACAGAGACAGGTCCTCAGAAAGGGGAGCTCAGGGCGGCAGAGGGTGAGTCACTCCACTGGCCCTCGGGGCTGGAGCCACGGCCCTTCACCCCCCCCCCCCGCGCCCCTGCAGAACTGGGGTGAAGGCCGAGCTTCTCTGCACCGCTGGGGGCCACGGCAGATGGGAAGGTGCTGGACCTTGTCCTCTTCCTTGAAGAGGAAGTTGGTTCCTCCAGCACGGCGGGCACTGGGCCGAGTGCCCTGAACCTGGTGCATGAGCAGCCCAGCTCACAGCGCCCTGCTCCCAAGGGTCACCGACACTCCCAGGCACCTTGCCGTGGGGCCCCAGGTCCTGACCATCTCCCCAGGGCTCTGCTGTGTCCCTTGGGGGCTGAGCTGTCCCCAGCTCTGCACCCTCAGTCGTCCTGGGTGTGGGCACTGCCGGCACCTCCAGTGCCAGCAACTGAGCTCTCTGGGGGACGAGGCCTCCGGCTGTCCTGCTGTCCCTGTGCCCTCCTCCATGACATACCCTGCTGTGCCCACAGCAGGTTAATGCTCTCTCATGGTCCTGTGGCACTAGGGGCCTGCTGTCATCAAGTCCCACTGACCCTCTGGGCTCACGTCAACCTGTGTCCCCAACATGGACAGCCCAGTCCTCAGCACAGCGCACGGAGTCCTGTCCCAGACAGCCACTGACTTGAGGCCCCCGTGTCTCACTGGGCGATGAGTCTCTCAAAGCAGTGCCCCGGTTGACAGGACATGAGGTACAGTGACCGCAGTGACCCCCTGGGCTGACAGGACATGAGGTACAGTGACCGCAGTGACCCCCGGGCTGACAGGACATGAGGTACAGTGACCGCAGTGACCCCCCAGGCTGACAGGACATGAGGTACAGTGACCGCAGTGACCCCCCAGGCTGACAGGACATGAGGTACAGTGACCGCAGTGACCCCCAGGCTGACAGGACATGATGTGCAGTGACCGCAGTGACCCCCGGGCTGACAGGACATGAGGTACAGTGACCGCAGTGACCCCCAGGCTGACAGGACATGAGGTACAGTGACCGCAGTGACCCCCCAGGCTGACATGACATGATGTGCAGTGACCGCAGTGACCCCCCGGCTGACAGGACATGAGGTACAGTGACCGCAGTGACCCCCGGGCTAACAGGACATGAGGTACAGTGACCACAGTGATCCCCGGCTAACAGGACATGAGGTACAGTGACCGCAGTGACCCCGGGCTGACAGGACATGAGGTACAGTGACCGCAGTGACCCCGGGCTGACAGGACATGAGGTACAGTGACCGCAGTGACCCCGGGCTAACAGGACATGAAGTACAGTGACCGCAGTGACCCGGGCTGACAGGACATGAGGTACAGTGACCGCAGTGACCCCGGGCTAACAGGACATGAGGTACAGTGACCACAGTGACCCCGGGCTAACAGGACATGAGGTACAGTGACCACAGTGACCCCGGGCTAACAGGACATGAGGTACAGTGACCGCAGTGACCCCGGGCTAACAGGACATGAGGTACAGTGACCGCAGTGACCCCGGGCTAACAGGACATGAGGTACAGTGACCACAGTGACCCCGGGCTAACAGGACATGAGGTACAGTGACCGCAGTGACCCCCGGGCTGACAGGACATGAGGTACAGTGACCGCAGTGACCCCCGGGCTGACAGGACATGAGGTACAGTGACCGCAGTGACCCCGGGCTAACAGGACATGAGGTACAGTGACCGCAGTGACCCCCGGCTGAAAGGACATGAGGTAGAGTGACTGCAGTGACCCCCGGCTGAAAGGACATGAGGTACAGTGACCGCAGTGACCCCCGGGCTGACAGGACATGAGGCATCACCGACACTTGAGCCTCTGATGGGCCGTGGCTGTGAACAGGCAGCTGAGGAGGCTGAGGGAAGGGGAGAGTGAGGCGCCCAGGCCTCGGCTGGCCAGGGCCCACTGCGTCCTGCTGGTGTGTGAGGCGCCAGGGCCGTCCCTGGAGCGATCTGTCCTCCTGGGCCCTGCTCACGCCTTCCTGTGGGTCCTAGAGGGGAGCAGAGGGCACAGCGCCGTACCTTGCTCCCCCTGCAGCTGGTCACTGTGTCCTCAGATGTCCAGCCGGTTCGGAGATACCCACACTGCCCCCAGGCTAGGTCATGGGCCCTGTGCAAGTGCAGCAGCCCCTGGGGCTGGGCTCTGCAGGGGGCAGGCTGGGTGCCTGGTTCAGTTGCTCGGCCTCTGACACCTGAGCTGGAGGTGCTGGGCAGGGCCCAGGCCATCCCCGTGACCTGAGCAGGTGCTGAGAGCGCTGGGGAGGCTGAGGGCGTCTAAATTCCCCGCTCGAGGGGCCGGCCAGCTCCTGTGAGTTCCAGAGCCTGCCTGGGGCAGCGGCTGGGCCAACGCCCCACCCCTACCCCATGCTGCGAGCCCTGTGGCCTTGACCCCCGCTTGGGGGCCCTGAGGCGCAGGCTGGGCCCTGCTTTGCTCTTGGTGCAGGAGCGAGTGTTGGAGGCCGGCCAGGGTATGCCGAGGGGCAGAGGGGCGGGAGCTTCTGCCATTCCATGTGCAAAGGGCCCTAATAGCCATCGGAAGACGGGCCTCTGGCTCCTTCAGGGTCAGGCAGGCCCCCTCTGCTCCTCGGGCCATGGGCTCCGAGGACATACAGCCAGAGGCAAGGGGCTGGACTGCGGCCCTGACCTCTGAGCTGCCAAGTTGCTCCCACGGTGTTCCGGGAAGCAGGAAGTGTGGCCCAGGAGAGGGAGTGAGCGAGTGGCACGGACGATGCCGCGTCCCAAAGTCCAGGCCCTGAACCTCTGCGAGGTGGGGCCTGATTGGCACCCTGCTTTCTGCCAGGGGCCCAGCCTCAAGCTTGCCGGTGAGGTGGGGACAGGGAGGGCAGAGCATGAGACCCCTCTGCCCGCTGGGGGTGCTGGGCAGGTTCCCCGCCCCTCCCCGTTGTCCTTGGGGTCACACGCCACAGGCCCGACTTTCCTCCTGATAAGCCCTGGCAGCGGCTCCAGCTGGGCCATGCAAAGTCACTTTGCTCCTTTGGGCTGCCACAGCCGTGGGTGTGGGCGGCAGAGCCCCTGGGCCCTGGTCCTGGCCAGTGAGGGGGCTGTTCACCAGGGGCAGTGGAGGGCGGCATGTGGACAGCAGCTCAGAGGCTCCGAAGACTGAGCCGGGCGTGGGTCCCAGTAAAGCTCCAGGAACACTCTGCTCTGGACCCAAGGGGGCCTGATCTGTAGCCCCACCATGTGCACCCTGGAGCCTCAGCTCTCGGCCAAGCGCACGTCAGGAAGCTCCAGCAGGGATAGTGGCGGAGGGCGACGGCTTCCAAGGGCCACCGAGCACCAGCATACTCGCAGCCCGTGGCTCTGGGGCTCTGCTGGGGCTGGAGGTCTGCCCCTGCCGCTGGGCGTCCCAGCTCTGTCCCAGCTCAGGAGGGGCCTGGGGGGCAGCTGCTGGGCTCCTCGTGTAGCAGGGACGCCCCGGAAGGGCTGTGTTTGCTCACCTCTCGGGTGTCTGTGCCCAGCTCTGGACGGGGAGAGCCATATCTGATGGGACAGCCCTGGGCACCGCCCACTCCCCTCCCTGATTTCAGGCCGACACATGTGCTGCCCATGTCCTCTGGCCACTGCACCCACCCAGGCAGCCTGTATCTATCTGCCCTTGGTGCTGGTGCGGGCTGGCCGGGCGAACACCCACCATGAGTGGACCCCATGTGTGGAGCAGAGGCACCTGCCTCACTCAGGCCTGTCCCAACTCCTGGCCACAAGCGGCCGTTCTTCCCTGTGGAGTCACAGGGCAGCCGTGGCACCCAGAAGGCCATGAAGCCTGGGGGACAGCGCCCACTGCAGCAAGCAGCCTGCCCCCACCTCCCCACACTCTCTTCCTCTGCGACCCTGAGGTGGGGGGGGTCCTGGCAGGACAGGATGCCTGCCCACATTCCACAACCGAGGGTCAGGCAGGGGACGCCCTCCCAGGGGCTCTGTGGCCAGACGCAGCTCCCAGCACACACACCGCATGGTCAGAGATGGGCAGCAGCTCATGGCACATGGGCCTTCTGGTCCACGGCCTACACGAGTGCCCACAGCATCCCAGAGCATGATGCCCCGAGCCGCGTGTGCCCACTGCACCCCCTGCCCGGGAACATGGACACGGTCCCTGTGTCCCCTCATGGCTCCAACAGGACTGTAGGGGCGCCCCGGCAGGGCAGTGCAGGTGGAGAAGCTGACCTGAGCGGGACCTGCGGTCACCGACTGGCCTGTAGGCCCCAGTCTGTCCCCATGGAGGGCGGGTTGCCCTGTGTCTCTGCTGTCCGAGCTTTAGTCACCCGCGCCCTGCACACTTGCCTCTCTTTACCCAGAGCTCTTGTTCTGTGCAGAAGCCGGGCTGAGGTCGGCAGGGGCTAGGAGTGCTGTGCGGGCCTACCCAGTGGGCTTCTTCCCCACGCCGTGGGGGCTGTGCTGAGGGAGGGCGCTCCGCAGACTGGACTCTGGTGGGCCTGGGCGAGTGCAGTGGGTGAGCTGGTCCATGGGGGGGTGAAGCCGGGAATAGGAGCAGGGAGCGGCCAGCTCCCCTGAGGACGGGGATAGGGGCAGGGAGGGCCAGCTCCCTGAGGACGGGGATAGGGGCAGGGAGGGCCAGCTCCCCTGAGGATGGGGATAGGGGCAGGGGAGGGCCAGCTCCCCTGAGGACGGGATAGGGGCAGGGAGGGCCAGCTCCCTGAGGACGGGGATAGGGGCAGGGAGGGCCAGCCCCCTGGAGGACGGGATAGGGGCAGGGAGGGCCAGCTCCCCTGGAGGACGGGGATAGGGGCAGGGAGGGCCAGCTCCCCTGAGGACGGGGATAGGGGCAGGGAGGGCCAGCTCCCCTGAGGGACGGGGATAGGGGCAGGGAGGGCCAGCTCCCCTGAGGACGGGGATAGGGGCAGGGAGGGCCAGCCCCCTGAGGATCAGACGGCCAGGAGGCCAGGAAACTTCCCTGCGCGGGTCTGCTCCGTGGATCCCAGGGGTCCACACGTACTAGCCCTGGCCCCCGGGACACTCTGCTCCCCATTCCTCGCCTTGATCCCCTTCAGCCTCTCAGTTCCAGGGACCCCCTCTATGGTGCTGGCGGGGACTGACCTGTAGTGCGGCCAGGCACCTGGGGCAGGGCCTCTGGGCAGCACACACCTATGCACACCTGAGTCCCCAGGTTCTACCCTGCCCCGGGCACCTGGGCAGCAGCAGGCAGATTGAAGTTGGGGCCAAGTGTATTGACAGGGACCAGGCAATACTATAGCAGAGAGGGCTCTTGCCCTGCACACAGCCCGCCTGGGTTTGATCCCCTGCCCTCATATGGTCCCCTGAGCCCACGAGGAACAAACCCTTATCACCACCAGGTATGACACCAAACCAAACAATTACCTGTGATAAAATGCACTGTTAGGGTCTTGCTTCATTAGGGGGCCCCAACAGCTACATTTTATTTGCAGTCCACACTGGGAAGGAGTTTGGGGACAGCCTGCTGTCCCCTGGCGGCACAGGCTCATGAGGGCTGGGTCGGCCCCATGCATGCCCAGAGCCCCACGCTTTCCAGCCCCTCAGACACACACCCTCACTGGCCAGCTCCTATAGGGCATCTCCCTTGGTTTCACCAGGGATAGGGTGGCCGCTAAGCCCCAGGTCCTTGTGGTGGCCAAAACCTACGTCCCACCTGGGCCTGCTGCAGTCAGAGCTGTCTGGGCTCCAGGAGGGACCTGGGGTCACCAGAGAGATAACCAGCTTCTCATGAGATGGTAGATGGTGGGTGGACGGCAAAGGTGGACACGGACCTTAGACCTCAGTGGTAGACTCGCAAAGGTGGACACAGACCTTAGACTCACTGGGTGGACTGGCAAAGGTGGACACAGACCTTAGACTCAATGGGTGGACTGGCAAAGGTGGACACAGACCTTAGACTCAATGGGTGGACTGGCAAAAGGTGGACACAGACCTTAGACTCAGTGGTGGACTCGCAAAGGCGAGTGTTGCAGGACTCCTCTAAGGGCCGCTGCATCTGCTCTGGATTGCCTCCTGCAAATCACTTCGTAGATAAGGGGGGATAGTCTAAATGTGGCAGTTTATCTGACCATGTATTCTATACTGGCTGGTATAAATATTCTCTCATGCTACCACAATCATGTGGGACTAGCTAGATCTTACCAGCATATTTGCCTGGCCACGTTGGATCTATAAATAATTAGGCCAGAGAGAAATGCTGTTTGCCTCCAAGCAAGCAAACATGGCTCCCTGATAACTCAAAGGCAACTAAAATACAAAACTATCGTGAAGTAAACGAGACTTGTGAAGGCTTGGAGAAATATTTAACTGGCATTAGTATAGTCTTTGGTACAGAGACATGCCATCTCAGAAACCCCCTTCTCTACCCTATAAGGCATTTCCAGGCAGATCTTGGCTCAAAACATTAGCATATAAAAAGACATTAGGTGAGCTGCTGGGAGAAATTTCCTAAGGGCATTTAACCCTTCCTGCTTCCCATAATAGTGGGAGGTCTGAGTTGCAGGGGTATAAAACCAGCCTGCTTCCTCTCTCTCTCTCTCTCTCTCTCTCTCTCTCTCTCTCTCTCTCTCTCTCTCTCTCTCTCTCTCTCTCTCTCTTCCTCTCTCTCTCTCTCTCTCTCTCTCCTTTTGGGGGTCTCTTTTTGGGGCTTGCACTCTTCTTGGGAGTCTTATCTTTGTCTCCTCTTTACAGGGCCTTTAAACGTGGTGGCCGCCATCTTGGCCTACACGTGGCTGGGGTTCTAGCCGGGAATCCTCAGCATGGGGTTTTTCCTATTGAAGCACAGGGTTTTTCCTATTGCTGACTTGTACGCCTGAACCTGTGATAAGTAAAGCCTTTTAAAACTGCATCGGGTTCCTGAGTCTTCATCCATTCCCGCCGGCTTTGGAGGTAAAAGGGAACTTCGCTTCCCGGCACTGTTGGGGACCCCAGCGGCATTCCCCGACTGGCGGGTACCTACCCTAGACCTCTGTGCCATCAGCTCCTGTGGCTTTGGGCTGAGGCAGAGCTGGGCTGTGGGTCTCCCAGGAGCTCTCAGCTCTGGGCTTCCCATGGCTGGGACAGGGCCTAGGGCACTTTCTGCAAAGTCCATGCCACCAGGGACCCCATGTGGGGACCAGGAGATTCACTCAAGCTCGGCCTTGCAGCACCCCCAGAGGCCCAGACTCTCCTGCTGTCCGTTAGCTCGAGGGGACAGTCTGGGGTCATGGGCACCTCAGGAGTGACCAACGGGATGCAGTGACCGCTTGGTTTGCAGTGTGGGGTCTGGTTTCTTTCCATCTTTCATTTTAGTTTTTGGGCCACACCTGGTGATGCTCAATCCTTACTTGGGCTCTGCACTTAGGGATCACTCCTGGCTCAGGGGACCGTATGAGCTGCTAAAGATGGAACCAGGGCTGGGAGCGTGCAGGCCTTACCTGCTGTACTGCTTCTCCAGGCATGTTTGCTTTTTGTTCTGTTCTGGGCCCATGTAGTGATGCTCATGGCTGGCTTCTGGCTCTGCACTCAGGAATCACTCCTGGTGAGCTTTGGGGACCACATGGGATGCCGGGATTGAACCCAGGTCAGCTGTCTGCAAGGCAAATACCTTGGGGCAAGCGACTGTGCTGACTCCAGCCCCTGGAGTGTGGGGTCCGGACACGCAGCTTTAGGGGTCTGAGGCAGCAGCCAGACCCCGACAGGCCCACTCATGCCCTGAGAGCAATGTGTGGGGTGTCCAGGCAGTCGGAGGTGCCCGCTGCATAAATGCTGTGTAGACATGAATTAGCACGGGTTAATATGTAATGTGTGTCCGTGGGGATCGCTGTGTTATTGTTTGATAAGGTTTAATGAGAAGGAGGGAGCCTCGATAAGCTTCTCATTGTGCATGCTCCAAGGTCACGCTCCGCGGTCCTGCACCAGCCCTACGCGGCCGCCAGGGGCTCAACCACCTGTGGGTGCCCAGCCCAGAGGGCTCTGGGTGCTGGCTGCCCACGCCTTTCCTCTTGGCTGGCAGGTGGCCCCAGAGCTGGTGAGGCCACATGCTGTAAAGTCATTCCTGCTGGGGACACGTGTCTTCCTGCAGGCACGAAGATAAGCATGTCATAAACCCGGCTTACCTCCCGCCCGAGTGGGGCTGCCACTCTGCAACCCAGGGAACCATTACCCTGAGCTGGCCGGGGCAGGAGGGGCCAGCGCTGCTTCCTGCTGCTCCCAGGACACCCTGCCCCGACCCTACTCCGCACGCCAGCACCACTCAGGGATGCCCAGATGGTGCACATACGTGCACATGTCCATGCACACACGTGTCATGTATACACGCTTGGACAAGTACATGCACACAGCTAGCTTCGTTCTCAGCATCTGCGTGGTCTCAGGGATGCTGTCCACATGCGCATGGCTGAGTCACCCACCGTGACCATTGGTGGACGGGCCTCGGGGACACGGAGAGCGGCCTGCGCCCCACCGTGACCATTGGTGGATGGGCCTCGGGGACACGGAGAGCGGCCTGTGCCCCACCGTGACCATTGGTGGACGGGCCTCGGGGGGACACGGAGAGCGGCCTGCGCCCCACCGTGACCATTGGTGGATGGGCCTCGGGGATACGGAGAGCGGCCTGCGCCCACCGTGACCGTTGGTGGAGCGGGCCTCGGGGGGACACGGAGAGCGGCCTGTGCCCCACCGTGACCATTGGTGGACGGGCCTCGGGGGGACACGGAGAGCGGCCTGTGCCCCACCGTGACCGTTGGTGGACGGGCCTCGGGGGACACGGAGAGCGGCCTGTGCCCCACCGTGACCATTGTGGACGGGCCTCGGGGGACACGGAGGCGGCCTGTGCCCCACCGCGACCATTGGTGGACGGGGCCTCGGGGACACGGAGCGGGCCTGTGCCCCACCGTGACCGTTGGTGGACGGGCCTCGGGGGACACGGAGAGCGGCCTGTGCCCCACCGTGACCGTTGGTGGACGGGCCTCGGGGGGACACAGAGAGCGGCCTGTGCCCCAGCAAGGCCGCTTCGCTGTCCCGATGCTGGAGCAGCACGGCCGTGTCCCTGGTCATCCCCAAGCACGTCACTGGGCACTGAGAAGGCGGCACTGCCCTTCTGCTCACAGACCGGCAGGTGTGACGCGCGACTCCCGGCACGTTGGGCACCCCTGTCACCCCAGCGACATCTGTCGCCTCTGCTCACACCTGGCACCCCTGTAAGCTGCTCACACCTAGCCCACGCACACCTGGCACCCCTGTAACCTGCTCACACCTAGCCCGCACACCTGGCACCCCTGTAACCTGCTCACACCTAGCCCGCACACCTGGCACCCTGTAAGCTGCTCACACCTAGCCCGCACACCTGGCACCCCTGTAACCTGCTCACACCTAGCCCGCACACCTGGCACCCCTGTAACCTGCTCACACCTAGCCCGCACACCTGGCACCCCTGTAAGCTGCTCACACCTAGCCCGCACACCTGGCACCCCTGTAACCTGCTCACACCTAGCCCGCACACCTGGCACCCCTGTAACCTGCTCACACCCTAGCCGTGTGGTCACACCTGTCACTCTTGGTCACCCGTTACCTGTCACCCCGTCACACTTGTCACCAGGGATCACATCTCTGCAGGCCCTGCCACGGGACAGACACTCACAGGGAGGCTGGCGCCTGACCCCTGGACTGGGCCTTTAGGGGGAGCCTGCAGGCTGGCAGCCTCTGTGCCCAACCTGCCTGACCGCCTGGGAATCCAGCGCAGGGACTTCAGGAGTGCTCCAAAGGGTGCGAAGCAAGGCCTCCCGTGGTGCGGGCAGAGACCCTGGCCACGCAGCGCAGGTCCTCGGGCCACCCGGAGTGTACTGTCGGAGGTAAGACCTCGGGGCTGCTGGTGAGCTGGAGCCAGACCGGGCGCAGCGGGCACGCCAAGCTGAAGTCTTGGACCTCAGCTTTTCAGGGGGCGGTGTGCGGCTCTCCGGCTCCAGTGCAAGTGGGAGGGGCAGGGCAGCCCTGCGTGTTTGATCCCTGGCTCTAAACCGGGAAGTCGAAGCAGAACAAGGCGCACGTTCACGTGAGGCAGGAGACAGGACACGAGCAGCGGGCAGCAGGCAGCGGGCATGCAACTGGCCGGCACTGCTCCAGCAGGCGAGCCCCACCACTGCCTCTGCAGAAGCACGGGCTTCTGGGGACCTGGTCCTGCCCAGGGCACAGAGCACAGAGCAGTTGGCGACTCCGCGGGGACACAGCTTCTGGGGACCTGGTCCTGCCCAGGGCACAGAGCACAGAGCAGTTGGCGACTCGCGGGGACACAGCTTCTGGGGAGCTGGGCCAGGGCACAGCAGCGGGGGCTGGAAGCAGCTTTGAAAATGTTTTAGAGACGCAAACTTGCGATTGCTGTTAGCTGGCAGTGGAGTCCTCGGGGGCGTGAGGTGGGGGCACCGGCAGACAGCGGGCCAGGCCCACCTGCGCCTCCACACCCTCATCTCGGCCACAGCTGGTGACTCAGCAGAGGAGGCGCCCATGGAATCACACCCATAAATCCCAGGGCTCGTTTCTAGAGAGAACGGGCAGTCTGAGTTCACAGACTCCTGTCCAGCAGTCCACCTGGGCACAGCAGGGTGGCGGGAGGGGACAGCTGCGCCCTCAGTGCCCTTGCTACAGTGGGGAGGGTCAGCCTGCCTGAGCAGGGGCCGGGGACTTCTCTGGCGCCAGTCTCCCGAGAGGTGGGACCGCCCACAGTTCCCAAGGAACCCAGCCACAGCTAACAGTCCCTCTGTCCCCGGCCTCTGGAGGGAAAGACCCAGAGTCCACACCCAGGCCCTGCAGGACTGCCGGGGCTGAAGGACAGATGCTCAGGCCCGAGATGCCCAGAGTGGGGCTATGTGGCGGGGCACAGGCCTGCCCTATGCCAGGGATGCTATGTGGGGGCTGACCTGGGGGCACTGTCGGGGTCTTGGGGACACTGTCAGGTCAGGGGACACTGTCGGGGTCAGGGGACACTGTTGGGGTCAGGGGACACTGTTGGGGTCAGGGGACACTGTTGGGGTCAGGGGACATGTCGGGGTCAGGGGACATGTTGGGGTCAGGGGACACTGTTGGGGTCAGGGGACACTGTTGGGGTCAGGGACATGTCGGGGTCAGGGGACATGTCGGGGTCAGGGGACACTGTTGGGGCCAGGGGACACTGTTGGGGTCAGGGACATGTTGGGGCCAGGGGACATGTCGGGTCAGGGGACACTGTTGGGGTCAGGGGACACTGTTGGGGTCAGGGACATGTCAGGGTCAGGGGACATGTTGGGGTCAGGGGACACTGTTGGGGTCAGGGGACACTGTTGGGGCCAGGGGACATGTCGGGGTCAGGGGACATGTCGGGGTCAGGGGACATGTTGGGGCCAGGGGACATGTCGGGGTCAGGGGACACTGTTGGGGTCAGGGGACATGTCGGGGTCAGGGGACATGTCGGGGTCAGGGGACATGTCGGGCTCAGGGGACATGTCGGGGTCAGGGGACATGTCGGGGTCAGGGGGACATGTCGGGGTCAGGGGATACTCTTGCGTTTGGCCGAGGCACCGCTGGCCAGCTGCTGTTCTGGTGTCCATGTGGCAGGCAGGGCAGGGGCAGCTGCTTCTTGCGTCCGGCTGTAGGGTTGGAGGGCCTGCGGGACCTTGGCTGTGCCCTCCCAGACTAGCATGAGGAAGTCCCATCTGAAAGGCTAATTAGTGCAAATGAGGCCGTGCCCAGAGCTCCTGCCTCCCGCATTCCGGCTGCCACATTCCTCGCCCAGAAACTTTCCATTGCGGGGAGCAGCGGCCACATACGTCCTCGGGGACCCTGTCAGGGTGCAGCTGGTCCATCCCCAGCCCTGGGATCCCCTGCTCTGTCCAGGTTTGGCCTCCCAAGACCCTGACCTGAGACCCTTACAACATACTCAAAGGGGACTTTGTGAGGACAGTCCCTCTGAGGATGGAGAGTGGACACAGGTCCTGTGGGCATTGACCCCACAGCACCTGCAGTATGGTGGGGTCTGGGGGCCCTGTGGTCCAGCTGCCATGTGGCACCACTGGGACCCAGCCATCCCAGAATCAGCCATGAGGCACCCTTGTCCCTGGGAGGCTGGGGACACAATGAGCATTGTACTTCCGGCCCCCAGGGTACACACATTATCAGTCACAGACAAAGCCCAGTGTCCACCCACGCCAGGATATTGTCATGCTTCTCTGGACCTTGTTTGCTCTGGGCTGGCCTGACACCAAGGGTCAGCCCCCATTCAGCAGCTTGGGGTGGGGGATGGTGCAGGGTGGGATATACTGATGAGTGCAGGGCTGAGGAACGTAGAGGCGAGGTCAAGAATTGGGGCATAGGGGTCAGGGGTGCAGGGGTGAGGACTACAGGGCTGAGACTGCAAGGGTGAGGTGCACGGGTGGGAGTGCAGGGGGATATACGGTTGGGTTGCAGGGGGTGAGGTACAGTGGTGGGGTATGGGGGGTCTAGGGTTGGGTTGCAGGGTGGGGTACAGTGGCGGGTACAGGGGTCTAGGGTTGGGTTGCAGGGGTGAGGTACAGTGGCGGGGTACAGGGGGTCTAGGGTTGGGTTGCAGGGGTGAGGTACAGTGGCGGGTACAGGGGGTCTAGGGTTGGGTTGCAGGGGTGAGGTACAGTGGCGGGTACAGGGGGTCTAGGGCTGGGTTGCAGGGGTGAGGTACAGTGGCGGGTACAGGGGTCTAGGGCTGGGTTGCAGGGGTGAGGTACAGTGGCGGGGTACAGGGGGTCTAGGGTTGGGTTGCAGGGGTGGGGTACAGTGGCGGGGTACAGGGGGTCTAGGGTTGGGTTGCAGGGGTGAGGTACAGTGGCGGCGCACGGGGGTCTAGGGCTGAGTTGCAGGGGTGAGGTACAGTGGCGGGTACAGGGGGTCTAGGGTTGGGTTGCAGGGGTGAGGTACAGTGGCGGGGTACAGGGGGTCTAGGGCTGGGTTGCAGGGGTGAGGTACAGTGGCGGGTACAGGGGGTCTAGGGTTGGGTTGCAGGGGTGGGGTACAGGAGTGGGAGGTGCAGAGCTTGGGTGCAGGGAGGGGGTTGTGAGGGGTGCAGGGGTGGAGCACCGCACTGTGGGAGTCACTGTGGGGGAATGGGTGGTGCGGGCAGGGCCCTGGTCCAGCTCGAGTCCTGTGCGCGCCTGTGCTGGGGCCATGGCAGGTGGCCACGCAGAAACAGGCCGGTCAAGCCAGCACGGTCTCCTGCCTCCTGCTGAGATGCCGGCAGGCTCCACAGCTCACGCCCATCCCCGAGTCTTCTCGGAGAGGAGAAGGGGCTGGTGGGGACGGCAGAGCCGAGCTCAGGGTGTCTCCTGCACCCGAGAAACGCTGCAGGCCCCCCACCCGTGCTGTCAGGACCCCACACTGCTGAGTTTGGGCTTCCAGCAGGGTCAGACGCGTGCCGAGCAAACAGGCTGAGTTGAGAAGGGCCTCGGTCAGGAGTGAGTGAGTGGGCAGCAAAGGCAGGAGGAGGGGCTGGTCAGTCTCTTGAGGAGGGACATGGGGCAGGGCTGAGGACCCCACGTTGTCCTGGGGAGCGCTGTGGGGTAGACCGTGGTGCTGGGCATGGGAAGCTCATCCCAAGCAGTGACAAGCTGTCAGGGGCCTGGGGACAGGACCTTCCCAGTGTCCCTGCCCCTGGCAATGCCGCCTGTGCCAAACACCCCCACACCCAAGCCAGTGGGTCCCTGCTGCTGCCCACAGCCCGTCTGGCACACCTGCAGTAGGAGCAGGTCCTGAGAAGTGGATCCTCAGCAGGAGGACAGCAGTAATGCTGCCCAGCCGCTGCGGCCGTGGTGCCCGGGCAAGAGGACAGGCTCCTGGGTGAGCAGACGTGGGCGGACCAGTAGGCCACGGTGGTCAGTGAAGAGCTGACTGTGGAGGCGGGAGCAGCCAGTCGTGAGGACATCAAGAGACCAAGGCAGGACACTAGAGGGGGACATCCAGGGAACAAAGCATCCACTCAGTGCTGTTGACCCTGGAGAGAAGGGGCCAGGCAGGAGGAGGATCCACACATGGGTTTGTGACAGTGTGGTGTCACAGAGACACCTGCACAGTCAGAGCCAGTGCACAGACACACCTGCAGACCTCGGGCCGTGCACAAGCGCAGAGACTCCCTGCACACTCAGAGCCAGTGCACAGACACACCTGCAGACCTGGGGCACTGCACAAGCGCAGAGACTCCCTGCACACTCAGAGCCAGTGCACAGACACACCTGCTGACCTGGGACACTGCACAAGTGCAGAGACTGCCCTGCACACCCAGAGCCAGTGCACAGACACACCTGCAGACCTGGGACACTGCACAAGCGCAGAGACTCCCTGCACACTCAGAGCCAGTGCACAGACACACCTGCCGACCTGGGACACTGCACAAGCGCAGAGACTCCCTGCACACTCAGAGCCAGTGCACAGACACACCTGCAGACCTGGGGCATGTCACAAGCGCAGAGACTCCCTGCACACTCAGAGCCAGTGCACAGACACACCTGCAGACCTGGGGCACTGCACAAGTGCAGAGACTCCCTGCACACCCAGAGCCAGTGCACAGACACACCTGCAGACCTGGGACACTGCACAAGCGCAGAGACTCCCTGCACACTCAGAGCCAGTGCACAGACACACCTGCAGACCTGGGGCAGGTCACAAGCACAGAGACTCCCTGCACACTCAGAGCCAGTGCACAGACACACCTGCCGACCTGGGACACTGCACAAGCGCAGAGACTCCCTGCACACTCAGAGCCAGTGCACAGACACATCTGCAGACCTGGGGCATGTCACAAGTACAGAGACTCCCTGCACACTCAGAGCCAGTGCAAGACACACCTGCAGACCTGGGGCATGTCACAAGCGCAGAGACTCCCTGCACACTCAGAGCCAGTGCACAGACACACCTGCCGACCTGGGACACTGCACAAGCGCAGAGACTCCCTGCACACTCAGAGCCAGTGCAAAACACACCTGCAGACCTGGGGCAGGTCACAAGCACAGAGACTCCCTGCACACTCAGAGCCAGTGCACAGACACACCTGCCGAACTGGACACTGCACAAGCGCAGAGACTCCCTGCACACTCAGAGCCAGTGCAAGACACACCTGCAGACCTGGGGCATGTCACAAGCGCAGAGAATCCCTGCACACCCAGAGCCAGTGCGCAGACACACCTGCAGACCTGGGGCATGTCACAAGCGCAGAGACTCCCTGCACACTCAGAGCCAGTGCACAGACACACCTGCTGACCTGGGGCATGTCACAAGCGCAGAGACTCCCTGCACACTCAGAGCCAGTGCACAGACACACCTGCGACCTGGGGCACGTGCACAAGCGCAGAGACTCCCTGCACACTCAGAGCCAGTGCAAGACACACCTGCAGACCTGGGGCATGTCACAAGCGCAGAGACTCCCTGCACACTCAGAGCCAGTGCAAGACACACCTGCAGACCTGGGGCATGTCACAAGCGCAGAGACTCCCTGCACACTCAGAGCCAGTGCACAGACACACCTGCCGACCTGGGACACTGCACAAGCGCAGAGACTCCCTGCACACTCAGAGCCAGTGCAAGACACACCTGCAGACCTGGGGCAGGTCACAAGCACAGAGACTCCCTGCACACTCAGAGCCAGTGCACAGACACACCTGCCGACCTGGGACACTGCACAAGCGCAGAGACTCCCTGCACACTCAGAGCCAGTGCACAGACACATCTGCAGACCTGGGGCATGTCACAAGCACAGAGACTCCCTGCACACTCAGAGCCAGTGCAAGACACACCTGCAGACCTGGGGCATGTCACAAGCGCAGAGACTCCCTGCACACTCAGAGCCAGTGCACAGACACACCTGCCGACCTGGGACACTGCACAAGCACAGAGACTCCCTGCACACTCAGAGCCAGTGCAAAACACACCTGCAGACCTGGGGCAGGTCACAAGCACAGAGACTCCCTGCACACTCAGAGCCAGTGCACAGACACACCTGCCGAACTGGACACTGCACAAGCGCAGAGACTCCCTGCACACTCAGAGCCAGTGCAAGACACACCTGCAGACCTGGGGCATGTCACAAGCGCAGAGAATCCCTGCACACCCAGAGCCAGTGCGCAGACACACCTGCAGACCTGGGGGCATGTCACAAGCGCAGAAACTCCCTGCACACTCAGAGCCAGTGCACAGACACACCTGCTGAACTGGGGCATGTCACAAGCGCAGAGACTCCCTGCACACTCAGAGCCAGTGCAAGACACACCTGCAGACCTGGGGCATGTCACAAGCACAGAGACTCCCTGCACACTCAGAGCCAGTGCACAGACACACCTGCAGACCTGGGGCACTGCACAAGTGCAGAGACTCCCTGCACACTCAGAGCCAGTGCACAGACACACTTGCAGACCTGGGACACTGCACAAGTGCAGAGACTCCCTGCACACTCAGAGTAAGTGCACAGACACACCAACGACCTGGGACACTGCACAAGCGCAGAGACTCCCTGCACACTCAGAGCCAGTGCACAGACACACCTGCAGACCTGGGGCACGTGCACAAGTGCAGAGACTCCCTACACACCCAGAGCCAGTGCACAGACACACCTGCAGACCTGGGACACTGCACAAGCGCAGAGACTCCCTGCACACTCAGAGCCAGTGCAAGACACACCTGCAGACCTGGGGCATGTCACAAGCGCAGAGACTCCCTGCACACTCAGAGCCAGTGCACAGACACACCTGCCGACCTGGGACACTGCACAAGCGCAGAGACTCCCTGCACACTCAGAGCCAGTGCAAGACACACCTGCAGACCTGGGGGCAGGTCACAAGCACAGAGACTCCCTGCACACTCAGAGCCAGTGCACAGACACACCTGCCGACCTGGGACACTGCACAAGCGCAGAGACTCCCTGCACACTCAGAGCCAGTGCACAGACACATCTGCAGACCTGGGGCATGTCACAAGCACAGAGACTCCCTGCACACTCAGAGCCAGTGCACAGACACACCTGCCGACCTGGGACACTGCACAAGCGCAGAGACTCCCCTGCACACTCAGAGCCAGTGCACAGACACACCTGCCGACCTGGGGCACTGCACAAGCGCAGAGACTCCCTGCACACTCAGAGCCAGTGCACAGACACACCTGCAGACCTGGGGCACTGCACAAGCGCAGAGACTCCCCTGCACACTCAGAGCCAGTGCACAGACACACCTGCCAACCTGGGACACTGCACAAGCGCAGAGACTCCCTGCACACTCAGAGCCAGTGCACAGACACACCTGCCGACCTGGGACACTGCACAAGTGCAGAGACTCCCTGCACACCCAGAGCCAGTGCACAGACACATCTGCAGACCTGGGGCATGTCACAAGCGTAGAGACTCCCTGCACACTCAGAGCCAGTGCACAGACACACCTGCAGACCTGGGGCACTGCACAAGCGCAGAGACTCCTGCACACCCAGAGCCAGTGCACAGACACACCTGCAGACCTGGGACACTGCACAAGCGCAGAGACTCCCTGCACACTCAGAGCCAGTGCACAGACACACCTGCCGTCCTGGGACACTGCACAAGCGCAGAGACTCCCTGCACACTCAGAGCCAGTGCAAGACACACCTGCAGACCTGGGGCAGGTCACAAGCACAGAGACTCCCTGCACACTCAGAGCCAGTGCACAGACACACCTGCCGACCTGGGACACTGCACAAGCACAGAGACTCCCTGCACACTCAGAGCCAGTGCAAAACACACCTGCAGACCTGGGGCAGGTCACAAGCACAGAGACTCCCTGCACACTCAGAGCCAGTGCACAGACACACCTGCCGAACTGGACACTGCACAAGCGCAGAGACTCCCTGCACACTCAGAGCCAGTGCAAGACACACCTGCAGACCTGGGGCATGTCACAAGCGCAGAGAATCCCTGCACACCCAGAGCCAGTGCGCAGACACACCTGCAGACCTGGGGCATGTCACAAGCGCAGAGACTCCCTGCACACTCAGAGCCAGTGCACAGACACACCTGCTGAACTGGGGCATGTCACAAGCGCAGAGACTCCCTGCACACTCAGAGCCAGTGCACAGACACACCTGCGACCTGGGGCACGTGCACAAGCGCAGAGACTCCCTGCACACTCAGAGCCAGTGCACAGACACACCTGCCGACCTGGGACACTGCACAAGCGCAGAGACTCCCTGCACACTCAGAGCCAGTGCAAGACACACCTGCAGACCTGGGGCATGTCACAAGCACAGAGACTCCCTGCACACTCAGAGCCAGTGCACAGACACACCTGCAGACCTGGGGCACTGCACAAGTGCAGAGACTCCCTGCACACTCAGAGCCAGTGCACAGACACACCTGCAGACCTGGGACACTGCACAAGTGCAGAGACTCCCTGCACACTCAGAGTAAGTGCACAGACACACCCTGACGACCTGGGACACTGCACAAGCGCAGAGACTCCCTGCACACTCAGAGCCAGTGCACAGACACACCTGCAGACCTGGGGCACGTGCACAAGTGCAGAGACTCCCTACACACCCAGAGCCAGTGCACAGACACACCTGCAGACCTGGGACACTGCACAAGCGCAGAGACTCCCTGCACACTCAGAGCCAGTGCAAGACACACCTGCAGACCTGGGGCATGTCACAAGCGCAGAGACTCCCTGCACACTCAGAGCCAGTGCACAGACACACCTGCCGACCTGGGACACTGCACAAGCGCAGAGACTCCCTGCACACTCAGAGCCAGTGCAAGACACACCTGCAGACCTGGGGCAGGTCACAAGCACAGAGACTCCCTGCACACTCAGAGCCAGTGCACAGACACACCTGCCGACCTGGGACACTGCACAAGCGCAGAGACTCCCTGCACACTCAGAGCCAGTGCACAGACACATCTGCAGACCTGGGGCATGTCACAAGCACAGAGACTCCCTGCACACTCAGAGCCAGTGCACAGACACACCTGCCGACCTGGGACACTGCACAAGCGCAGAGACTCCCCTGCACACTCAGAGCCAGTGCACAGACACACCTGCCGACCTGGGGCACTGCACAAGCGCAGAGACTCCCTGCACACTCAGAGCCAGTGCACAGACACACCTGCAGACCTGGGGCACTGCACAAGCGCAGAGACTCCCCTGCACACTCAGAGCCAGTGCACAGACACACCTGCCGACCTGGGACACTGCACAAGCGCAGAGACTCCCTGCACACTCAGAGCCAGTGCACAGACACACCTGCCGACCTGGGACACTGCACAAGTGCAGAGACTCCCTGCACACCCAGAGCCAGTGCACAGACACATCTGCAGACCTGGGGCATGTCACAAGCGTAGAGACTCCCTGCACACTCAGAGCCAGTGCACAGACACACCTGCAGACCTGGGGCACTGCACAAGCGCAGAGACTCCCTGCACACCCAGAGCCAGTGCACAGACACACCTGCAGACCTGGGACACTGCACAAGCGCAGAGACTCCCTGCACACTCAGAGCCAGTGCACAGACACACCTGCCGACCTGGGACACTGCACAAGCGCAGAGACTCCCCCTGCACACCCAGAGCCAGTGCACAGACACACCTGCCGACCTGGGACACTGCACAAGCGCAGAGACTCCCTGCACACTCAGAGCCAGTGCACAGACACACCTGCAGACCTGGGGCCAGTTCACAAGGGCAGACACTCCCCTGCACACTCAGAGCCAGTGCACAGACACACCTGCCAACCTGGGGCACGTGCACAAGCACAGAGACTCCCTGCACACTCAGAGCCAGTGCACAGACACACCTGCCGACCTGGGGCCCGTGCACAAGCGCAGAGACTCCCTGCACACTCAGAGACAGTGCACAGACACACCTGCCGACCTGGGACACTGCACAAGCGCAGAGACTCCCTGCACACTCAGATCCAGTGCACAGACACACCTGCAGACCTGGGGCATGTCACAAGTGCAGAGACTCCCTGCACACCCAGAGCCAGTGCACAGACACACCTGCAGACCTGGGGCCCGTGCACAAGCGCAGAGACTCCCTGCACACTCAGAGCCAGTGCACAGACACACCTGCAGACCTGGGACACTGCACAAGCGCAGAGACTCCCTGCACACTCAGAGCCAGTGCACAGACACACCTGCAGACCTGGGGCCCGTGCACAAGCACAGAGACTCCCTGCACACTCAGAGCCAGTGCACAGACACACCTGCCGACCTGGGGCCCGTGCACAAGCACAGAGACTCCCTGCACACCCAGAGCCAGTGCACAGACACACCTGTAGACCTGGGGCCCATGTACAAGTGCAGAGACTCCCCTGCACACTCAGAGCCAGTGCAAGACACACCTGCAGATCTGGGGCACTGCACAAGCGCAGAGACTCCCTGCACACCCAGAGCCAGTGCACAGACACACCTGCAGACCTGGGGCACTGCACAAGCGCAGAGACTCCCTGCACACTCAGAGCAAGTGCGTGGTGCAGACAGACCTACGTATCTGGGCAAGTGCACAGACACCTGAGATCTAGCCGGAGCTCTAACGTGCGTCTGTACTTGACATCTGGGCTGGAGCAGGACAAACACCTGCCGACTCAGTATGTGCCGACATCTCTGCCGACGGCACTCACTAGCCACTAGCTGATGGCATCTGTCCCCAGACAGCAGGTTCCAAGCCACAAAGCCAGTTAACAACTGCATAGGGTGAAACCCCAAACACTGGGGTTCAGGTCCTGGCTGCAATGGAATCATGTTCCATCGTTCTGCAGAAAGGTCGTGGGAATATCTCCCAGCACCGGCTACTGCGAGTGCATCCACACGCTTGTAAGGTGTTCGGGAGAAAGCACAATGCCGTTGGAGGCCTTGCACTGAAAAGGAAACCAGCCAATCCATCCCGCTGCACGGCACAGTGACCACGGCGGTCTGTGACGGAAACCCTGATAAGAGCTCCCCACTCAAAGCATCCTGGAAGAAACGGGAAAAGGACACCAAAATGAGAGCAAGAAAGAGGGAGACAGAAGCCAAAAGGGGCCCGAGCTATATCCCAGCAGGTAGGGCCTTGCATGGCTGGTCTGGATTCAGTCCCTGGCATCGCCTGTGTTCCCCCAAGCAACACCAAGAATAAGCCCCGAGTGTAGAGCCAGGAATAGGTCCTGAGCATTGCCGGGGTTTGCCTAGCATCAGCTGACCCGGTTCAATCTCCAGCATCCCATATTGTCCTGCAAGTATCGAATCCCTGGAGTATTTCCTGAGTGCAGAGCGAGGAGTAACCCCTGAGCATTCCTGGATGTGACCCACCCAAAATAAAAGAGGAAATGAGGGGCAGCCACACTGAGGGAAGAGGAGACCAGGGAGCCACTGAGGGAAGAGGAGACCAGGGAGCCACTGAGGGAAGAGGGAGACCAGGGGAGCCACTGAGGGAAGAGGAGACCAGGGAGCCACTGAGGGAAGAGGAGACCAGGGAGCCACTGAGGGAAGAGCAGACCAGGGGAGCCACTGAGGGAAGAGGAGACCAGGGAGCCACTGAGGGAAGAGCAGACCAGGGGAGCCACTGAGGGAAGAGGAGACCAGGGGAGCCACTGAGGGAAGAGGAGACCAGGGCAGCCAATGGGGAAGAGAAGACCAGGGAGCCACTGAGGGAAGAGGAGACCAGGGCAGCCAATGGGGGGAAGAGAAGACCAGGGAGCCACTGAGGGGAAGAGACCAGGGGAGCCACTGAGGGAAGAGCAGACCAGGGGAGCCACTGAGGGAAGAGGAGACCAGGGCAGCCACTGAGGGAAGAGACCAGGGGAGCCACTGAGGGAAGAGCAGACCAGGGGAGCCACTGAGGGAAGAGGGAGACCAGGGAGCCACTGAGGGAAGAGCAGACCAGGGGAGCCACTGAGGGAAGAGAAGACCAGGGAGCCACTGAGGGAAGAGGAGACCAGGGAGCCACTGAGGGAAGAGCAGACCAGGGGAGCCACTGAGGGAAGAGCAGACCAGGGAGCCACTGAGGGAAGAGGAGACCAGGGAGCCACTGAGGGAAGAGACCAGGGGAGCCACTGAGGGAAGAGGAGACCAGGGAGCCACTGAGGGAAGAGACCAGGGGAGCCACTGAGGGAAGAGGGAGACCAGGGGAGCCACTGAGGGAAGAGCAGACCAGGGGAGCCACTGAGGGAAGAGCAAACCAGGGAGCCACTGAGGGAAGAGCAGACCAGGGGAGCCACTGAGGGAAGAGGAGACCAGGGGCAGCCACTGAGGGAAGAGCAGACCAGGGAGCCACTGAGGGAAGAGCAGACCAGGGAGCCACTGAGGGAAGAGCAGACCAGGGAGCCACTGAGGGAAGAGGGAGACCAGGGAGCCACTGAGGGAAGAGGAGACCAGGGGGGAGCCACTGAGGGAAGAGGAGACCAGGGCAGCCACTGAGGGAAGAGACCAGGGAGCCACTGAGGGAAGAGCAGACCAGGGAGCCACTGAGGGAAGAGGGAGACCAGGGAGCCACTGAGGGAAGAGCAGACCAGGGGAGCCACTGAGGGAAGAGCAGACCAGGGGAGCCACTGAGGGAAGAGGGAGACCAGGGAGCCACTGAGGGAAGAGCAGACCAGGGGAGCCACTGAGGGAAGAGCAGACCAGGGAGCCACTGAGGGAAGAGGAGACCAGGGAGCCACTGAGGGAAGAGACCAGGGGAGCCACTGAGGGAAGAGGGAGACCAGGGAGCCACTGAGGGAAGAGACCAGGGGAGCCACTGAGGGAAGAGCAGACCAGGGAGCCACTGAGGGAAGAGCAGACCAGGGAGCCACTGAGGGAAGAGGGAGACCAGGGAGCCACTGAGGGAAGAGGAGACCAGGGAAGCCACCCTAGAGGGTGTGCAGGAGCCCAGTGGTACCTTGAATGAGGACAGCAGCCGTGCGCAGCAGGCCACAGCCAGCACAGATACCCCAACATGGACTGGGGGCTAGGACCCCGCAGAGGTCATAAGATAGATGCCAAGAATGTATGTCAGTAAACAGGAGGCTGGACAAAGCGGGCAGATCCTCACACATTTTAAAGAACAGGCGCTAGGGACACAGGCAGTCCGTGTAGTCTCTTGTTTATTGGGAATCAAACCCAAGCTCGAAACCTGGACCCGGGAGCCCACTCGCTCGCTGCTGGCTGGCACCTCTATGTCCGCAGTGGGACTCTCCTGGCTCCTTTCCTCGCCTTAGATGCTGCCTAAATGGCGGGTAACTCAATCTCCTTTCCTACAAGGCAATCACGTTGCATAGAAGAACTAGAAGTACTTTCTCCCTGAGTCCCGTTGGCACCTCCAGGCACCACAGGGTACCCAGGTCTGTTCAAGGGCTCTGCAGGGTCCAATGGGGTGGGCTCCACACTCCTTCCTTGAGGCAGGGATGGGCAGCAGGCCCCTACCCCGTACATCTGGGCATGTCCCCGGCTGGACCCTCACACTGCCCTGGCTAACTCTTCTTCTAATGGGCGGCCTTGCTCTTCGTCACTCTGCCTCTGGACCCTCTCAGGTTGTTCCTAGTCCTTCCCTGACACCCTGTCGCCCATGCAGAGAGGCTCCTACAGCCAGTGAAAGACGGGCAGCAAGAGAGGCCCACACCCAGCAGAGCATGGTGCTCCCTCCCCCCCAGGTGACCTCACTCTATCCCTGGGATTGACCCCATCCAGGCACATTTGTTGGTCTCAGCATAGCCCCCAGAACTCAGAACCTGATGGGACTTCTGGTCTGCCCTGGTCTGCCCTGGTCTGGTCTGGCCTGATCTCATCTGACTTGGTCTGGCCTGGTCTGGTCTGCTCTGGTCTGGTCTGGTCTGGTCTGTTCTGGTCTGGTCTGGTCTGGTCTGGTCTGGTCTGGCCTGATCTCATCTGACTTTGTCTGGCCTGGTCTGGTCTGGTCTGGTCTGGTCTGGTCTGGTCTGGTCTGGTCTGGTCTGGTCTGGTCTGGTCTGGCCTGATCTCATCTGCCCTGGTCTGGTCTGGTCTGGTCTGGTCTGGTCTGGTCCGGTCTGCTCTGGTCTGGCCTGATCTCATCTGCCCTGGTCTGGTCTGATCTGGTCTGGTCTGACCTGGGCTGGTCTGGTCTGGGCTGGCCTGATCTGTTCCGGCTGGTCTGCTTTGCTCTTGTCTGGTCTGGGCTGGTCTGGCCTGATCTGGCCTGGTCTGGGCTGGTCTGATCTGTTCTGGTTGGTCTGGTCTGATCTGGTCTGGTCTGATCTGTTCTGGCCTGGTCTGGTCTGGCCTGATCTCATCTGCCCTGGTCTGTGCTGGTCTGATCTGTTCTGGCTGGTCTTGTCTGATCTGGTCTGGTCTGATCTGTTCTGGCCTGGTCTGGTCTGGCCTGATCTCATCTGGCCTAATCTCATCTGCCCTGGTCTGGTCTGGTCTGGTCTGGTCTGATCTGTTCCAGTTGGTCTGGCCTGGTCTGGTCTCGTCTCGTCTGCCCTGGTCTGGCCTGGGCTGGTCTGACCTGGTTTGTCCTGGTCTGTGCTGGTCTGATCTGTTCTGGTTGGTCTGGTCTGGTCTGGTTTGATCTCATCTGCCCTGGTCTGGGCTGGTCTGATCTGTTCCGGTTGGTCTGGTCTGGGCTGGTCTGGTCTATTCCGGCTGGTCTACTTTGCTCTTGTCTGGTCTGGGTTGGTCTGGCCTGATCTGGCCTGGTCTGGGCTGGTCTGATCTGTTCTGGTTGGTCTGGTCTGATCTGGTCTGGTCTGATCTGTTCTGGCCTGGTCTGGTCTGGCCTGATCTCATCTGCCCTGGTCTGGGCTGGTCTGATCTGTTCTGGCTGGTCTTGTCTGATCTGGTCTGGTCTGATCTGTTCTGGTCTGGTCTGGTCTGCCCTGGTCTGGCCTGGTCTGGCCTTGGCCTGATCTCATCTGGCCTAATCTCATCTGCTCTGGTCTGGTCTGGTCTGGTCTGGTCTGGTCTGGTCTGATCTGTTCGGTTGGTCTGGCCTGGTCTGGTCTGGTCTCGTCTGCCCTGGTCTGGCCTGGGCTGGTCTGACCTGGTTTGTCCTGGTCTGGGCTGGTCTGATCTGTTCTGGTTGGTCTGGTCTGGTCTGGTCTGGTCGGTCCGGTCTGGTCTGGTCTGATCTCATCTGCCCTGGTCTGGGCTGGTCTGATCTGTTCCGGTTGGTCTGGTCTGGGCTGGTCTGGTCTATTCGGCTGGTCTACTTTGCTCTTGTCTGGCCTGGGCTGGTCTGGCCTGGTCTGGTCTGGTCTGGTCTGGTCTGATCTGTTCCGTTGGTCTGGCCTGGCCTGGTCTGGTCTGGTCTGGCCTGGTCTGGGCTGGTCTGATCTGTTCTGGCTGGTCTGATCTGTTCTGGCTGGTCTGGTCTGATCTGGTCTGGTCTGATCTGTTCTGACCTGGTCTGTTCCGGCCTGATCTCATCTGGCCTGATCTCATCTGCCCTGGTCTGGTCTGGTCTGATCTGTTCGGTTGGTCTGGCCTGGCCTGGTCTGGTCTGGTCTGGCCTGGTCTGGGCTGGTCTGATCTGTTCCGGTTGGCCTGGCCTGGTCTGGTCTGGGCTGGTCTGTTCGGCTGGTCTGCTTTGCTCTGGTCTGGGTCCACGCTGTCCTGCTCCCTGCAGTTCCGCAGCTTGGCGAAAGGGTCCAGAGCAGCGGCTACAGAGATGCTGGTAGGATGCTGTCGATGGCAGGGGCCCTCCAGAAATGGATCTTGCCATAAGAAAGAACAGGGGCCCGGGGGCTCAAGGTGAGGGTCCCCAGAGTGTCGGGTCGGGGCTGTGGAGTCGTGGTAATGGGCAGCTGCAGAGGGCGCCCAGGGCAGGGGTCGAGGCACTGTGTAGAGCGAGGGCTGGGCCTGTACCCGTGCCCCTCACTTGGCACTGGATCACGCGAGGGCCGTCACAGACCCCACCTCTCTGCGGTGCTTGTGACTCTGCCAGGCAGGAAAAGGAGGAGCTCAGGCGCGGGGATGTGGGCCGGCTCCCCCAGGGCCAGGCGCAGGAGGGCGCCCACACCCGCCTCTGCTGGGAGCAGCCCAGGCTCAGCTGGTGAGGAGCTTCCAAGGCTGGAGGGAGGCCGCCCTGTCCCCTGACCCCCACCCGTGCTTAGGAACTGCATTCCTAGTCTCCACTAGGTGGCCTGGCCTCCTCTGCCCGCACCTCAGCCTGCTCCTCTCCTCCTCTGTGCTCACCTCAGCCCTGCTCCTCTCCCTCCTCTGCGCTCACCTCAGCCCTGCTCCTCTCCTCCTCTGCGCGCACCTCAGCCCTGCTCCTCTCCTCCTCTGCGCGCACCTCAGCCCTGCTCCTCTCCTCCTCTGCGCTCACCTCAGCCCCTGCTCCTCTCCTCTTCTGTGCTCACCTCAGCCCTGCTCCCTCTCCTCCTCTGTGCTCACCTCAGCCCTGCTCCTACCCTCCTTTGCGCTCACCTCAGCCCTGCTCCTCTCCTCTGCGCTCACCTCAGCCCTGCTCCTCTCCTCCTCTGCGCTCACCTTAGCCCCTGCTCCTCTGTGCTCACCTCAGCCCTGCTCCTCTCCTCCTCTGTGCTCACCTCAGCCCTGCTCCTCTACTCCTCTGCGCTCACCTCAGCCCTGCTCCTCTCCTCCTCTCGCGCTCACCTCAGCCCTGCTCCTCTGCGCTCACCTCAGCCCTGCTCCTCTGCTCCTCTGTGCTCACCTCAGCCCTGCTCCTCTACTCCTCTGCGCTCACCTCAGCCCTGCTCCTCTCCTCCTCTCTGCGCTCACCTCAGCCCTGCTCCTCTGCGCTCACCTCAGCCCTGCTCCTCTGCTCCTCTGCGCTCACCTCAGCCCTGCTCCTCTGCTCCTCTGCGCTCACCTCAGCCCTGTTCCTCTCCTCCTCTGTGCTCACCTCAGCCCTGCTCCTCTCCTCCTCTGCGCTCACCTCAGCCCTGCTCCTCTGTGCTCACCTCAGCCCTGCTCCTCTGCTCCTCTGCGCTCACCTCAGCCCTGCTCCTCTGCTCCTCTGCGCTCACCTCAGCCCTGCTCCTCTGCTCCTCTGCGCTCACCTCAGCCCTGCTCCTCTGCGCTCCCCCTCAGCCCTGCTCCTCTCCTCCTCTGCGCTCACCTCAGCCCTGCTCCTCTCCTCCTCTGCCCGCACCTCAGCCCTGCTCCTCTCCTCCTCTGCACGCACCTCAGCCCTGCTCCTCTCCTCCTCTGCGCTCACCTCAGCCCTGCTCCTCTGCTCCTCTGCGCTCACCTCAGCCCTGCTCCTCTCCTCCTCTGCGCTCACCTCAGCCCTGCTCCTCTGCTCCTCTGCGCTCACCTCAGCCCTGCTCCTCTCCTCCTCTGTGCTCACCTCAGCCCTGCTCCTCTCCTCCTCTGCGCTCACCTCAGCCCTGCTCCTCTGTTCCTCTGCGCTCACCTCAGCCCTGCTCCTCTCCTCCTCTGCGCTCACCTCAGCCCTGCTCCTCTCCTCCTATGCGCTCACCTCAGCCCTGCTCCTCTCCTCCTCTCTGCGCTCACCTCAGCCCTGCTCCTCTGCTTCTCTGTGCTCACCTCAGCCCTGCTCCTCTGCTTCTCTGTGCTCACCTCAGCCCTGCTCCTCTCCTCCTCTGCGCTCACCTCAGCCCTGCTCCTCTCCTCCTCTGTGCTCACCTCAGCCCTGCTCCTCTCCTCCTCTGCGCTCACCTCAGCCCTGCTCCTCTGCTTCTCTGTGCTCACCTCAGCCCTGCTCCTCTCCTCCTCTGTGCTCACCCTCAGCCGTGCTAGAGTTCAGGGTTTTTTAGCAGAAGACCCCGCGGTGGTGGGGGTGGTTGCCTGGCAGGGCTGGAGGGGCAGCAGGGGGGCCAGGAAGCTGTCCCCTTCCTGGGCTTGCGGGACCCCCACTGGCCAGGTGAGGGGGCTCAGCAGGAGACGGGAGAGAAGGCTAGAGGACCTTCCTCAGGTCAGCGCAGGGAGACCGTGTAGGGCAGACTGTGACCAGGCCTTGGGGGAGTCTGGGACGAGTCCGTGCCCTCCAACGCCCACCTGCCACGGGCGCCCTAGGCTGAGGACTCTCCCCAGCCCGCGCTGGCCCCCTGGCGGCGTCCGGGGAGGCGGGGCGGGGCCCTCCACCGGGCTGGGACGAGACGGGGCCGGGCCGGGCAGGACGGGAAGGCGGGCGTGCCGGGAGCGTGCTAGGGTGTCCGCGCTCGCGTGCGCCGTGGGGGCGGGCAGGCCACGCCTAGGGGCGGGCGGGCGCCGCGGGATTAAAGGGCGCCCTCGGCGCGCCGCACATCCCGGACAGCTGCGTCCCCGCCGCGCGCCCAGACCCCGGCATGACGGTCCAGAGAGCGCGCTGAGCGATGTCGGGGCGCGGGGCCCTTGGCCCCGCTGGGCGCCGCTGCTGGCGCTGCTGCTGCTGGCGCTGGGCGCGCTGCCGCCGGCCCAGGCCGTCGAGGAGGATCCAGGAGGCGCGCACGGCCAGGACCAGGGCTTCCAGGTGGTCACCTTCCAAGTGGCACCACGTCCAGGACCCCTACATCATCGCGCTCTGGATCCTCGTAGCCAGCCTGGCTAAGATCGGTAAGTGGCCCCGGGCTCGGCGGCTCGCGGGTCCCGCCCGGCCCCCCCACGCCCGGCAGGCCGAGCTCCGCGCTGGTCCTCGCGCGGCGCACAGCCCGGTGCCAGCGCGCCTCCCCGGCGTCCCGCGCTCTCGCTGCCCCGCGCTGGGGTCGGCGCGTGGCCCTGGCTGGTCGGAGCGGCTGCGGCGCCCCGGGTTCGCCCGTGCGCGGCGGGGTCTCTGCACGCTTCCCTCAGCTAGCCTTTCCTCACTGCTCCGCTGGGTTCCGTCGCCCGGCCCCACACTGCAAGCTCGCCAGGGGTCTCCGCCCCGCCACTCCCCGCGCTGCGCGGTGGCCAGACCCTTCGCTCTCCGCTCTGCGCCCCTCGGGGCTCCGCGGCCAGGTCCTCCACTCTCCACTCTCCTTGAGGCGCCGTGGCCCGACCCTCCGCGCTGCGCCTTCGGGCTCCCTAGCCGGTCAGGTCTGTCCTTCAAGCTCACCCAGCGCTGGGTGTGCGGGGCTTCTCTGGCAGTGCGCGCGCCTTAGTTCTCAGGCAGGAGAGAAAACGGTGCGGCCCTACCCGCGCCATCCTATTTATAGGCGCGTTCCTGTTCTGAGTCCGGGTCCCTCCCGTCTCAGCGCTCCAGTGAGCCGCGAAGTGGGGCTGCAGGCGCTTCCCAAGGTGATAGGAAGGTCAGCGGCGGGAAGGACCACGTCCTCGCCGGCTCCAGGGAGGGTCTTGCTGGAGGATGTTGTCCTGGAAGAGCGCCTAGGAGAGCGACCAGGTTTGTCCCGGAATGGTGGGTCAGGACATGGGGCCTGGGCAGGCTCCTGCCCCCTGTTGCTGCAGCTCAGTGAGGAGTAAGGTCGTCCAGCCCTGGCCCCTCTTTCGGCTCTTGGCAATGTTCATCTCTGTAATGGGGACTGTGGAACCCCCAGTGGGGCCCGATGCTGCAGTGCCTCCTGACCTTTCTGGAGGCTCTGAGGACCCCCCGAACACAGGGTCTGGCCATGGGCTGTGGGTTCTGTAGGGACAGAGGCCCCGTGCCAGCACCTCTCTCCAGATCCCTCTAGAAAGCATGGGGGTCCCTGCCCTCACTTGACCTAGGTCTAGGCTCAAAACCCAAGTCAAGCCGAGACCCCTGGCTTCAGCCCCCAGCCCCGCAGGACTCATACCGGCTGCCTCAGTGGAAAGCAGAACCCACGCCCCCAATAGTTCCGCACTTCCTGCCAGAGCCAGTCTTGGACCTCACTCTGGGGAGCTCTGAAGAACGTCCAGGCCTGGGCTCCCCACGACTGCCTGCAGTGCCCACCTGCCCAGGACCCGCTCGAGGGCTGCTGGTGTCCCCACCCTGCCCCATGATCCCTCTCTCTGCGTTGAAACCGGGTTCAAGACAGAACAGACTGGGAGGGTTCCCTGCTGGGTCCCCTGTGCCCTGGGGTGCCCACCCAGGGTGCTGTGAGCATCCGGATGCAGGGGCTGAGCCCTGGGACCAGGAGGAGAGGACACAGGTGGGGGGTCCCTTGCGCTCAGGGGGTCCCTTGCGCTCAGGGGGCCTTGGGGAGCCAGAGGAGGAGCACTGAGGCCAGAGCCCTGGGGGGGCAGCTCCTCTTGCCCCATGGACGGGGGCTTCAGGGCGCTGTGGTGGGCACTGCAGGGCAGGTGAGCAGGGAAGCAGCCCTGGAGGCTGGGCGAGCCCTCTGTGGATGGGCAGGGAGAGGACGGGATTCCTGCATGCTGGACACTGCTGTCCTGGGCACCAGCTCTCCCCAGAGCCATCTTGAGGCTGGCAGGGCGGTCACGGCGCCACAGATGGGGCTGCTGCATGCCACACTCTACATGTGGGTCAACTGCTGGGTGTCCACTGTGGGCCCTTTCTGTCCTCCCACACTCAGCCAAACCCAAGCCTCACCCTATGGCTCGGGCCTGGTGGAAGGGCGAGGCTTTCTGGGCAGGGACTGGCCTGCTCTCCCTGATGGCTCCCTGCAGACTCCGTACCCGCCTCTTCTCTGCGGTCCTTCCCTCATGTCCAGGTGGCGGACAGGGCCTGCCGGGCCTGGTCCCAGGCGGAGGCCGGCAGACATTCGGGCCTTGCGTTTTGTGGGTTCCAGCTTGGGGGTCTCAGCCGCCTTCCAGTGGACTCCCGGGCTTGGCCGGCCTCCGTATAACACAGGAGCTCACGTGGGAAGGTGGTGCAGTGAGGAGGGTGGGTGGTGGGCGGGCTGGGGGAAGGTATAAAGTCTCCTGTTTCGGAACGGGAGCGGCTGTAAAGTGAACCTGCACAGGAACGGCACAGCCCGGGAGGGGGACAAAGGTTGGTGGCCGGCAGCTCCGCCGGGGCCAGCTCCCCCTCCACGGCGGCCAGAGCTCCTTGCCCCCCCACACTCTCCTGGCCTGGAGAGACCCTCAGTGCCCGCATGAATTGGGGTTTAAGATCTCAGCCCCATCCAAGCTGAGCTTACTCCTGTTTCCGGAGGGCAGGACAAGCTGCCTCTGCCCGCCCACCTGTGGGTCCTTCAGGCCTGTCCCCGCCCTGTCCCCCTGCTCCTGCCTGCAGTCTGGGGGTGTGGGGGGCCGCATGGCTCCAGGGGGCCGGGGGTCAGGGACAATCGCCTTCCCTCGGGCAGCTGTGTTCCCGCTCTCGCGAATAGTCTCTCGTCTTCTCTGCTGAGTTGCTTCTGCTGCTCTGCTGGCCCACATTCTCTGGAGCCAAACTCAGCTGGCCAGGTGGTGGCCTCAGGTCATGGCCGGCCACTCTGGAGCCCTCGAAGGGCTGAAGCTGCGTGGCCCAGGACGCCTGCCTGGGGTTTCCAGCTGGGCCGTTACTCTGGGGCTGTCCCCTACCGGAAGGAAGGTCAGTGGTGACTCACACTCAGCGTGCTCCGCCTCTGTCCCCTGGGCGCACTCTCAATGACCACCACGTCCTCCCTGCGCAGGTTGGGAGGGGCAGGTGGGGCACGGAGGGCCTGAGGCTGTGGGGCTTTCTGGCGGGAGCTCTCTGGACTTGTGGTCTTGCCTCTGGTGCAGGTCGCCCGGGCCCCAGCCCACCACTCAGCTCCTCTGGGAGACGGGCTGGGCTGCTCCGGCCACTCCTCTCGGTCCAACTAGGTCAGCGCTGCAGAGACTGCACGGATCTGCCGGCTGGGCTCTAGGGCCTCTTCCAGCCAGCCAGGGGCCTGCAGGTCTACAAGCTGGCTTGTGTGTGTGTGTGTGTGTGTGTGTGTGTGTGTGGAAGCTATGCCTGCATGTATGTGGTATGTACACATGTGTGGGTGGGCATTCGCTTGGGTGCATGTGGGTGCATGTTGGTGTATGTGTCTGAGTGCATGTGGTTGCATGTGAGTATGTGGGTGTGTGTCAATGTTGTGAGTAGGTATAGAGGTGCAGTGAATGTGTGGATATCTATTCCGCACGTTTAGGTGCATGTGAATACTTGTCTCTGTGTGTGGGCTTGTGTGGGCACACGTGGATGCATGTCTGTGTGTGGCTCTGTGTGGGCACATGTTGGTGTGTGTCACTGTGTGCATATGTGTATGTGTGGGCACACGTGTGTGCATGACAGTGTGTGCATATGTGTATGTGTGGGCACACATGGGTGCATGACTGTGTGTATGTGTGTATACATGCGGGTGTATGTTAGTCTGTGTACACGTGTGGGGTATGACTGTGTGTATGTACACACGTGGTGCATGACAGTGTGTGCATATGTGTATGTGGGCACACGTGGTGCATGACAGTGTGTGCATATGTGTATACACACGTGGGTGCATGACTGTGTGTGCATACATGCGGGTGTATGTTAGTCTGTGTACACATGTGGGGTATGACTGTATGTACACACGTGGATGCATGACAGTGTGTGCATGTGTGTGTGTGGGCACATGTGGGTGCATGACAGTGTGTGCGTGTGTGTACACATGTGGATACATGGCTGTGTCTGTGTGGACTCACATGGGTGAATGACAGTGTGTGCTTCTGTGTGTGTGTGTGTGTGTGTACATGTGGGTGCATGCCCATGCCTGCTGGTGAGTGATCATGGGTGGTGTCTCCGCCTTGGCCCCGTCAGACATGGGTGGGCAGCAGGGGCGGGCCCTCTGGTCCTGGCTGCGTCTCCCTGTTGCCACACTGCCGGGAGTCGCCCTTCCCAGCTCCACCCTCAGAGGTGGGGATGGTGCGGAGAGCTCTGTGGGAACGGGGATCAGGGTGGGGAGCACAGCCTGGGCGGGCCTGCAGGGAGCAGCCCCACCCTCTCAAAGGCCTGGGAGCTGCCACCGCAGCCTCTGAACAAGGATCAGACGTGGCTCCGGTTCCCACCTCGCTCTGCCAGCCCTGCCGGGACCCCAGGACCAGCTGGGGAGGGACATCCGGGCGCAGGGCTGGGGCCACGGGGCAGGGGCCATGGGGCAGGGCTGGGGCCACACGGGGCTGGGGCCACGCGGGGCTGGGGCCACACGGGGCTGGGGCCACGGGGCAGGGCTTGGGGCCACGCGGGGCCCAGCCTACAGCCTCTGTCAGGAATCTCCCGGAAACAGGCCCAGAGGGAGCAATTGGAATTCAGAGCTCGGGGGACCTTGGTCAAGGACATGTCCAGGGTGAGAGGCCCCACGTCCAGTGCCGGGCCGGCCCCTCCTCATGGCCTTTCTCTGGCACACGTGCTGCACTTGACTGAATGCTCACCGGTGGTTTCTGGGGAGAGTGACTGGGGTGTGGATGTGGGGTGAGAGTCCGGCCTGGGGTCAGATGGCCGCTGGCTTCCCTTCTGGGGCCCCGAGGAAGGGAGGGGCAGGCTGGAGGGGGCTGGGCCCTGGGCTGCAGCCTGGGCGGTGGGGGCCAGCATCAGGGCCGAGAGTGTGGACTTTGGCAGGTGGAGGGGCAAGAAGCCAAGCGTCCCCTCATACTCCACCCCTTGCGCCCCAGAGTGCTGAGCTTGGGCTCTGGCAGGCCCTGGGCCTTCAGGGGACACGGGGCCCTGTGGCAGGGCCTGACCCCAATCAGGACAGGTTGGGCCTGAGTTGGGGCCCAGCAGAGCTCAGGACCGGGAGGGTCTGGTGCCTCAGCGGAGGTGCGGCCTCTCCTTCCTGAAAGCCGGAGCCACCACCTGCAGAGGCGCCGGGCCAAAGTCCAGGCCCTGCGGGAGCCAGTGGGCTTGGGTGAAAGCCGGCCCCTGTGTGTGTCCCCTGCTGCCTGCGGGACTGGACCCCTGGGGGTGTGGCCCGGCCCCCTGTGTGTGTCCCCTGCTGCCTGTGGGACAGGACCCTGAGGGTGTGGCCCGGCCCCTGTGTGTGTCCCCTGCTGCCTGCGGGACTGGACCCCTGAGGGTGTGGCCCGGCCCCTGTGTGTGTCCCCTGCTGCCTGCGGGACTGGACCCCTGGGGGTGGCCCGGCCCTGTGTGTGTCCCCCTGCTGCCTGCGGACTGGACCCCCTGGGGGTGTGGCCCGGCCCCTGTGTGTGTCCCCCTGCTGCCTGCGGGACTGGACCCCTGGGGGGTGTGGCCCGGCCCCTGTGTGTGTCCCCTGCTGCCTGCGGGACTGGACCCCTGGGGGTGTGGTCCCTTGCTTCCTGGGTTAGCAGACCCGCAGGGGGTGTGAGTGCTGCCTCTTCCCAGGGTGTGGCCCTGGCACAGGACAGTCTCCAGCAGGGAGTGGGGAGGTACAGGGCAGGCCTGGGGAAGGGGCTGCCTCCT
Source organism: Cryptotis parvus (assembly GCA_021461705.1). NCBI lineage: Eukaryota > Metazoa > Chordata > Mammalia > Eulipotyphla > Soricidae > Cryptotis > Cryptotis parvus. The sequence goes on along the minus strand of JAJIBD010021385.1, from coordinate 184,479 downwards.
GGGGTGGCAGGGAGATGGCAGAGACCCCCAAACACCCAGCAGGCCAGCAAGCAGCTTCATGGGCACCAGCCCCTTGTGCCCCTGCCCTGACTGCTCCAGGGAAGTCTTCACCTGAGTGCTTCGCCGGTTAGATGGGGCGCTGTTGAGACGGAGCTTAGGAAAGTGGAACTGCCAGAATCAGGCATCATGATGGGGAATGTGCAGTGATGAAGGTGTGTGTGCCATGATGGAGTCATGTGTGCCTTGATGGAGTCATGTGTGCCATGATGGAGTCATGTGTGCCATGATGGAGTCATGTGTGCCATGATGGAGATGTGTGTGCCATGATGGGGATGTGTGTGCCATGATGGAGATGAGTGTGCCATGATGGAGTCGTGTGTGCCATGATGGAGTCATGTGTGCCATGATGGAGATGTGTGTGCCATGATGGGGATGTGTGTGCCATGATGGAGATGAGTGTGCCATGATGGAGTCATGTGTGCCATGATGGAGTCGTGTGTGCCATGATGGAGTCATGTGTGCCATGATGGAGATGTGTGTGCCATGATGGGGATGTGTGTGCCATGATGGAGATGAGTGTGCCATGATGGAGTCATGTGTGCCATGATGGAGTCGTGTGTGCCATGATGGAGATGAGTGTGCCATGATGGAGTCATGTGTGCCATGATGGAGATGTGTGTGCCATGATGGGGATGTGTGTGCCATGATGGAGTCATGTGTGCCTTGATGGAGTCATGTGTGCCATGATGGAGTCATGTGTGCCATGATGGAGTCATGTGTGCCATGATGGAGATGTGTGTGCCATGATGGGGATGTGTGTGCCATGATGGAGATGAGTGTGCCATGATGGAATCGTGTGTGCCATGATGGAGTCATGTGTGCCATGATGGAGTCGTGTGTGCCATGATGGAGTCATGTGTGCCATGATGGAGATGTGTGTGCCATGATGGGGATGTGTGTGCCATGATGGAGATGAGTATGCCATGATGGAGTCATGTGTGCCATGATGGAGTCGTGTATGCCACGATGGAGATGTGTGTGCCATGATGGAGATGTGTGTGCCATGATGGAGATGTGTGTGCGATGATGGAGTCATTTGTGCCATGATGGAGATGTGTGTGCCATGATGGAGTCGTGTATGCTATGATGGAGTCATGTATGCTATGATGGAGTCATGTGTGCCATGATGGAGATGTGTGTGCCATGATGGAGATGTGTGTGCCATGATGAGATGTGTGTGCCATGATGGAGATGTGTGTGCCATGATGAGATGTGTGTGCCATGATGGAGATGTGTGTGCGATGATGGAGTCATTTGTGCCATGATGGAGATGTGTGTGCCATGATGGAGTCGTGTATGCTATGATGGAGTCGTGTATGCTATGATGGAGTCATGTATGCTATGATGGAGTCATGTGTGCCATGATGGAGTCGTGTATGCCATGATGGAGTCATTTGTGCCATGATAGAGATGTGTGTGCCATGATGGAGTCGTGTATGCTATGATGGAGTCGTGTATGCTATGATGGAGTCATGTGTGCCATGATGGAGATGAGTGTGCCATGATGGAGTTGTGTGTACCATGATGGAGTCATGTGTGCCATGATGGAGATGAGTGTGCCATGATGAAGTCGTGTGTGCCATGATGGAGATGTGTGTTCCATGATGGACATGTGTGTGCCATGATGGAGAAGTGTTGCCATGATGGAGATGTGTGTTCCATGATGGAGATGTGTGTGCCATGATGGAGTCATGTGTGCCATGATGGAGATGTATGTGCCTTGATGGAGTCATGTGTGCCATGATGGAGTCATGTGTGCCATAATGGACTCATGTGTGCCATGATGGAGTCGTGTGTGCCATGATGGAGATGTGTGTGCCATGATGGAGTCATGTATGCCATGATGGAGTCATGTGTGCCACGATGGAGATGTGTGTGCCATGATGGAGTCATGTATGCCACGATGGAGTCATGTGTGCCATGATGGAGATGAGTGTGCCATGATGGAGTTGTGTGTACCATGATGGAGTCGTGTGTGCCATGATGGAGATGTGTGTGCCACGATGGAGATGTGTGTGCCACAATGGAGATGTGTGTGCCATGATGGAGTCATGTATGCCATGATGGAGTCATGTGTGCCATGATGGAGATGTGTGTACCATGATGGAGATGTGTGTGCCATGATGGAGTTGTGTATGCCATGATGGAGTCATGTGTGCCATGATGGAGATGAGTGTGCCATGATGGAGTTGTGTGTACCATGATGGAGTTGTGTATGCCATGATGGAGTCATGTGTGCCATGATGGAGATGAGTGTGCCATGATGGAGTTGTGTGTACCATGATGGAGTTGTGTGTGCCATGATGGAGATGTGTGTGCCATGATGGAGATGTATGTGCCACGATGGCGATGTGTTTGCCATGATGGAGTCGTGTGTGCCATGATGGAGTTGTGTGTACCATGATGGAGATGTGTGTGCCATGATGGAGATGTGTGTGCCATGATGGAGTCATGTGTGCCATGATGGAGTCATGTGTGCCATGATGGAGTCATGTGTGCCATGATGGAGATGTGTGTGCCATGATGGAGATGTGTGTGCCATGATGGAGATGTGTGTGCCAATATGGAGTCACGTGTGCCATGATGGAGATGTGTGTGCCATGATGGAGTCGTGTATGCTATGATGGAGTCGTATATGCTATGATGGAATCATGTGTGCTATGATGGAGATGAGTGTGCCATGATGGAGTCATGTATGCCATGATGGAGTTGTGTGTGCCATGATGGAGATGTGTGTGCCATGATGGAGTTGTGTGTGTCATGATGAAAATGTGTGTGCCATGATGGAAATGTGTGTGCCATGATGGAGATGAGTGTGCCATGATGGAGATGTGTGTGCCATGATGGTGATGAGTGTGCCATGATGGAGTCGTGTGTGCCATGATGGAGATGTGTGTGCCATGATGGAGATGAGTGTGCCATGATGGAGTCATGTGCGCCATGATGGAGTCGTGTGTGCCATGATGGAAATGTGTGTGCCATGATGGAGTTGTGTGTGTCATGTTGGAGTCATGTGTATCATGATGGAGTCATATGTGCTATTATAGAGACGTGTATACCTTGATGATGGCATGTGTGCTGTGATGTGCTATTATAGACTGTGTGCTGTGATAGAGGCATGTGTGTGCTATTATAGACAAGTGTGTGCTGTGATAGAGGCTGTGGCTCTTTCTCCTGGCCAAGTGCCTGATGGAGGCGCTTCCCAGGCCTTCTTGTTCACCAGGTGAGGCTCCTGCCCAGTGTTCCTGCACCATGCATCCACATCTAGAGTCCTCCCTGAGGTGGCGGTTCTCTCCTCCCTCCTCCTCCTCCTCTTCTTCTTCTTCTTCTTCTTCTTCTTCTTCTTCTTCTTCTTCTTCTTCTTCTTCTTCTTCTTCTTCTTCTTCTTCTTCTTCTTCTTCTTCTTCTTCTTCTTCTTCTTCTTCTCCTTCTTCTTCTTCTTCTTCTTCTTCTCCTCCTTCTCCTCCTCCTTCTCCTTCTCCTCCTTCTCCTTCTCCTCTCCTCCTTCTCCTTCTCCTTCTCCTTCTCCTCCTCCTCCTTCTCCTCCTCCTCCTCCTCCTCTTCCTCTTCTTCTTCTTCTTCTTCTTCTTCTTCTTCTTCTTCTTCTTCTTTTTCTTTTTTCTTCTTCTTCTTCTTCTTCTTCTTCTTCTTTTTTTTTTTTGCTTTTTGGGTCACAACCAGCAATGCTCAGGAGTTGCTCCTGGCTCTGCACTCAGGAATTATTCCTGGCGGTGCTCGGGGGACCATATGGTATGCCTGGGATCGAACCTGGGCCGGCATGGGCAGGCCGCATGCAAGGCAAACGCCCTACCTGCTGGGCTATCGCTCCGGCCCCATCTCCTCTTCTCTTCAGAGTGTCTCCCAGATACGAGTGTCCATTTTAGTGGGGCCCAACTTAGTGCATTTTCTGCAGCTGGGCCTCCAGCACCATAGTAAGACCATGTGCTGAGTGGCTGTCCGGGGACCCCTGCACCTGCCTGTGTGTGAGGGCTTGTTTGTATTGATGCTGGTGGAGTAGCTTGGGGAGCTCCGCCCAGGCTGTGGGGGACTGTCCTCTTTCATTTGCAAAAGACCAGCCACTCTGTCCACTGGCTATTTCTGTCTCTGTGTGTTCCACTGGCCTCTGGTCTCTTGCGGCTGTGGTATTTCTGACTTGTTTTCTCCCATCCTGGCCGAGCCTTTGAGTCACACGCTTCACTTCCCATGTGACTGTGTCTGAGGTGGTCATCATGACCATATATGATGGGGTCACTCTGTCTGAGGCGGTTGCTGTATCTCTGTCTGAGGTGGTATGACTGAAGTGGTGGCTATGACTGACTGAGGTGATGGCTGTGATGGTATCTGAGATGGTCCGTGTCTGTGTCTAAGGTGGTGGCTCTCTCTGAGTCTGAGGTGGTAGATGTGAACATGCCTGATGGTGATGGGAGTGACCATGTCTGACAATGGGGGTGTAGCTGAGATGGCAGACATTAATGCAAATGGTGGCTATGACCGTGTCTGAGGTGGCGTCCCCGTCCGTGTCTAAGGACAGTTGTAGTCGTGAGGCGGTCGGCCTGACAGTGGGGTGGTGGTTCTGATCATGTCTGAGGTGGTGGGCATGTCCGGTGCCCTATCCCCTGGCGTTTCCCGTTCCCTTCCAGGTGTTCTATCATGGCAGTCTGGGGGCTGTCTGTCCATCCTCCTCTCCATGTTCCTGGCAGCCTTCCCTTTCCTGGCCTGCTCTCCTGCCTCCCTTCTGACTGTGTTGTTTCCACTCAACATGGCTTTGCTGTCCTCTCTGGGGATAAGGGGGTGTGGCTGGGTCCATGGATCCAGCTATCCTCTGAGAGTCTATTAGGGTTTTTTTTCTTTTTTGGGTTATACCCAGCAATGCTTAGGGGTTATTCCCTTGTTCCTGGCTCTGCACTCAGGAATTACACCATATGGGATCGGGGATCGAACCCGGATCGGCCATGTGCAAGGCAAGTGCCCTACCTGCTGTACCATCGCTCCGGCCCCGAGTCTGTTAGGTTTGGTGCCAGCATCTGCGGGCAAAGGTCAGAAACAGGCCCTTCCTTTGGTCCCTCAGCCTGTGTAGCCCCCAGAGATCAGGGGCTGGCGTGGGCTCCCTTCCCAGCCACCGACCCCTGGCCCACTGCTGTGTTGGCTCTGACTCAGCCCGATGCCGAGGCCCCAGGCACACACGTCCTTTGGCACTGACTGCGGCTCTGTCCATGTGTCCGGCTGCCTCTTCCTGGCAGACTGGTTGAGTTCAAGGGGTGCCTGGGTGCTCTCCTGCTGCTCTCCTGCTGCTCTCCTGCTGCTCTCCCGCTGCTCTCCTGGTGCTTCCTGCTGCTCTCCTGGTGCTCTCCTGCTGCTCTCCTGGTGCTCTCCTGGTGCCCTCCTGGTGCTCTCCTGCTGCTCTCCTGCTGCTCTCCTGCTGCTCTCCTGGTGCTCTCCTGGTGCTCTCCTGCTGCTCTCCTGGTGCTCTCCTGGTGCTCTCCTGGTGCTCTCCTGGTGCTCTCCTGCTGCTCTCCTGGTGCTCTCCTGCTGCTCTCCTGGTGCTCTCCTGCTGCTCTCCTGCTGCTCTCCTGGTGCTCTCCTGGTGCTCTCCTGCTGCTCTCCTGGTGCTCTCCTGGTGCTCTCCTGGTGCTCTCCCTGCTGCTCTCCTGGTGCTCTCCTGCTGCTCTCCTGGTGCTCTCCTGCTGCTCTCCTGCTGCTCTCCTGGTGCTCTCCTGGTGCTCTCCTGCTGCTCTCCTGCTGCTCTCCTGCTGCTCTCCTGGTGCTACCTGGTGCTCTCCTGGTGCTCTCCCTGCTGCTCTCCTGCTGCTCTCCTGCTGCTCTCCTGCTGCTCTCCTGGTGCTCTCCTGGTGCTCTCCTGCTGCTCTCCTGGTGCTCTCCTGGTGCTCTCCTGCTGCTCTCCTGCTGCTCTCCTGGTGCTCTCCTGGTGCTCTCCTGCTGCTCTCCTGCTGCTCTCCTGCTGCTCTCCTGGTACTACCTGGTGCTCTCCTGGTGCTCTCCTGGTGCTCTCCTGCTGCTCTCCTGCTGCTCTCCTGCTGCTCTCCTGGTGCTCTCCTGGTGCTCTCCTGCTGCTCTCCTGGTGCTCTCCTGCTGCTCTCCTGCTGCTCTCCTGGTGCTCTCCTGCTGCTCTCCTGCTGCTCTCCTGCTGCTCTCCTGGTGCTCTCCTGCTGCTCTCCTGCTGCTCTCCTGGTGCTCTCCTGCTGCTCTCCTGGTGCTCTCCTGCTGCTCTCCTGCTGCTCTCCTGCTGCTCTCCTGCTGCTCTCCTGGTGCTCTCCTGCTGCTCTCCTGGTGCTCTCCTGGTGCTCTCCTGCTGCTCTCCTGCTGCTCTCCTGGTGCTCTCCTGGTGCTCTCCTGGTGCTCTCCTGGTGCTCTCCTGCTGCTCTCCTGCTGCTCTCCTGGTGCTCTCCTGCTGCTCTCCTGCTGCTCTCCTGGTGCTCTCCTGGTGCTCTCCTGGTGCTCTCCTGCTGCTCTCCTGCTGCTCTCCTGGTGCTCTCCTGCTGCTCTCCTGGTGCTCTCCTGCTGCTCTCCTGCTGCTCTCCGGCTGCTCTCCGGGTGCTCTCCTGGTGCTCTCCTGCTGCTCTCCTGCTGCTCTCCTGCTGCTCTCCTGCTGCTCTCCTGCTGCTCTCCTGCTGCTCTCCTGCTGCTCTCCTGGTGCTCTCCTGCTGCTCTCCTGGTGCTCTCCTGCTGCTCTCCTGCTGCTCTCCTGCTGCTCTCCTGCTGCTCTCCTGCTGCTCTCCTGGTGCTCTCCTGCTGCTCTCCTGGTGCTCTCCTGCTGCTCTCCTGCTGCTCTCCTGCTGCTCTCCTGGTGCTCTCCTGCTGCTCTCCTGGTGCTCTCCTGGTGCTCTCCTGCTGCTCTCCTGCTGCTCTCCTGGTGCTCTCCTGGTGCTCTCCTGGTGCTCTCCTGCTGCTCTCCTGCTGCTCTCCTGGTGCTCTCCTGCTGCTCTCCTGCTGCTCTCCGGCTGCTCTCCTGGTGCTCTCCTGGTGCTCTCCTGGTGCTCTCCTGGTGCTCTCCTGCTGCTCTCCTGCTGCTCTCCTGCTGCTCTCCTGGTGCCCTCCTGCTGCTCTCCTGGTGCTCTCCTGCTGCTCTCCTGCTGCTCTCCGGCTGCTCTCCTGGTGCTCTCCTGGTGCTCTCCTGCTGCTCTCCTGGTGCCCTCCTGGTGCCCTCCTGGTGCTCTCCTGGTGCTCTCCTGCTGCTCTCCTGGTGCCCTCCTGGTGCCCTCCCTGGTGCTCTCCTGGTGCTCTCCTGCTGCTCTCCTGCTGCTCTCCTGCTGCTCTCCTGCTGCTCTCCTGCTGCTCTCCTGGTGCTCTCCTGCTGCTCTCCTGCTGCTCTCCTGGTGCTCTCCTGCTGCTCTCCTGGTGCTTCCTGCTGCTCTCCTGCTGCTCTCCTGCTGCTCTCCTGGTGCTCTCCTGCTGCTCTCCTGCTGCTCTCCTGCTGCTCTCCTGCTGCTCTCCTGCTGCTCTCCTGCTGCTCTCCTGGTGCCCTCCTGGTGCTCTCCTGGTGCTCTCCTGCTGCTCTCCTGCTGCTCTCCTGCTGCTCTCCTGCTGCTCTCCTGCTGCTCTCCTGCTGCTCTCCTGGTGCTCTCCTGCTGCTCTCCTGCTGCTCTCCTGCTGCTCTCCTGGTGCTCTCCTGCTGCTCTCCTGCTGCTCTCCTGCTGCTCTCCTGCTGCTCTCCTGCTGCTCTCCTGCTGCTCTCCTGGTGCTCTCCTGCTGCTCTCCTGCTTCTCTCCTGCTGCTCTCCTGGTGCTTTCCTGCTGCTCTCCTGGTGCTCTCCTGCTGCTCTCCTGGTGCTCTCCTGCTGCTCTCCTGGTGCTCTCCTGCTGCTCTCCTGCTGCTCTCCTGCTGCTCTCCTGCTGCTCTCCTGGTGCTCTCCTGGTGCTCTCCTGGTGCTCTCCTGCTTCTCTCCCTGCTGCTCTCCTGCTGCTCTCCTGCTGCTCTCCTGGTGCTCTCCTGCTGCTCTCCTGCTGCTCTCCTGCTGCTCTCCTGCTGCTCTCCTGGTGCTCTCCTGCTGCTCTCCTGGTGCTTCCTGCTGCTCTCCTGCTGCTCTCCTGCTGCTCTCCTGGTGCTCTCCTGCTGCTCTCCTGCTGCTCTCCTGCTGCTCTCCTGCTGCTCTCCTGCTGCTCTCCTGCTGCTCTCCTGCTGCTCTCCTGCTGCTCTCCTGCTGCTCTCCGCTGCTCTCCTGCTGCTCTCCTGCTGCTCTCCTGCTGCTCTCCTGCTGCTCTCCTGGTGCCCTCCTGGTGCTCTCCTGGTGCTCTCCTGCTGCTCTCCTGCTGCTCTCCTGCTGCTCTCCTGCTGCTCTCCTGCTGCTCTCCTGCTGCTCTCCTGGTGCTCTCCTGCTGCTCTCCTGCTTCTCTCCTGCTGCTCTCCTGGTGCTCTCCTGCTGCTCTCCTGGTGCTCTCCTGCTGCTCTCCTGGTGCTCTCCTGCTGCTCTCCTGGTGCTTCCTGCTGCTCTCCTGCTGCTCTCCTGCTGCTCTCCTGGTGCTCTCCTGCTGCTCTCCTGCTGCTCTCCTGGTGCTCTCCTGCTGCTCTCCTGCTGCTCTCCTGCTGCTCTCCTGGTGCTCTCCCTGCTGCTCTCCTGGTGCTCTCCTGCTGCTCTCCTGGTGCTTCCTGCTGCTCTCCTGGTGCTCTCCTGCTGCTCTCCTGCTGCTCTCCTGCTGCTCTCCTGCTGCTCTCCTGCTGCTCTCCTGCTGCTCTCCTGCTGCTCTCCCGCTGCTCTCCTGGTGCTCTCCTGTGTCCCCTGTCCTGTCATTTCCAGCTCTTCAAGCTTCAGCTTCTCTAAGGCTTCCTCTGGGCTCAGAATCTCCCTGTGGTCCCTGGGTACTCTCCGGGCTCAGCTCTGAGGAGACATCGTACTGAGGAGAGCAGGCCTCAGAGGGAACTGCTCAGGGTGGGCAGCACCTTCCTGGGGACACCATGACCGGATGCAGTGTTGTCCACTGTGGTGGCGGGTGTTTGTCCTAGCAAGTGTCGCCCAGCAGCTGTGCTCTGGGCTGGGTGCTGTTGGGGACGGGGCTTCACCGGAGTGGCCGAGCTCACGCTGCACCGGGTGGCGAGCTCACGCTGCACGGAGTGGCCGAGCTCACGCTGCACGGAGTGGCCGAGCTCACGCTGCACCGGAGTGGCCGAGCTCACGCTGCACCGGAGTGGCCGAGCTCACGCTGCACCGGAGTGGCCGAGCTCACGCTGCACCGGAGTGGCCGAGCTCACGCTGCACCGGAGTGGCCGAGCTCACGCTGCACCGGAGTGGCCGAGCTCACGCTGCACCGAGTGGCTGAGCTCACGCTGCACCGGAGTGGCGAGCTCACGCTTCACCGGAGTGGCCGAGCTCACGCTGCACCGGAGTGGCCGAGCTCAGCGCTGCACCGGAGTGGCGAGCTCACGCTGCACCGGAGTGGCCGAGCTCACGCTGCACGAGTGGCGAGCTCATGCCACCTTGAGGAACCCTTGTCCTGCCGGCTGCACAAATATCCAAGATCAACATTTGCGTGCGGCCAGGCGCCGGGAGGTGGCTGTGAGGCTGATAGGAGCTGTGACATGTGCCACACAAGCTCCATGGCCACCGTGCGAAGGTCAAAGGTGGGGAGGTCTCACCTGACCCCTAGGACACTGTCAGGGCACCCCAGGTCACTGCAGGGATTTCACGAGGAATCTAGTGTCTGGGTCTCAAATTCCCACCCTGCCACCATGCAGCGTCGGGGACCCCATTGCTGGCCCCCAGCTGGGGCTCTGTGCCTGGGATCCCACAGCCTCGTGCCTACCACCTAGAGTTACTCTGTGAGGTTCCTCCTGTGTCGGCTGGGCTGTGGGCTCCTTCTTGGGGTTGAAGTCCCGCCCCTTGGTTTCCGGCTCCTCCGAGCCTCAATGCCTGTGTCCGATGACCTGGACGGTGCTCACCATTCTGTGTGCTGGCGCTGTCTCCTCGGGGCTGGCTGCTGCTCTGACCTGGGCTCCGGCGTCCTGAGGGCACCGCTGTGCTCCTACCCTGGCCCAGTCTGTGCTCATCTGCGCACTGGGGTCTCCACAGGCGTGGTGGGAGCAGCACGGCCGGCACCAGGTCTGGCTCTCTCCGTGTCTGCACGCACGGAACTGGCCGCCTGCTCAGGACAGTGCTCAGCAGCCAGCAGGGCCCAGGGAAAAACCCCAGGCAGCAAGGCAGGAGGAGCTGCCAGACACCATTAGAGTGCTTCCCTGTCCGGGGATCCTGCCTTGGGCATACATGTGTGCACATGCACAACACACGTGTGCATGCACACACTTGTAGTGTTCCCGCACACATGTACAAGCGCAGTGCATGTGACACATGTATGGCATGCACACTCGTGCACACACAGCTGTGATGTGCCTCTAGTGTACCGGTGCTGTTCATCAGCACAGACTCGGCTCAGCAGCCCCTCTGGGAGCAGAGCAGATGGGGTGCTGCCATCACAGCACCTGAGTGTGTGTCTCCGTGTGTCTGTCTGAGACCGTGTCTGTGTGTCTGCATCGGTGTGAATGTGTCTGTGTGTGACTGTGTCTGTCTTGTCTGACTCTGACTGTGTATCACTGTGTGTCTGTGTGTGACTGTGTCTGTGTGTCTGTGTGTGACTGTGTCTGACTGTGTGTCTGTGTCTGGCTGTGTCTGTGTCTGGCTGTGTGTGACTGTCTGACTGTGTGTGTCTTGTCTGACTGTGTGTCACTGTGTGGCTGTGTGTCTGTGTGTGACTGTGTCTGTGTATCTGTGTGTGACTGTGTCTGTGACTGTGTCTGACTGTGTGTCTGTGTCTGACTGTGTGTCTGTGTCTGACTGTGTGTCTGTGTCTGGCTGTGTCTGTGTCTGGCTGTGTCTGTGTCTGACTGTGTCTGTGTCTGGCTGTGTCTGTGTCTGACTGTGTCTGTGTGTGTCTGTGTCTGACTGTGTGTCTGTCTCTGACTGTGTGTCTGTGTCTGACTGTGTCTGTGTCTGTGTGTCTGTGTCTGACTGTGTCTGACTATGTCTATGTACATCTACAGCTGTATTCTGAGTCTGTGTCTCTGTGTCTATGTTATCTGTGACTGCATCTGTATTCAGAGGCTATGCCATTGTCTGACTGTCAGTGTATCTGTGTCTGACTGTGTCTGTGTGTGGCTGCGTCTGTGGCTGCATCTGTGCATTTGTGAGTCTCTGTGCTTATGGGTCTAAGCGTACCTGCATGTGTGACCCTTTGGCTCTAGTCCTGACCCACTGTGGCCCCAGGGCCCATCTTGTTTCTGGACAGGTCACTGCTCTGTCCACTCTCTGTAGAGCTCAGATGTGTTAAAGTAAAACCAAGGGATTTACTGTGCTTCTGCATTTGCGTGGACTCAGCTGAATCGAGGACCCTGGAAGGTGGGGGCGGGGCCGTGCCCGCCTGCTGACCTTGGAGCCCGATGCTGTGGGCGGCGCTGGAGCGGCTAGCAGGAGGAACGGCTGGGCCTTTAACTTGGTTGAAGGGTTGTAATTAGGACTAAACGCGTGTTTCCCCATTGCGCCGTCCTGTGGCCAGCGATTCATGCTTAATTGGCTGTGACTAGGCTGGGCAATGAGTGACCGTCAGCCAGGAAGCTGCTGGTACCATGTGCCCTGGCTGCGCGGCCACCGGGGGAGCCCAGCTCTGTCCTCTTCCTTGAGACACATGTGGCTTTGTTTGCATCTCAGCACCCGGCCTCGTCTGGGCTGTCCAGAGCTTCCTGAGGGGCGGGAGCTGGCCCTGAGCTCTTGGGCACCTGCAGGGAGACGCATGCCAGGCAGTCCCCTAGCCAGCCCCACACTGCTGATGCTAACAGTCCAACCCCTGGCCCATAGATATTCCTGGGACTCCCAGTGGGCAGTGGACAGTTTTTGCTTCTCATGTGCCAGCAGCTCTGGAGACCTGCCATAGCCGAGTCTCGGTTCTGGAGAAAGCAAAGATGCAGATGTTGGTGGCCACCTGAGCAGTAGCTCCAGCAAGTGGACACATGGTCGTGTGGTTTCAAGACACTGGTTCTCAAGGCGTCGAGGGCGCAGGGAGACTGACCCCTTGGCTCCCTGCCCCCACTCCTACCACCCCTTCATGCCAATTTCGGGATACAGGTGGTGCCACATGGAATGAGGCTGCGGGCAGAGACACAGCCCTGAGTGACAGTGATGACAGTGACTGTGGCACCAGGTTGGCACCTGGAACCGCCCCTGACTCAGCCTTGACTGAATTTCAGAAGCCCAGTAAGTGGCCCCAGGAGCTGAGTCTGTTTGACACACTCACACAGTGTAGCTTCGTAGGATGGGAGGGTCAGGTGGGACACACACAGCAGAGACGCCTGGTTCTGGGTGTGGAGGCGGGAGTTGGCCATAGCAGCAGAAGCCCACCCTGCCCCAGTTCCCGGGCACAAGCACAGGCCTGGGAGAGGGGCAGAAGCCGGGAAGGTGATCCAGGACATGTCCCACCAGGGCCACCACACAGCACAAGAGCCTGAAGCAGGGCTCAGGCTCTTGTGCTGTGTGGTGGCCACACGTGCTTCTCAGACACATCCACAGAGCATGAGCTGCAAGTGAGAACTGAGCCGTGAGAGGACCAGGAGCCACAGCCTGTGTGAGGGAGAGGCTCGGGGTATCTTGGGGTGGTCCTGACAGGCAGTGGGGAGCCAGGGAGTCAGTTCCCACCTGGGACACAAGGGACATGAGGGTTAGGAGACACACACAGGGTATAGACACCAGGTATAGACTTGCATAGAGGGGTGGAGCCACACACTGGGTGAAGAAGCGGTGTAGACACACAGGGTATAGACGACTGGGTGAAGAAGCGGTGTAGACACACAGGGTATAGACGACTGGGTGAAGAAGCGGTGTAGACACACAGGGTATAGGCGACTGGGTGTAGAAGCGGTGTAGGCACACAGGGTATAGGCGACTGGGTGTAGAAGCGGTGTAGGCACACAGGGTATAGGCGACTGGGTTAGAAACGGTGTAGGCACACAGGGTATAGGCGACTGGGTGTAGAAGCGGTGTAGGCACACAGGGTATAGGCGACTGGGTGTAGAAGCGGTGTAGGCACACAGGGTATAGGCGACTGAGTGAAGAAGCGGTGTAGGCACACAGGGTATAGGCGACTGGGTGTAGAAGCGGTGTAGACACACAGGGTATAGGCGACTGGGTGTAGAAGCGGTGTAGACACACAGGGTATAGACGACTGGGTGTAGAAGCGGTGTAGGCACACAGGGTATGGGCGACTGGGTGTAGAAGCGGTGTAGACACACAGGGTATAGACGACTGAGTGTAGAAACTGTATAGACACATAGGGTATAGGCGACTGGGTGTAGAAGCGGTGTAGACACACAGGGTATGGGCGACTGGGTGTAGAAGCGGTGTAGGCACACAGGGTATAGGCGACTGGGTGTAGAAGCGGTGTAGGCACACAGGGTATAGACGGCTGGGTGTAGAAGCGGTGTAGACACACAGGGTATAGACGACTAGGTGTAGAAAGCGGTGTAGGCACACAGGGTATAGGCGACTGGGTGTAGAAGCGGTGTAGGCACACAGGGTATAGACGACTGGGTGTAGAAAGCGGTGTAGGCACACAGGGTATAGGCGACTGGGTGTAGAAACAGTGTAGGCACACAGGGTATAGGCGACTGGATGTAGAAAAGGTGTAGACACACAGGGTATAGGCGACTGGGTGTAGAAACGGTGTAGGCACACAGGGTATAGGCGACTGGGTGTAGAAAGCGGTGTAGGCACACAGGGTATAGGCGACTGGGTGTAGAAGCGGTGTAGACACACAGGGTATAGGCGACTGGGTGTAGAAGCGGTATAGACACACAGGGTATATTCGACTGGTAGAAGCGGTGTAGGCACACAGGGTATAGGCGACTGGTATAGAAGCGGTGTAGGCACACAGGGGTATAGGCGACTGGTGTAGAAAGCGGTGTAGACACACATGGTATAGGCGACTGGGTGTAGAAACAGTGTAGACACACAGTGCATAGGCGACTGGGTTAGAAGCGGTGTAGACACACAGGGTATAGACGACTGGGTGTAGACATGGTGTAGACACACAGGGTATAGACAACTGGGTGTAGAAGCGGTGTAGACACACAAGGTATAGACGACTGGATGTAGAAGCGGTGTAGACACACAGGGTATAGGCGACTGGTGTAGAAGCGGTGTAGGCACACAGGGTATAGGCGATTGGGTGTAGAAACAGTGTAGGCACACAGGTTATAGGCGACTGGGTGTAGAAGCGGTGTAGGCACACAGGGTATAGGCGACTGGTGTAGAAGCGGTGTAGGCACACAGGGTATAGGCGACTGGTGTAGAAGCGGTGTAGGCACACAGGGTATAGGCGATTGGGTGTAGAAACAGTGTAGGCACACAGGTTATAGACGACTGGGTGTAGAAGCGGTGTAGGCACACAGGGTATAGGCAGCGGGGTTTAGAAGCGGTGTAGACACACAGGGTATAGGCGACTGGTGTAGAAACGGTGTAAACACACATGGTATAGACGGCTGGGTGTAGAAACAGTGTAGACACACAGTGCATAGACGACTGGGTGTAGAAGCGGTGTAGACACACAGGGTATAGACGACTTGGTGTAGAAGCGGTGTAGGCACACAGGGTATAGACGACTGGGTGTAGACACGGTGTAGACACACAGGGTGTAGACAACTGGGTGTAGAAGCGGTGTAGACAACAAGGTATAGGCGACTGGGTGTAGAAGCGGTGTAGGCACACAGGGTATAGACAGGGTGTAGAAACAGTGTAGGCACACAGGGTATAGGCGACTGGGTGTAGAAGCGGTATAGACACACAGGGTATAGGCGACTGGTGTAGAAGCGGTGTAGACACACAAGGTATAGGCGACTGGATGTAGAAGCGGTATAGACACACAGCGTATAGGCGTCTGGTGTAGAAGCGGTGTAGGCACACAGGGTATAGGCGATTGGGTGTAGAAACAGTGTAGGCACACAGGTTATAGACGACTGGCTGTAGAAGCGGTATAGGCACACAGGGTATAGGCGACTGGGTGTAGAAGCGGTGTAGGCACACAGGGTATAGACGGCGGGGTGTAGAAACAGTGTAGACACACAGGGTATAGGCGACTGGGTGTAGAAGCGGTGTAGGCACACAGGGTATAGGCGGCGGGGTGTAGAAGCGGTGTAGACACACAGGGTATAGGCGACTGGGTGTAGAAGCGGTGTAGACACACAGGTTATGGGCGACTGGGTGTAGAAGCGGTGTAGGCACACAGGGTATGGGCGGCTGGGTGTAGAAGCGGTGTAGGCACACAGGGTATGGACAACTGGGTGTAGAAGCGGTGTAGGCACACAGGGTATAGACGGCTGGGTGTAGAAGCGGTGTAGGCACACAGGGTATGGGCGACTGGGTGTAGAAACGCTGTAGGCACACAGGGTATAGAGGACTGGGTGTAGAAGCGGTGTAGACACACAGGGGTATAGGCGACTGGGTGTAGAAACGCTGTAGACACACAGGTTATGGGCGACTGGGTGTAGAAGCGGTGTAGGCACACAGGGTATGGGCGACTGGGTGTAGAAGCGGTGTAGGCACAAGGGTATAGGCGACTGGGTGTAGAAATGGTGTAGACACACAGGGTATAGGCGACTGGGTGTAGAAGCGGTGTAGACACACAGGGTATAGGCGACTGGGTGTAGAAGCGGTGTAGACACACAGGGTATAGGCGACTGGGTGTAGAAGCGGTGTAGACACACAGGGTATAGGCGACTGGGTGTAGAAGCGGTGTAGACATACAGGGTATAGACGACTGAGTGTAGAAGCGGTGTAGGCACACAGGGTATGGGCGACTGGGTGTAAAGCGGTGTAGGCACACAGGGTATGGACGACTGGGTGTAGAAGCGGTGTAGGCACACAGTGTATAGATGCTGGGTGTATAAGCGGTGTAGGCACACAGGGTATAGACGACAGGGTGTAGAAGCGGTGTAGACACACAGGGTATAGGCGACTGGGTGTAGAAGCGGTGTAGACACACAGGGTATAGACGACTGAGTGTAGAAGCGGTGTAGACACACAGGGTATAGGCGACTGGGTGTAGAAGCGGTGTAGACATACAGGGTATAGGCGACTGAGTGTAGAAGCGGTGTAGGCACACAGGGTATGGGCGACTGGGTGTAAAGCGGTGTAGGCACACAGGGTATGTGCGACTGGGTGTAGAAGCGGTGTAGGCACACAGTGTATATACGGCTGGGTGTAGAAGCGGTGTAGGCACACAGGTTATAGACGACAGGGTGTAGAAAGCGGTGTAGGCACACAGGGTATAGGCGACTGGGTGTAGAAGCGGTGTAGGCACACAGGGTATAGACGACTGGGTGTA
Organism: Cryptotis parvus; assembly: GCA_021461705.1. NCBI lineage: Eukaryota > Metazoa > Chordata > Mammalia > Eulipotyphla > Soricidae > Cryptotis > Cryptotis parvus. The sequence goes on along the minus strand of JAJIBD010021385.1, from coordinate 168,106 downwards.
GAAGCGGTGTAGACACACAGGGTATAGGCGACTAGGTTAGAAGCGGTTAGGCACACAGGGTATAGGCGACTGGGTGTAGAAATGGTGTAGGCACACAGGGTATAGGCGACGGGGTGTAGAAGCGGTGTAGACACACAGGGTATAGGCGACTGGGTGTAGAAGCGGTGTAGGCACACTGGGTATAGGCGACTGGGTGTAGAAGCGGTGTAGACACACAGGGTATAGGCGACTGGGTGTAGAAGCGGTGTAGACACACAGGGTATAGGCGACTGGGTGTAGAAGCGGTGTAGACACACAGGGTATAGGCGACTGGGTGTAGAAGCGGTGTAGGCACACAGGGTATAGGCGACTGGGTGAAGAAGCGGTGTAGGCACACAGGGTATAGGCGACTGGGTGTAGAAGCGGTGTAGGCACACAGGGTATAGGCAGCGGGGTGTAGAAGCGGTGTAGACACACAGGGTATAGACGACTGGGTCAGAAGCGGTGTAGGCACACAGGGTATGGGCGACTGGGTGTAGAAGCGGTGTAGGCACATAGGGTATAGGCGACTGGGTGTAAAGCGGTGTAGACACAAAGGGTATAGGCGGCTGGGTGTAGAAGCGGTGTAGACACGGGTATAGACGAATGGGTGTAGAAGCGGTGTAGACACACAGGGTATAGGCGACTGGGTGTAGAAAGCGGTGTAGGCACACAGGTATGGGCGACTGGGTGTAGAAGCGGTGTAGGCACATAGGGTATAGGCGACTGGGTGTAGAAAGCGGTGTAGGCACACAGGGTATAGGCGACTGGGTGTAGAAGCGGGGTGTAGACTATAGGGGTTAGATACACAGGGGTGTAGCTACACACAGAGGTTAGACACACAGGGTGTAGACACATAGGGTTATAGCCACACGCAGGATGTAGACAGGGTATAGACACGCGGGGTGTACCCATACACAGGCTGTAGACACACAGGATATAGACACATAGTATAGACAAGGGTGTAGACATATACAGAGGTATAGACACACACGGATGAAAACACACACAGGGACCTAGACACAGGAGTAGATCAGGTGTGGACACACATGGATGTTCTGTTAGCTGCTGTGGCCCGTGTGTGTGCTGGAACCGGCTCTGTGCTGTGTGTTGTGTGTCCCTGCTGCTGTGGCCCGTGTGTGAGCTGCACACCGGCTGTGCTGTGTGTTGTGTGTCCCTGCTGCTGTGGCCCGTGTGTGTGCTGCAGACCCGGCTGTGCTGTGTGTTGTGTGTCTCTGCTGCTGTGGCCCGTGTGTGAGCTGCAGACCGGCTGTGCTGTGTGTTGTGTGTCCCTGCTGCTGTGGTCCGTGTGTGTGCTGCAGATCGGCTGTGTGCTGTGTGTTGTGTGTCCCTGCTGCTGTGGCCTGTGTGTGTGCTGCACACCGGCTGTGCTATGTGTTGTGTGTCCCTGCTGCTGTGGCCCGTGTGTGCTGCACACCGGCTGTGCTGTGTTGTGTGTCCCTGCTGCTGTGGCCCGTGTGTGTGCTGCAGACCGGCTGTGCTGTGTGTTGTGTGTCCCTGCTGCTGTGGCCCGTGTGTGTGCTGCACACCGGCTGTGCTGTGTGTTGTGTGTCCCTTCTGCTGTGGCCCGTGTGTGTGCTGCAGACCGGCTGTGCTGTGTGTTGTGTGTCCCTGCTGCTGTCTGGCTCGCTCTGTGCTCACCCCAGGTTGTCAGGGGCAGTTCCACAGTGGCCGGCCCCCTGCAAGCTGCATTTGCAGGAGATGGTGCTTGAGCAGGGGAATTCTGGGAGCGGGAATGACGTCAACTCCAGGACCCCGCCCCCAGGTGGCCCGACTCCCCTACTGAGCAGGGCTGTCCTCATGACACTTTCGGGTGGCGTGGAGCGTGGGCTCGGCCTCCCATGGGGAAACCAGGGGGAAACCCATCCTGTACAGTGGCTGGTGGAGTCCCTCTGGGTGGCCCCCAGGGGTCCCGGCCCCAGAGGAAGGGGCTGAGTCCCGGGACCACCCCAGCAATGGCTCATGCATGGCCCCTCGCGCCGTCCCTCCCGCAGTTGGGGCTCCCGCGGCGGTGCTGCCACGTGGGGACCTGTGCCTGGGGCAGTCACCAGTGCCGGCGCCACACAGGCCCCTGACCCGCCACTTCCTGGGTCCCCTGGAAGCAGGGAGAGCGGCTGTCCCGAGCAGGCAGAGATGCCCGGGTCCTGGCACACGTGGGCTGTGGCTCATGTCTGCCCCCTGCTCTGACCCAGACATGAGGGCTGGCCTGGGAGCCTGGCTAATCCCCTGATCCCATAATGACCAAGCAGGCGCCGGGAGGTGGGTGGGGCCGCCTGGTGGCAGCAGGTCCCACCCGCAAGTCCTGCCCGCCTCCACCGCACCCGAGCAGCTTCCCTCAGATGGAGCACAGCTGGCACTGATGCCCAGGGCACGGCCCGCAGGGACCCCGAGCAGAGCTGGCAGGGACATTGGGCACGGCCGGCAGGGACCCCCGAGCAGAGCTGGCAGGGACATCGGGCACAGCTGGTAGAGATACCGGGGCAGAGCTGGCAGAGACACAGGGCAGAGCTGGTGTGTCTGGCCCTGACCGCACACAGCTACTACCCTGGAGACTTGGGCTGTGGCTCTTGGAGAAAAGCCCCAGAGTCTCAGGGGCAGTGTATGGGCATGACAGGAAGGGACAGAGTGACCGCACAGCAGTGGGCAGGTTCTTGGTGCCCTGAAATTCAGGCGAACAGGAAGCCTGCTTGCTCTCAGGAGCCCCAGCAGTGCGGGGGGCCCAAAGATACTGCCCCAGGGTCAGCCACAGACGGTGCCGGGGCGGAACCCAGAGGCCAAGGAGCGGGTCAGTAATGAGCTGCGATGGGTCAGCTCCAGACCTGGCGTGGAGCCCAGCAGCACACGGACCTTAGCCTGACACCGTGACCCTGAACCCCAGGCACCTGACCCAGTTTATTCTGACCCCTGGCACCTGACCCCTGGCATCTGACCCCGTGCACTCTGCCCCCAGGCTTCCACCTGTCACACAAGGTCACCAGTGTGGTCCCTGAGAGTGCGCTGCTCATCGTGCTGGGCCTGGTGCTGGGCGGCGTCGTCTGGGCGGCCGACCATACCGCCTCCCTTCACGCTCACACCTACCGTCTTCTTCTTCTACCTGCTGCCCCCATTGTGCTGGACGCTGGCTACTTCATGCCCAACCGCCTCTTCTTCGGCAACATGGGCAGCATCCTGCTCTACGCCGTGCTGGGCACCGTGTGGAGCGCGGCCACCACCGGCCTGTCTCTCTCTGGGTCTTCGGGCGGCCTAATGGGTGAGTGGGTACCCTGGGCAGCAGCGCGAGGAAGGGTGGCCCGCTGCTGCAGGGCATGTGCTGTCCCCGGTGTCGGAAGGCCATTGATGGCTGCCGTGACCCGGCGCCTCCCTGGCACCTCACAGCAGGCCACATTCCTGTCAGACCAGGTTGGCGGGTGGGTGGGGTGGGTGGGACGGACCCAGCTGCTGCTGCCCTACCCTGGCAGGGAGGTGGTCTGGCCTCCCTCCAGCCACTGAACTCCTGGAAGCAGGCGGCAGGGTCGGGGCAGAGCTGGGGCCAGAGGGGCTGCTCAGGGCCACAGGCTGCCCGTGGTTGGTACCAGCCCACGACTGGCCTCTGTGGCTGCCCCCGTTTGCTGGGGCTCCTATTCCCCACCAATGGCCCAGTGTGCCTGTCTCTGGGTCTCAAGTGTAGTTCCAGGGTTGGTGGCACCTGGGCACCCACTGGAGGCTCAGACCCTTCACTTGCAGGACCGATTCAGGCCCAGGCCCAGATGGCAGAGTCTCTCCTCATGACAAAGGAGACACAGTGGGGCGTGACTAGCCGGCTGCCCTCCCCACCCCGGGCAGAGTGGCCTGGGGTCCCCATGGGACAGCCTCTCAGACTGGCTCTGGAAAGCGCCCTGAATGGCAGCTGGAGCATGGAGGCTGGTGTGTCTGCGGCTGTGAGCCTGGGGCCAGTGCTCTGGGATGTGGCCGCTAGCCCCTTGCTTGGTGCCTGGAACCTCCCTACAGGGCCCTCAGCAGAAAGAGGCCACTGTGGGGCAAGAGGGTAGGGATCAGCACCCCAGAGGGCCCAGGAATTGTTGTCCCTGTGTTCCCGCATCTGGGCCTCCCCAGCCTTCAGCCTGTGGCCTCTGACCAGCTCCTGAGTATTCGGGCTGGGGGCGCCATTAGGGCCACAGCCTAACGCCAAGTCACTGCAGCCCAGGCCGCCCAGCCCTGCACTCCGGGGCCCTGAGTCTGCAACTGGTCTGTTGTCCCTCTCCCTGGTTATCACTCCCGTCAGGCGGACCTCGAGTTTCTGAAGACTTGGGTCCAGCAGTCTACCCTGCCCCCTCCAAATGTCCGGTGGGCTTCCCTGAGCACAGTCAGGACAGAGACAGGCGGTCACGGCCCAGCAGCCCAGGGCCTCAGGGATGTGGCTGGACTCCCTCGTCCACAGGTGACCTCAACAGCGGGCTCCTAGACTTCCTCCTGTTCGGCAGCCTGATTGCAGCGGTGGACCCGGTGGCCGTGCTGGCCGTGTTTGAGGAGGTGCACGTGAGCGAGGTTCTGTTCATCGTCGTGTTTGGGGAGTCGCTGCTGAACGGCGCGGTCACTGTGGTGAGCAGAGCCCAACCCACCACGCCTTGCCCAGGAGCCACTTTGCTCTCTCATCCCTGCAGCACGGCATGCTCCAACTCGGGCTCTCCCGCCCGCCCCAGCATCGCCAACCCCGCCCCAGCATGCGCCAACTCGGGCTCTCCCACCTGCCCCCCAACATGCACCAACTCGGGCTCTCCCACCTGCCCCCAACATGCTCCAACTCGGGCTCTCCCGCCCGCCCCAGCATGCGCCAACTCGGGCTCTCCCACCTGCCCCCAACATGCTCCAACTCGGGTTCTCCCACCTGCCCCCCAACATGCACCAACTCGGGCTCTAACACCCGCCCCCAACATGCTCCAACACAGGCTCTCCCACCCGCCCCCAACATGCTCCAACTCAGGCTCTCCCACCTGCCCCCAACATGCTCCAACTCAGGCTCTCCCACCTGCCCCCAACATGCTCCAACTCGGGCTCTCCCACCTGCCCCCAACATGCTCCAACTCGGGCTCTCCCACCTGCCCCCAACATGCTCCAACTCGGGCTCTCCCACCTGCCCCCAACATGCTCCAACTCGGGCTCTCCGCCCGCTCCCAACATGCTCCAACTCAGGCTCTCCCACCTGCCCCCAACATGCTCCAACTCGGGCTCTCCCGCCCCGCCCCCAACATGCTCCAACTCGGGCTCTCCCGCCTGCCCCAGCATGCTCCAACTCGGGCTCTCCCACCTGCCCCCAACATGCTCCAACTCGGGCTCTCCTGCCTGCCCCCAACATGCTCCAACTCGGGCTCTCCCGCCCCGCTCCCAACATGCTCCAACTCAGGCTCTCCCACCTGCCCCCAACATGCTCCAACTCGGGCTCTCCCGCCCGCCCCCAACATGCTCCAACTCGGGCTCTCCCGCCTGCCCCAGCATGCTCCAACTCGGGCTCTCCCACCTGCCCCCAACATGCTCCAACTCGGGCTCTCCTGCCTGCCCCCAACATGCTCCAACTCGGGCTCTCCCGTCTGCCCCCCAATATGCCCCAACTCAGGCTCTCCCACCCGCCCCCAACATGCTCCAACTCAGGCTCTCCCATATGCCCCCAACATGCTCCAACTGGGCTCTCCCATCTGCCCCCAACATGCTCCAACTGGGCTCTCATCTGCCCCCAACATGCGCCAACTCGGGCTCCCATCTGCCCCCAACATGCTCCAACTCGGGCTCTCCCACCAGCCCCCATTCATGCTTGGTTCTGCCCAAGAGCAGACAGGCTCAGTTGGAGGGAAGCGGCCACTTGCCCAGTCCCGGGATGACCCTGTACTAGTGCCGTAGAGGTGGCCGGGCCCTCCCTCCGGCAGCCCAGCCCCACTGACTATGCCCTGTGGATGATGGTTGGTTGGGCAGCACCCAGGCGCCCCAGCAGGAGTTTGTCTAATTGCCATGCCTGGAGTCCAGCTGGGTCCCTGCCATTGCATCATGTACAGGCCCCGAGTTTGCAGGCGGCCCAGACATGTCCTGCGGCTGAGAAACCAGATTCTGAAATTCTCTGGGTGAGGCATGTTGGGCCTAGCAGGAGCCCTGACCAGCCCTCTGACCACAGCCCTGGTCAGCACCTCCTGACTGCAGAGCTCCGGCACCTCCCGCCAGCCTCAGAGACCTGCCCTGCCTGCAGATGCCGCTAGAGAAGCTGGCAGCCAGCCTTCCTGGACCCGCTTCTCAACCTGCGCCTCAGTCCCTGCCCCGCACACCTGCCCCGTAATAGCTGAAGCCACACACTGCCCCGCACACCTGCCCCTCAATCCCTGGCCCGCACTCCTGCCCCCGTAATAGCTGAAGCCACACACTGCCCCTCACACCTGCCCCTCAATCCCTGGCCCGCACTCCTGCCCCGTAATAGCTGAAGCCACACACTGCCCCACACCTGCCCGCAATCCCTGGCCCGCACACCTGCCCCTTCACACCTGCCGCCCTGGGTTCTGCCCTCACCGCCCACATGCTTCCTGCAGGCGTGCACCTTTCAGGCTGGGGCACGGGCAGGGGCACAGGGCCTTCTCCCAGCCAGCGCAGCAGCTTGGCTGCACGAGTCGAGCAGCCTGTCATGAGGAGACGCTTGGCCCTGTCACACCTGTCCCTGGGACGCTGGATCTGCTACGCCAGGTTCCTCTCACGCCGGTCCCGGCCACTCCCCCATCGTCACACCAGGTCCCTATAGCAGAGACTCACGGGGAAGGCAGGAGTGAGAACTGCCTCCTAGGGCTTCACTTTGTGGCTGCCCCAGCTTTGCTGAGTGGAGGAGAGAGCAAGTTTCCCTCCTGAAGTTTCCAGCTTCTTCCAGAATATTCTACTCTGCCCCTTGGCCTCTCATGGCCCTGTGATGACCTTGTCTGGGGGTTCAGTCAGTAGCTGCCACAGCGGGGCTGAGGCCGGCCTGGGCTCAGCGGCTTCTCTCTGCCCAGGTTCTGTACAACGTCTTTGAATCTTTTGTGGCTGGGAGGCGACAATGTGACGGGCGTGGATTGTGTGAAAGGCATAGGTATGTGGCGGCGGTCAGGGGCTGGGGCGGCTTCCCAGGCTGGCCAGGCCTTCATGGTGGTGGGTGGCGTGGCTCCTGCCGGCGTGCCCGGCTGAGGGTCCCTGCGTGCAGGGTGGGGATGCCGTGAGGGTCCCTGCGTGCAGGGTGGGGATGCCGTGAGGGTCCCCTGTGTGCGGGTGGGATGCCGTGAGGGTCCCCTGCGTGCAGGGTGGGAATGCCGTGAGGGTCCCTGAGTGCCGGGTGGGATGCCGTGAGGGTCCCCTGCGTGCAGGGTGGGGATGCCGTGAGGGTCCCTGCGTGCGGGTGGGGATGCCGTGAGGGTCCTACGTGCAGGGTGGGATGCCGTGTGGGCCCCTGCGTGCAGGGTGGGATGCCGTGTGGGCCCGCCGTGCAGGGTGGGGATGCCGTGAGGGTCCCTGCGTGCCAGGTGGGGATGCCGTGAGGGTCCCTGAGTGCCGGGTGGAATGCCGTGAGGGTCCCCTGCGTGCAGGGTGGGGATGCCGTGAGGGTCCCTGCGTGCAGGGTGGGGATGCCGTGAGGGTCCCTGCGTGCCGGGTGGGGATGCCGTGAGGGTCCTACGTGCAGGGTGGGATGCCGTGTGGGCCCCTGCGTGCAGGGTGGGGATGCCGTGAGGGTCCCCTGCGTGCAGGGTGGGGACACGCCGTGCACTCTGCGAAGCTAGGCGTGACCCGGTGAATTGGCCTGTTGTTCCCGGGCTGGAGGCGCCTGTGTGGGGGTCACTGGGCGCGGCCCAGGACCGGTCTGGAAGCCAGCTCGCCCCCACATGGCTACAAAGGGCTCTTGAGGCCTGAGGCGTGCCCTCCCCCAGTGTCCTTCTTCGTGGTGAGCCTGGGGGGCACGCTCGTCGGGGTTGCCTTCGCCTTCCTGCTGTCGCTCGTGACGCGTTTCACCAAGCACGTTCGCATCATCGAGCCCGGCTTTGTCTTCGTGATCTCCTACCTGTCCTACCTCACCTCCGAGATGCTGTCACTGTCGGCCATCCTGGCGTGAGTCTGCGCCCGCAGAGGGCGGGCCTCAGACCTGCTCTGCCCCTCGCCCCAGTGCTGAGGGAGTGGGCCTGGCCTCCCCCACCAGCCCTTACAGAAGTGCAGGCAGCGGCTGCGTGGCTCAGGGTCCCTCTGGTCCTGCGTTCAGGCGGGGAGGGGCTGAACAGGGGTGGGCGTCTCATGCCTGCCCCTTCCCGAGGTCCTGCATTCAGCGGGTGGGGGGCTGAACAGGGCGTGGCGTCTCGCCGGCGCCTCATGCCCGCCCCTTCCCGAGGTCCTGCATTCAGCGGGTGGGGGGCTGAACAGGGCGTGGCGTCTCGCCGGCGCCTCATGCCCGCCCCTTCCCCAGCATCACCTTCTGTGGCATCTGCTGCCAGAAGTGCGTGAAGGCCAACATCTCAGAGCAGTCGGCCACCACCGTGCGCTTCACCATGAAGATGCTGGCCAGTGGTGCTGAGACCATTATCTTCATGTTCCTGGGCATCTCGGCCGTGGACCCCCTCATCTGGAAGTGGAACACGGCCTTCGTGCTGCTCACGCTGGTCTTCATCTCTGTGTACCGGGCCATCGGTGAGGGTGGGGAGCGTGGGCTCACAGCTGATGGGCTCGGGGTAGACGCTGGGGTATGGAGGCCTGGGAAGTTGTCCTGAGACACGGGTCCCCTTGGGAAAAGAGCTTTAGCTTCTCCCTTGCCCTGACGGTGGTGCTGGGACCCCGGCCCAGCCCAGGTCGGGGGCCTGAGGGCTCCAGGGAGCCATGCGGGGTCACTTCTGAAACTGGCCGCATGGTGGGTGACTCATGACAGGGTGACAGGGATGAGGTGGACGAGATGGGCGAGAAGAATGGCCGGGGGCCAGGCAGTGGCATGATGAGACATGGAGGGTCCCAGAGGGGCGGGTGGGCTGGTGAAGCTGAGCCCCGCCGGGCCCTGTCCCCAGGCGTGGCCCTACAGACTTGGGTCCTGAACCGCTACCGGATGGTGCAGCTGGAGCTCATTGACCAGGTGGTCATGTCCTACGGGGGCCTGCGTGGGGCCGTGGCCTTCGCCCTGGTGGTCCTGCTGGACGAGAACAAGGTCAAGGAGAAGAACCTGTTCGTGAGCACCACCATCGTGGTCATCTACTTCACCGTCATCTTCCAGGTGCCGCTGCCGCTGGACTCGCTCTGGTCACTACCTCAGGGCTCCGTGTGCGGGCGGCAGAGCTGGGGTGACACGGGCCACCGGCAGTGCGGGGGTGCAGGCCCATAGCTGGGGGCTTGGTGGGCTGGGTGGGCTGCGGGGAGGGGCCTGCCCCCACTGTCAGCAGCAGCCCACCTGTCTCCCAGGGCTTGACCATTAAGCCCCTGGTGCAGTGGCTGAAGGTGAAGAGGAGCGAGCACCGTGAGCCCAAGCTCAACGAAGCTGCACGGCAGGGTAGGGGGCAGGGGCAGCAGAGAGGGAGGGGAGGGGAGGGAGGGCAGGGGGCAGCAGAGAGGGAGGGAGGGGAGGGAGGGCAGGGGGCAGCAGAGAGGAGGGGAGGGGAGGGAGGGCAGGGGCAGCAGAGAGGGAGGGGAGGGAGGGAGGGAGGAGGGAGGGAGGGAGGGCAGGGGGCAGCAGAGAGGGAGGGAGGGGAGGGAGGGCAGGGGCAGCAGAGAGGGAGGGGAGGGGAGGGGAGGGCAGGGGGCAGCAGAGAGGGAGGAGGGGAGGGAGGGCAGGGGCAGCAGAGAGGGAGGGAGGGGAGGGAGGGCAGGGGCAGCAGAGAGGGAGGGGAGGGGAGGGAGGGCAGGGGCAGCAGAGAGGGAGGGAGGGGAGGGAGGGGCAGGGGGGCAGCAGAGAGGGAGGGGAGGGGAGGGAGGGCAGGGGCAGCAGAGAGGGAGGGGAGGGAGGGAGGGCAGGGGCAGCAGAGTGGGAGGGGAGGGAGGGCAGGGGCAGCAGAGAGAGGGAGGGGAGGGAGGGAGGGGCAGGGGGGCAGCAGAGAGGGAGGGAGGGGAGGGAGGGCAGGGGGCAGCAGAGAGGGAGGGGAGGGGGGAGGAGGGGCAGGCTCCATGCGGCTCCTACTCTGTTTACTCCCGAAGGCCTTTGACCACATTCTGTCAGCCATCGAGGACATTTCTGGGCAGATCGGACACAACTACCTCCGAGATAAGTGAGTGGCTGGTCCGAGGCTGCCCCTCCCTTGCCCTCAGACAGCAGCTGACCACAGAGCCGCAGGCAGATGCAGCCGTGGAGCCTGAAGCCGCACCCCAGGGGAGGGGTCACGCATGCACAGTGTATGTGTGTGCTCTCAGGCGCATGTGTACACGCTCACACATGGGTCTCCCAGAAAGCCCTGCCCAGGTCTGGCCCTTCATCTGCCTGTCACTTCTGTGTCCCACTGGGGGCACCAGCGGGCGCAGGCTGTGAGCGTTTGCTCTTCTGAGGTCAGCAGCATTGGAGAGGAGAAAAGGCGGGGGACCTGTGGGGCATCTTGGGACTCTGGTCAGTGCCGCCACCCCAGGGACCTGCTGGCCTCACGCTGGCCCGGGACCCTCATACCTCTGGGTTTGCCCCCAGGTGGTCCAATTTTGACAGAAAATTCCTCAGCAAGATCCTCATGAGGAGGTCAGCTCAGAAGTCCCGTGACCGGATTTTGAATGTTTTCCATGAACTGAACCTGAAGGATGCCATCAGCTACGTGGCGGAGGTTTTGGAATATTCCAGAGTCCCCTGACAGATAAGGGACCGGAAGCCCGGATGGTTGAGGCCGTGGCCCTAGGGGCCGGCCTGCGCCTCGAGACCAGGGGCAGCGCCATGGGGGGGAGGGGTTCCTCATCTCAAAGGAGCTGCTGCTCTGACTGTCAGAGCTGCCCGCCACAGCAAACCCCAGCAGGACCCTGCTGGACACTCCCCTGCCCACCCCAGGCGGCCCCTGGGAGCACTCGGGCAGCTGTGGGGCGCCTGACCTCAGCCCCCCCACGGCTGCTTCCTCTCAGCAGTGACGTCTGCACCACCGCAGAGCTGGTGCTGGGCTCCGCCGGGCTGTGAGAGGGAGCTGCCCTCGCTGCCTTCTGGGTCCTTCACGAGGGCTGTCCCCCACAGGGCGAGCGCCGCGGCTCTCTGGCCTTCATCCGCTCCCCCAGCACCGACAACATGGTCAACGTGGACTTCAGCTCCGGCGCCCCCGCAGTGGAGGCCTCCGTCTCCTACCTCCTGTACGCCCACAGCCAGCCGGGGGCCCACCAGTGCCCATGGGCACCTTGGCGCCGTAAAAGGGAACTGAGGCGTGGGGGGCACAGCAGGGGCGGGGGCATGGAGGGCCCAAAGGAGTCTGCGGGCCCCTCTGTGGGGTCACAGGATGCTGCCGGTCTTTCCTGGGCTGCACATGCACGTCTGTGTGTGTGCGCGTGTGTGTGCGTGTGTGTGTGCAGCGTGTGTGTGTGTGCGTAGCGTGTGTGCGCGCAAGTGTGCGTGTGTTGCGCGCGTACAGGAACTAGGGTACAGCTGGGCTCTGGGGGAGGATCGGGAGGGACAGGCCACACTGTTCAGCACCCTAGAGGCCTGCAGGGCGACAAACCCAGGAGGCTCTGCTTGTGGGGTGGGCAGGGGGCAGCTGAGGGGGCTCAGCAGGGCCCCTATTGGCAATTGGCAGGAGGGAGAACGTCAGTGCCGTGTGCCTGGACATGCAGTCCCTGGAGCAGAGGAGAAGGAGCATCCTGCGACACGGAGGACGTGGTCACGCACCACACGCTGCAGCAGTACCTGTACAAGCCGCGACAAGAGGTGAGCCACCTGCACCAGGACCAACCGGGGGGCACGCCCCAGCAGGCCGCCCAGAGGCAGGCCCGCCCAGAGGCAGGCCGCCCAGAGGCAGGCCCCCGCCCCAAGGCAGGCCCCGCCCCAGAGACAGGCCCCGCCCCCACGGACAGGCCCTGCTCTATCCCACAAGCAGGCTCCACCCCAAGGCAGGCCCCGCCCCAAGGCAGGCCCGCCCCACAGGCAGGCTCCGCCCCAGAGACAGGCCCCGCCCACAGACAGGCCCCGCCCACAGGCAGGCCCCCGCCCCCAGAGAGGCCCCGCCCCAGAGACAGGCCCCGCCCCCACGGACAGGCCCTGCTCTATCCCACAAGCAGGCTCCACCCCCAAGGCAGGCGCAGCTGGGCGGCCGCACTGGAAGCTCACCCCCTTGCACCAGGGATACAGCCCTGCACGCATGTTTCTCCCCACATGCCAAGGCCGCCTGTGTTTGCCAGTGCTCCCTTCAGCCACAAAAGAGAATGGGGCTCCTGCGCGTGGAATGAGCTGGGGCGCAGCCCCGGGGGTCTCCACCGACACCATGTGTTCCCCAGTACAAACACCTGTACAGCCGGCACGAGCTGACTCCGGACGAGGACGAGAAGCAGGACAAGGAGATCTTCCACAGGACGATGCGCAAGCGTCTGGAGTCCTTCAAGTCCGCCAAGCTGGGGCTGAACCAGAACAAGAAGGCGTCCAAGCTGTACAAGAGGGAGCGTGCCCAGAAGCGCGTGGAGCAGGCCAGCCCCAGCGCAGTCTGCAAGGGGTTTGCGCCTGAGCACGACGCCGGCCTAACCGAGGTTTCGCTCTGCCCTAGAGAAATAGCAGCATTCCCAACGGGAAGCTGCCCCTGGGCGCCACCACAGCTTCACCATCAAGGAGAAAGGTACCCGGGGTGCGCTGCTGGGGCGGGCAGAGCCCCACACTGGCGGGCAGAGCCCCACACTGGCGGGCAGAGCCCCACACTCGGCGGGCAGTGCCCCACACTGGCGGGCAGAGCCCCACACTGGCGGGCAGTGCCCCACACTGGCGGGCAGAGCCCCACACTGGCGGGCAGTGCCCTGGGGGAGCGCTGTACCCCTGTCCTGAGCTCCTGGGATGAGGGGCCTCTCCCCGTCCCTTTCCAGTGGCCCAAAGGCCAGGGGTGGAGCAGGGGCCAGGGGGACGACTGTCCTGCTCCAGCAGAGCGCCAACCTGCCGCCACCAAGCCACCCAGGCGCCGCCTCTTTGGGCGTCAGGGATGTGAGCTGCAGGGTGGTGATGAGGGGCATGGTCAGGGCATGCAGGGGCTGTTGTTGGGTGCGTGGGCAGGGGCACAGTCTGGTGGATGTCGGGGCTGGAGATTAGGGCGCGGTCGGCGATGGTGATGGGACAGGTCGGGCACGGCTGGGACAGGCCAGCATGGCCTTCCGGTGCTGGCCTGGGCTCAGCCTGCCTCCCCCGCTGCAGACATGGAGCTGTCTGAGCCCGAGGAGGCGCCGGAGTACGACGCAGAGGCTCTGAGTGGGGGCATCGAGTTCCTGGCCAATGTCACGCAGGACACGGCCGCGGACTCTCCCTCAGGTAAGGGGGCTCAGGGCAGGCACTGAGCAGAGCAGCTGAGGCGGTGCTCACCCCTCCCTGCTCCTGCCCGGCCCCCGTGGGCCCTGGGAGCTGGGTCCGGGCATGGCGGGAGGCAGGCGGAGGCGGAGACCCCCGCAGCACACGGGCTTCCAGACAGACTGCAGGCTGCAGGCCTGCTGGTCGCCAGCGCGTGCCCAGAGCCCAGGGAGGCTGATGCCGCCGCCTTTCTCCTAGGCATCGACAACCCCGTGTTTGCCCCGGACGAGGACCAGAGCGTCCTGTCGAGGGTGCCGCCCTGGCTGTCTCCCCGGGAGACAGTGATGCCCTCCCAGAGGGCCACGCGCACAGGTGCCCTGCTCGCCAGACCACTTCCACCGCCTGGCGCCCATCCGCCTCAGCACCAAGTCCACAGACTCCTTCCTGCTGCCGGACCACCCCGAGGGCCCCCGCCAGCCCGCCCCGGAGACCACGCACATGTAACTGCACCTGCTGCCCACGAGACCGCCTCTCTCCCCACCTCAGGACCAGCCCTCTGCTTCCACACTCTCCTCCTGTCTCCAGGACACCCTCACCTCCCGCTGCTCTCTCCTCTCAGGACATTCTCACCTCCCTCTGCTCTCTCCTCTCAGGACATTCTCACCTCCCGCTGCTCTCTCTCCTCTCAGGACACACTCATCTCCCTCTGCTCTCTCCTCTCAGGACATTCTCACCTCCCGCTGCTCTCTCCTCTCAGGACACGCTCACCTCCCTCTGCTCTCTCCTCTCAGGACGCCCTCACCTCCCGCTGCTCTCTCCTCTCAGGACACTCTCATCTCCCTCTGCTCTCTCCTCTCAGGACATTCTCACCTCCCTCTGCTCTCTCCTCTTAGGACACGCTCACCTCCCGATGCTCTCTCCCTCTCAGGACACCCTCACCTCCCTCTGCTCTCTCCTCTCAGGACACCCTTACCTCCCGCTGCTCTCTCCTCTCAGGACGCTCTCACCTCCCTCTGCTCTCTCCTCTCCAGGACGCTCTCACCTCCCTCTGTTCTCTCCTCTCAGGACACTCTCACCTCCCTCTGTTCTCTCCTCTCCAGGTTGTCCTCACCTCCCGCTGCTCTCTCCTCTCCAGGACGCTCTCACCTCCCTCTGCTCTCTCCTCTCCAGGTTGTCCTCACCTCCCTCTGCTCTCTCTCCTCTCAGGGCGCCCTCACCTCCCGCTGCTCTCTCCTCTCAGGACACTCTCATCTCCCTCTGCTCTCTCCTCTCAGGACATTCTCACCTCCCTCTGCTCTCTCCTCTCAGGACACGCTCACCTCCTGCTGCTCTCTCCTCTCAGGACACTCTCACCTCCCTCTGCTCTCTCCTCTCCAGGACGCCCCTCACCTCCTTCTGCTCTCTCCTCTCCAGGACGCCCTCGCCTCCTTCTGCTCTCTCCTTTCTAGGACGCCCTCACCTCCTTCTGCTCTCTCCTCTCCAGGATGCCCTCACCTCCTGCTCTCTCCTCTCCAGGATGCCCTCACCTCCCTCTGCTCTCTCCTCTCTCAGGACGCTCTCACCTCCCTCTGCTCTGTCCTCTCCAGGTTGTCCTCACCTCCCTCTGCTCTCTCTTCTCCAGGACGCTCTCACCTCCCTCTGCTCTCTCCTCTCCAGGATGCCCTCACCTCCTTCTGCTCTCTCCTCTCCAGGATGCCCTCACCTCCTTCTGCTCTCCTCTCTCCAGGATGCCCTCACCTCCTTCTGCTCTCTCCTCTCCAGGATGCCCTCACCTCCCTCTGCTCTGTCCTCTCCAGGTTGTCATCACCTCCCTCTGCTCTCTCCTCTCCAGGACGGCTCTCACCTCCCTCTGCTCTCTCCTTCCAGGTTGTCCTCACCTCCCTCTGCTCTCTCCTTCCAGGTCGCTCTCACCTCCCTCTGCTCTCTCCTCTCCAGGTTGTCCCTCACCTCCCTCTGCTCTCTCCTCTCCAGGTCGCTCTCACCTCCCTCTGCTCTCTCCTCTCAGGACACTCACCTCCCTCCCAGACACCTGCACCCTCTGTACCCGCACTCCTCTGCCCGCTTTCTTGTTGCTCTCCAGCTGCGTCCTGCCATACCTTCCGTGTACTTAGGGGCATCACACTGCCTCTTGGCTTGGTTTTGCCCGTGTGTGGCCTAGAATCATGGGGGTGGGGGGTGGAGACATCGTCCACGCAGTTAGGGGGCTGTGAGCCCGTTGGGGCCCCTAAGCAAGCCCCGGAGCTGCTGGGGCACAGGCTATGCCGAGGGCGGCCCCGGTGGACATCCTGCCCTCCCCGGCCCTCTGCAGCTCTGCCTGTTGGGCTGCTTTAGTGCAGGTGGGGAGGCCCATCGCTTGTGCCTCCCTTCCTGAGCAGGAGGTTGTGGGGACCTGCAGCAGGCCAGGTTAGTTGGTGCGGGAAGGCGGGGCGGGTCCCGCGCAGCAGGGCCGTGCGCTGTCGCTGTCTGGTGGACACGGGTCACCCAGCAGAGCGACTTCATGCCTGGGGAGTCGCGTGGGGAGGCAGTTACTGGCTGTAGGGAAAAGACGGGTCCCTGTGCTCCCAGCCAAGGCCCTGCAGTGGCCAGGTTAGTTGGTGCGGGAAGGCGGGGCGGGTCCCCGCGCAGCAGAACCGGCCCGGCCCGCGGGTCGGAGGTGCCGGGGCGGCCGCACTCGGGGCCCTGGACTGGGCGCTCACGTCCGCGTCTCCCGCAGGTGACACGGGCTCTGACGCGCCGCTCACAGGACGCCTCGTCCCCGGGCGAGGGTCCCGCGCCAGCCGAGCGGCGCCCCCGCCCTCTCCGGCGCGCGCCCCGCCCGCCGCGCCGCGGGATCCGGAGCCGGGCCCGGAGCGCAGGGGGCCTGCCCGGGGCGCACGCACGGTCGGCGGCGGCGCGGCGCGTGCAGAGCCGACGCTCGTTCCAGCGGCCCCGCGCGCGCGCCCGCCCCGCGCTGCTCAAGCTGGCGTCGCTGCAGCCGCAGTGCCCCGCGCCCCCGCACTCGCTGGAGCAGGAGGAGACGCCGCTGTGAGCCGCCGCCCGCCGCGTGCACGGCCTGGACACGGGCCGCCCCTCGCGCCCCCGCGGGCAGCCTGCGCGCCCGTCCGGCGCGGAGAGCAAGGGGCGGGCGTCCGGAGCCCCGTGCGCCTCCCGCAGCTCCCCGGCCCCGCAGCCGGCGAAGGAGCCTGGAGTGTCCAGCGTGCCCCCAGCGCCAGAGGGCGGCCACAGCCTCGCCCGACTCCGGTGGGCGGCGGGAATGCAGGTCTCGAGACCCGCGCCCCTGCTGCCCTCTTCCAGTTCCTCGAAGTACCGTTGGCCCACTGTTAGGCGCGCAGGCACGTACACTGTGTCCACACCCGCCAGACCCCAGCGCTGGGCTCCGCGCGGGCCTTAGTGCGGTGGCCTGGACACTGGATTGCCCGGACTCTCCGCCCAGAGGCTGGCTGAGTCGCCAGGCCTGGCCCAGGGTGCACGGGGCTCACAGTGGAGCGGGGCCCGCCCTGGTGTAAGAGCTTCCACGCCTCTGAAGGATGTAGCACCCCGCACTCCCCAAAGACTCAGCGATTCCTGCCATTCTCGCGCGTGCGTGTGCGTGCGTGTGCGTGGCACACCCAGCTGCGCTTGCTCTGACTCAGCCTAGCTGTAGGAGGTGCAAGGAAGGATTGCGGGTGACGCAGCTCCCAGATGCTCTAGTGCTTCTGGCTCGGGAGAGGCCTTGTAGCCTCCTGGGTCCTTGGGTAGTTTCACGTGCTGGAATGGGCCCGACTTTCTCCCAGCAGCCTGTGGGACGCAAGCTCAGCCTTCAGCTACAGGGAAGCCACAGGTTCCATGGCACTGTGTCCACCAACCCTCCACTGTAGCGCCTAGCCACGTGGCAGCCACTTAACAGTATGCTGCTGGAATTCCCAGGTCGGCGCACAGAACACTTCCCAGCTGTCTGAACCACCACATCCAGTTCCTGCGTGTGTCCACACACAGGTTTTCCACAGCCGGGACCACGAAAGCTATCACAGAACGGGCCTGTGTCCCTAGGTGCGTTAAGAGGGACAGAGGCACCCTGGTCCTGTAAACACGTCACCCAGAATCTTGGCTGTCCCTTTACTATCGTCCAATGGAATGTAGTCTTGTGAATGTATTTCCTTAGGAAAACTTGTGAAATGTTTCCTTGGGAAGAATCCTATTTATTTAATACTGAACTCTGGCCTGTTTTGTGGTAGTCTGGAAAGTACACACATTTAGGAATTATTTTTCACTTTATTTTCTTGAAAGTAACTATTATAGTGCTCACATTCTGTGTTCGATTGATCAAGAAAAATTTAAGAATTTCATTGAAACTGGAATTGAAATGCATTTTATCAGTAGTGAAAATTGTGTATGTTCTTTGTAAACATAAATCGTATCTGTGTAACCGAATCAGAACATGCCTTAAAGTGCACCTGGGGCGGCCTCGTCATCCAACTGCAGCCAGAGCGCTTGACCAAGTCCATTAAACATGTCCAAGGCATTACTGGCGCAGACTGTGTCCCAGTGTCTCATGCATGGGTCTGCTAGTGAGACAGCGCCTGACACTACAGGGGCCAGGCCTGGCCTCCCGACACTCCCATGTGCAGGGGCCACCCCTTGGGAAGGGGAGCAGCTCCCAGAAGCGTGATAATATGTGGAACATAAGACGTGCTCCAAAGGGATGGGGCGCAGGCCAGGGCCTCTACCTGCTCCCACACCTCCGGATGGTGCCCCCATGCTTACGCACCCCGTGGTCATCTCAGGACCTGGGTGACGTCCAGCAGCCTGATTTCAGATGTTTATTATAAAAGAAAGTTCACACGGGCAGCCCACAGATGCTGTGCGGAGGCACTGAGCCGGATGGTCCCAACAGGGCACCTGTCCTGGGCCATGGAGGCTGAAGGGGCAGCTCTCTGGGTCAGACCTGCAGAGGGAGCCTGAGGCCTGAGGCCACCTGCCCAGGACGGCTCCTTCAGGCCATTCCTTGCTGAGTGCAGGAGCCCAGCGGCACACCACCCCCTTACCAGCTTTCGGAGGACCATCATTTGCGGCCCTGCCCTGCCCCCCACCCACCCCCAACACCCCCAAGGCATGGAAAGCAGCTGCTCCAGACCTCCTCTGGAGACAAGACCCCCATCTCAGGGCTCTCAAACACGAGACCAGATGCAAGGCGGCCAGTCTCCTCCGAGTGAGGCAACAGCCAGACCCTTCCCCGGCTCCCGCCCCACTCAGGAGAATACAGATAGGCTCTCCAAGCCCACGTTCTCCCTTAACCATGTATCTCCTTGTCTGGTTCTTTGCTTATTTTCACTCTGGAGAAGCCTATGTTAATTCTCCAACGTGTACTTCTCCCTCTCTCCCCCTCATATCTGTTCCAATAAAAACTACCTTGCTTGGGGCTGGAACGACAGCACAGTGGGTAGGGCGTTTGCCTTCCATGCAGCCGACCCAGGTTTGATCCCGGCACCCCAAAGGGTCCCCCAAGCACCACAAGGAGTAATTCCTGAATGCAGAGCCAGGAGTAACCCCTGAGCATTGCGGGTGTGACCCAAAACAAAAAAAAAACAAAAAACAAAAACCTACCTTGCATAACAAAACAAAAACCTCAGCCAAAAAAAAAGCAAAACAGGAGAGGGAGAGGTGAGAGGGGGGAGGAGAGAAGGCGGTGAGAGAGGAAGAGAGATCCGAGGTGGAAGGACCCGGCCTTGGAGGGACGGGCACACGTTTGAGCATGCTGGCAGTCTCCCCAGCTGCTCTGAGGTGTAAGGTGAGGAGCCAGAGAGGGGACAAATGCTGAGGTGGGCCCTGGAAACAAGCTGGGGAATGTGCGTCATGGGTAAATGCTGCTCAGCCTGCCACCTGCTGGGGAGGGTCGGGCTGCACAGGCAGAGCAGCCTCAAGCCTGCCACCTGCTGGGGAGGGTCGGGCTGTACAGGCAGAGCAGCCTCGAGCCTGCCACCTGCTGGGGAGGGTCGGGCTGCACAGGCAGAGCAGCCTCGAGCCTGCCACCTGCTGGGGAGGGTCGGGGCTGCACAGGCAGAGCAGCCTCGAGACCTGGGCCACCTGCTGGGAGGGTCGGGCTGCACAGGCAGAGCAGCCTCGAGCCTGCCACCTGCTGGGGAGGGTCGGGGCTGTACAGGCAGAGCAGCCTCGAGCCTGCCACCTGCTGGGGAGGGTCGGGCTGCACAGGCAGAGCAGCCTCGAGGCCTGCCACCTGCTGGGAGGGTCGGGGCTGCACAGGCAGAGCAGCCTCGAGCCTGCCACCTGCTGGGGAGGGTCGGGCTGCACAGGCAGAGCAGCCTGGAGACCTGGGCCACCTCCCCATGAGATGCCCCGCCCTCCCCACCGCGGCAGTTGGCATCCGCTCCACTTCTCACAGAAGCAGTGACACACTTTTATTACACAGGCGAGTGGGAGAGTGCTCACTCTAGACCCCTGGTCCTCCTCAAGGACCTCACCCAGGGGGTTCTCACACCTGGGAGTCTTGCAGATGACACCCTGCACGCAACACCGAGCGTGACCCGAGTCCCAGCGGGACCAGGACCTAGCACATGCTGGTGGCAAGGGCTACTTGAGGAGCTTGGTCACATTCAGACTGGGCACAGTAATCTCTCTGAAGATGGGCGTGGTTGGGGTTGGTCTGACCGGAGCCTTGATCCAGAGTCTCGATGATGGTCTGCTTCATGTCTCTGCTGGCGCCCCTCGCATGGCCAGTAAAGCTCCAATGTGGTCATCCCTAGGGAGACATCAGAGCATGGGGGTGTCAGGGAGCCCCTGCTCCAGCTCAACCAATATCGCAGACAGAGCCTCTTCATTCTGACAGAGAGAGGCGTCTCCGTGCTGTTCTCTCTGCTCTGGCATTTCTGTCTATCTCTCGATCTCTGGAAGCCGAGAGTGAAAGCAGAGTGGGAGGATAGGGGACAGCACAGAGAAGATGGCCAGTTCAGGGCAACCGTGCAAAAGGCTCAGTGGGCAGACTCCTCCAGGGGTGCTATCCTGGCTGAGCAGGGAACAGGGCCAGAGGCCCTCCTGCTGAGACAATCCTCACCCCTATGTGCGGCAGCATCTCACCTAAGCTTCCTATCCGCAGTCCCCTGTGCGGATGTTCTGGCTGAGGGCACACAGCCAGTGGCCCAATGGCCACGGCACCACAGGCTCCATGACCCTACCACATACTCTCCATACTATGCTCACAACTGTCATCTGTACGTGTTTCCCCATGTGGTTCACACCTAATGCCCATGACCCTTCACCTTCCCAATAACCTTGGCTATGACCTTAAAAAGGCCCTTGCTACTGGTGAACCACTTCCCAAAGAAATGAAGTGCGACTACCTAATGTCTGGGTATTTGCTGACCAGCGTCGAGACTTCCAGGTAGAGCAGAGAAGGGTCAGTCAGCTTAATGACCTCAGCAATAGCAACAATGGCGTCACAGTGTCCATCTGTTTCTTCGCCAAGCCCCTAGAAGACAGCAGGTGTGGAGGTGAAAGGGGCCCTGACACCACCACCGAGACACGCAGCCCCCCTAGATACCGCCTGGCTGGCGTGCCCACCTCTGCCTCTCACAGGACACCCTTAAGGTCTGTCCTCAAGTCAGGGTCAGCAGAAAATGTGCTGGGATGTTGAGGTGGGCGCCGGGTCTCGGACAGGTTAGAAGAGTCCGAGTGGGGGTCCTGGTGTAAGGCTGTTGGGATTAGGATGTGCAGGAGACCCCAAATCTGAAGGGTTCAAGAGTCTGAGGGGATGCCTGGTCTGAGGGGGCTAAAAGTGTCTGAGGGGATCCCTGGTCTAAAAGCAACCTCGCACAAGGGGTTAAAAAGTCTGAGGGGATGCTTGGTCTAAGAGTCTGAGGAGAGCCTAGACTAAGGGATCAGAGTACTTGAAGGGAGCCTGGTCTGAAGGTCTAAGGGGTTAAAGAGTCCTTGGAGATTCTTGATCTGAGGGATCAGAGTCTGAAATGATCCCTACACGACGAAGAACCTGGTCTGAGAGATTAGAGAAGATCACAAGACGAGAGGAGCCTAGTCTGAGGGGAAACTGGTCCAAGGGCCAAGTCTGAGGAGAGCCTCACGTGAGGGATTAGAATCTGAGGGGAGGCTGGTTTGAGGAGTCAGAGTCTGAGAGAATTACTGGTCTGAAGAGAACCTTATGTGAGGGCATCCCTGGTTCGAGGGGTTCAAGAGTCTGAGGAGGTCCTGTGATCTGAGAGATTATAGAGTCTGAGAGGTTAGAGTAAGAGAATTACTAGTCGGAGGGAAACCGGACTGAGAGGTTAGAGTCTGAGGGGATCCCTGGTTTCTGTTTAGGATGCTGAGGAGCCTGGTCTAAGGGTTAGGATATCTGAGAAAAAAACCTGATCTGAGGAGTTAAGAGTCTATGGGGATTCCTGCTCCGAGGAATTAGGGAGACTGAGAAGAGCCTGATCTGAGGTGTTCTGAAGGAACCCGGCAGTGCAGAATGGGAACGGTCTAAGTGGTCTGACACTGCTGTTGGGAAGAGACTCCTACTTACAAAGAGATGTCAGTGGTTCCTTGGTTCCTGGTGACTGATGCTGTTTGGCTGACCATGAAAATTCAAGGAGCCCCAAGGGCTCAGGAACTGGGGATTACTCACAGAAGACAGCTTCGGAACAGGAACCGAAGCTGTTCTGCCTCCCGGACCATCCTCCTCGGCACCCTCCTTGCGTTCCTCTGCATTCCGGAAGGAGATGCGTTTCTGCATGACGGCCCTCAGGTACTCCACAACCACACGCCGGTGCGCCTCAGCCGTCAGCCTCTGGGGAAAATGCACGTCACTTGGACACCAGGGGGAGAGTGGCATGTTCTTTTCTACCTACTCGCGAGGCAGGAAACGCCATGGCCACGAGCCTGTGAGGAGCGTGTCTGGGACTGTCCTGGGAGCGCTGGCAGCCCCACAGTACGGCCCCTGCTTACCCCCCACAGATGGAAAGGCAGGTCACTGCAGACCCACATGCTCTTGAGCAGTGTGGGAAGGCAGGTCACCGCAGACCCACATGCTCTTGAGCAGTGTGGAAAGGCAGGTCACCAAGCAGACCCACATGCTCTTGAGCAGTGTGGGAAGGCAGGTCACCGCAGACCCACATGCTCTTGAGCAGTGTGGAAAGGCAGGTCACCGCAGACCCACATGCTCTTGAGCAGTGTGGGAAGGCAGGTCACCGCAGACCCACATGCTCTTGAGCAGTGTGGGAAGGCAGGTCACCGCAGAGCCACATGCTCTTGAGCAGTGTGGGAAGGCAGGTCACCGCAGACCCACATGCTCTTGAGCAGTGTGGGAAGGCAGGTCACCGCAGACCCACATGCTCTTGAGCAGTGTGGGAAGGCAGGTCACCGCAGACAGTGTGGAAAGGCAGCGTCACCGCAGACCCACATGCTCTTGAGCAGTGTGGGAAGGCAGGTCACCACAGACCCACATGCTCTTGAGCAGTGTGGAAAGGCAGCGTCACCGCAGACCCACATGCTCTTGAGCAGTGTGGAAAGGCAGGTCACCGCAGACCCACATGCTCTTGAGCAGTGTGGGAAGGCAGGTCACCGCAGACCCACATGCTCTTGAGCAGTGTGGGAAGGCAGGTCACCGCGAGACCCACATGCTCTTGAGCAGTGTGGGAAGGCAGGTCACCGCAGACCCACATGCTCTTGAGCAGTGTGGAAAGGCAGCGTCACCGCAGACCCACATGCTCTTGAGCAGTGTGGGAAGGCAGGTCACCGCAGACCCACATGCTCTTGAGCAGTGTGGAAAGGCAGCGCTCACCGCGAGACCCACATGCTCTTGAGCAGTGTGGGAAGGCAGGTCACCGCGAGACCCACATGCTCTTGAGCAGTGTGGGAAGGCAGGTCACGCAGACCCACATGCTCTTGAGCAGTGTGGGAAGGCAGGTCACCGCAGACAGTGTGGAAAGGCAGCGTCACCGCAGACCCACATGCTCTTGAGCAGTGTGGGAAGGCAGGTCACCACAGACCCACATGCTCTTGAGCAGTGTGGGAAGGCAGGTCACCGCGAGACCCACATGCTCTTGAGCAGTGTGGAAAGGCAGGTCACCGCAGACCCACATGCTCTTGAGCAGTGTGGGAAGGCAGGTCACCGCAGACCCACATGCTCTTGAGCAGTGTGGAAAGGCAGGTCACCGCAGACCCACATGCTCTTGAGCAGTGTGGGAAGGCAGGTCACCGCAGACCCACATGCTCTTGAGCAGTGTGGGAAGGCAGGTCACCGCAGAGCCACATGCTCTTGAGCAGTGTGGGAAGGCAGGTCACCGCAGACCCACATGCTCTTGAGCAGTGTGGGAAGGCAGGTCATCGCAGACCCACATGCTCTTGAGCAGTGTGGGGAAGGCAGGTCACCGCAGACAGTGTGGAAAGGCAGCGTCACCCGAGACCCACATGCTCTTGAGCAGTGTGGGAAGGCAGGTCACCACAGACCCACATGCTCTTGAGCAGTGTGGAAAGGCAGCGCCATCGCAGACCCACATGCTCTTGAGCAGTGTGGGAAGGCAGGTCACCGCAGACCCACATGCTCTTGAGCAGTGTGGGAAGGCAGGTCACTGCAGACCCACATGCTCTTGAGCAGTGTGGGAAGGCAGGTCACCGGAGACCCACATGCTCTTGAGCAGTGTGGAAAGGCAGGTCACCGCAGACCCACATGCTCTTGAGCAGTGTGGGAAGGCAGGTCACCGCAGACCCACATGCTCTTGAGCAGTGTGGAAAGGCAGCGTCACCGCAGACCCACATGCTCTTGAGCAGTGTGGGTTCAGGAGAGACACTGGAGCTTTCCCAGGCCAAGGTCCCATAGAACTGGCACCTGTGAGCACACAGGTCTTGCCTTACACAGATGCTGCTGGCTAACGGTGTCTGCAAAAGATGCTAGAAGCTTCTGAGGAGGCAATGGCCATGCTTGGGGAACTGTGGGGAGATTGGCTCTGCACACTGAATAAGAGATCGACTTTCTCGGGGTGATGGGGGGCCAGGTACCACCCAACCTTGGGCAAGTCAAGATGACCTGCCCAGAGAGCATGGCTGTATCAGCTTAGGAAGGTGGGCCCAGGGGCTGCCTATGGGCCTAAGGCTAGCTGCCCCAACAACCAGAGACAGACCCTCAGGAGTGCTACAAGTAAGACTAAGCAAGATGCCCAGGGGCCGGAGTGATA
Source organism: Cryptotis parvus (assembly GCA_021461705.1). Taxonomy (NCBI): domain Eukaryota; kingdom Metazoa; phylum Chordata; class Mammalia; order Eulipotyphla; family Soricidae; genus Cryptotis; species Cryptotis parvus. The sequence continues at coordinate 143,536 of JAJIBD010021385.1, read as the reverse complement.
GCCCAGCGGGTAGGGCGTTTGCCTTGCCGGGCGGGCGGCCCATGCGGGCCCGGTTCGATCCCCCGGCATCCCATATGGTCCCCCGAGCATCGCCAGGAGTAATTCCTGAGTGCAGAGCCAGGAGTAACCCCTGAGCATCGCCGGTGTGACCCAAAAAAGCAAAAAAAAAAAAAAAAAAAAAAAGATGCCCAGTGAAGTCTGGAGCATGCTGGTTCCAGGGAAGGGGACACAGAGAAAAGGCCTTCTGCTCCAGCAGGGCAGAGAGGGTCACCGGACTGGCCCCAGCAGGGAGACCCAGTCTTCCCAGGACATCATTACACAGGGCTCTTGGACACATACGGAACGGTTCAGCAAGAACTTACGGAAGCAACAAAAATTCAAACTCAATCTGGCTGGCCCTGGCAAACTGCCAATATTTCCCCACCAAATGCTCATAGCTGACCTCACTCTTACCTTCTTGTACGGCTTCTTAATTCGGGCAAAGTCATTGAAGTAGTCCTCCACGGTGACGCAGATGATGTCTACAGCATTGGAGCCGAAAAGCCACTTCTTCGTCATCAGCTCATTGAGATGTTGCTGAAACACAAACTATCAGTTAGAAACCATCCCATGCATCGGCGTTGAGAAGGTGTCATTACTGCCGACTGCAACGAGACCTGAAGGTATCATGGTGTACAGAACACCCCTTAGGCAAGAGGGCCTGCGGCGCAGTAGGTGCATAGCAGACCTTGCCATGTGTTTGCCCATCACCCATCACCAAGGAAAACTGCTCATCTTGCAACTCGAGAGAATCTGCAGAGAATCTGCAGGTTATCACTGGCCAGAAAAACTATTCCAAGGTAGGTCTGCAAACTAAAGTCGCTGCAGCCCCGATGCCAAGATCCAACACTCTCACTACTGCTGCGTACAGCCCTCTCCCTGTCTCAACGCTCTCACCACTGCTGTGTACAGCCCTCTCCTGTCTCAGCGCTCTCAGCACTGCTGTGTACAGCCCTCTCCTGTCTCAACGCTCTCACCACTGCTGTGTACAGCCCTCTCATGTCTCAGCGCTCTCACCACTGCTGTGTACAGCCCTCTCATGTCTCAGCGCTCTCACCACTGCTGCGTACAGCCCTCTCCTGTCTCAGCGCTCTCACCACTGCTGCGTACAGCCCTCTCCTGTCTCAACGCTCTCACCACTGCTGCGTACAGCCCTCTCCTGTCTCAGCGCTCTCACCACTGCTGTGTACAGCCCTCTCCTGTCTCAACGCTCTCACCACTGCTGTGTACAGCCCTCTCCTGTCTCAGCGCTCTCACCACTGCTGTGTACAGCCCTCTCCTGTCTCAATGCTCTCACCACTGCTGTGTACAGCCCTCTCCTGTCTCAGCGCTCTCACCACTGCTGTGTACAGCCCTCTCCTGTCTCAACGCTCTCACCACTGCTGTGTACAGCCCTCTCCTGTCTCAACGCTCTCACCACTGCTGTGTACAGCCCTCTCCTGTCTCAACGCTCTCACCACTGCTGCGCACAGCTCTCTCCTGTCTCAGTGCTCTCACCACTGCTGTGTACAGCCCTCTCATGTCTCAACGCTCTCACCACTGCTGTGTACAGCCCTCTCCTGTCTCAACGCTCTCACCACTGCTGTGTACAGCCCTCTCCTGTCTCAGCGCTCTCACCACTGCTGTGTACAGCCCTCTCCTGTCTCAACACTCTCACCACTGCTGTGTACAGCCCTCTCCTGTCTCAACACTCTCACCACTGCTGTGTACAGCCCTCTCCTGTCTCAATGCTCTCACCACTGCTGTGTACAGCCCTCTCCTGTCTCAACGCTCTCACCACTGCTGTGTATAGCCCTCTCCTGTCTCAACGCTCTCACCACTGCTGTGTACAGCCCTCTCCTGTCTCAACGCTCTCACCACTGCTGTGTACAGCCCTCTCCTGTCTCAACGCTCTCACCACTGCTGTGTACAGCCCTCTCCTGTCTCAACGCTCTCACCACTGCTGTGTACAGCCCTCTCCTGTCTCAACGCTCTCACCACTGCTGCGCACAGCCCTCTCCTGTCTCAACGCTCTCACCACTGCTGCGCACAGCCCTCTCCTGTCTCAGCGCTCTCACCACTGCTGTGTACAGCCCTCTCCTGTCTCAGCGCTCTCACCACTGCTGCATACAGCCCTCTCATGTCTCAACGCTCTCACCACTGCTGCGTACAGCCCTCTCCTGTCTCAGCGCTCTCACCACTGCTGTGTACAGCCCTCTCCTGTCTCAACGCTCTCACCACTGCTGTGTACAGCCCTCTCCTGTCTCAACGCTCTCACCACTGCTGCGTACAGCCCTCTCCTGTCTCAACGCTCTCACCACTGCTGCGCACAGCCCTCTCCTGTCTCAGGGCTCTCACCACTGCTGTGTACAGCCCTCTCCCTGTCTCAACGCTCTCACCACTGCTGTGTACAGCCCTCTCCTGTCTCAACGCTCTCACCACTGCTGTGTACAGCCCTCTCCTGTCTCAACGCTCTCACCACTGCTGCGTACAGCCCTCTCCTGTCTCAGGGCCACTCCTGGGGTTGAGGCTACGGCTGATTCTGGCCAGTCTCCTGAGAACAGTTCATGCTCAGCTTTAAGCTGCCAGTCTGAATAGAGCAGGCATTGGGGCGGGAGCGATTTTGGTCTTTTGAGTCATGCTGAAGAATCAAAACATGCTATTTCTGTGGAGTGCTGATATGTGCCCTTTCTCTACCATGTCCTGTTGTAGAAGTGCATACTCTTCTCTCGCGATTTCCCAGCTATTCCTGCCATACAGCTTCCCATTCCCCACAGCTCAGGCTCTCCGGGTCTGGCCCATCAGCCCTGGCTTCTGCAGTTCTGACGCTGCCACCTTTGAGAACAGACTCCACTTGCTCACAGCACGTGCCTCTGTGTGAAGCCAAGTGTGTCTGGGTCAGATCTGTGTTCAAAGCAGCAGCTGTTCCGTGTACTGCGCATGCTCAGGCACAAGCCCGGTCTCAAGTATCTGTGGAGTCAGAAGCATCCTGCTCACACATGTGTCTCTTGCAGTGGTGCACTAAGGATCTGGCAATTTCCTTTCCACCTCTGAATACCTGATGGACATTAAAGAGTGGCCACTGACACTCAGCATCAAGCACGGCCATCACTTTCGCTTGCACAGCGGAAGGACAAGTCCAGGACAGCTCACGTCTGGAGGGCAGAGCCCGGCCACAGCCCAGCTGTGCATGAAGTCACCCACGAGTGAGCACTGAGGGCAGGAGGGCAGCAGGCGGCTCTACCCAGAAAGCGAGGGATTGCGTACCTCTAGGTCCAGGAAAACCTCCTCCAGCAGGCTGCTGCAGCCTTCCTGCGCAATGCTGTCCAGAATCCCATCCACGCTGGGTTGGCTGGGGACAGGTCTGGGTCCACGCTGCTCTTCATGTACTTCCTTTTCAGGCTGACTACAGATTCTCTGCAGGGGACGGTTGCTGACTAATGGAGAGAGGCCCCTCCCTCCCACCCCGCGTGCCCACGGCTACTGGAACTCACTTGAAAGTCTGGCAGTTGTTGATGATGGCGACCATGTAGTGCACGTAGCACTGCGGGTGCTGGCGGTTCACGCAGGTGATCCTCCTTGTACAGCTGAGCCTCTTCTTTATACCTGCGGACAGACCCTGTCGGTGGGCGGGTTCAATGACTCACAACTACACCCACCTGCAGCACACCAAGCAGATGGAACTTTAAAGACTAGGTTTTACAAACGGGACTGTAAACTTCATCAAAACTTAAAATCGGTAGAGCGTTATCTCTGACAGAAGTCAGTAATATGTCATATGTTACACGTTCCTTTCTGAAACTCTGCCTGAAGCAATGCTCAGGGGTTACTCCTGGCTCTGCACTCAGGAATTATTCTTGGCGGTGCTTGGGGGAACCATATGGGATGCCGGGAATTGAGCCCAGGTCAGCTGCAAATGCCCTACCCGATGCACTATCACTCTGCCCCTAAACTGGTTTTCTAGATCCAGAAATAACTGAGATCACCACAAACACTACTTACACTTCTCCAGCAAGCCTGGGAGCCCACTCCCAGCAGTACTGTCAGTCAGGCCAGTAGTCCATGCGAAAGCTAGAGGGTTCTACACTGCTCTGGCCCTGCGGCGCCAGGAACCTGCTATCTGTGCCTGCCCAGTGATGCTCAGGGCTGCAGGGCTACATCTGGAATTCCTTGGGGTCAACTAAAGGGGAAATGATTATTTCACTTCTCTGTCCAAAGTGGTGTTCCGCTGCTCCAGCAGCTGAGACCAAGGAAGAAAACTTTCACTCTGCAGAAGAATTCCACCTAATTTCTGACGAATGACAGGCTCAGATGGGGACGTCTGTGGACAGGGCCTGATGGGGACTCAGGAAGGGACCACTATGATGGGGATGAGAAATCAGGCGGGGACCCCTCAGATCAGAACTCTTATGGTAAATATATAGAGGGAGGGGCAGCTCTTTGGACCAAAGCCCCAGCCTCCAAACGCTCTGCTAGCCCAACAGATGAGGCTCTTTAGTATAGCACTAGCCTTACGTGTGGGAACCCTTGGGTTCATCATCGGACTACACAATCCCCTGAGCACTGCTGGGAGTGACTTCTGAACATCAACCTGGGAGTAGCCCCAAAAGTACTGCTGGGTGTGGTTCAAAAAGCAAAAGGAAAAGCATGTGGTTGAGACCACTAGGAAAACCCATACACCAACTTGATGTGAGAAGAACCCACGGATCACAAGTTTCTATGTGGCTGGCAGTACCATGATTAGACCATGTATGTAACATATGGCCTCATGTTCACGATCTGGGGACTGACAGGGATGTCAGGAGGAGGCAAGCAGAGGACGAGGACGGGGGCAGCTTTGGATCTAGACACAGGATCGCTTCTTTTTCCTTTTTTTCCCGAGCATGTAGGACATTTTCCACACTGCACTGGTTTGAAAAATCATCATAAACAACTCGGAGAGCAGAGAGAGTCCTCAACGGCAGCCACGGGGCAGCTCCAGAGGAACCGACCCTATCCCTAAGGGAAGGAGGTTGCTGTACCTGCTAGTGCCCTGGGGCACTCCCCTCTCTAGGATACACGGGCCTTGTTTCTTTGGAAGCCGTCAGGCGTATGAGGGGTCACAAAGACGGGCTACTTTGGGAACTAGCATTCCGCAGACACACATACCTGCTTAAGAAAGAGTTCATCTGCTGCAGACACAGAACCAGCACCTTCGTCTTCAAGTCCTCGCTGATCTGAGCAGCAACCTGAAGGTTTTGCTCAAACATCTAGAAATGGGAGAGCTTGAGAATGCTGACCTAAAGTCCCACGACCTAAAGCCCCGCCGGGTGAGGGGTAGACAGGACACTCCACAAGTGAAATATATGCCCTTCTCCCAGGGAAACACCAGCCCTAGCCCCTGCGCTGCAGTGGGCTCCACAGTGGTGGCTGAGGCTTGCAGGTGACACGGGGCACCCCTCTGCCCCTGCAGTGAGGGCTCAGGGTGACACAGGCACCCCTCTGCCCCTGCAGTGAGGGGCTCAGGGCGACACGGGCACCCCTCTGCCCCTGCAGTGAGGGCTCAGGGTGACACGGGCACCCCTCTGCCCCTGCAGTGAGGGCTCAGGGTGACACGGGCACCCCTCTGCCTCTGCAGTGAGGGCTCAGGGGTGACACAGGCACCCCTCTGCCCCTGCAGTGAGGGCTCAGGGTGACACGGGCACCCCTCTGCCCCTGCAGTGAGGGCTCAGGGTGACACGGGCACCCCTCTGCCCCTGCAGTGAGGGCTCAGGGTGACACGGGCACCCCTCTGCCCTGCAGTGAGGGCTCAGGGTGACACAGGCACCCCTCTGCCCCTGCAGTGAGGGCTCAGGGTGACACAGGCACCCCTCTGCCCCTGCAGTGAGGGCTCAGGGTGACACGGGCACCCCTCTGCCCCTGCAGTGAGGGCTCAGGGTGACACGGGCACCCCTCTGCCCCTGCAGTGAGGGGCTCAGGGTGACACAGGCACCCCTCTGCCCCTGCAGTGAGGGCTCAGGGTGACACAGGTACCCCTCTGCCCCTGCAGTGAGGGCTCAGGGTGACACAGGCACCCCTCTGCCCCTGCAGTGAGGGCTCAGGGTGACACGGGCACCCCTCTGCCCCTGCAGTGAGGGCTCAGGGCGACACGGGCACCCCTCTGCCCCTGCAGTGAGGGCTCAGGGCGACACGGGCACCCCTCTGCCCCTGCAGTGAGGGCTCAGGGCGACACGGGCACCCCTCTGCCCCTGCAGTGAGGGCTCAGGGCGACACGGGCACCCCTCTGCCCCTGCAGTGAGGGCTCAGGGTGACACGGGCACCCCTCTGCCCCTGCAGTGAGGGCTCAGGGCGACACGGGCACCCCTCTGCCCCTGCAGTGAGGGCTCAGGGCGACACGGGCACCCCTCTGCCCCTGCAGTGAGGGCTCAGGGCGACACGGGCACCCCTCTGCCCTGCAGCGAGTCCCGAGGCAGGGGGCTCAGGGGGCTACGGGCACCCCTCTGCCCCTGCAGCGAGTCCCCGAGGCAGGGGCTCAGGGCGACACGGGCACCCCTCTGCCCCTGCAGTGAGGGGTCAGGGTGACACGGGCACCCCTCTGCCCCTGCAGTGAGGGGCTCATGGTGACACGGGCACCCCTCTGCCCCTGCAGTGAGGGCTCAGGGCGACACGGGCACCCCTCTGCCCCTGCAGCGAGTCCCCGAGGCAGGGGCTCAGGGCGACACGGGCACCCCTCTGCCCCTGCAGCGAGTCCCGAGGCAGGGGGCTCAGGGCGACACGGGCACCCCTCTGCCCCTGCAGTGAGGGCTCAGGGGTGACACGGGCACCCCTCTGCCCCCTGCAGTGAGGGCTCAGGGTGACACGGGCACCCCTCTGCCCCTGCAGTGAGGGTTCATGGTGACACGGGCACCCCTCTGCCCCTGCAGCGAGTCCCCGAGGCAGGGGCTCAGGGCGACACGGGTGCTTGGGCTGCTCCTGCAGCGAGCCCCGAGGCAGGGGCTCAGGGCGACACGGCTGCTTGGGCTGCTCCTGCCGGTCCCTCAAGCGCACCCTCTCATGGGTTTGTGTGCGGTGCTGAGAGAGGCGACAGCCTCACATCTGAGTTGGGGAACTAAAGAAGGGCCGGAGGCAACAATCCTGCGTCCTGTGCACAGGGCACCCGCCATGACGTCACCTTAAGAGGAAACGGTGCGGGCAGAGTGCCCTCCCCGCGGGTACCCCAGGGACTCCCCACCAGCCCTCATTCCTACCCAGCTCCAGGCTGCCACAGACCTTCCAACATGTCTAGACCTCCAAATATCAGTAAAGAGAGGCCGAAAGAGAAAGGAGCTAGGAGCTATTTTCTTTCCGAACCCAATCAGATCACACTCAACTCAGAGAAGTATGGGGGACCTGTGAAGAAAAGCTGGCGCAAACGCGACTAGCAAGAGCAGCCAAGAACACTCGCTTTAAACATGACACACAAGTATCTAAATAGGGGCTAGTTCCAGAGAAAACAGATTTGGGCAAAGATGTTCAGCAAGCGTGGCCTGTTCCCATGGCACCAGAAAGACTGTCTTTCCACCCACACCAGGCACAGGGGTTTGTCAGAGATGCCACGGACTGGCATCTCGGGACGGCTGGGTGGTCTGGTGGTCTCTTATCCAGCTGGGAGGACCCCGGGGAAGTGTGCACCTGGAAAACAATGGCAGGGAGCGTGGTCTGGTAGTAGCCATCCTGGTCAGCTTCTGGTTCTGTCTCTCGTATCCAATCTTTCTTGTCGGTTTCCAGAGCTTTCCGCAGCCAGGCAATGATGTTGGACTAAGGACGGAACATCACAGAAAAGAAAGGCCAGGGCCAGAGAGGGAACAGGCATTAAGGCACTTGCCTTTCATGCAGCCAGCCCTGGCTCAATCTTTTTTTTTTTTTTTTTTTTGCTTTTTGGGGTCACACCCGGCGACGCTCAGGGGGTCACACCCGCGACGCCCTGGCTCTGCACTCAGGAATTACTCCTGGCAGTGCTCGAGGGACCATATGGGATGCCAGGGATCGAATCTGGGCCGGCATGGGCTGGCCGCCTGCAAGGCAAACGCCTACCCGCTGGGCCATCTCTCCGGCCCTCAATCTTAACACTGCCAGGAGTGACTCCAGAGCACAAAACCAAGAGAAATCCCTGAGAAGCACAGGTGTGCCCAACCCTTCCCCTTGACCCACACACTAAGAAAAGGAAAGGTATAGAACATCCAAGTCAACGGGGAGTCTGCAGAGCATGGCCCCTAGCTTCCCGGACTGAAGTCTTGAAGCACCACGCCAGGGAAGTCGAAAACACAGAACAAGATGCGCCCACTCAGGCAGACCAGCCCTCTCCCTCCTAGAGGCAAACAGTCCGAGACCCGCAAAGGTTCAGAACAGCGTGAGGACCTCAATAGTGTACCCTGCAGGAGCAAGAACAGACTTCTGCCCTGCCCACCAGCACCAGGCAAGCCCAAGAGCGAGGCCCTGTGCACTCACAGTGAGGGTTGACATGTAGGTTTCGAGCAGCTCTGAGACCATGTGTGGAGAGAGAAGAGGGTCCAGGCTGCTGGCATCCACCTCTGGGGCCAGCTCCACGTTCCCCATCATCTCTGCGCTACAGCAAGAAGCAGGAGTGAGAGTCACTGCAAGGGAAACAAAACTCTGAGGCAAAAGTCTCTACCTGAGATGGGGAGCTATGGAGACATCGATATACCCCTACTGGGGCCACAGGTGCCAAAGGCTCCAGCAGGACAGAGCAAGTGTGAGGGTGGGGCCAACTACTTACACGACAGACCGAGTGTGAGGGTGCGGCCCACTACCTACAGGATAGACCGAGTGTGAGGGTGCGGCCCACTACCTACAGGATAGACCGAGAGTGAGGGTGGGCCCCATCTACCTACAGGATAGACCGAGTGTGAGGGTGCGGCCCATCTACCTACAGGATAGACCGAGGGTGTGAGGGTGGGCCCATCTACCTACAGGACAGACCGAGTGTGAGGGTGGGCCCCATCTACCTACAGGATAGACCGAGTGTGAGGGTGGGCCCCATCTACCTACAGGACAGACCGAGCATGAGGGTAGGGTCCTAGGACAGACCGAGCGTGAGGGTGGAGATCGATACACCAAGACAGCCCGAGTGTAGAGCCCTATGCCCCACCGGGAGAGACTGAGCATGAGAGCCGATCCTGTCTACCACTGAGCGCCCCATGTAGCAAAGACACACACTAGAAGTGGCTTGTGCAGTTTGCAGGAGCAGCAGACACATAGGCAGCCTGGACCATTCTGACACTGCAAGACAGGAGGGGGGTTACCCTGCCTGGGCCATACTTCCAAGGAGGCGGCACACGGAGCAGGTTTCAGACAACACTGTTTTCAGGGATGGGGAGCCCATCAGGGGCCAGAAGCATCAAGACACAAAGTTCCCAGTGAACCCTGGAGACCTGGGAAACCCTCTGGCAAAGGACCTATTCTGAGCCAACGTGCAGAGTGGGCAACTGGAGCATGAAGCAGGTGTGTGCTGAGGAGCACAGGTTTCCTGGGAACACGCCCAACGGCATAGCCTGGACACCAAGGGCAGAGACACCACCTAGTGTTCCCACAGCAGAGCCACACCCTGGCTAGACGACCCAGAACAGACTCCAAGCCCATCGCCTGAACCTACTAGTCTAGAGAAGTAGAACAGAGCAGTAGTGGGCACGAATGATAGTACAGTGGGTAAGGTGCTTGCAGAGACCTGGGCTGGATCCCTGGCACCCCATGTGGACCCCACACACAGCAAAGCGCACAAGGAGTAATCTCTGAGAGCAGAGCCAGGAGTAAGCTCTGAGCATCCCACACGTGGCCCCAAAACAAACCAACAAGAGAAAACAGACCAGCTGTTCCTTGGTGCAGCAGGTGCCCGGGACACTGACCTGGTGTAGGTGTTTAAGACCCACGCCAGCAGGCTCACAATCTCATTTGCTTCCAGATCTTGGACGCAAGCTCCTGCATGCGTGTGCTCAGAGCCTGATGGTACATCTGCAGGAGGTGCGGGAAGATCTCGTGAATGCGGAGGGAAGCACTGCACCAGGAGGTTCTTGGCCACAAGAAGGTCATCCAGGACATACTTCCGAATGATCTCCAAGTGGCGCCCACGAGCCACATCTTGTCGGACTCCCTGGTGTCGGCCTGTGTGCCCTCAATCCAGTGGTCACAGTTCTGTCCAGGATGGCAAACATCTTCTCCTTCCAATTCTTAGGCCTCCCAGGAGGAACAAAGCCTGTTTGCTTTTTCCGGTCAAGGATGCGCCTGTCGATTTTTTCTTCCCTTTCGATGATCCTGACAACTGAGACCAGGAGGGTGGGATCACGGCGGACAGTGACCAATGCTCTCTGCAGCACCATCCATAGCTGTTTGGCCAGCTCATCAGAGAGTCCCTGTGTGTTCCCCAGGTAGCTGTGGATGAGGGTCATGTCGGTGTGTTCCCACTGTCCATGCGGTACTGCTCGTACATCAGCCCGTCCCGTGAACACTCCAGGTCCATGAGTTTACGGTGGGCCTGCAGGAGCTCCCCTTGTTCTATGAGGTCCTGGGTCTCCCTCACAATCTCGGGCACTGTAAGAAATCACAGGAGAGACATGTAGGACCCTGAGTGAGGAATGGGCTTCTCCCTGGGATGTGAGAGCCTCAGAGAGTGAACTGATGTGAATTTTGGGCAACGGCCGCTTTCCACAGCTCACAGCAACCGGAAGGCAACACAATACAAGCTCAGGCCAGCCCTGGAGGAAAGAAAGACCCACTGCCCGATTGCTAAGTCACGAGCCCCCAGTTCTACAGAAACACAGTAAGGCATAAACAACACACAATAAAAGACATGGGGCTGGGAGAGCACAGTGGCCAGGGCACATGCTAGGCCTGAACGACCTGGGTTCAACTCCTGGCACCACGTGGCCTGAGCATCCCACGGGACAGTTCTGAAAGGCCACCGCAGGGGTGGCCCAGATCACCCCGGCACCCCACGACCAGAGCAGCAGTGCACCCTTAGGCCTACGCACCGAACTGCTGGTCCAGATAGCTGAGAATCACCTGTGGGGTGTCTGTGGTCTCCTGAGTACTACATGGGGACCACACCCCTGCCCCACCTCCAAAGAATTCTAAGATGTAGATAAAATAGCCAAATGGTGGCAGAATTAAGTCCCTCCTGATCAGTGACCACCACAAATATCACAACCAGATTGCATTCTCTAAACTAGAAACAGATCCAGGTCTGCTGTTTACAAGACTCACTCCAAAGACGTAAACTGAAAATAAAGAAGCGGGAAATGAGATTCCAGGCAGAGATCAGCGAGTCAATAGCGACAGCAGGACTTGAGCGACTGCACGGTTAAGGCACTTGCCTTGCATGCAGCCAACCCCAGTCTGATCCCTAGCACCCGCGTGGCCCGGAGCCCTGTCAGGAATGATTCCTGAGCTCAGAGCCAGGAGGAAGCCCTGAGCACTGCCAGCTGCGGCCCCCAAAGAGACTGAAAAGCAAACACGGTTATGAGACAAAAAAGGACCTACTATTAGTCAAGAGCCTCCATCCAGAAAGAATATAAGCAATTCTAAACATTCACATGCTAATAAAATATATAAAGCACAATTTGAGTTTAAATAAAGTCTAGAGATTCCAAATACCCTCCACATTCTAACAGATGGCCCAGCCAGAGGGAAGGTGGGTTATGAATCAGAGAACACAGGACGCGGCGCGGAGACAGTGCAGTGGGAGGGTGCGTGCCCTGCACAACACAGAAGACATAGGTCCAATCCCCACATCCCATATTGTCTCCCAAGACCTTTAGGAAGAGATCCCTGAGCATGGAGCCAGGAGAAAGCTCTGGACACTTCTGAGAACCCCCCACTACTCCTCCCAAAGGAAACAGATAAAAACATGACGACCCAACGAGGCCCCAGACACTCACACAGAACACTCCTACAACAGCGCCCACTGCTTTCAGTGCAGAGGTTTCAGCAGGCCAGACAACAAGAGCACAGGGAAGTCTCAACCACCCTAAAAGACAGACACCATATAAAGTTTCTTCTCTGACCTCATGGATGAAATAGAAACCGGGAACCCAAATATGAACACTTTTGTAACTGTATATCTCACGGTGGTATAATAAAAATAAAAAAAAAACTAAAATAAAAAGGAAAGAAATAGAAATCGGTAACTGTTGCAAGACTCCTCTAAGAGCCTCTGCATCTGCCCTGGATTGCCTCCTGCAGGTCACTTCATAGATAGGGGTTAGTTTAAATGTGGCAGTTTATCTGACCATGTATTCTGTACTGGCTGGTATAAATATTCTCTCATGCTACCACAATCATTGTGGGACTAGCTAGATCTTACCAGCATATTTGCCTGGCCACGTTGGATCTCTAAGTAATTAGACCAGAGAGAAATGCCAATGTTTGCCTCCAAGCAAGCAAGCATGGCTCCCTGATAACTCAAAGGCAACTAAAATACAAAACTACCGTGAAGTAGACGAGACTTGTGAAGGCTTGGAGAAATATTTAACTGGCATTAGTATTAGTTTTTTTTTTTTTTTTTGCTTTTTGGGTCACACCCAGCAATGCTCAGGGGCTACTCCTGGCTCTGCACTCAGGAATTACTCCTGGCGGTGCTCGGGGACCATATGGGATGCTGGGGATTGAACCCAGGCCGGCAGAGGCCGGCCGCGCAAAGGCAAACGCCCTACCCGCTGGGCTATCGCTCCAGCCCCCTAGTATTAGTCTTTGGTACAGAGACATGCCATCTCAGAAACCCCTTCTCTACCCTATAAAGGCATTTCCAGGCAGATCTTGGCTCAAAACATTAGCATATAATAGAGCCTAGGCGAAGTGCTGGGAGAAATTACCTAAGAGCATTTAACCCTTCCTGCTTCCCATAATAGTGGGAGGTCTGAGTTGCAGGGGTATAAACTAACTCTCTCTCTCTCTCTCTCTCTCTCTCTCTCTCTCTCTCTCTCTCTCTCTCTCTCTCTCTCTCTCTCTCTCTTCTCTCTTCTCTCTCTCTTTCTCTCTCTCTCTCTCTCTCTCTCTTTCTCTCTCTTTGGGGCTCGCACTTCTTGGGAGTCTTGTCTTTGTCTCCCTCTCTACAGGGCTTCACACGTGGTGGTCGCCATCTTGGCCTACACGTGGCTGGGGTTCTAGCCGGGAATCCTAAGCACCGGGCTTTTCCTATTGCTGATTTGTATGCCTGAACCTGTGATAAGTAAAGCCTTTAAGACTTCATCGGATTCCTGAGTCTTCATCCATTCCTCGCCGGCGGAGGTAGAAGGGAACTCGCTTCCCGGCACTGTTGGGGACCCTGGTGGCTGCGCCCCGACGGGTAACAGATGAAACACTCATGAATGTGCGGGCCGGAGCAGGTAGGGCATTTGCCTTGCATTCGTCTGACCAGGATTTCAATCCCCAGCATCTCGTTTGGTTCCTTGAGCCCACCAGGAGAGACCCCTGAGTAGAGAGGCAGGAATAAGCCCTGAGCACCACTGGGCTGTGGCCCCAAAACAAAAATTATGAATGTGAAGAAATTAAAATATAATTAGAGTCAAAGAAAAAATTGACAAAGAAATTAAAAACCACTTGGGGACTGGACAGTACAGTGAGTAGGGCACTTTTCTTGCATAGGGCCAACCTGGATTCAATCCCTGGCATCCCATGTGGTCCCCTGAGCACCACCAGGAGTAATTCCTGAGTGCAGAGCCAGGAGAAGTTCCTGAGCACTGCCAGGTGTGGCCACCAAAACAAATTATAAAATAAAAACCACAATCAAACGGAATCAAATGAACACACAACATACCAAAACTTAGGGGTATGTTGTCAACTAGTACTAAAGGGGAAATGTTAGCTATTAACACTCACACAAAATGAGCTCAAATCAACCCCATAACATTTACAAATTAAGGAACTGTAACCAGAAAAACAACTCTGTCCAAAGAGAGCAGAAAGAAGAAAATAATCATGATCAAGGCATAGATTAGCAAATGAAAAATATGAAACTGAGAACAATGAGCCAAACCAGGAGGAGGTCACTGTAAAAAAGGGAGGGCCAGAGAAATCGTACAGCGGGCAGGGCTTCTGTCTTTTATGCGCCTCGAACCGGGTTCCATCCATTTCAGGCATCCCAATGGTTCCCAAGCACCGCCAGGAACAATTCCTAAGTGCAGACCCAGGAGTAACCCGTGAGTATCACTGGGTGTGCCTAAAAAGCCAAAATAAAATAAATCTTATTAAAATGGAAAACAGGAGTACAAAGTAAGGCTACAAAACTGGTGAGCAGACACAAACAAAAGACACTGAGAAGAGAACTAAGGCTCCCTGAAGAGAAGGGTGGGTGACCTGGGTACCTGGCGGTAGCTTCAGAGAGAAGAAAGTGCTGCCAGGTAAGAAACGTAAGGGAGGTAAATCAACCACAAAGGCACTGGCCAGACCCACTGAAGAGCCCATTCCACAGAGTCCCATCGCCCTGGAGCTGTTTTCTGCGCACCCATCACAGGAACTTTAGGGGCAGGGGCCAGGCCCAGGGAAGACAGCACAGAGGGGCTGAAGAAGGAAGAGCGCAGGAGAGGTGAGAGGAGCCGAAGAGGCCGTGTCCACAGCCCTGGGAGCCGCCGGCACACTCAGGCCCTGCACAGTGGGGAAGGGCAGGACGAAGTGCCCAGACCAAACACGCAAGGCGGGAAGGGAGGCATCTTGCTGGGACGCAGCTTCCCTGAAGAGACGGGGGCAAACGGAGAAGGGAGGGAGAGGTCTGAGAGGTGAGGACTGCACCCGGCACACTGCGGGCCGCAGCAGGTGGCCTGGCACTGCCGCAGAAGCCTGCCTCCACTCCTAGAGCCAGACGGAAAGACTGCCCCGCCAGGTTGGCCAGGACCACGGCTTGAGATCCCAGGGGGTCTCAGGGCCACTGGGGCCTGTCCACGCACTCCCTCCATCTGCCCACAAACCACAGCTTTGGCGAATGGCACCGGCAGACTCCCCACTGGGTTGCTCTGGGAACAGGCAGCCGAGTTGGAGCTCAGTGATGTGGCGGGTTTGTGTCTCTGACATTACCCCAAGGCTGAGCACCCCGGCACACCTGGCCCCTCCTTGGCCCCAAGCAGTAGCAGGATTCGCAGATGCCCTCGGTGCCCTCCACGCAGGCCCACCCCTACCTGAGAAGATGCTCTTCAGGTTCTCCACGGCAGCAGCGAGCTGGCTGTGCCGCACCACGGCATCCTTCACGTCCTTGAGGCTCTCGATGGTGTTGATGCTCTGCCTCCAGTCTGTGCTGACATCGGCGAGGGAACGCTGGATGTCCTTGACGTCAGTGAGGGCACTGTGCAGCTGGCTCAGGCCCGTGCGCACTCCGTCCAGCTGCGACTGGATGGCGGCCTGGGGTGGGAGGAGGTGGTGAGCAGAACAGGGGCCGGAGCCCGTCAGAGACAGTCCCAGGGCTGAGCGGAGAAAGGAGACAAGCACAGCAGAAGGCGACCCTCTCTATTCCACTGCCGACTGGGAGCAGAAGGAGACCCTCTCTTCTCCCCTGCCGACTGGGAGCAGAAGGAGACCCTCTCTTCTCCCCTGCCGACTGGGAGCAGAAGGAGACCCTCTCTTCTCCCCCTGCCGACTGGGAGCAGAAGGAGACCCTCTCTTCTCCCCTGCCGACTGGGGAGCAGAAGGAGACCCTCTCTTCTCCCCTGCCGACTGGGAGCAGAAGGAGACCTCTCTTCTCCCCTGCCGACTGGGAGCAGAAGGAGACCCTCTCTTCTCCCCTGCCGACTGGGGAGCAGAAGGCGACCCTCTCTACTCCCCTGCCGACTGGGAGCAGAAGGAGACCCTCTCTACTCCACTGCCGACTGGGAGCAGAAGGAGACCCTCTCTTCTCCCCCTGCCGACTGGGAGCAGAAGGCGACCCTCTCTTCTCCCCCTGCCGACTGGGAGCAGAAGGAGACCCTCTCTTCTCCCCCTGCCGACTGGGAGCAGAAGGCGACCCTCTCTTCTCCCTGCCGACTGGGAGCAGAAGGCGACCCTCTCTTCTCCCCTGCCGACTGGGAGCAGAAGGCGACCCTCTCTTCTCCCCTGCCGACTGGGGAGCAGAAGGCGACCCTCTCTTCTCCCCTGCCGACTGGGGAGCAGAAGGCGACCCTCTCTTCTCCCCTGCCAACTGGGAGCAGAAGGAGACCCCTCTCTTCTCCCCTGCTGACTGGGAGCAGAAGGAGACCCCCTCTACTCCACTGCCGACTGGGAGCAGAAGGAGACCCTCTCTTCTCCCCTGCCGACTGGGGAGCAGAAGGAGACCCCCTCTACTCCACTGCCGACTGGGAGCAGAAGGAGACCCTCTCTTCTCCCCTGCCGACTGGGGAGCAGAAGGAGACCTCTTCTCCCCTGCCGACTGGGAGCAGAAGGAGACCCTCTCTTCTCCCCTGCCGACTGGGAGCAGGGGTTACTCCTGGCTCTGCACTCAGGAATTACTCCTGGGGATCAAACCCAGGTGGGCCACGTGCGAGGCAATTGCCCTACCTGTACTATGGCTCCGTCGCTCTCTACCTTCCAGGGCATTGCTCACGAGCCTCACTCCAGGAACAGGCTGTCCTTCACGGAGCGCTGAGACACGGGCCCATCACGCCGGCCAGCAGCCGGGCTTGGGGTCCACCCACAATCAGACTCGACCCAGGAGGGAAAGGACAGAGGGGCAAGAGCCCTTGGGAGCAGACGCCTTTCCCGGGTCTCAAGGGGTGTCCGTTCTACACTGCCCGGAGACCACTCGCGGCACCCAAGCCGACAGTGAAGGGCTCCCCAAGTCTCTAGAACGCAAACACCGCCTAAGGGACGTGGTCAGCAGGGGAGGCCCAGGGCGAGACCCCAAATCCTCAAGATGAGGCTCGCGGGAGGCTGCTGGGGTCCTGCGGCAGATCCGGCCCTAGCGCTGGCCATCTCCGTCCCCTCGTCCAGCGCACACGTCCAGGCCGCGCTGGGGAGGCGGGCTGGACCCAGGCCCGCCCCCCGCAAGGCCGGGGTCGCCCCGCGCCCGCCCACCTTGAGCCGCGCCTCCACCGACGCCTTCTTGCGCGCCTCGCGGCGGCGGTACTGCTCCACCTTGTCCAGCTGGTCGGGCCGCTGCAGCATGCCGGCCACCCGCTGCACCGCCGTGCCCACCGCCTCGCGGTCCGTCTCCTTCATGCCGCCCGCCCGCCCGCCCGCAGCTGCGCGGGACCCGCCTCGGCCGAGCGTCCACGGGCTCCCGGGGCAGCTCCGGTGCGGCCCCCGTCCCGCGGCCAGCTGGCCCCTCCGAGCTGACCGCGCCCGCCGCCGCGCTGCGAGGGGCTGCGACCCGCCCACCAGGCTCCGAACCCGCGACGGGGCCGGCGAGCGCGGACCGGGCCGGGGGCGGGAACGGGCGCAGCCGAGACCCCCGGCGGCGGACGCGGCCCCGCCTCAGCCCCCCGCCGGCGGCACACCGGAAGTCAGCGCCGGGCACTTCCGCTTCCGCAGGCGCGGCCCGACTGCGCGTGCGTGCGCGTCCTCCGCGGGTGCTGCCGGGGGCCGCGTCGGGCCGGGCGTGTCCGTCGGGAGCAGGTGCGGGCAGCTGTCTCGGGATGACGCCTGGCACCGGGGACGTCGGGCGAGCCGCGAGCCAGGCTGTGGGCAGCGCTAGTGCCCGCTCCTGGGAGGAGCCGCTGGCAGGGGGGGCCCAGGATGCGGGCGGCGCCTGCAGCAGCTCACCCTGGGGTGCACCTGAAGCCCGTCTCCTGCCAGTGGAAGCGGCACCGGCATCCGAACCCACCCGGAGAGGCCGCGGCGCCCAGGAGGGCGGAGAGGAACCGTGGCAGGGAGAGCAGGCACTAGGAGGTCTGGCGTGGGGCTGCGCTCAGCACCCGGCGGACACCTGCTCTGCCGGAGGAAGGCCTGGACCGAGCAGGACAGAACAGCAGCCTCGCTGGGCATCGGACTGCCCAGCTGGCCCACAGCGGTCCAAGCATCTGCTCCCTCGGACAGGTCGCATCCTGGGTGTCTTGATCCCTCAGTGGTAGGTAGGAGGGACTGGTTATCAACTGGACACAGGGCCCATGGGGGGGTCTCTGGCCTCTCCTCCTGTGTCCTTCCATCCAGCATGGGCCTGTCCTGCTGTATGCATTAGCTACACGCTTCCAATGCAATAGAGTGATTTCATTTCAATCAAGTAGACTTTCCAGCACTAAAATGAGCAGTAAGATGCCTTTTATTTAATATTTGTATTGTGATTTTAATACAAACCACTTGAGAGCTCTAAGGCACTGAAAAAACTGTAGAAAGGATTGCATTATATAACATATACACTTTAAAATTCAGCAGCTTAGTTCAGGGACTGGCAGCTGCTTCCCTTCCTGCAGAAACTGCAGAAACATGGAGGCCGGCTCCTCCTCTGCCCCGGCCTGGTCCCAGGGCATGGTTGAGTCACATGTTTTTCAGCTGTACAGGCAGAAGCTGCAGACAGAACAACACCCTGGGGTTTGTCCTGATAATGACGTGTGGCGGCAGAAACAGCCCATCATCCTCTTCGTCTAAATAGTGGCAAGGCTGGTGTGAAGTTGAGGCGCTGACGTTGAAGGAAGGCACCTCCAGCCCATGTGTGTGGAGCCTCTAGGCATGCCACTGATGTCCTGCTGTAACTTTTACCCAGATGCGTGAGGCTGTTGCCAGCCAGTTCAGCCAGTGCTGAGTGTCAGCAGGGCCAAGGCCTGGGGGACAGTGCTCATGGGGACTCACCCCTGCTACCCTCGGTCAGGTTGAATTCTGCTGGTCTCTGCCCCTCCAGTGCCTGCAGCTGTGCCGTGGGAAGCAGAGGAGACAAGGGCACCTGCATCTGGCACCCAGAGCTGGGGGAGCAAGGGCACGCAGTCTGAACACTAGAGAAGGAGAAGGTTCTGGAATGCCACCCTTGTCCTGGGGAGAATGAGTGCTTTGGAGTTAGAAGGCAGAACACACCGAGCATTGTGAGGCTGGAACAGGGAAAGGCTAGGGCAAGGAGAGGCTGGGGTAGATGGCGGTCAGGACAGGTGGAGCCTGGGACAGGTGGGGGAGTGAGGGGTGGGGAACAGGACAGGGAGAGGCCGGGCAGGGGGCAGCAGGGTAGGAGGAGGCTGGGACAGGTGGAGTCCAGGGCGGGAGAGACCAGGGCGGGGGAGGTTGGTATAGGGGGAGATTGGGGTAGATAGCGGCCCGGGCAGGGGCAAGCTGGACAAGGAGAAGCCAGGACAGAGGCAGACTGGACTAGGGAGGCCAGAGCAGGTGGAGGCTGGGGCAGTGTAGGGCCAAGGTAGGAGAGGCTGGAACTAGTGAAGGCAGGGGCAGCGCCCTGTACCTTAGTAAGGAGTGGGAGCACCCTGCAGAAGGTGGGCAGAGCTGAGAGGGGCTAAGACAGACAGGTCCCTGGGCTCCAAAGATATTCTCTCCCCCCAGGAGATCACAGCCCCTGTCCCTCCAGGGGCCGCCATGATGAGGCAGCTATTGGTGACTCGGAAGACCTGCTCCTGTCATCCGGCCCCTGGTCTGAGCAAGTGAAGGTGTGAATCACAAGTGCCGGACGGACCCCACACCTCCCCTGGCTGCAGGGGCCAGGCCCATCCTGCTGAGGCTCCCAGAAGCTGTGGTGCTGCCTGCCGCCCAAGATACCTCCGTCTGGGAGAGCATCCCTAGCACCCCAGGTCCAGCACACACACACACACACACACACACACACACACACACACACACACACACACTGCTTCTGTCTGATCACTACTTGGCCAAGCTTAGGCCACGTGGACAGCGTGTCTCCCCTCGCTCCCCCAGCCCTGCTCCCCCACGGTCTCCTATCCAGCTCCAGACTTACAGGCCGAAGGCAAGCCCCCACTGAGAGCCTGCAGAAGACACCTCAGAACCTTCTGGAAGGAGCTGAGATCACGGGTCACCCTGAGCCCAGTCTGCTGTGGTGGCCAGGTGTCTGCCCAAGCACGCTGCATGCAGTGGTGGCCTGTGGGCGTCCTCAGGGGTCCTTTGGTGGTCACCAGCAGCTCCACACCCCACCCTTCTCAGCAGGCTGGTCCATGTTATGGCTGCCTTTAGAGAGAAAGTTCTGAAGAGCAGCCCTCAGAGCTACCCCTGGAGATGGTTCATAGCCGGGCCCACGTGACTCCAAGGCACTTTCTGGCCGTGGCAGCGATCCTCATGGCAGAAACATGCACCCTGGAGACTCTGGTAGGCCGCAGTGTTGCCACGCACTGGGGACCCCCAGCGCACCCACTCTGGCTGTGAGCAGCCCAGCCCTGCAGGTCCAGGGGCTCGAGCTTGACCACAGGGGCAGCCCCGGCAGGCCTGCAGGTGCAATCAGAACCGGGGATGAGACGCCTGAGCACAGGGCGGGGGGTGCCATGCAGGTGCTCCAGGCAGGGGCAGTGGGCAAGGACAGCTGACCCTGGGGGCTGCCCAGGGCACACCCGCAGCCAGGCTCCACCTTCAGGGGCACCCAGCGGGAAGGTGACCAGCGGCCCCCGGCTGTATGGCTGCCTCCCAGCCACCCTTGGCTTGGGGGCTCTGAGGAGCCCTGGCTGTGCCCGCAGCTGCTGTATCCCTCTCCTGCTTGACAGGCAGAGAGAATGCCAGGCTGCAAGGGGGCTGGGGGCGCCTGGGAGCAGCCCTGGCTTTGGTGTCCCTTGGGGGTAGCCCCCCTGGGGGGGTGAGAACCCGTTCTCCACTGGAGAGAAGGTGCAGCCAGGCTGTGGCGGGTCCTGGCCCAGGCCTCCGTCCTGCTGGGCTCTGCTCGCCCGCCCACAGAGGCACCTGGGGGCTGGCCCAGGGGTGTGAGCCGGGTGGGCTTCAAAGGTGGGGGTGCGTGGGTAGTTCCCTGGGACTCCGGCATAAGGCGGGCCGCAGGGCATCCCTTGCACGGAGAAGGGAGCGGCTCTTTCTGGCTCTAGCTTCAGCCTCCCTGGGGTCCAGTCCAGGAGCCTGCCTGGTCCCGGCACTTGGCAGCAGCTGTTGTCCCCAGGGGCCTCCCGCGCATCCGTGCCCGTGAGGAACTGGCAGGCCCTAACCTGCAGGCAAGAGACTTGTTGTTATGGGTGGTGACCACAGGAGGGCCTTCCCAGGCAGCCCAGCACAAGCGCTTTGACACGTCACCGCAGCTCCCAGGCCAGTCCACCCTGAAGCCCGCCACCCGTGCCCTGCCACCACTGAGAGGGGATGCGGTTCCAGCAGCTCTTTCAGTGCCTGCCCTGCCGCAGGCTGTGTGCTTGGGCTGGGAAAGGGGAACACGGTATTTGTGGGGCTCCAAGGGGGAGACCCTGCAGCCGCCCCAGCCTGCATGTCCTCCAGACCCAGAGCACAGTCCCAAGCCCATGAGCCTCTCACCTGGAAACTGAGGGGCTGTGAGCAACCAAGGCACAACTTACCCTGAGACCCCCTCAGGGCCGGGGACAAGGCAAAGGCAGGGGGTCCTGGCTGGAACCCGGCCCAGCGCCCAACGCCCATCTGCAGCCCGAACACAGACGTGCCATTCGCTCCCCTCGCTCCTTCCTGCAAGGGTGTGGAGAAGGACGGCTTGTCCTGGGAGAAGCTCTGGGCCCACAGCTGCAGTACCTACCAGCCTGCCTGCTGAGCACCCCAGAACCTGCCCTGACGACCCCAGGTACTCCCATTCATGCCCACCAGGGGCTGCCAGAACAAGTGTCCCCACTGATGAGATCAGGGGCTGCTGGTACCTGCCAGGGCACCAGGTTCTCTGCGCACGTGGACTCACACAGGCTTGTGGAGGCTCCTGCCCTGCAGAGAAGCAGAACCATGTCACGTCATATCACATTGCAGAATCAGCTTTTTGCCGATACTGGACGTGTTTGTGGGGGTGTGGGGGTGTCGGAGCCATTCCTGGGTGCACCCAGGGACCGTAAGTGGTGCTGAGGATCAAATCAGGATTGGTTGTGTGCGCGGCAAGCACCTGTCCCTGTTCCACCTTGCTCAGCGTAGAATAAACAAACCTGACAGTTGCGTCAGGCCGCACTCCTGAGCAGTGTAGGGAGACACCACAGCCCACCCCCGTTCTGGGTAGAGATTGGACTTTTGGTCTCTTGTAGGCCTGTGAAGGGCTGTGTGTTCTGCAGAGACAGGAATGAAATGCAGCTACTCCCACTAGTACTGCTGGTCTGGTCTGGGGAACACTGGCGAGGAGGCAGCCAGCATCAGGCAGTGCGGACAAACTCACCTCACACATCACATGTGACACTTACATGCCAGATATGACACATGAGAACCTCACATCACATGTGACACACATACCATGTGCAACACATGTTTACCTCACACGTGACACTCACCTCACACGCGTGACATGCTCACATACCATGTGTGACATACCTCACAATGTGTGACGCATGCCTCCCGAACGTGTATGTTCCTGTGTATGAGTACAAACATGAATTCTTTTTCCTGTAAACACACAGCCTGCATCCTGAACAAGACACGGACATATGTGCACACTCAGGCATGAAGGTGCCTGCACACATGTGTGAATGCTCATGACATGCCCCTGCCCACAACACGCACATCGCATATGCGCACATACCTGCACACGTGTGAATGCTCATGACATGCCCCTGCCCACAACACGTACATCGCATATGCGCACATACCTGCACACATGTGTGAATGCTCATGACATGCCCCTGCCCACACACACGTACATCGCATATGCGCACATACCTGCACACATGTGTGAATGCTCATGACATGCCCCTGCCCACACACACGATACATCGCATATGCGCACATACCTGCACACATGTGTGAATGCTCATGACATGCCCCTGCCCACACACGTACATTGCATATGCACATACCTGCGCACACGTGTGAATGCTCATGGGGACATGCCCCCTGCCCACAACACGTACATTGCATATGCGCACTTACCTGCACACATGTGTGAATGCTCATGACATGCCCCTGCCCACAACACGCACATCGCATATGCGCACATACCTGCACACATGTGTGAATGCTCATGACATGCCCCTGCCCACAACACGCGTACATTGCATATGCGCGCATACCTGCACACATGTGTGAATGCTCATGACATGCCCCCTGCCACATCACGTACATCGCATATGCGCACATACCTGCACACATGTGTGAATGCTCATGACATGCCCCCTGCCACATCACGCATATCGCATATGCATACATACCTGCACACATGTGTGAATGCTCATGACATGCCCCTGCCCACACACGTACATCGCATATGCGCACATACCTGCACACATGTGTGAATGCTCATGACATGTCCCTGCCACAATCGTACATCGCATATGCGCACATACCTGCACATGTGTGAATGCTCATGACATGCCCCCTGCCCACATTACATCGCATATGCGCACATATCACCCACCCCTGGGGCAGGCAGTGCGCTTGCCTTGCACAACACAAAGCTGGCCCAGTGTGACCCCACACGTATGGCCCGTCATCCTCAGAGCTCACCTTAAACCCTAAAGGGACGTCCAATCCTGGTAGATGCTATTTTCATCATTTTTCAAAATAAATAAAATGAGACTGGAAAGCCTGAGGTTTTGGTTTAAGTACTAGAGCGGGGCCTAAACCCACCTCAGACCCAGCTGAACTTCCCATCATGCTTTATTCTCCCCAGTAGCACCACACCAGGCCAGGAAGCTCAGAGAAACAGAGGGAGACAAGAGTTTCAGAGATCTTGGCAGGAGACAGATAGCAGTGGTGACTTCTGGGTGGCTCAGCCCAGTCCTTGACCTCAGGCAAGGGGCTGTGATGCAGTGTCGGGCAGCATCCCAGCTGATCTTACATCACAGCTCTGACTATTCCCTGGCGGTGCGCATCAGCGCCCAAGTGCCCACCCCTGACCCGGTCTGCAAAGTACCTGCACACCCCGTGCAGACAGTAGGGGGGGGACAGCGCTGGGCCAGGGAGCTCAGTGAGGCAGGCTCAGGGCACTTGCCTGCACACAGCCACCAGTGTGACCCCACACCAAATGGCCCCTTCAGAGTATGGGAATATCCCTAACATTCACCTTGGCCGGGCTACTGTCCCCACGGTCCTTTCCTCCATGCGCGTGAGAGCTACAGGCCTGTCTCTGAGGCCAGGGCAGCCCCACTAAGTGGATTGTAGAGAGGTGGGAGGTGGGGGAAGCCCCTGCTACAATGCTCAAGAGGAGATGCCGTGCCTGCTGTGACCATCAGTGGGAGTGTGCGTGCGTGCGTGTGTGTGTGTGCGTGCACGCGAGCACATCCATGTGTGACAGGAGGCAGAGGGGGATTCTGGGTCATGTTGGAAAGCATCTCAGGGGGTCTCAAATAATGGTCCTGAATGAATCTCAGAACTGGAGGGTTCTGCTGTCCTCGGGGGCTCTTGCCCACAGCCTTCACCTGAACATCAGCAGATATGGCTGAACCTCACTCACAGGACTCAGGGTTGCAAGTAAGTATAGGTGACATCCCACTGCCACTCATGAGACCCCAAGGCCCTGGTTAACACCGCAATGGCAGAGGGAGAGCACAGGTGGACCCAGGTGAGCACAGATAAGGTGAACCCAGGTAAGGAGGGCCCAGGTGAGCACAGATAAGGTGAACCCAGGTAAGGAGGGTCTAGGTGAGCACAGGTAAGCAGGTCAGGTGGGCACGGATAAGGAGGGTCCAGGTGGGCAGAGAAAGGAGGGTCCACATGACCACAGGGAGGGCGCAAGTGTGGGAGCAGTTACTGTGGACCAGCATCCTCAGGGCTGCGTTCGCTGGAGCCCCCATCTCACTGCAGAGGTTTGGGGGAAATCTCCCGTAGATGAGGGGCACTTTGAGGGTATCAGGGCCCATCTTTGGGCCCACAAGCTCAACTTGGCTTAGAGCATGAAGACCAGAAGTCCCAGAAGGAGCTGGAGAGTGTCTAGGCATAGTGTGGGGAGTGACATGGGGCCTTTTGCTCTGCAGGGCTGGGACGTCCCTCCAGAGCACCCTAGCTGGCTTGGGGGACCAGGATGCTCTGGTGTCAGCCAGCTCAGAAGCTGGGCTCCATTCTGATGACAGAGGATGGCACTAGTCACAGCCAGCTCCTCTAGCCTGGCAGGAACTGGGGACAGAAGCAAATGAGGCTGTGCTCACCTTGTGTCCAGCATGGCTGTGGGATCTGCCCGGGGCCTGGCCCGCAGGAAAGCTCCTTTTGCCTTCATCTCAGCCCCAGGAGGCAGAAGAAGGGGTGCCACGAGGCAGAACAGCGACAGCTGCGGGGGCAGAGCTGTCCCTGATGGGGCCTTTCGCTTCTGTCCAAACAGGAATCTCAGCTTCCCTTGAAACTGCATCGTCTGGCGTTGAAAGACAGAAGCAGGTGTGTTCATGCGCACTCACTACCCACCTAGGGCCCTGGGTCCTCAGGGAGGAAGACAGACCAGGGCCTCCTCTGAGAGCTGAGACATGAGCCCCTGTCCACCACCTCCCGGGACACAGAGCTTTACTTCCCTACTTCCCTGGTGTCCCAGGGGTGTTCCTGCTCTGTGTGTGAGCCTGATTATACTGGACAGTGGGAGAAAACCCTCTGTGAGGGCTGCCCAGGGCCCCACTCCCATTCCGAGGAGTCAGTCTCTCTCACGTTGGCTAAAAAACTCTTGCTTATATGGAGCCCATCGTGGATTTCACAGATGCCAAAGTCCAGGGTGGTGTCTCAGGTGGCAGATTTCTTTCCTGGAAGCGCCCCCAGCACTGCTTATGTGACCCTCGTGGCCTCTAAGCACCACTGGGTGTGGCCCCTATAAAATTAAAAAAAATTTTTTTGGCTTTTTGGGTCACACTTGGTGATGCTCAGGGGGATCTTTCCTGGCGGTGCTTGAGGGACCTTATAGGGTGCCGAGATAGAGCCCAGTTTGGTTATATGCAAGGCACATGACCTACCTGCTGTACTATTGCTCCAGGCCCATTTTTCTATTTTTAAAGGGGAAAGCTGTTTTGTGGTTGGAATAGCTACCAGGTGCCTTTGGGGTGCTCTTGCCCTAGTGGAAGGATGACATCATTGACTCTACTCTCACCCCGTACCTCCAAAGCTGCCTCACTCCATCATCTACCATCCACCATCCATCCATCATGCATCATCCAACCATCCATTATCCAGTCACTCGTTACCCATCGTCCATTCAACCATCATCAGCCATCCTCTATTTATTACCATCTATCCGCCATTGCCAGCCTATCCACCATCCGCTATGTACTCTTCCATTATCAATCATCTATTATACATCCATCCATTATCCACCATCCACCTCCACACTCTATCCATTTATCATCAATCCACCATCTATCCATTATCCATTGACTACCCCAGCACCCATTCATCGGCACAACCATCCATCATTCAAATGCATTGTTCTCTGTCCATCTTCACCCTCCGAAATATACCGAGCCCTCCTGAACACTGTCAACCAGCCTCATGCTCAAGATTCTGGCAAACAGTAACACTGGGGTTTTGTTCCTCCGAGGACCTACAGTCTGGAAGGGAGATGGACACCCCTTAGGCCTCAAGGTGGAGTCTAAGAAGGCCTCCAGGACCCACAGTGGAGGGGGGGTCTGGAGAAGAGCTTCTGCCCACAGTGGGGCAGAAGCTGACCCCAGAGCCCTGCCCAGGCCCAGCAGGTCCTGGGGTCTGGGGAGCAGGGATCAAGAGTCTGCCCCTATGGAGATGCATTGAGCATTCTTGAGAGTGCTGGGACTCGGGGGAGACTCAAGGGCCAGGAGAGAGGGGAGGGTGCAGGTTGCAGGCGCTAGGCCTGCCGGCAGCTGGGTGGTATGGACTCTGCTGTGTCTGAGAAGGTCAGAGTCCTTTCCCCTCAGCCTGGTGAGGAAAGCACCAAACAGCAGAGGAAACACCACTCATGCGCTTGGCAAGAGAAGAGACTGGACCCAGAGGTGGATGGAGTGATTGCCGTAACTCTTCCTCATGGCAGCACAACT
The DNA here is from genome assembly GCA_021461705.1 of Cryptotis parvus. Lineage (NCBI taxonomy): Eukaryota > Metazoa > Chordata > Mammalia > Eulipotyphla > Soricidae > Cryptotis > Cryptotis parvus. The sequence continues at coordinate 116,579 of JAJIBD010021385.1, read as the reverse complement.
GGGGGGCGTGCTGGGACCTGCCTTCATGAGCCCTTTGAGTACAGACGCAGCTGGACAAGAGACACGTGCATTGCAGAACAAAGACCTTGCCTTTCTTGTGACAGCTGCACATAGCAGTCTACAGGAGGCTCACGTCCACTCGTGGACACCAGCCCCGACCCTCAGAGTCACAGTTACCCAGGCAGCAGCACCTCCAGCCCCTACTTCCCTGCTGTGTCCTACTGCTCGGTGCAGATGCAGCCCAGCGGCACCAGCCACTCACCAGGAAGCCCGAGGTGCTATCCAGCAGGCAGCGCACGCGGCAGACGAAGCAGCGTGTCAGGAAGGCTGAGTACTCAGAGGGCGCGCCCGGAGCCCTCCTGGGCCCTAAGTAGCCTGTCCAGCACCGCAGCGTCCTCTTCTGCCATCCGGGGCAGAGACCAGGAAGAAACGATAAATACAGGTGAGCTCACATCATGCCTGTAATAGTAGGTGAGTGGCAGGGAACACAACACAGAGCACGTATACCTCACATAAGAGGAAACACACACATGCCTCACACAGAACATACACGACTTACACACACAGAACACACACCTCACACAAGAGGAAACAGACCTCACATATAGAACACACACCCTCACACATACAGAACACACACGCCTCACACATACAGAACACACACCTCACATATACAGAACACACACCTCACACATACAGAACACACACCTCACACATACAGAACACACACGCCTCACACATGAAACACACACATGTCTCACACATACAGAACACACATGTCTCACACATAAAACACGTGCCTAACACATACAGAACACACATGCCTCACACATGAAACCCACGCCTCACACATACAGAATATATATATACCTCACACAGAGGAAACACAGACCTCACACATACAGAACATATACACCTCACACAAGAGTAAACATATGCCTCACACATACAGAACACACATGCCTCACACATACAGAATACACACCTCACACATACAGAATACACACGCCTTACACACAGATTACACCCACCTCACACATATAGAATACACATGCCTCACACAGAATACACACACCTCACACATACAGAACACACCTGCCTCCCACATACAGAATACACACACCTTACACACAGAGATTATACCCACCTCACACATATAGAATACACACCCCTCACACATACAGAATACACAAGCCTTACATATACAGAGTACACACACCTTATGCACAGAGATTATACTCATCTCATACATATAGAATACACACACCTCACACATACAGAATATACACGCCTCACACATACAGAATACACAAGCCTTACACATACAGAATACACACATTACACACAGAGATTACACCCACTTCACACATATAGAATGCACATTCCTCACACACAGAATATGGACACCAAAGACATGTGGAGCACACAGGTATTACATAGAATACATATGCCTTACACACAGAACACACATATCTCCTACATATTGAACACACAATGCCTTATGCATAGAATATGCAAGCCATAGACATCTACATGCCTCTCTCACATGAAATCACATGCCTCACACATACAGAATATACACACCTCACACAAAATACACATGCCTTACACACAGAATACACACACCTTAGACATATGAAATGCATAGAACGCACACACTCCCCACACAGAATACACATACATGGCTCAGACAGATGGTACACAATGCTTCATACACAGAATACACATGCCTCTAACACAGAAAACACATGGCTCAGACTTATAGGAAACACATATATCACAGAACACACACATGCCTCACACAAAGAAAATACATATGCTTCACACATATGGAAAACACATGCTTCCCACATGGTATACATGTTACTGTATACCACAGGCCACAAACCAACAACTGACCCCAGAACACATATGTATCCTCCACATGGAACAAACAGAAAACATAGCCCTCACACACAACACACATATAGAACATACATGCCACCCATGCATGGAACACACATGTTATTCATACACATACCACACAGTAAAGAACTGCACGCTACCCCCACAGAATGTGTGTCCCTCCCTGTGCACCCTTCCCCACAGAGTGCATCTCTGAAGGGCTACCTGGGGCTCCCTTTGGCCCTCAGGAAGGTGATTCAGAATGAGTGTGGGTAGATCCCAAGCCAGCTCGGCTTGTGCACAGGACAGATACCTGCAAGGACATTTGAGGACTTTGTGCTTTTTCAGATACAGGGGAATGAGGACAAAGACGTTCCTACAAGTCAGGACCTAGAAGGAACCCTGCAAGCTGGCAGCTTCCTGGCAGTGGACACCCACCTGGCTGAGCAGAAGAGCTTCCAGAGAGGGGCCATGGTCACTGGCTCTGATCAGTGAGGCCCAGAAAGGCTCTCCGTGCAGCACAGCCATGCTAGGGCTGCTTCCTCCAGAGGCAGCTGCAACCTGTGTACCCACCTGAGTCCAAGGGTAGAGGCTGCCCACAGACTAGCTGCGGGGGTGCCATGGCCCAGTGCAGCTGCCGACGGAAGTCCCGGCGGTCGTCCACATGGATGTAATCATAGATGTTCTGGTGCATTACGTCCGTCTGAAACACGCAGCAGTGAGCGAAGCTCATGCAGGAAAGCATGGTGAACACCCCCAAATACACATCATCGGCAGAGTCACACAGAAAAGGCGGGTTCCAGGGACACGACCTACCACAGGGGCAGAGCTGGGCATATGACAGGTGTGTGAACCCCCACCAAGTCCTGGGCAGTGCCCCTGGAGAAGAGTGGAGGCTCTCGAGCCAATACTCATTCCTACAGCAGGAGTGTGGCCAGGCTGCACTCACAGCACTGCTCTGGGCCTGGTGTGTGAGCCTCGCAAGGCCTCTTAGGAAAGTATCCCCTCGGGGAGGCAGGAGCAAGTCAGTGGCCCCAGGGATGACTCGTCCTTCCCTCCACCTCCAGACCTGCCTCCTCCCTCTTCCACGAGACCATGGCACCCACTGGCACACAGCGCTGTCTAGGTCTTGTTCTTCTGGTCCGCCAGACTCCCTAACAAGGGCAATCCTTGGGGATCAGGGGTTGGTGGGAATGGGGCATGGCTTGATGGTTCTCTGAGTTTCACCTCCCCCATCGAGACCAAGAGCTAGAATCCCAGAGCAGAGAAGCGCCCTCACTCTCAACTTCGGAGCAGCTCCACCAGACCCATCCTCACAGGCTGAGGGTGCCACAGACCCCTGTTCTGCCCAGTGTCTGCAGGTGACAGCTCTCTCACACTGTGTGCATATCCCACGACAGACTGTCCCTCTCCCAGCAGTGGTCCAGGGCATGGGCTACAGGGGCGTGCAAGTCCATGCGAGTGCACGTATGTTCTCTCCCTGCCTGCTGTCGTCTTTCACACACATGTCCACCAGGCTACCTGACTGAGGCAGCTCATGTAAACTCTTTATGAACCCAACTCAGTGAGGTTCCTCAGGCTTCTCTCCTGCAGTGTTCTCTATCCTAGGGCCTTTGGACTCCCACAAATACCAGTTACCCACCTGCTGTTTACTGTATATAGTGGGAGGGAGGGTGGAGATTACCTCTCTCTCCGTAAGGATCAGGTTTCCCAGAAAGACCACAGCTGCCCCCCTCAGTGCCTCTTTGCTCTGGACTCTCCCTTGCCTGCACCAATGTCTGCTTGGCACTCCCATTTCTGTTTCGGGGACCTCTGTGTGAGATCCTTGCTATCCACTGTCTCAACTACTAGGTTTACAGCGAGTCCTGCTCTTGAATTGTAGGTTCCCGAGAACCTTCCCCTGCTTCTCTTCTCTCTCCCAGGACAGTTCCGGCCATACGGTCCATATTCCTGTGGGTTTTCACAGGGCAAGACCCAGGGCTTCCGATCCCAAGGGAGGAGAAGCCACAGACTTCCTAGAGGACATTTACTCCACATACCACGGTGACTTAGGGTTGCTCATGGGTGGCCATGCAGCACAAATAGTACCACACAGAGCCACTGGGCATAACTAAGATTGTGATCCATTTTAGCAGATAAGTGGCTACTCAGTGGAAGAAACGGTTTCAGAAACATAATAATTGGGCTGGTGTGTCTGACAGCCTTTAGACTCCGTCTCTCAGAGTCTTATTACTACAAAGTGAGGTCAGGACAACCACTGGGGGAGATGCAAAGAAAGAAGAGAGAAAAATGAAGTAACGAAAGTTTGGTTCAAATGAGAACCTTAGCTAGAAGCCTTATCTGAAGCAGAGTGAAAGCTGTGGGGGAGCGCGCAACGGAAATGTGGAAACAGAATACAGCAGTGAGGCTCCTGACGGAACACCGGGGAGCAGAGCAAAAGTAATGTGGACTCTAACATTGTGGAGAAGAAAGTAAAGACAGAGAGGACTCTAATAAGAAATGTCATCATGGAAAAGAGGAATAGCGGGAGAACTCAGGAAGTGTCATCAGGGAGCAGAACAGTAGTAAGGAATCTAAGAGGACATGTCATCAAGGGGAGAAAACAGCTGTGAGGGAAATTCTTCAAGGGGGCAGAGTAACCTCACCTAGAACTCGAATGGGAAACATCGGGTAACAAAAAGCAGTGAGGATTCTGACAGGAAACGTCATCCCAGAGCAGAGTAACAGCAGTGAGGGTTCTCAGAAATAGAAAAAGCTGTAACAGCACTATGGACTCTAAGAGGAAAAATCATTGGGGACAGAATAAAGGGAACGAGAACTCTGATAAGAAAGCTGTCAAGAAGCAGTAACAGCAATACTGTTTTCAGTTGCAACAGGACTGAGGATAACATCAAGCATCAGAGGGAATGCAGTGAGGATTCTTGGAGCAAATTTTATCACAGAGCAGAGTAAAAGCTGTCACAGGGGTGGAGAGATAGAACAGCACATCAGGAACCTGCCTTGCCCACGGAGTGATTCCTAAATGCAGAGTGAGGAGTGTCCCCGAGCATTGTCAGGTGTGTGGCCCAAAAAATCAAAACCAAAAAGCTGAACACAACAGAGTAGCAGCAGCTAGGGTTATGATGAAAATTGTCGTGAAGCAGTGAGTAAGCGATGAGGACTAGCAGCAAATGTTGTGATGGAGTAGTGTGATAGCAGTGAGGAATCTGAGAGGAAATGTCACCAGGGGGCCGAGTAAAAGCATTGCGTTTCCTGACAGGAAGTGGTCAAGAAGTGGAGTAACAGCAATGAGAACCCTAGCAAAAATCTTCAGGAGGAAACAGTGAAATTTGAATGAGGATTCTGACAGAAAATGTCATCAAAGAGGAGAGTAATATTAATGAGGGCTCTGGCAGGAAACTTCATCCCAAAGCAGGGCAAAAAATCGTAGAGGCACAGATGGAAATGTCAAGGAGCAGAGCAACAACTGTAAGGACTCTGATAGAAAGCTTCATCATGAAGCAGAGCAACTTCTATGAAGACTCAGAGAATGTTCACAGGAAGCAAGAAAATAAAGCATAGACTCTTAGTAATTCCGTCAGCAACAACATAACATCAGTTGATAACATCATAGGAAACATCACCTGGAAACAGAGAAACAGAAATGATGATTGTCAGGAAACATCGTCAAACACAGAATAGCAGTAGTGAGAATTCTGGATATATCATCATGGAGCAAAGTAACAGCAGTGAACACTGACAGGAAATGTGTCTGGGCAGCAGTGACGACTTTGACAAGACATTTCTTCAGGAAGCAGTAATAGAAGTGGGTATGCTTACAGGAAACTGTCACAGAACAGAGTGAGAACAGTGAAGATATCAAGGGACTGTCATCAGGGAGTAGAGGAACTGTACTTAGGTTGTACTGTGATGGCAAACCTTGCCATGTTGCAGGAGCACAGCAACTGCAATGAGGACTCAGTAAATATCCTTAGGGAGGAGAATAAAAGCAGAGAGGACTCCCTCACTGCTACTACTCTGCTCACTGACATTTCCTGTCCAAGTTCTCACAGGAATCATGCCATGGAACAAGACTAACAGCAATGAGGACCCTGTCAGGAAATGTCTAGGAGCAGAGTAACCACAGTAAAGGTTCAGACAGGAAATGTGACCAGGGAACAGAGTAACAGCAGAGGCGTATGTCAGGAAAGCCCTCAAAGAGCACTGTTACAGCAGTGAGGACACTAAAAAAGACAACCAGTATAATCATGGAGCAGAGAAACAGCAGTCAGGATTCTGACAGGAAACATCTTTAGGGGCAGAATGACTGCAGTGAGGATTCTAATAGGCACCTCACGGAGCAGAGCAGAGCTTGTGGATCTAATACACAGATTCTAATAGGCACCTCACGGAGCAGAGCAGAGCTTGTGGATCTAAGACACAGATTCTAATAGGCACCTCACGGAGCAGAGCAGAGCTTGTGGATCTAAGACAGATTCTAATAGGCACCTCACGGAGCAGAGCAGAGCTTGTGGATCTAAGACAGATTCTAATAGGCACCTCACGGAGCAGGCAGAGCTTGTGGATCTAAGACACAGATTCTAATAGGCACCTCACGGAGCAGAGCAGAGCTTGTGGATCTAAGACAGATTCTAATAGGCACCTCACGGAGCAGAGCAGAGCTTGTGGATCTAAGACAGATTCTAATAGGCACCTCACGGAGCAGAGCAGAGCTTGTGGATCTAATACACAGATTCTAATGGGCACCTCACGGGCAGAGCAGAGCTTGTGGATCTAAGACACAGAGTCTAATAGGCACCTCACGGAGCAGAGCAGAGCTGGTGGATCTAATACACAGATTCTAATAGGCACCTCACGGAGCAGAGCAGAGCTTGTGGATCTAATACACAGATTCTAATGGGCACCTCACGGAGCAGAGCAGAGCTTGTGGATCTAAGACAGATTCTAATAGGCACCTCACGGAGCAGAGCAGAGCTTGTGGATCTAATACACAGATTCTAATAGGCACCTCACGGAGCAGAGCAGAGCTTGTGGATCTAAGACACAGATTCTAATGGGCACCTCACGGAGCAGAGCAGAGCTTGTGGATCTAAGACACAGATTCTAATAGGCACCTCACGGAGCAGAGCAGAGCTTGTGGATCTAATACACAGATTCTAATAGGCACCTCACGGAGCAGAGCAGAGCTTGTGGATCTAAGACAGATTCTAATAGGCACCTCACGGAGCAGAGCAGAGCTTGCGGATCTAATACACAGATTCTAATAGGCACCTCACGGAGCAGAGCAGAGCTTGTGGATCTAAGACAGATTCTAATAGGCACCTCACGGAGCAGAGCAGAGCTTGTGGATCTAAGACACAGATTCTTCTGCAGCATTCGCTGCATTTTGACAGTATACTCCCATCTTCCTTCTAACTAACATCTACCTTGTCTATTCCACACATCTGTCTCCATGTCAGCTCCCTCTCGTGACAGCTGATTAAATAGACAACATATAGTTAGTACACAAAACTTCATCAAAGTCAAATCACCTATTATTATGCTAGACTGAGGATTCTGAGCGTTATGCTCAGGAGGATAAGAAATGGTTTGTCCCAGTTTTCTGTAAGATATGTTGCACAAGATGCTCACAATAGCTCAAAGCTTTTTTTAATATTTTCATGAAATTCCTTGCATAAACTAGAGGCACTGCCTGATTTAATGACATTTGGAAACAATTTCCTTATAATAAAAGGCGAACTTTTTAAAACTTCTAATGCTTAAGGGGAAATAACAAAGCTCCAAGAAAGCGAGCCAGCTGATTAGCTAGTTCAGAACCAGGCAGGCAGCTGCTGGGTGGGTGCGCGGAGCGCCTGCACGGATAGCCAGGGGCTAGTCCTGTGCTGAGTGTCACAGTCTGGTGAAAGGCAGGCGATTGGGGGCCTGAGAAAGACAATTTGAAGGGCTCCTAACGCACAGAGAGCAGGCTCAACCGTGTTGGTTAGGCTTTCTGGGCAAAATCCTTCATGTGACTCCTTCATGAAGCTGGCTGGCTCTATGACCAGCTTTCCTGAGACTGTTTTGAGAGAGATGCTGTTTGGGGAGGGCCTCAGGGCTCCAAAACTGGGTGATACTGGGGTAAGGAACTATCTCTCTCCCCCAGGTCTCTCTGACACCAGCTCTTTTTCATCAGTCATAGGCCATGAACTTGTGTCAGATGATGTTGAGAAGCACAGGAGGAGGGTAGACCACCTTGAGGGACACTAGCCCCTTTGTTTCCCAGCACTCTGCATATCTCTGACCATGTTGTTCAGTGAGTGGTTTCCTGCTGGCTACCTCTGGCCTGGGCAGGTGGCTGTCCCTTGACAATGAAAGGCAAGGCATCTCACAAATGCATGCCTGTTGGGGTTCCCACTCTCTGGCCTGTGGACCACTGCTCACAGTCCAGCATATCTGAGTGGCCTTTCACAGCTGGTGCATGTCACAGCGAAGACCTTACACTCAGCTCAAGTCTTCATTCAAAAAACTGCTCATGTCATAGCACGGCTCAGTGTCCTGCTGACACTGCATCTGCTTTGCAAATGCTTTCTGTTCTCCTCACCTGGCCTTCACACTCTGGGGTTCACAACTCAGTGCTATGAACTCCTCAGACAGGACTCTGGGGGCCTTGTAGAAGAGGGACTGCCAGTTCTCAGCGCTCTGAGGAGGCCCTTCCTTCCTCCCCCCCCCGCCCCACTTTCCATGGAGTAGCTTTCTACTGCTCCTCCCTTCAGTCTTTTATCCAATGGGCTCTCATCCTCCTCTTTCCCATGTCTGAGATCACCATGGCCATCCAGGGCATTTCAACAAACTGTCCTGTTGTGTACACAGGATTTAAGACACAAATGGGTCTCAGATCTGCTGGTGTAGGCTCCCTGGGTTCTTATGGGTGCCAAGGGTCACACACACACACACACATGTTCAAGGCACAAGTCCAGTAATCACAGCCATAAGTCACCTGGACACCACCATGCCTTCAACTGTGACTAAGACCTAGATGTCTTGCCTGACCACAAAGGTCCAAGTCAGGTAAGCCTCAGGCATGCCAGAAGACTGTACTCCCACAGGGGTGGGCAGGCTGTGCTTACCTGGTGGAAGCCCAGATAGTCCACGATTGTTGCTGATGCGTAGAATATCATGCCTTCTGCGCTCACAACCAGAGCAAAGCCATCCAGCGACTAGAAAAAAACAGACGGATTTAGTGCCTAGACACATCGCCAGGACCCCAAAATGAGGGGTGTGTATTCTTCTGGGCAGTCTGTGGCCTTTCTCCCAGGCAGTCCCACACCCACTTTCATTCCCCAGGTCCTAGGTGCAGGGAGGTAGGGCTGTGGTGGTCTCTAAGCCTTGAGGTTGGGTCCTTCTGCTGAGGCAGTCACGGTGGCCTGTGACTGCAGAGTCTTTACCTCTCCCCACACTCTCTTCCGTGATGTCTTGGTTGTCCCATGACTTTTATCATAGAAAGGGGCTGAATACCACCCAGAGCTGGGTCTGGATCTACTGACTGGTGATGGGGTATCTCAATTAATAACACAGGAAGTTTTTCTACATGAGTCTATCCTGGCTGAGGGGCAAATCACTATACAAGTGACTTGCACAGCCCAAACCACCATGTGATGGTGGTTTCTGAAGGGAGAGAGGAGGATGCGCATAGACAGGGCCACATCCTGCATCCCAGGGATGTCACCAGGGAAGCACAGATAAGGCTGCTGAGATACCATCTCAGCCAGTGAGCAGGAGAAGCCTTACCCACAGGAAGAGGAAGCGCTGCAATCTCTGCAAAACTTAGTCTGCCGGCTGCTGTGCTGTGGTCTTAGCCCCTGGCTGGGCATCAACTGTTAAGCTGGGAGAGAAGAGGAGCCACCTGGATATCCAGATGATGCTCCAGGATATCTGAGAGCCTGAGAGAACTAAGATAGCCAACAGAAATCAGGCAGGACGCTGGAAAAACCTCCACATGGAGTTCAACGATCTTTACACAGGAGAGAAGCATCCAGACTGATGGCACAGATAGAACCCCATTTACCCACACACCGAGAAGCAAAGGAAACCCTGTAGAACATGGTCTACGGACAGTGGACAGAGCACCTGTTCTTGGCCTGGCCAGGAAGAGCTCCTCTGCCTCAGGGATACTTCACAGAACAAACAGCCTCATGCTCCTACACAGCTCCACCACGTGGGTCTAACGTGCCACAAAAAACACCAACAATCCCTCAAGAACACAGGGTCGAGGCATCTAGTAGGGAGGATTCTTCCTCAATGCAGATGAGCCTGGAACAGATGAGAATAGAGCCTGGGGAACTGAGATCTGGGTCCACTCAGATGTGGCCCAGCTCGTACCCTAGTGTGAGAGGTGCTCAGCCCAGACGCTGGGGTTTGACTCCTGTGCTTCTGGGGCATGGGCTTCTGCCTTTACTCACAACTGCTGGATGGTTGGCACAGGTAGAAGACCCTAGAGTTCTCCTGTGTTCTGCAGGAGAGGGCTTGGTTCAGTTCGGTTGCTCAAAGAACCTGCCAGCATGGCTGGTGGATGCTTAGTTACCCACCCTGCCGGCACTCCATGCCACCCAAGTGCTCCTCACCTGAACACGGGAGTTTGGTCTGCCTGAACTGGACCCCCGTGGAGCTTCTGATGTGTATCCAGCCCAGTCACCACTCAGTGGGATAGAGACAAGCCAAGGATCTTGGGCCAGTGCCTGGGAGGGTGGTGAGCTCCATCAAGACTGGGAGAACAGACCTTCACACTCACTCAGCACCATGAGCACCTGCATATCACCTACCACATATCACCTCACCAGGGTTCAGTCAGGGCACAGGCTTGGGCAACTGAGTCCAAAGAGAGTCCTGCAGACAAATGGTCAGGCTGAGTACCTGCTCTCACACTAAATGGCCAGACTGAGTACCTGCTGTTACACCAAATGGTCAGACTGAGTACCTGTTGTCACACTAAATTGTCAGACTGAGTACTTGCTGTCACACCAAATGGCCAGGCTGAGTACCTGCTGTCACACCAAATGGCCAGGCTGAGTACCTGCTGTCACACCAAATGGCCAGGCTGAGTACCTGCTGTCACACCAAATGGAAAGGCTGAGTACCTGCTGTCACACCAAATGGCCAGGCTGAGTACCTGCTGTCACACCAAATGGCCAGGCTGAGTACCTGCTATCACACCAAATGGCCAGGCTGAGTACCTGCTATCACACCAAATGGCCAGGCTGAGTACCTGCTGTTACACCAAATGGTCATCTGAGTACCTGCTGTCACACCAAATGGCCAGGCTGAGTACCTGCTGTCACACCAAATGGCCAGGCTGAGTACCTGCTGTCACACCAAATGGCCAGACTGAGTACCTGCTGTCACACCAAATAGTCAGACTGAGTACCTGCTGTCACACCAAATAGCCAGGCTGAGTACCTGTTGTCACACCAAATGGCCAGACTAAGTACCTGCTGTCACACCAAATGGTCAGACTGAGTATCCGTTGTCACACCAAATGGCCAGGCTGAGTACCTGTTGTCACACCAAATGGCCAGGCTGAGTACCTGCTGTCACACCAAATGGCCAGGCTGAGTACCTGCTGTCACACCAAATGGTCAGACTTAGTACCTGCTGTCACACCAAATGGTCACACTGAGTACCCGTTGTCACACCAAATGGCCAGGCTGAGTACCTGCTGTTACACCAAATGGCCAGGCTGAGTACCTGCTGTCACACCAAATGGCCAGGCTGAGTACCTGCTGTTACACCAAATGGTCATCTGAGTACCTGCTGTCACACCAAATGGCCAGGCTGAGTACCTGCTGTCACACCAAATGGCCAGGCTGAGTACCTGCTGTCACACCAAATGGCAAGACTGAGTACCTGCTGTCACACCAAATGGTCAGACTGAGTACCCGTTGTCACACCAAATGGCCAGGCTGAGTACCTGCTGTCACACCAAATGGCCAGGCTGAGTACCTGTTGTCACACCAAATGGCCAGGCTGAGTACCTGCTGTCACACCAAATGGCCAGGCTGAGTACCTGTTGTCACACCAAATGGTCAGACTGAGTACCTGCTGTCACACCAAATGGTCAGACTGAGTACCCGTTGTCACACCAAATGGCCAGGCTGAGTACCTGCTGTAACACCAAATGGCCAGGCTGAGTACCTGCTGTCACACCAAATGGCCAGGCTGAGTACCTGCTGTCACACCAAATGGCCAGGCTGAGTACCTGTTGCCACACCAAATGGTCAGACTGAGTACCTGCTGTCACACCAAATGGTCAGACTGAGTACCCGTTGTCACACCAAATGGCCAGGCTGAGTACCTGCTGTAACACCAAGTGGCCAGGCTGAGTACCTGCTGTAACACCAAATGGCCAGGCTGAGTACCTGCTGTCACACCAAATGGTCAGGCTGAGTACCTGCTGTTACACCAAATGGTCAGACTGAGTACCTGTTGTCACACTAAATTGTCAGACTGAGTACTTGCTGTCACACCAAATGGCCAGGCTGAGTACCTGCTGTCACACCAAATGGCCAGGTTGAGTACCTGCTGTCACACCAAATGGCCAGGCTGAGTACCTGCTGTCACACCAAATGGCCAGGCTGAGTACCTGCTGTCACACCAAATGGCCAGGCTGAGTACCTGCTATCACACCAAATGGCCAGGCTGAGTACCTGTTGCACCAAATGGTCATCTGAGTACCTGCTGTCACACCAAATGGCCAGGCTGAGTACCTGCTGTCACACCAAATGGCCAGGCTGAGTACCTGCTGTCACACCAAATGGCCAGACTGAGTACCTGCTGTCACACCAAATAGTCAGACTGAGTACCTGCTGTCACACCAAATGGCCAGGCTGAGTACCTGTTGTCACACCAAATGGCCAGACTAAGTACCTGCTGTCACACCAAATGGTCAGACTGAGTACCCGTTGTCACACCAAATGGCCAGGCTGAGTACCTGTTGTCACACCAAATGGCCAGGCTGAGTACCTGCTGTCACACCAAATGGCCAGGCTGAGTACCTGTTGTCACACCAAATGGTCAGACTTAGTACCTGCTGTCACACCAAATGGTCACACTGAGTACCCGTTGTCACACCAAATGGCCAGGCTGAGTACCTGCTGTTACACCAAATGGCCAGGCTGAGTACCTGCTGTCACACCAAATGGCCAGGCTGAGTACCTGCTGTTACACCAAATGGTCATCTGAGTACCTGCTGTCACACCAAATGGCCAGGCTGAGTACCTGCTGTCACACCAAATGGCCAGGCTGAGTACCTGCTGTCACACCAAATGGCAAGACTGAGTACCTGCTGTCACACCAAATTTTCAGACTGAGTACCTGCTGTCACACCAAATGGCCAGGCTGAGTACCTGTTGTCACACCAAATGGCCAGACTAAGTACCTGCTGTCACACCAAATGGTCAGACTGAGTACCCGTTGTCACACCAAATGGCCAGGCTGAGTACCTGCTGTCACACCAAATGGCCAGGCTGAGTACCTGTTGTCACACCAAATGGCCAGGCTGAGTACCTGCTGTCACACCAAATGGCCAGGCTGAGTACCTGTTGTCACACCAAATGGTCAGACTGAGTACCTGCTGTCACACCAAATGGTCAGACTGAGTACCCGTTGTCACACCAAATGGCCAGGCTGAGTACCTGCTGTAACACCAAATGGCCAGGCTGAGTACCTGCTGTCACACCAAATGGCCAGGCTGAGTACCTGCTGTCACACCAAATGGCCAGGCTGAGTACCTGTTGTCACACCAAATGGTCAGACTGAGTACCTGCTGTCACACCAAATGGTCAGACTGAGTACCCATTGTCACACCAAATGGCCAGGCTGAGTACCTGCTGTAACACCAAATGGCCAGGCTGAGTACCTGCTGTAACACCAAATGGCCAGGCTGAGTACCTGCTGTCACACCAAATGGTCAGGCTGAGTACCTGCTGTCACACCAAATGGTCAGGCTGAGTACCTGTTGTCACACCAAATGGCCAGGCTGAGTACCTGTTGTCACACCAAATGGCCAGGCTGAGTACCTGCTGTCACACCAAATGGCCAGGCTGAGTACCTGCTATTACACCAAATGGCCAGGCTGAGTACCTGTTGTCACACCAAATGGCCAGGCTGAGTACCTGCTGTCACACCAAATGGTCAGGCTGAGTACCTGCTGTCACACCAAATGGCCAGGCTGAGTACCTGCTGTCACACCAAATGGCCAGGCTGAGTACCTGCTATCACACCAAATGGCCAGGCTGAGTACCTGCTATCACACCAAATGGCCAGGCTGAGTACCTGCTGTTACACCAAATGGTCATCTGAGTACCTGCTGTCACACCAAATGGCCAGGCTGAGTACCTGCTGTCACACCAAATGGCCAGGCTGAGTACCTGCTGTCACACCAAATGGCCAGACTGAGTACCTGCTGTCACACCAAATAGTCAGACTGAGTACCTGCTGTCACACCAAATGGCCAGGCTGAGTACCTGCTGTCACACCAAATGGCCAGACTAAGTACCTGCTGTCACACCAAATGGTCAGACTGAGTACCTGCTGTCACACCAAATGGCCAGGCTGAGTACCTGTTGTCACACCAAATGGCCAGGCTGAGTACCTGCTGTCACACCAAATGGCCAGGCTGAGTACCTATTGTCACACCAAATGGTCAGACTTAGTACCTGCTGTCACACCAAATGGTCAGACTGAGTACCCGTTGTCACACCAAATGGCCAGGCTGAGTACCTGCTGTTACACCAAATGGCCAGGCTGAGTACCTGCTGTCACACCAAATGGCCAGGCTGAGTACCTGCTGTTACACCAAATGGTCATCTGAGTACCTGCTGTCACACCAAATGGCCAGGCTGAGTACCTGCTGTCACACCAAATGGCCAGGCTGAGTACCTGCTGTCACACCAAATGGCAAGACTGAGTACCTGCTGTCACACCAAATTTTCAGACTGAGTACCTGCTGTCACACCAAATGGCCAGGCTGAGTACCTGTTGTCACACCAAATGGCCAGACTAAGTACCTGCTGTCACACCAAATGGTCAGACTGAGTACCCGTTGTCACACCAAATGGCCAGGCTGAGTACCTGCTGTCACACCAAATGGCCAGGCTGAGTACCTGCTGTCACACCAAATGGCCAGGCTGAGTACCTGTTGTCACACCAAATGGCCAGGCTGAGTACCCGTTGTCACACCAAATGGCCAGGCTGAGTACCTGCTGTCACACCAAATGGCCAGGCTGAGTACCTGTTGTCACACCAAATGGCCAGGCTGAGTACCTGCTGTCACACCAAATGCCCAGGCTGAGTACCTGCTGTCACACCAAATGGTCAGACTGAGTACCTGCTGTCACACCAAATGGTCAGACTGAGTACCCGTTGTCACACCAAATGGCCAGGCTGAGTACCTGCTGTCACACCAAATGGCCAGGCTGAGTACCTGCTGTCACACCAAATGGCCAGACTGAATACCTGCTGTCACACCAAATTTTCAGACTGAGTACCTGCTGTCACACCAAATGGCCAGGCTGAGTACCTGCTGTCACACCAAATGGCCAGGCTGAGTACCTGCTGTCACACCAAATGGCCAGGCTGAGTACCTGCTGTCACACCAAATGGCCAGGCTGAGTACCTGCTGTCACACCAAATGGCCAGGCTGAGTACCTGCTGTCACACCAAATGGCCAGGCTGAGTACCTGCTGTCACACCAAATGGCCAGGCTGAGTACCTGCTGTCACACCAAATGGCCGAGAAGAGGGGAGCTGCTCCCCAGGTGAAGACACTCCCCACTCTCCACCAAGGGAAAATCTAGTTCTGCAGACCCCAGAGGGAGGATGCTAGGCCCGCAGAAGATGTTCCCACCCAGAGGTTGTCACATACTCTGATGTCCTCTAATAATAGTTCAAAGACCAAGGAAATGTTCAAGCCTTGAGTGTATTAAATGCCTTCTTAAAAAAGACTTTATGAGGTTAGTCAGAACCCAAAACAACCTCAATTTTAACTCACAAGGAAGATTTTTTTTTTAAAGAGAGAGACCATAAAACTGTTTGCTGAGTCATATGGATTCAATATTGGATGACTTTCTGGTCCAGAATCCTCATGCCAAGTTCTTTTTACATGTGGGACCATCCTCCAAATATGCATCAAGGACGTTTGTTTGTTTTCTCTCCCTCTTTTAATCCTACAAGAGTTTCATGGAAAATGAGATCACTTTTCCAAATGGAAAGAAGTTTGGCCCCAAGTTTATGGCTGCACTTCTTTAAGAAAAAGTTCACATCCGCTCAATTAAGGCAAGTCACGAATCAAGCACCTGTGCCCGAGACGAGGCAGGGGCACTGCCCCCAGGCACAGCCACGGAGTAGTCAAGAGGAAGCGCGTCCCCTCAGCAAGTCCTTTAAATAGTCTCCTCTTCCAGGTTCATAGCAGAAAGAAAGCCCACAAGTGCTTCAAAGATCCTGCTCTCAAGGTCATGGCAAAGGAAGAAGAGGGAGAAGGGAACAATTGTGCAGATGAGCCCTACATGGCTTCCCCTCAGAATAAAGGGAAGTTGGGGGACGCCCTCCCTGGAGAGCCGTTGCTATGGTCATGGAGCAACAACACTAAGGCCAAGTGCAGCTAGTCACGCGAGGGGCACGGGGCGGCGTCAAGGCAGCTGGCCTGGCCCTGCTGGAACCAGATCACACGCGTGGGCCTCCCCAGGGGAGCTGCATGTGTGCGTGAGAAGGAGAGCCTGCCCTGGGAGCAGAACCCACTGCTGTTTACAGACCCACAAACATAAGCTCAGCCACAGAGTAGCGATGGCACTTGGGAGCAGTCCTAAAACGAAGTCAGCTGGGTATGCGGGCTACAGAGATAGCTGCTAGCCCATGCTGCCCCATGAGCACATAGACCTGCCACTCGGGATTCCTGGTCACTCACAGGACCCTGTGCCTGGTCACTCACAGGAACCCTTGGGTTCCTGACCACTCACAGACCCCCGTCCCCTGCCGCCTGGGGCTGCTGGCCATTCGTGGGCCTCCTTCGCAGACAACCAACTTCAGTGTAGCAAGACCCCTGACATGCAAGGGGTAAGAGCTGGGCCTTGTCTTGACTAAAGCTCTCCCAGGTCCATGGCTCTGAGCCTAGCCCAGAGGCACTTCCCTGGAGATTGCTTCTGCCACGGAGACTCTTCAGCCAAGTGTTCCCACCAAGAGAGAATTGCAAGTTAATCCTCCTCTTTGGACCTGTTTCCTCTGCATCATAGGAAGAAAGCAGTGACCACTTGGGTAGGAACATTGGTATGCCAGCACCCAGGCAGGCCAGGGCAATATTACCATTAGTGTATCCATACGACATGAATCTGGTTCATCTGACCCATGAGACCTAGAGTTGGATTATCAAGTTCACGAGCTACAGTAGATGAATCATCTGGTTGTGAGATCTGGTGCTGGTTCATCTGGTTCATGAGATCTAGTAGATGGATCATCTGATCCATAAGATCTGGTGCTGGATCACCTGACCTGTGAGATATGGTGCTGGATCATCTGATCCAAGGGTTCTGGTGTGTGGACCATCAGGTCCATATATGATCTATGAGATCTGGTGCTGGACAAATGATTTCACACCAAGCTCTAGAATTATTCTCCAGAGAGATAACTGCCACATTCATTAAAACCAAGGTGAGAAGGCAGGAGCAGTAGCATAGCAGGGAGGGTGTTTGCCTCGCATGTAGCCAAACTGGGTTCAGTTCCAGCATCCCATGTGGCCCCATAAGCACCACAGGAGTAATCCCTGAGTGCCTCCACTCACACCCTGCTGAGACTCCACTCACCCTGCTCAGCCTCCACTCACACTGCTGAGCCTTCAGCAACTTGCTCAGCCTCCACTCACACTCTACAGAACTCTGAAAGAAAAGCCACATAAAAGATGCACAAAACCACAGTAACTTCTGTGAACACAATATATGTTGCAGGAAACTGTGGTCAGGAGAAGGCACAGAATGGAGTCATTCACTGGAGGTCACAAAACGGGGATGCAGGTATAGGCACATCAAAGGTTCTCCCTGGGGCATTAGCCTGGGGAAGCCCCAGGACACTCACACACAGGTCAAGGGTCAGGACACGATGACTCTTCTAGGTCCATCCATTTTCCCTTTCATGGCTGACCCAGCAAGTCAGACCAGAGCAGGGGCAGGGGGTGCTGCCTGACTCTGGAGGACAGACCTAAGTCAAGAGCCCAAGGCTCCCATATGGTCTTAGTGCCAGTGAGGGCCAGGCCCCTGTCCTAGACCACAAAACCCTACCCCTTCTCACTCCTGACCACAACCGCCACGCCACCTTTCCAAACTGGCAGCCCATCTGGGATGAACACTGGACACCAGACCTTTCTTCCTGCCAATTTTCTGAAAGACCCGTGGACACCTGAACCAGGATGCTTGGGACCTGGGCATAGATACATGGACAGAAGCTCCCTCCAATTCGTGCCCTGCAACAGTCAGCAGTGAAGGTGCGCCCCTTGGCTTTGCCACAAAAGAGAGGTGACACAGCCCACAGCTAGGCACCAGACTCGGACACTTCCTGACACAGAACAGGGTGGTTTGAGGGGCCAGTATGGGGAGGCCATGAGTGCATACCATGCTCCCAGAGTCTTCTGCATGTTCGGTGGCACCTCTGGCCCCAGGCAGAAGGCACTCGGGTGACTGAGAGCTACCATGTCTGACTGGATCCCGAGGATCCCCAGCCTGCACCCTTGTGGCCATCCCACAGGTTAGGTCCTCCTTGAACTTCCCTGTTTGAGTCTGAGGGTCCTGGCTTGATATATAAGCTGACAAGGGTTGTGTGTCCCAGGAAGTCCCCACTTACAGTGACATCTTCCCCCAGAGACAGGGACATGGCAATTCCTCTCCCTCTTCCCAATTCAGTTCAGGTTATAACACAAGCAGTTGTCCTCAGAAGGATATCACAGGGATGGGGCCAGGGTCAGTAAGGACACGGGGATGAGATCACAGCTAAAAAAGGCAGCATGGTGAAGATCATGTACACCAGAGACAAAGCTGCAGCTCCCCCGCCCCACACTGCATCCCTATTCTACCCAGCATTCTCTGGAGGACCCTTGAGAGCTGCAGATGGGAATCATGTTCTTGGTTTGGTCGGTTGGTTTGGGGGCTACACCTGGTGGTCCTCAAAGCTTACTCCTGGCTCTGAGCTCAGGAATCACCACTGGTGATGATCAGAGAGCCCCATGTGGTACAGAGAAATCAACCCTGAATTGGCCTCACCCACAGCAAATGCATTGACTCCTACACCATCTCTGCACTTTGGAATCAGACTTTAAAGACTGAAGGAAAAACCTAAAATTCTATATTCAGTCAAATCACACACAAATGGGCTGTTGCACCTCTGGCTTCCATAGCCAGAGAGAACCACGCGGGCTGCAGACATTGGCAAGGCACCCCCAAGGCACTCCCCTCAGACAGGGAGTGTGAAAAGGAGCCCAGGCAGGATGAGCCCCCAGGTCCAGCCTCCTGCAGTCTCCAGGGTTCTGACGGGGAGAGCACTGGCCCCAGGTTTTGTTCAGGGAAGTGCCTATCAGCTAAGTTCAAGGAATGAAAGAAACTGCCTGGAAAGCACATCCTAGTGCTCCTCCCGGAGCATTAGAGCTGCAAGCACAGGAGTCTGAGCACAAGAAAGAACTAAGCAAATGAGGAAATGAGGAAACAGAGAACATTACCCATGTTGGCGAGGCTACCCAGAGTGTAGAACCTATGTGTGGGCTGCACCAGTGCAAGAGGAGATGCCCTGGCGGGCTGACCCAGTCCACAGCCCGAGGACACTCGAGACCAAAGGGAAGGCTGTGGGTTCAAAGCAGCAGTGGCACCCAGGGCTGGTGTGTGGAGTCTGCCCTAGTTTGGGACTTAGCTGAGTGGGGAGCCCCTGGCAAGCCTGCTCCTGGCCACCCACCTGGAAGACAGGTTCCGTGTGTTCACAAGAGAGACAGCTGGTTCTATGGCCTTTGAATGTCTTAAGATCACTCTGTCATTCCCAGGTCACCTCACCATTCCAGGGTAACCCTGCCATTTCCAGGTCATCTCTCTATTCCCAAGTCAACTCACCATTCTCTTAGGAGCATGGGTCCAGGTACTTTGCCTAGACCAGATACTGCTGTCTTCTGTGGCTGTTACAGAGTTGCCAGAAAGCACAGCCCTTCCCCTTAGGGTCACCTTCCAGCCCCATCTGTGGTGGCTTTGCCCTTTACCAGGTCACCTATACCATGTATGTATATATGCTAATTATGTGTATATGCTAATTATGTATGCATACCTGTGCACACACATGCATGCCCTGTGGTTATGGTGCCCCAGGCTCCCTGGAGCCTCCTCATGTCATCACTGGGCTCCATCTGTGGCCGCGGTTGTGCCCAGGCCCCCTCTGGGATCTCAGTTTTGGGGCGTGTCCGGCACCTTCCTTTGCCTAGGGGTCTGTTATTTTAGGACCTCCCTTACAGTGATATGCTGGAAGTCAAGTACCTTCTTTGCTGCTACCCTGAGTAGTAGTGTGGCTTCTCTACACCTGCCCAGCCTGGTCAGCAGGACCAATTGCTCCAGGCTTGAGGGGCCCAAGCTCAGGGGATGGAGGGTACTGCTTGGTGAGGATGTCTGGGCTCCAGAATGGGGGTCACCAGTGAGGCACAGGTTCTATCCCTGGGCCGCCAAGACAGCACAGGAGGGCTGTTGTCTGAGTTCGTTGTCTGAGACTGCCTGTCTCCTTGAACTACAACAGTAATCAGCAGCACTGGGACACTTGTTCTCAGCAGGGATGTTGTGGGGCCCTGCCACACATCAGAGACAGTATGAACCAATACAGGTCTGCGGTGCAGAGACTGAGTGGCCTAGGCCCTCCCAGTGCACCCTGGGTGAAGGCAGGAGCAGGTGTCCCAAACTGACTGGGGCCAGGAACAACTGAGCCTCCATGAGAAGAACTTCTGTTTGTCAGACCAGTGGGGAAGGCATGAATGAAGTCCTGCACAGGAGAAAACATGCCACTCCCTTTGTATGAACTGCCACTTACATTCCCCCTGTGTATCTGTGTGCTAATGCATGTGTATGCATATGTGTAAGTCTGTATATGTGGGCAAATTGTGTATGTGCATACACCATGTTTATATCCTGTGAACACCTATGTATGTGCATGCTGTGTGGGTGTGGCTATTGTGTGCATACTGAGTGCCTGTCATGTGAGTAGATATCATTTGTATCACTTGTCTTCCGTTGTTCATTGATTTGCTCGAGTGGGCGCCGGTAACTTCTCCATGCATTGGGAATGAAGTGCATTATTGTTACTGTTCTTGGCATATTGAATACATCACGGGTAGCTTGCCAGGCTCTGCCATGGCTCTGGGTTCATCCTAGGGGCCCAGTCTTTTTCTATGTCAGACCATCAACCATGAGTAGGTATATATGTTAATTATGTATGCATACCTGTGCGTATACCTGCCCCTCGAGGTGTTGCAGGTGTGACTGCGGTGCCCGATTGTGTCAGCAGGTGGCAGACAGGAGATAGGCTTGTCCACACCCAGGACTCTGCCCCGTGGGCCCTGGATGGTTGGTGGTCTGACATAGAAAAGACTGGGCCCCCCTAGGATGAGCCTCAGAATCTCTTTTGGTCTCTCTTCTCCCCATAAAATCCCAGAATCCTAGTGAGGCGCAGATGCTGGAGGAGCCCGAGGGTACCAGTGCTGGTGTGTTGATGTAGGCCCCAGAGCTAGAGGGAAGAGTGGGATGCAGGAGGAAGGGAAAGGTCAGCAGGACCACGGTGAAAGGACCCTCAAGATCAAGAGCCTGTGTCCCTGAGGTCCAGCAGGAAGATGTCTGTGTCTACGGACTTCTGGGACGATCTGGTTGAAACCACACACCGAGGGAAGGCACATATTCATGGCTCAGAAGCTCAGGAAGACCTAACGGCTGCTCTGAAAGAAATAAGCCCAGAGCCTCATCATTCAGCTTTATGGCACAGGCTGCCAGCAGAGCCTGCAGTAGCAGGGCTGGGACAGGCGCGAGATGCAGTAGGAAGTCCACAGACTCCTGTGAAAACCAAAGTCTCAGAAGTGAGACTACTCAGGAACTCAGGAAAACACCCAACCTCGTCTCAGCACAGAGTCATCAAATGTGGGCACAAGAAGACATCACCCCCACAGGCTTGATGGGGCGCCTCAGTGGACAGAAGCAACTCTGGGGGACCAGAATCTTGGGCACCAGGAGCTGCAGAGATAGAGATAATCCACTTCAAAGACTGATCAGTGACAACTGCCCACCAGTCCAGAGGGTTGGGTGAATGCAGATATGATTCTTGGGACTAAAATTATATGAGGGAACAATAGAAGGAGCCTGAGGTTTAAGCTTCTCTGTCTGACACTGGAAGTGGGTTCATATGTTCTTTCCTTAAGGAGCAGCATTTCTCAGTGGCGGCCATGACTATTCCAAGGGGGCCACAGGTAAAAACGATGTTGTTGGGGCCGGAGCGATAGCCCAGCGGGTAGGGCGTTTGCCTTGCACGCGGCCGGCCTATGCCGGCCCGGGTTCAATCCCCGGCATCTCATATGGTCCCTCGAGCACCGGCAGGAGTAATTCCTGAGTGCAGAGCCAGGAGTAACCCCTGAGCATCACCGGGTGTGACCCAAAAAAAAAAAAAAAAAAACAAAACAAAGATGTTGCTGGAGAGCTGTGGCACAAGGCTACAGCCAACCAGCAGGATGGAGGTACAGGGAGGAAAGACTGTCGGAAGGGGATGATGGATGAAAATGACTGAGAAACCATAGCTTAGAGCAACAATTATAAAAAATAATACTTAGAAGATATGTGTATATATACATACACATACATCCTAAACTGATAGACTAGAATAGGACATTAAGAAATATTCTTTTTGGGGACTGGAGCGATAGGACAGTGGTAGGCACTTACCTTGCTTGCAGTTGAGCCAGGTTTGACCCCCAGCATCCCTTACAGTCCCCCGAGCAACCACCAGGGGGTGATTTCTGAGGACAGAGTCAGGAGTAACCCCTGAGCATGCAGAGTGTGACCCAAAAAAGCATTAAACAAACAAACAAATAAAAAAATGCTCTTTTTTTTAAATAAGAAATATTCTTATCAAAAATATGGCAGATGTGATTCTTGGGACCGGAGCTATAGTTCAGTGGGTAGGGCATTTGCCTTGCATGCAGTTTCCCTGCAGCATCCCATATGGTTCCCGAGCACCCCCAGGAGTAATTCCTGAGTACAGAGCCAGGAGTAAACCCTAAGCATCGCAGAGTGTGACCCCAAAAGCAGAACAAACAAAGAAACAAATACATATGGCAGAAAAATAAGACAGGAAAACAAAAAAAATAAGACAGGGGAAAATATTGTGCGTAAGTTCTATAAAATCACTTCACCTTAATGGTAACGGCCTGAGCACACCAATACAAAGATAGACATTGTCATCCTGAATTTTTTTTTCCCTTTTTTTTGACTTTTTGGGCCACACCAGGCAGTGCTTAGGGCTTATTCCTGACTCTCTGCTTGGGTCACTCCCTAATAAGGCTCTGGAGATCATATGGGGTGGTGGGAAACGAACCCAAGTCGTTACCCACATGAAGCAAATGCCCTCCCCACTATACTATTGCTCTGGTCCTAGATTTTACACCAAACAGCTGCATGCTCTCTGCCCTGTGGGGCCTAATGCACAAAGCCTATAGACCGCAAGCAACTTCCTCTGCAGAGGCCCCGACCTATAGGTGTACGAGGGAACCCTGGGGACAGTCCTTTGCCCAGGATATTCCTGTCTGCTCTCACACTGGCCCCATCTCAGGCACCAAACAGGTATGCGGGGAGGGGCAGGGGGCTTTGGAAAGTCCCAGAGCACAGTGGCCAGGGTCCACATAGGCCAAGTCATAGTGTCCATCTGCATCAAACTGCAGAATAAGGAACATGAAATCAAGGCTTTGCACTGGATCACATTCAGTTTTTCTGGTCTCCAGAAGATCCGCATCTCCAGGAAGTGGGGGCTTTACCAGCTCGGTGCGGATGGGTCTGAAGACAGGGGGCTGAGAAGCAACTAATCCCAGTTGGCTGTGGGGGTCAAATACGTCCCTCACCATGAGCCTCTGATGGGCACTGCACTCCTGAGAGCCACCCATCACAATAAATCCTGTTTTTTAACCAAAAAATAAATTTAAAAACATAAAGCACACAACCCAAGTGCATAGTGGTGAGAGGAAACACACCTAGAAGGAGTGAACCACTGAAAGGTGAGCAGCTCATCTACCCAGAGATGCAGGGCCTGTGCTGGCACCTGGTGACTACAGAACATGCATCTTGGTCTCCCAAAGTGATGATGGTGGACAGGTCCACCTGCAGGGAAATGCCCCTCTTGGAGAATGCACACACCACAGAGCTCAAGGCACAGAATGGAAACCTGGCTGCTGAGAGGACCAAGACAGAGCCACGGTCACAGTTAAGTTGGCAGCTCTGAGTGCAGACACACGTCTGCAAGGACAAAAGGCCTCTTCATGAAGGTGGGCGTGGCAACACTGGCACCCAGGCCCTCATGCCCAGGAACTGTTTTGTAAAGTGGCCTCCCAGCAGGGGTACTACCAGCACTG
The DNA here is from genome assembly GCA_021461705.1 of Cryptotis parvus. Lineage (NCBI taxonomy): Eukaryota > Metazoa > Chordata > Mammalia > Eulipotyphla > Soricidae > Cryptotis > Cryptotis parvus. The sequence goes on along the minus strand of JAJIBD010021385.1, from coordinate 92,063 downwards.
GCCCCAGCCCCGTTGTGGGGCTCCAGACCACATCACCGGTGATTCCATCTCAAGTTGTGGATCTCAGGTGCTGGTTAGGATGGCACAGAGCAAAGGTCAGAGGAAACCAGTGTTTGTGTCTGGAAAGAGCAAACCAAGGGAAGGAGACACAGATTATAAATAAGAGGAGAGTCACACAGACAGTCCATCTACACCTGATTCGACAGGCAGAGGGCAGGCAGCACCATCCTCCAGGACACGGCTGCTAACAGTCACACTGGAATAGCCGCAAGACTCAAAACGTCCTCACAGAGCCTCATCCCTGCTGGCCCACTGGCAAAGCCTAGGGAAACATTTCAGGAGGAAACAACAGAAATTACTCCATCTCCTCCACAAATATTAGAAGATTCAGCGGTTCTACAACATCTACAGAAAACTGCAAAAAACATTTCTCATAAACACATAATACCCAAAAAATGTTAGCTGCCTTAACCCAGCAATACACAGCGAGGTCCTAGGCACCCAGCCTGTGCCACTTTTGGCTAGGGCCCGTACCACTCACAATATTAAGAGACTGAAGAGAAGATTCAGCAAGCATCTCAGTGACGAAGACAAAGTGTTGGCCACAAAGGCATTGTCCACTGTAACATGCATCCAGTGTGGGAAGTGCTGCCATATCCCAAAGCGTAATGCCATCTCAGGGTGTGCTGAACAATCAGGGGGTGGGAGCAACCAGAGACAATGGGGGAGTCGTTCCCCTCACTTTCAGAAGGAAGATTTCCAAAGGATTCTGAATGAAAATTTTTCTGAAAGGGGCAGTAGGTCAAATAAGTTTTGGAAACTGTGACTCGGAAAGAAAGGGGCTAGAAGGGGAAAATATTAAAACTAAGGCATCTAGAAAACAGCAAGCCTAAGCTAATATGTTGCTCATTTATCTTTTATTTGAAACCACACCGGGTGGGTCCCAGGAACTATTTCTGACTCGTGTTCAGGAACGACCCTGAGAAATCTCAGGCAGATGCAGGGCTGGTTCCGAGGGAAGTGGGCAGGGTGCAAGACTTTGCCTTACCCCTGGCCCTGCTGACACCATTCGAAACCCTGATCCCAGAGATCAGGAATGGGCAAAACACACTCCATTCCCACTCCACACTGCACTAAATCACAAGTGCAACGGAACAAGAGGAGTAAAACACAATGACCCAAAGTAGATGCCCTCAGACATGATCAAGTATGTATAGATTACACAGACACTACAAAAAAAAACTCCAAGAACTACTGAAAAAACCCAGCAAGGTACAACATACAAGACTACCTAGGTAGGGGGCCGGAGCGATAGCCCAGCGGGTAGGGCGTTTGCCTTGCACGCTGGCCAGCCCATGCTGGCCAGGGGTTCAATTCCGGCATCCCATATGGTTCCCCGAGCACCGCCAGGAGTAATTCCTGAGTACAGAGCCAGGAGAAACCCCTGAGCATTGCTGGGTGTGACCCAAAAAGCAAAAAACAAAAAACAAAAACAAGACTACCTAGGGAAAAAAATAGAAAAATTAATGTACTTCTATATGCTAGTAACCAAGACTGACATCAAACAACAGTTTATAGTAACAACAAAAAGATGAAATAACATCCAACATGCAAAGCCAGTGCGAGTGTTAAAGGATAGAGTGGGGAACGGTCATTCTCGTCAGAACCCATAGGCTGACAGCTTCACTGGCTGCTGGTGTCACACCGCCGGCTTACCAGTGCCCAGCCAGCCAGCAGATGTCTGCACAGGTAACTGCTAACTCTTCAGATTGCCTGTATGTGGACAGTTAGAGAAGCGAGAACAAACAAAACGGTTTTGAAAAAAAAAGTTGAACATTCCACAATCTATTTCAAAATGTGCCCCAAAACTACGCAGTGGAGACTATGGGAACTGTTGGGCTCAGCACGCAGAAATGGGGGCCGAGAGAGAATAGGGGAAACCACCCTCAGGCCACAGAGCCTCGCTTGCATGTGAAGAGTGAGACACTCTAGGGACCGGGGCTCTCAGGAAATGACGGAGAACTGGCAGGTGCTTGAGTACAGGACCTGTGTCTGCTCCCGACCCAGCACAGCCACGCGCGGATGGGGCCAGGAGGCATGAGCTCAGAACTGCAGAAGAGACGAATCTGCTGTCTCTCAGCTGGGACAGGAAAGGCAAGCTCTACAAAGACCCCCCCATTCCCGTCAGAACCCATCTCTTCACCAGACTCTGCTGAGAGACAGAACAGACACGCCCCAGAGCGGGGACAGCCGCCGTTGCACAGAAAGAGTTCAGGTGATTTAAAGAAAGAGTTCCACTGGAGGAAAATAAAGCACTCAGGGGACCACAGCCCTCAGGGCAAAACTTTCTCTGCCTTGCTTGGTCAGTCAGCAGGTGGGCCTGTTGGTTCCCTGAGGGTGATGGCTTCACCTCCAGGATGGAGTGCCGACCAGTGGGGCTCACCTCCAGCAGCAGCCTTCCTTCCTGCACGGGGGTCCCTCTGGGATGGTTTCTGACTCCAGGTGAGGGCGCTGGTCCACTGCCCTTTCTCCTGCAGTGCTGTAGAACGAAGCACAGGGATTGGCACCTCCCAGGCCCTGCCCCTCCCTCCTCACTGTCTCCCACAAGGCTGTTTCCCCCGGCCCCACTGCACATCCCGTCCAGTCCCAAGGTGTGGGCTGGAGGAGGAGGGTTCAGGCTAACGGGCTGGGACCAGCATGACACTCGAATGTCAAAACTGGTTCTAACCCAAGAACCCTACTTCTGCTCCCCAGACAATGCTCTGCGCTCCTTTCTGTAGACATTCCAACCCACAGCATCTCCCTGACCCCAAGCACAGGTGGGACCTCACAGCCAGTGCCTCTGATCACCCGCAACCCTGTGCCTTCCTCTCGCCTCTCAATGGTGGCCACAGTGCCCCTACCCTAACCTGGATAACCCTCTCTTCCTGTATGCTGTGCCCACACCCAAAGCCTGGCCTTATCCTTAATTGTAGTGGAAAGCTCAGATATGTAGGTATCTTTCACATCTGGCTGGAGGTCCCTGCTGGGGGACCCCCATCCCCACACTCAGCATTACTCTTAAGCTCCAAATTCTGCTGAAAACAGTTGGAATGCTCAGGGATGAGGACAGGAGTACTATAGTTCAGAATGACCTCACTTCCAGAGGAGGCAGGTGGGAGGTGCCCCTATTCCTCAAGGCGAGGGACCTGAGAGGTGCGAAGCCCTATCTGTGCAAGCCCTTCTATACATGGCCATCTGTGCAAGCCCATCTGTGCAAGCCCGTCTGTGCAAGTCCATCTATGTAAGCCCATCTATGCAAGCCCGTCTGTGCAAGTCCATCTATGTAAGCCCATCTGTGCAAGCCTATCTGTGCAAGCCCATCTATACATGGCCATCTGTGCAAGCCCATCTGTGCAAGTCCATCTATGTAAGCCCGTCTGTGCAAGTCCATCTGTGCAAGTCCATCTGTGCAAGTCCATCTGTGCAAACCCATCTGTGCAAGCCTATCTGTGCGAGCCCATCTGTGCAAGCCCATCTATACATGGCCATCTGTGCAAGCCCATCTGTGCAAGCCTATCTGTGCAAGTCCATCTATGTAAGCCCGTCTGTGCAAGCCCATCTGTGCAAGCCTATCTGTGTAAGTCCATCTGTGCAAGCCCATCTGTGCAAGTCTGCCTGTGCAAGTCTGCCTGTGCAAGCCCATCTGTGCAAGCCTATCTGTGCAAGTCCATCTATGTAAGCCCATCTGTGCAAGCCATCTGTGCAAGCCTATCTGTGCAAGTCCATCTATGTAAGCCTGTCTGTGCAAGCCCATCTGTGCAAGTCTGCCTGTGCAAGCCCATCTGTACAAGCCCGTCTGTGCAAGTCCATCTGTGAAAGTCCATCTGTGCAAGTCCATCTATATAAGCCCATCTGTGCAAGCCCTATCTGTGCAAGCCCATCTATACATGGCCATCTATACATGGCCATCTGTAAAGCCCATCTGTGCAAGTCCATCTATGTAAGCCCGTCTGTGCAAGTCCATCTGTGCAAGTCCATCTGTGCAAGTCCATCTGTGCAAACCCATCTGTGCAAGCCTATCTGTGCAAGCCTATCTGTGCGAGCCCATCTGTGCAAGCCCATCTGTGCAAGCCCATCTGTGCAAGCCCATCTGTGCAAGCCTATCTGTGCAAGTCCATCTATGTAAGCCCGTCTGTGCAAGCCCATCTGTGCAAGTCTGCCTGTGCAAGCCCATCTGTACAAGCCCATCTGTGCAAGCCCATCTGTACAAGCCCGTCTGTGCAAGTCCATCTGTGCAAGTCCACCTGTGCAAGTCCATCTGTGCAAACCCATCTCTGCAAGCCTATCTGTGCAAGCCTATCTGTGCGAGCCCATCTATACATGGCCATCTGTGCAAGCCCATCTGTACAAGCCTATCTGTGCAAGTCCATCTGTGCAAGCCTATCTGTGCAAGTCCATCTGTGCAAGCCCATCTGTGCAAGTCTGCCTGTGCAAGTCTGCCTGTGCAAGCCCATCTGTGCAAGCCTGTCCGTGCAAGTCATCTATGTAAGCCCATCTGTGCAAGCCCATCTGTGCAAGCCCATCTGTGCAAGTATGCCTGTGCAAGCCCATCTGTACAAGGCCATCTGTGCAAGCCCATCTGTACAAGCCCGTCTGTGCAAGCCCATCTGTGCAAGTCTGCCTGTCAAGCCCATCTGTACAAGCCCATCTGTGCAAGCCCATCTGTACAAGCCCATCTGTGCAAGCCCATCTGTACAAGCCCATCTGTGCAAGCCCATCTGTACAAGCCCATCTGTGCAAGCCCATCTGTGCAAGCCCATCTGTACAAGCCCATCTGTACAAGCCCGTCTGTGCAAGCCCATCTGTGCAAGTCTGTCTGTGTAAGCCCGTCTGTGCAAGTCCGTCTGTGCAAGCCCATTTGTGCAAGCCTATCTGTGCAAGTCCGTCTGTGCAAGCCCATCTGTACAAGCCTGTCTGTGCAAGCCTATCTGTGCAAGCCCATCTGTGCAAGCCCATCTGTACAAGCCCATCTGTACAAGCCCGTCTGTGCAAGCCCATCTGTGCAAGTCTGTCTGTGTAAGCCCGTCTGTGCAAGTCCGTCTTTGCAAGCCCCTTTGTGCAAGCCTATCTGTGCAAGTCCATCTGTGCAAGCCCATCTGTACAAGCCTGTCTGTGCAAGCCCACCTGTGCAAGTCCACCTGTGCAAGTCCGTCTGTGCAAGCCCCTCTGTGCAAGTCTGTCTGTGCAAGCTCATCTGCAAGCCCGTCTGTGCATGTCTGTCTGTAGAAGCCCATCTGTGCAAGCCCGTTTGTGAAAGCCTGTCTGTGCAAGCCCGTCTGTGAAAGCCTGTCTGTGCAAGCCCGTCTGTGAAAGCCTGTCTGTGCAAGCCCGTCTGTGCAAGCCAGTCTGTGCAAGCCCATCTGTACAAGTCTGCCTGTGCAAGCCCATCTGTGCAAGCCCACCTGTGCAAGGCCCTCTGTGCAAGTCCGTCTGTGCAAGCCCCTCTGTGTAAGTCCGTCTCTGCAAGCCCGTCTGTGCAAGCCCGTCTGTGCAAGCCAGTCTGTGCAAGCCCGTCTGTACAAGTCTGCCTGTGCAAGCCCACCTGTGCAAGCCCACCTGTGCAAGCCCACCTGTGCAAGCCCCTCTGTGCAAGCCCATCTGTGCAAGCCCACCTGTGCAAGTCCGTCTGTGCAAGCCTGTCTGTGCAAGCCGTCTGTGCAGACCCATCTGTGCCCCTGAGCCTTGTAGCCTCTTCAGTCCCTCAACCCCGCAGCACCTCCTCCACGTAGCCCTGCGACCCCTCCATCCCACAGCCCCTCAGCTCTGCGTCCCTCAGCCCCACAGCTTCTCAGCCCTATATTCCCTTAGCCGCCCAGCCCCCCAGCCCCCAGCCCCCAGCCCTGCAGCAATGCATTTCTCCAGTTACAGACCAAGGCCCCAGCCCAGTTCCTGGGAGTCTAGGATAGAACAGTCCTATCAGTCATCGCTGTCTCTGTCTCTGTCTCTGTCTCCCCCTCCTCCCTTTCTTTCTCTCCCTGTCTCCCTCTCTCCTCTCTGCCTCCTTATTTTCATCCCCTTCCTGCCAACCTCACAGATGGGTTTGGGAGGGGGCTCCAAGAGTGGGCACATTCCCTGCTCTCGTGCACAGTGGGGCCTCACCCACTTTCCAGCACCTCCCTACTCCAGTACAGAGGCTCCTGACCCCCTTTGCATGCTGCCCCACACCCCACTTCCCCTCCTCCGCACCACATTCCTCAGCGCCCACAGACCTCCCCTGTCACGCGATGGGGCCGCAGTGACAGGCGCCTGGAGCAGGGCCAGGCCCTCGCGTGCGAGCAGGAACCCTGCCCCCCACGCCTGTGGGAGCTGGACAGCCACTGCTCACCCGGGAGGGAGGGAGTCAGGTCAGTGGAGGGGGTGCGGGGAGAACCGGTGCTGTCCTGCTATTCTAGGAGTCCCAGGGGGTTGCTCTGAGCTGAGAGGGGCCAGCCCCAGCCCTTGTGGGACCCCTGGACCTCCCACCTGTGGGCCTTGGGATTCAACTACAGCTCACCTGGGGGTATATAAGGGGCTCTGCAGAGGAACCCAGGCCCTTGGAGGAGCACACGGCGGAGTTCCACCCTCTCACCAGAGGTCTCTTTGGCCCAGAAGCTCCTGCCCCACCGCTGGCCCTGCCTGCCTCTGAGAAGCCTTCCAGGGCCCACAGGCTATCAGACAACCCTAGGGGGATCAGGAGGCTCAGCCAGAAAAGCTCACTCCTGTAAAGGCTCAGGTTCTGCCCAAGGGTTCCCTCCCCAGCTCAGGACCCCCAACAAGCCCCATTAAGCCACACTTGAGAGTCACTGTCCAGGCTGGACCGAGCTCCTACCCATCCATAGCCACGGAAGGCACCAGAGCCAGAGGCCCTCTCTTTGCTGCTCTCTAGCACCCAGAAATGCTCCTTGGAACGGAGAGTTAGAGGAACGATGGTGAGGACAGTGCAGTCAGCCCCACACAGCTGTGGGCGCAGGGACTGAAAAAAAGGACGAATTGCATCCCTCTGAGGTACAGACTGGGATCGGTTGCACACAGAAGTCCTCAGCACTGCACCTCACTAAGAGATATTTCCTCCAGAAGAGAGTCGAGCAGAGTACCTCTTGGTTGTTTGGCATTGAGACGTGCCAGTACGCTAGAGGAGGATCCAGAAGACTGGCCTGCCTCTGGACCGTGATGTGATGCCCAGAACGCAGCAGCCAGTTTGCTCCCCCATACAGGTAAATCCAGCTCCTTATTGACCGGGACAGGTGGGCCAAAACATGTATACCTACTGAGGGTGGGCTACATGAAGTTCTCAGGAATCGGGCATGGGACTCCTACCCCTGACAACGATTGAGAAATCAGCACCGGCCCCAGGGAATGCTGGACTGAGCCTGGATTCTGACTACCTGTCATACTGACTGGAAGAAAAGCCCTGCCTTCACTGCTCACCAGGAGCCACATGGTGCCGCAGTCTCTGCTGTGTTGCTCTGGTTGCCCCCAAGCAGGGATCACCTGATGGGACCCTCCTCTAGCATGGAGCAGCCATGCTGGCCCCAGGCTCTGCCTCTGTTGCCCTCCTACAGGCTGGCCTGGGTCTTTAGAATTCCCACTTGTCCTGACTGTCCCTCTACATGCAGAGTGACACAGTACATTCCCACTACTGCCTAGGAAGGAGCTCCCAACCAGATGCCCCAGAGCCCTGTGAAGTGAGAACACTTAAGAGAGGACTTGAGATGCAGGGACACACAAGGCCAGCACATCACACCTCCCACATGTCCAGAGGCTGTAGTATCTGCAAAGGTGCTGGTATAATCAGCACTGAGCAGGGGCCGGAGCGATAGCACAGTGGGGAGTACGTTTGCCTAGCATGTGGCCGACCCAGCTTGGATCCCCGGCATCCCATATGGTCCCCGAGCACCGCCAGGAGTAATTCCTGAGTGCAGAGCCAGGAGTAACCCTGAGCATTGCTGGATGTGATCCAAAAAGCAAAAAGGGGCCGAGCGATAGCCCAGAGGGTAGGGCGTTTGCCTTGCACACAGCCGGCCTGTGCAGGCCTGGGTTCGATCCCTGGCATCCCATATGGTCCCCTGAGCACCGCCAGGAGTAATTCCTGAGTGCAGAGCCAGGAGTAACCCCCTGAGCATTGCCAGGTGTGACCCAAAAAGCAAAAAAACAAAAAAAAACAAAAAGCAAAAAGGGGGGCCGGAGCATAGCCCAGCGGGTAGGGTGTTTGCCTTACACGCGGCCGGCCTGTGCCGGCCCGGGTTCGATCCCTGGCATCCCATATGGTCCCCCAAGCACTGCCAGGAGTAATTCCTGAGTGCAGAGCCAGGAGTAACCCCTGAGCATTGCCAGGTGTGACCCAAAAAAGCAAAAAAAAAATAAAAAAATAAAAAAGCAAAAAAAAATGAGCACTGAGCAGCGCTGTGGACAGAACTAGCCCCCAGTTAGCACAGTGAAATCACCCCAGAGGTATGACTTTTGGAGGTGATTAGCCCCAGGTTGGGATTAGTACCCTAGGAAAGACCCACACACACCTTGTTCACCCTTTCTTCAATCATATGTGGGACCAGGGGGCCAGGCAAGGGCCCTTGCGAGATGTGGACAAGGAAAGGGCCCTCATCCATAGCTGGTAAGATTGTGGACCTGTTTAACCTTTTTTGAAACAATTTGACCATTTCTCAGAAAGCTAAGACTTGAGATTCCATAGGAATCAGCAATTCCATTTCTGGGTATCTACCCCAAGAGTTCAGAATTGAAGGTGATCATGCTGTGGGACCTTAGAGGAGACATCATGGGATCCAGCCCACATGGATTATACCTTCACAGGATCCAGTCCTCAGGGGATCCAGCCATATTGGATTCTTCCCTAATGGATCCAGTCATCATGGGATCCAGCTCACATGGGATCCTGTCCTCACAGGAATCAACTATACAGGAGTCAAGGTTCATGGCATAAGTCTTCATGGGATCCAGTCCATATTAGTTTGAGTCTATACTGAATCCTGTCTCATGGGACAAGCCCACACAAGATCCAGCCTGTGTGATTGAACCCTCATTGGATCCAATTCACGTGAAGGCTAGTCCTCACAGAACCAACACACATCTTGCTTTCTGACTGTCAGGCCAAACTATGGGCAAGAACACTGTTCCGTGAGTTGCTAAGGCATAACCCAGTACTGAACGGATAATTCCAGTACTGATGTATAGCTCCAATGTGACCATACATAGTCCCAGTACTGACTACATAGCCCAAATACTGACCATCTAGTCCAGTACTGAACACAAAACCCAGTACTGAAAATATAGCTCAGTATCGACCACATAGCCTCAGCACTGACAATAGCCCAGTGCCAACAATATAGTCCAATAGTGGCCACATAGCCCAATACTGACCAATTGCCCAAATGTAATTTCCTCAGCTTTGGCTTCATTGCACACAAGCATTGTTGAGCAGTCTTCATGTATTGAGACTGGATTTATTGACCAGTTTCTTCTCACTATATCAACAAGTTCCACATGACTTGAAGAAATGTAAGTTCTGTGCATCTCTTAATCAGCCCTTCTGTGTACTGTTGAAATCCTCTTTTATCTTTACCACTTTTTATTCATTTGATGTATTAACTACTGAGAATTTTTTAATTTTGGGTCACACCCAGAAATGCTCAGTGGTTACTCCTGGCTCTGCACTCAGGAATTACTCCTGGTGGTGCTTAAGGGACCATATGGGATGCTGGAGATCAAACTCAGGTCAGCTGAGTGCAAGACAAATGCTCTCTCTTCTGTACTATCACTCCAGCCTCTGAGAATTATTTTAAATCTTTCTCTTGATGGGTTCATCTACTTTCCTTATAGTTCTGTCCATATCTGTTTCATACTTTTGAAGCTGTCACCAGAAGCTCACAATTTAAAACGAGTTACTTGCTTAAGGAGATGGCTTTGTTCATTGTTGTAGATTCTTTCTGATCCCCAGCAGGGACTTTGACACTTACTCCTTTCGGTGTTTCGCAATACATAGGTTTATGTCCACATTTTCATCTTCTCTGAGCCTTTGAGCATGGGTGTGACCCTAATAAATCTGATCTCAGCTGGCGTGTTGGGTCCACTGACACTGAGTGGAATCTGTGACATGTCTGAAATTCTTGGCTTTTTTGTGGTTGCTCCACCCTATCATGCTTCTTTTGTCCCCATTCTTGTCTTATTGCTTTTGGTTCATTCCCCCACCCCTTTATTTAAACACCAGTGCTTACAAAGTTGTTCAGGATACACTTGTTACAGGCATTCAATCTCCCAACACCAATCCCACCATCAATGTGAGCTTCCCTACCCATTGTCCCATTTTCTTAACCACCCCCCAGCTGCCCCCTCGCAGGCCTAAATCATTTCATTTATATTGCTTGTTACAACTAATGGATAATGGAATTATTTTTGAAAAACTTCAGTGATAGAATTTGTGAAAATTGTTATACCTCACCATGGGGTCATTAAGCCTTTGTCTGAGGGTTTACTAAACTAGTTCATTGCTAGTTGAGCCTTCTATGTTAATGTTCTGGTTAACTGAGCTTAGTTGGCTTCTGTAATACTTTCCATTTAATTTGGCGTACCCTACTAGAATGTCAGTGTTGTAGAATTTGGAGGTGTTGTGTGGCAACGCAATTCAGAAACTCCAGAATATTTTTTTGGCTTTTGGGGTCACACTTGGTGATGCTCAGGGGTTCTTCCTGACTCTGCACTCAGGAATCATTCCTGGCGGTGCTCTGGGGACCATTTGGTTTGCCAGAGACTGAACCTGGGTCAGCACATGCAAGGCAAACACCCTACGTCCTGTACTATCGCTCCAGCCCAACTCCAGAATATTTAACTGGGCCAAGAGTTTACATGGCAGCAGTTGTGGGTGTGGGTGTGGCTGCTGGGGTTTCTGGAAGTACGCGGATTGGGGGATGCTGACTGCCTCCACTCTGAGAAGACCCCAGGCACCCCAGATACCCCAGATATCCCAGATACTCCACTCTGAAGACTGGTATATCTGGACTTTTCAGCAGCTTGACATCTGCAGAACTCAGTTATGAGGCAGTGATATCCAGCTGTTGGCATAGTTGCAGCTGTGCGGTGTGAGCATGACTGTTGGGTCAGGGTGGGGACTTGGTCCAGAGTTTTCATCAGAGAGACGGATGTACCTGTGTATTTTTGTGGCTTGCTGATCTCTTCCAAGATTAAAAGGTGAATGTATAAAGCTGGGCCAATGGATGAGCTTACATGGCTGTAGCTGGAGAATATGGGTCGTCTTTTTGCTTTAGTTTGGTGGTTTTCTCATTCCACCCTTTCTCTCTCCATTTGTACATTACAGCCCATTTCTGTTGCCTTGATGATTATCCTGGAAATGAGCTAATCAACCTCTAAAGTACATTAACCCAGTACCACTGGACCTACTTGGAGCTTCTCTCTCTCCATGTTGGTGTTAGTAGCTGCAGAGCAATTTCCTCTTTTGTTCCTTCAGAGCCTTTGTTGCTGTCACTTTGCTTCAGCACCTGGTACCTCCCTCATCCTTTTCTCTCAGTGTCTTGCTCCTCCCTCCTGGGCGTCCCTTCTTTCTGCAGGAATTCCAGTCCTCCCATGTGGCCTGTCACAGGCTCTCTGCATTTCCGTGTTGGCTGCCAAGCAACTGCCAACTACTAGCTGCCTCACTGAGGGTAACTTAGGTCAGCCCAAGCTGAGCTGCTGGGACAGCACGCAGGGGCTCAATGCTGATCATTGCTGGTCTCAGAGTTTGGAAGGCTGGGCTGTTCATAGACCAAGATGCTAAGGTAGAACGTTTCCATCTGGATTTTGCTTAGGCTCCAAGACAGCGGCAGAAACTCCACCCTGTCCTACACCAACGCACAAACAGGCGCTGGAGCATGGAGCTCTGGCACACCAGGAGGGATGCTCCCTCCCCCTCCTGCCATGATGGATGGGGGACGCCGGGCTCAGGACAAGGGATGGATGCGGGATGCAGGCTCAGGACACGGGATGGGTGCGGGACACAGGCTCAGGACACGGGATGGGTGCGGGACACAGGCTCAGGACACGGGATGGGTGCGGGGCGCAGGCTCAGGACACGGGATGGATGTGGGGCGCAGGCTCAGGACACGGATGGATGTGGGACGCAGGCTCAGGACACGGGATGGGTGCAGGATGCAGGCTCAGGACACGGGATGGATGCGGGACGCAGGCTCAGGACACGGATGGATGCGGACGCAGGCTCAGGACACGGGATGGATGCGGGATGCAGGCTCAGGACACGGATGGGTGCGGGACGCGAGGCTCAGGACACGGGATGGATGTGGGATGCAGGCTCAGGACATGGGATGGATGTGGGATGCAGGTTCAGGACACGGGATGGATGCGTGACACAGGGTTCAGGACATGGGATGGATGTAGGATGCAGGTTCAGGACACGGATGGGTGCAGGATGCAAGCTCAGGACATGGGATGGATGTGGGATGCAGGCTCAGGACAATCGGATGGATGCGAGATGGAGGTTCAGAACACCGGATGGATATAGGACACAGGGCTCAGGACACCGGATGGATGCAGGACCCAGGTCTCAGGAATCAAGATGCAGGATGCCATCTTCTGTAGCTAGAGGTTAGATGGCACACCCCTGTGTCATCCTCTGTGCCATCCTCTGTAGAACACTGGGATGAAATACTATACCCCAGGAAAGAGACACTGGCTGCTGTCACTCGTCTCTGTCCCCTAGGCCTCTGGCAGGAGCCAGGACAGTGTGGGGCTCAACCAGGACAGGGCGATGAGCTAAACTCAAAGTGATGCCTGACTGAAAGTAATGAGGCCCTTAGGCCTCGAGACACTCACCATAACCGAGGGTCTCTCTGCTCCCTCTGAGGCCACCTGCCTGCAACCTTGAGCATGACCCACGTCCTGTACAACTGTTTACCTTCCAGCCTTTGGCCACACACTCTGATGGTTGTCCAATGTCAGCCCAGAGGGTGATAATGGCTGCTCACTATCCCACACCTGAGCTGCAGCGCTGGGTCACCAGAACAACGTACCCAAACATGTTCACACTCACAGAGTCCCCAGTATTACCCACCCCGTGTGCTCACAGTCACAGGTTCTCCAATATAACCATACACATGTGCTCACAGTCATGGAGTCTCAGGAGCTGAGACTGGGTTGACCATAGTCACCCCATCTGTACTGCGGCACAACTCCATGCCTCCCAGACTACAGACAGCCCCTGTGTCTGTATCTCTGTATCACTGTATCACTGTCTTCCTGTTCATCATCGATTTGCTCAAGCGGGCACCAGTAACATCTCCATATGTCCTGTCTCATGCAAGTAGAGGCCCAATGGCATCTGCTTGCTCCAGAAACATAAAGAGCCTCAAACCATTGCATCAGGTCATGGGAATGAGGTCTATAATTGTTACTGGTATTTGGCATATCAAATACGACACAGGTAGCTTGCCAGGCTCTGCCGTGCGGGTAGCATACTCTTGTAGTCATCTCTAAATCTAGCATTTATTGATGAACTGCGTGGCTGCTTAGCCACGCGAGCCGGGCTGTGATAGACTGGTCTTCTGGGTGGAGTTCTGATGAGGGGGAAGTCTGGATGTGGAAAATGGAGGCCCTCATGGAGTGGGGGGTGTCATCTGGCTTGTTGCAAGGCTCTGCTGGGGTGGCAGACCAGGGCTAGAACCTGCCATCCCTCATGGACGCCTCGTGAGCAGCTGGGCACAGGGAGAGCCAGTAGCAGCTCTGCCCCATGTCTACCCTGTGTCTGACACTACAAATTTAGTCTCAGAACCCTGGAAAGCTGTTGGATGACAGCCCTAGCTAGCTTGGGAGCTTTGCTATTTAATCTATTTAATCTATTTGCTTACAGTTTAATCTATTTACATGTTCTTAAGCCAGGGTTTATGCTAATGAGATCTCTCTTCTGTGTTAACACTGATGGAGGGTGTAGTTACAGAAGTCAACTTGACTCTGAATGAGTAACTTCTGAATTATCATTATATATCTACTATGACTTCTATGTTATCTAGATTGGGCAAAACTCTTCTCTATACCCATTGATCCCAGCGTGGGAAAGTTAGGATTTACCAAGAGACTGCCACCCTGGCTATGTTGAGACTGTTGTTTAAGATGATAGGAAGGATCATACTAGTTTGCCCTCAAGCAGGCGAGCGTGACCCTTTCACTATAAGAGAACAAGATAATCAGAATCACCATGGTGCAGATAATAAATAAGAAGGACCTGTGGGTACCATCTAGATTACATGAAGCCCATGGAATTAAGATGTATTACTTTATACAGCCCTCTCTCTCCAGTGTTTCACATATAAGATAATCTCAGAAGAAGGGATTAGTCCTTGGCATAAACATTTGTTAGACCTAAGTAGGGTGTGGCTCTACTACACTCTTCTACTCTCTAGAAGCTGTTTAGTTGATCTTTGTTGACAGGACTCTCCATGAAGTTAGGATTACTTTTGTGTATATAAGGGGACTGACTTGAGGTACTGCATCTACTCTGGTGGGATCCACTTTGGTGGGATTCTCTCTGGTGGGATCCTCTTTGGTGGGAGACTTGGGCCCTCATGCATGGTCTGAGTTCTGAACAGACCTAGAGGTCTTCCATTATATTGGATTGCGGTGGTAGACTTGTTCTACTATTAAAAGCCTTTTGGAACTGCACCAGACTCATGAGTTTTCATCTGTTCCCTGGTGGCCTCGGAGGTGGAAGAGAACCTCTGTCCTGATACTGCTCCCCCAACAGAAAGCCCCTTGTGTTGCCCTATTAAGCACCTGCAGAGACGTCCCCGAGAGCCCCACGGCACTCAGGCCCAGGGTCCCACTGGGCCAAGACTGCTGTTTTCAGGTTAAGAACTGTGTCATCAAAACCCATTTCTGTCAGTGACAGACACAGGGAGAACCCCAGCCTGCAAGTGTCCTCTCAACTCTGTGAGGACCAGTGACCAGCACGCCATCCTGAAATCCTAACTGGTCAAGCAGGGATCACAGCTATTCCACAGCACCTCCTACTCACAGGATCACCATGCAGGGAGGACCAAGAACCCACAGCCCAGGGAGGGCTCAGTCAGAACACAGGCATGGGGGAGGCACCTCGGGGCCCAGTCAGAGGAAAGTGGGAGGACACACAGGGCCACTCAGAGCAGAGGCTGGGGGGACACAAGCATGGCCCAGTCAAAGCAGAGTCAGGGATCCAGAGTTGAGGTGAGATGGACACACAGGTGGTAGAGGTGTCTGGGTTAGCTGCCAGCAGGACTCCAGCACTGATATTCTAATGTTCTCTGGGAGCCCAAGGCACTAAGGCCCAGGGTCCCACCAGCTGCTGGTCCTGTGTGCAGACTCAGTATTTTGGTGAGACTTCACCTCAACACCTGCCCTTCTGGTGGGGACATGTCCTAGGATGCAGATTGGGTAGATCAGGGGAGTCAGCCATATCACTGTATCACTGTCTTCCCGTTCATCATCGATTTGCTCAGCGGGTACCAGTAACATCTCCATATGACCTGTCTCATGCAAGTAGAGCCCAAGGGCACCTGCTTGCTCCAGGAACATAAAGAGCCTCAAACCATTGCATCAGGTCATGGGAATGAGGTCTATAATTGTTACTGGTATCTGGCATATCAAATAGGACACGGGGAGTCAGCTATGAACAGCGTAATGTGGCACCATGTGAGACCACGGTCCAGGTGAGACTGGGGCCCAGGGAGAGACCCAGCATCAGAGGTGCAACCAACCCCCAGGTTATACCTGGGCTCAGGTGAGACCCAGTAGCACAGGGACAAGTGGTCCCCAGGTAAGACTCCGGGCCCAGGTGAGGCCCAACAGTATAGATAAGACCCAGACCCAGTGCAGCTTCGAGGCCTACCTTGGAAGAAGCTCCTCACCCTAAGGTAGCTGACACTGAGGCGCAGCACAGATAGCTTGTCCAGCTTGGAGATGACATCAGGGGAAGGGCAGCAGGCTGGCCAGGTGGTCCAGCTCAGCATTGAGGCGGTCCCGGTGCCGCTTGGAAGGGTTAGACTTCTCTGCCTCCACGGTGGGTCTTCTGTGGGAGATACCACAGTCAGACTCAGGCCCATGACCAACGCTGCTAGAGTGGTCACATCTCAAATGCTTGGCTCAGACCTACTGTTGCCCATACCCAAAGGGCTGAGACTAGCCTGATCCTGAAGCCACACATCCGGAATGTGTGTCCCATGAGTGAAACTGTGAGACCCAGCTTGTCTTTGGCTTATTTTCCTAATACAGTCTGCATTAAGCTCCATGTAATTGGGGGACAAAGGGGTAGGGAGAGGAGAGGGAGGGGGGGGTAAGAGTAGGGGAGGAGAGGGACTTAAGTGGAGGAGAGGGCAGGGGAGAGGAGAAAGGAGGGAAGAACAGAGGAGGGCACCAGAGGGGAAGGGACAGCAGGGAAGTGGAGAGGCAGCCTTGACGGGCTGGGTGGCTCAAGAATCAACTCTTCTTGGGTTTGGAGACTTCTGAGGTTTGGGGCACATGGGTTTATTGTCCAGAGGTTTTCCCGTTTCCACTTAAAAGGTCCCTTGAGCAGTCTTCAGTGTGGAAAAATCATCCTCCTGTTCTGTGTCAACACGTTAGGGGTACCACAGAAACTGTAGGCCTGAAGCCTATGCAGCCACAGGAGTCTATAGCCCCCACACCAAGGTAAAGTCTATTTCAATGAAACCTAATTTGGCTTTGAGGGGCTCACTGGGTACTGTGCATGGTGGTGCTATCCTCAGTGGGGTACTATGCTCACTGACTGGCTGGGAAAAGTGCCCCTTTTTGGTTAACAGACACCAGTTGCCAACCCAGAAAGCAGGGAGCAGCAGGGAGAGGCAGTGAGAGACAGTCCTGCATGTGCCCACAGAGCAGAGGGCAGTGAGCAGCCCATCTCCAAGTGGGAGCAGAGTAGGCTATCCGGCAGCGCTCAGATTTGAATCTAGCCCCGGCAGAGCCAGGGCACAGAACAATGTTCTCAAGCCTGAGATGAATCTTGTGACAGCAAGTCATTCCCAGACCAAACTGGAGATTCAGTCTCAGTGGAAAGTCCAAGAGGACTTTTCCAGACAGGCTGCTGTTAGAAATCTGTGGAAATGCCCAAAACTGGAGGATGTAGCAGGATTTTAAGCTTCTTCCCTCACTATAATAGTCAAGGTGCTTGGAAACTTAGAGAAAAGAGAAATATTTTTTTTTTTGGGTCACACCAGGAATGCTCAGGGGGTTACTCCTTGCTCCGCACTTAGGAATTACTCCTGGCAGTGTGTGGGGGACCATATGTGATGCTGGGGGATCAAACCAGGGTGAGCTGAGTGAAAGGCAAACAACTTTGCCACTATACTATCACTCTGGCCCAGAAAAGAGAAATTTAAATGGAGGTGCAGGGGCCGGAGCAATAGCCCAGCGGGTAGGGCATTTGCCTTGCACGTGGCCGGCCTGTGCCAGCCCGGTTAGATCCCCAGCATCCCATATGGTCCCCTGAGCACTGCCAGGAGTAATTCCTGAGTGCAGAGCCAGGAGTAACCCCTGAGCGCGCCAGGTGTGACCCAAAAAAGCAAAAAAATAAATAAATGAATAAATAAATAGATGGATGGATAGATAGATATATAGATAGATAGATAGATAGATAGATAGATAGATAGATAGATAGATAGATAGATAGATAGATAGATAGATAGATAGATAGATAGATAGATAGATAGATAGATAGATAGATAGATAGATAGATAGATAGATAGATAGATAGATAGATAGATAGATAGATAGATAGATAGATAGATAGATAGATAGAGGTGCAGGGCAAGAGTCTCGGAACAAGCCCAGAATGTAGAGGATGCTTGAAGCTCACTTTGGAGAAGAGCCCAAGAAAATCAGTGATTGGGGCCAGAGCGATAGCCCAGCAGTGGGTTCGATCCCGGCATCCCATATGGTCTCCCCGAGCACCGCCAGGAGTAGCCCTGAGCATTGCCGGGTGTGACCCAAAAAAGAAAAAGAAAAAGAAAAGAAAAAAGAAAATCAGTGATTAATTGGAGTTAACACTTGACAGGAAATGAACTGGCCATGGCGCTGAGCTGGAAGCACAGCTCCGGTCACAGGGAGCACAGCTGAGCAGATAGCACAGCTCTGGTTATGGGGAGCACAGCACCAGTCACGGAGAGTATAGATAAGCAGACAGTACAGCTCTGGTCATGGGAACACAGTACTAGTCATGGGGAGCACAGCTGAGCAGATGGAACAGCTCTGGTCACAGGGAGCACAGCTCCAGTCACAGGGAGCACGACACTGGTCACAGGGAGCATAGCTGAACAGCACCAGTCACAGGAAGCATAGCTGGATTAGCACAGCACCAATCACGGGAACACAGCCCCAGTCAAGGAGAACACAGCATCAATTGTGGGAACACAGCACCAATTGTGAGGAACACAGCACTAGTCGTGGGGAACACAGCACCAATCATGGGGGAGCACAGCACCAGTCGTGGGGGAACACAGCATCAGTTATGGGGAACACAGATATGCAAGCACATCACTAGTCATGGGAAGCACAGCACCAGTCATAGGGAGCACATATGGGTCAGTACATGGACCAGTCATGGGGGGAACTGCTGTGAGAACACAGTACTAGTCACAAGGGGCACAGAACCTATCACAGAGAGCATAGAACTGGTCATGGACAGCTGCTGCAGCCACCACAGGCCACCCTGTGGCACTGACCTTACTCTAGAGACTCAGGAGCTCAACCCTATGGCCAGGAAGAGTGTCTGGTGTCTTCTTTAAAAGCTGACACTGTGTGACCCAGCTTTTCAAGAAAACAGGTCCACACAGACATGCACAGGGACAGCAGCTTCTTCCTAACAGTGGTTCTGTGTGCAGGCATGTCCCTGGGCCTGGACCTCGTGCAGAGCCCAGTGTGGGGCTTGCATCTCACAGTCCTTGCCACATGAAGGGACCCACAATGCCATACACCGGAGATCTGGACACAGCATAAGATCCTGCTGGGTGTGGGGACAGGTTGAGAGCAGATCTGTGAGCAGGGCTCCAGGGAGGAAGAGAAGTTGTGGTGCTGAGTTCATGGCCTCTGATATGCACAGACATCAATCTATCACCCATGTGAAGAGGTGCAGGTCATGGGAGGAAACTACACATGGAACAGTGCAGGCCACAGGAGGAAACTGCAGGTGGAACAGTGCAGGTCAAGGGAGTAAGCTGCACATGAAGTAACGCAGGTCATGTTAAGCAACTACACATGGAATGGCACAGGCCACAGAAGGAAGCTGCATGTGCAACAGTGCACAGGACAAAGCCACAAGAAGGATGCCACACATGGAACAGTGCAGGCCACAGGAGGAAACTGAAGGTGGAACAGTGCAGGCCAAGGGAGTAAGCTGCACATGAAGTAACGCAGGTCATGTTAAGCAACTACACATGGAATGGCACAGGCCACAGGAGGAAGCTGCATGTGCAACAGTGCACAGGACAAAGCCACAAGAAGGATGCCACACATGGAACAGTGCAGGCCACAGGAAAGCACCACATGTGGGACAGTGCAGGCTCTAGGAGGAAGTTACACGTAAAATGGTGCAGGCCACGAGAGGATGCTACACATGAAAGGGGACAGGTCTCGGAGGCCACCACATGCTGCTGCACTGCTGGTGAGCATGGGCTGTTCTGAGTGCACCAAACAGCTGCCATCAAGTCCCATGGGACGTCATGCACACTAGGAGCCTGCATAGAGCACAGTGCAGTGGGCCTTCCCAGAGGCTGCAGCCACCTACCCAGTCTTCCTGGGGCAGTCTCAGCCCAGGAGCCAAGCATCAGAAACCCGTGGCTCCAGCTTTTGCTCATCCCCAGACAAATTCCTCTCCATACTATCAGTAGAAGACATCCACGCGGTCACCACCCATGGAAATCTGAAGGGCCCAGAGCAACACTGAATGACTAGATGCCTGACTTGGACTACAACTGGGACATAGAGAGGAACTTCATACCAGGAGGCCTGTGGGCTCCATGTCTGCAGCCAAACTTCAAAACCTCAAGATCCCTGCACAACAGTTCCCAAACATGTCCCTAGAGAGGCACTCGAACATGCACCCTCTTGTACATGGATACTTGTCAGCACCACCCACAGCCCCATACACATAGACACATGTCAGCCCTGTGTATATTGGACATATATCAGCACCACTCACAGCCCAATGCACACGGACACTTATCAGCAACATATACACGGACACGCCAGCACCACCCACAGCCCTGTGCATATGGACACATGTCAACCCTGTACATAAGGACACATGTCAGCAACATCCACAGCCCCATGCATATGGATACCTGTCAGCCCCATGCACATGGACATGTCAGTCTCATGCACATGAACACAGGTCAGCACCATCCACAGCCCCATACACATGGACCCATATGAGTCCCACGCATATGGACATATCTCAACCTCATAAGGACACATGTCATCAATACTTACAGCTCCATACACATGGACCCATGTGAGTCCCATGCATATGGACATATGTCAACCTCATGCGTAAGGACACATGTCATCAATACTTACAGCCCCATACACATGGACCCATGTGAGTCCCATGCATATGGACATATGTCAACCTCATGCATAAGGACACATGTCAGCAATACTTACAGCCCCATGCATATGGATATATGTCTGTCCCGTGCACATGGACACATGTCAGTCTCATGCACATGAACACAGATCAGCACTATCCACAGCCCCATACACATGGGCCCATGTCAGGCCCGTGCATATGGACATATGTCAACACCACCACAGCCCTATGCACATGGACACATATCAGTACTACCTATAGCCCATACACAAGAACCCATATCAGACCATGTACATGGGCATGTCAGCATCACCCACAACCCTGTGCACACAAACACAAGTCAGTACCATGCACAGGCAAACATGTCAACACTGCCAGAAGCCCTGTACACATGGACACATATCAGCACTGCTTACCATTCCCCATGGACATGTGTCTATACACCCACAGTATCCCATGCACATGGACAGATATATGTCTGTACAAGCCACATACCCATGTACATGGACACATGTCTATACATGCTACAATCCCATGGATCTGGACACATGTTTATACATACCAGTCTGTACACATGTCTATACAAGTTACATGCTCCGTGTCCATGGACACATGTCTGTATACCCAAAGTTCCTCATGTATATGGATATACACCTGTACAGCTACGGCCCTTCAGGTACACAGACATACCTCTGTACACCCACAGCCTGCCATGTACTGGACATGGACATGAGTCTGATGAAGCAGGAAAGGAGACAAGTTCAGACCCCACAGCTCATACTCCTTTGATCCACATTGCACACACACCTCTGCACAAACGAGCCTAGACAAGTGCTGTCCAGGGACACACTGCAGGTCCCTAGGGAGCTGTGAGCAGCTCAGAACAGCCAGTGTCCTCATCCCAGCTCTGACTCCTCAGTGGCATCCTGGCTGCACAGCACAGAATTGGGCTGTGGCAGAGTGCAGAGAGCTGCTCCCCTCCCCATGAAGCAGAGAATTTGCCTCAAAGACTGAGGGAGGGAGGAGTCTGTAGCCCTGACTCTAGTCCTGGGCATCTGGCCTCCACCCTGACCCCCTTCCTCACCCTGAAATTCCTGTCAGGCTCCCTTTCCTTCCCCTTTTCCTCCTGTCCTTCCTCCTCTTCTTACTCGTCCCCTTCCTCTTTTCCTACTCCCTTCCTCTCCCTTCCTTCCCCTTTCTCCTTCCCTTTCTCTCCCTTCCTTCTCCTTCCTCTTTCTTCTTTCTCCCTTCCTCTCTTCCTCCTGCCTATTATCCCTTCTTCCTTCCCCCTCTTCTTTCCCTTCCTCTCTCTTCCTCCCTCCTCCCATTCCTCCCTCCTTCCTTTTCTCCTTTTCTTCTTTTTTCCTTTCCTTCCAGTTCTTCCCCACTATTCTCCCCCTTCCTACCCCCCTACCTCCCCATTTTCTCCTCTTCCTCCCTCTCCCCTTCCTTCCCTTATGTCCTCCCCATTTCTTCCCCCTTCCTTTCCCTTCCTTTTCCTTCCCTGCTCCCTTTCATCTCCCCTTTTTTTTTTGCTTGCTTTTTGGGTCACACCCAGCAATGCTCAGTGGTTACTCCTGGCTCTGCACTCAGGAATTACTCCTGATGGTGCTCGGGGGACCATATGGGATGCCGGGCATCAAACCTGGGTTGGCTGCATGCAAGGCAAACACCCTACCTGCTGTGCTATCACTCCAGTCCCTCATCTCACCCTTTATCCCCTCCCTTCCCCCTTTCATCCCTTTCTTCCTCCCATCTTTCCCCTCTCTTCCCTCCCCTTCCACCTCCTCTTCTTCTTTCTTCCCTTCACTCCTTTCTTCCTCTTTCCCTTTCACCCTCTTCTTCCCCTTCCTCTTCTCCTGCCCTTCTCTTATTTCCTTTCTGTCTTCCGCTCCATTCCCCCTTCCTTTCCCACTTCTCTTTCCCCTGCTTTCCCCTTCCTTCTCCCCTTCCTATTCCCTTCCCTTTCTCCTCCTTCTCCCCTTTCTTCCCTGCTTTCCTCTCCCCTCCCCTCCCCTCTTCCCTCCCTCCTTCCTTCCACCCTTCCTTCCCCCATCCCTTCTCCTCACCCACCGCTTCTGTATGGGTTTCCTCCTCCTCCTGCCAGCATACGTGCACTCCCTGGCGGGATCATCCTCTAGGTAGAGACAGAGAGACAGAGGGAGAGGGAGAGAAAGGGTTCAGACCCTGCAACCTGTGCCCCACAGGTGGGCACCACCATTTTCCCCTCCACAGGGTCCCGATTCTTCCCCCAGATAGTGAGGGTGAGTCATTACACCCAGCCTGATCTGAGTGTCTACACCAAGCACCTATAGGGAGGCAGCCTGGGCTGTGGGGGTGGGTGTGGAGAGCCCTGGGAAGTTCAGGAACTCAGGAAGATGTGTGGGATACCTTGGAATCCTGGGCAGGTGTGGAAGCTTTGGGAACCCTGGGGAGGTGTGCGGGAACATTGGGAGCCCTGAGCAGGTGTGGGTAAGCTTTGGGAGCACTGGGCAGGTGTGAGGGAGCATTCAGAGCCCTGGACAGGTGTGGAGGATCATTTGGAATCCTGGGCAGGTATGTGGAGCACCAGGCAAGTGTAAGGGAGCACAGTGAGGCCTGAGCAGATGTGGGGGCCAGGAACCTCAAGCAGGTATGGGGGAGCCCTGAGAAAGTGTGAAGGAGCACCAGGCATGTGGGAGAGTACCAGGAGCTCTGGGTAGATGTGTGGGAGCTCCAGGAGTATCAGGCAGACGTTAGGGAGGGAGCCCCCAAGAGCCCAAAGCAAGTATGGGAGAGTCCCGGGAAGGTGTGAAGGAGTACCAGGCATGTGTGTGGGGAGCCCGGTGAGACCTGGGAAGGCGTCCCAGGTCAGTCATGGGCACAGACCCTGAGGGATCATCAGCCTCTGCCCACCAGGCCGTGTGTATCCCTGGGTTTCTTTTCTCCTTTCACCATTCTTCACAGACCAGATGCAGCAGCTGCCTGGTGCATGGGTCTGTCTGCACAGCTCAGGAAACGGAGCATGACGAGGACCATGAGGAGAGCTCTGGAACAACACAGGGTCTCTCCCAAGAAGACACAGCCCCCAGTGCATGTCCAGCACAGGACCTCACGACACGAAACAGTTGGGGATGCTGACATGCCTCTTGTGGTCAGCAGGGAAGAGGAACAAAGCCAGGATGGAGCTGAGCTCACTCCTCTCCAGCTGCCCTGGCCAATACCAGCCACCTCCGCAGGGCACCCTGGGTATGGGACTTCAACTCTCCTAAACAGGCTGCAAAGCTCAGGAAGCATACTGAGTGGGTTCTCCAGCATCAGTGGAATAAAACTAGAAGATACGTGGAAAATTTCTAGCTATTTGGAAAGTTGCCCCATTTAAAATAATGGTGGGTCAGAGAAAACATTCTGAAGGAATGAAAGGGGAATACGCCAGGGTGTGCTGACAGGACACATAGGAAATGCCAACTGGCGCTCGAGACAGCCACTTCAAGCACCTGGAGCCCCAATCAAAGGGAGGTGAAGTTGGGGGATACATCAACAGAACTGGAAGGTGCTCCTAGAAAAGGAGAACAGAAACCATGACCTTTCATCAGACAGACATAAGCCACTGACCTGGGAGGGAGGATGGGGCAGTGGCCTCGAGATCATGAGCTCAGGGAGTGCTGAGATCTCCGCAAGCCTCAGGCACCCACCACAGCACAAAGTCTGACCCCACTGGGCTGCATGTGGGAAGTGGAGGTGGGTTGCAGCATGGCTGCCTAGAACTGTGAGTCGAGGTGGAACCCTGGGTGGTGGCTGGCCAGTCCAGAGTGTGTGGTCACCTGCAGCCAGGTCCGTGGGCATCTGGCCTGCGATGTCCCCACCACACCAAAGCCATATTTCTGGGGCAGAACCCTGGTAATGATAGGACATTGTAGGGACCAAGCAGAGTAACAGAAATATTATAGCCAAAGATGCAGTGATTTAGATGGAGCAGATCAAGTCTTTGAAAGATGCACACTGCTAAAACTCACCAAGAAAGAATCAGATGACTCCGCTTAGTCTTTTATCTGTTCCTCAAATCCCAGTCTAGAGCTGAAGGAGGTCTCCTGTTATCCCACTCAGGGAAGGAAGAGGTGACGACTAGTAGAAAGGACAGAACTGAAAATTGCCAACCCCTTTTCAATTCTGTATTACCCCATTCCAAAACCAAAAACCTGGACTCAGTCACTCATTCATTCATAACACAGAAGCATTCACAAAGGGAGCCCACAGTGACTTCCTGCAAGGCAGCACCACCAGGCGTGTGCAGGTGTTGGGATTCTACCCTGAGAACCAAGAGAAATGCCGTACCTCCCCTCCTTCCCCCACCCTGCCTCCTGACACACACAAACACCAGAAACTCTCGGGAGCGAGAGAAGGGATGCATGACAGTGACTCAAACGCAAACTGCACAGTGAAGGATGTTTGCTCAAGGTCAGGAGGGTGCTCTGCAGGACAGCAAAGAAGAGAGTGAGCAGGTCTCGGACCAACCTCTCATCACTCAGGATCACAGCGGGGGACAGGCAGGCAGGGACCAAGCACAGGAGCACCAGACCCCCACCTGCACTGAAACCAAACCCAGAGGCCTGTCCGCACTGCCAGTGTGTGACCACACAGCGGAGAAGCAGGAGACAGGAGAAACGAGATATGAGACAGAGACATTCTGAGAGCTAGGAAGCCAGCCCAGGCTGGAGCCCACTGTGAGGCCAGGCAGAAGAATCTGGAAGTGTGAAGGGAAAGTCTGAGTCAATGGACTCCCAGCGTTCGGGGTTCTGCAGTTCTGTGGGATGGAGATACCACTGGCAGCAGGGCATGAAGCAGCAGAGTAGAGCCCGGTGGAGCCGATGGTGGCCTTCACCTCCCTGAGTAGCTAGCACTGGGGATCCACAGGAAAGAAGAGGCTCCACTGGAGGCCCTACTGAGGCTGAGGGTGGAGGGACTGGTACCTGGGCAGGGGCACCAGGGCTGAGCACTAGTAGGGTTTTCTCACACTCTGGGGCTTCTCCTTACCAGGGCTTCTCATGAGAGCCTCTCCTCATCATGAGCTCTCACTGGAGCTTCTTCTCCCCGGAGACTTTTCCTTATCAGGAATTGAACCTCACTTCTCACTGAGAACTTCTCACTAGGGCTTCTCATCAGAGGCATCTCCTCACTACAGCTTCTCAGTGGGCTTCTCACCACAGCATCTCCTCCCTGGGACTTCTCACTGGGGCTTCTTTTCACTGAGGGGGTTGGGGGCACTTCATCTCACTGAGGGCTTTTCTTTTTTTTTTTCTTTTCGGTCACACCAAACAATGCTCAAGACTATTCCTGGTTCTACACTCAGGCATTACTCCTGGTAGTGCTCGGGGGACCATATGGGATGCCGGGTATAGAACGTAGGTCAGCTGCATACAGAACACAAGTCTGCTGCATGCAAAGCAAGCAGCCAACCAGCTGTACTATGGCCCGGGGCTTCTCTCTCTGGGGCTTCTCCTCACCAGGGCTTTTCCTCACCAGAAACTACTCCTCACAGGGGGCTTTTCACTGGAACTTCTCACCGGGCTTCTCCTTACCTGAGTCTTCTCCTTACCAAAGGCTTCTCACTGGGGCTTCCCCTCACTGGGGCTTCTTCTCAGTGAGGACTTCTTTCTGGGATTCTCCTCTTTAGAAAACTCCTGCCTTGGGGCCTTGCCAGCAGGGACACCCGTTTTTTGCCAATTATCTTGCTCTTCTCTGCCAGAGGCTTGAAAGTTGCATATGTTTTGTGTGCCTGAAATCCAGTTCTGAAAGGGTCACTTCAGAGTCTGTCTCACCTCCAGTGTGTCCCCACTGCTGCATTAGCACTTCCTCCTAATTAATGCTCAAGTGCTGGAGGAACCCTTGCCCATGAAAGGCACTGAGTTCCATTGCTGGCACTGCATGACCCAGTCCCCAAAACTCCACCTTGTGTGACCCACAAAATACTTCTCCCTATGAAAATCATGTCCAGAAAAAAAAATCAGATGTCAACAGTTGATTTTTCAGCCTACATATTTTGTAGCTACTGAAACACTAAGAAACACTAGGAAACTAGTAGGCAACTGAGTGGCTTTCTGTAAGCACCAGGCCACCACAGCTCCCAGTAGGATGCTCACAAATGTTTCTGCCTTTTACCTCTGTTGAGGTGCTTACATATGTCTGTATGGGCTGTGCTATTGCTAAAAACCACTTGTGAATTGGGATCACAGTCAGCAGGGCTGCTAGGGGGGCCTAGGAACTGAAGTTCTGGTCTGGGGTGGCTGTGGGGACAGAATATAAGGACAGAGGCTAAGGTATTGAAAGGAACAGATTCCCCCATAGCAGAGATCAGTCAAGCCAGTACAATATGGCAGGGCGGAGGGGCATCAGCACCCTCTACCCCAGGTGCTGATGCCCCTCCACCCAGGATACCGGCCAGGATTAGATAAGCAGGACGTGCCCTGCCTGCTTGTACACGTGAGATGTGCCCTGCCTGCTTCCTCATGTAACCCACGTAACCCTAACACCTTAATGCTGACCTTTGAATGGATAGGCTGGAGATGTCTGTGGGGTTACAAACTCATTGGCTATGTACTGCGCTGGCTCTGCTGTAACGGTCAGTAAGAGCCTATATAAGACCCCTTACGGAGGCCTGGGGTCTTGTCTGCCTAATCGGACCTGCGTGTCCATGTGGGAGCCTGACCCTGGCTAGCCAGCCCAATAAACTCTGCTTTGTTAATTGCATTCTCATGTGATTCTCTGTCTCTCAAAGGGGATTGGATTCTCAGACCCTAACAGTATAGATAGTTGGGCTAGGGTATAGCTCAGCAGTTGAACATTTCTTGCATGTGGGATGTCCTGAGTTCAATTCCCTGCAAAACACATACACACACACACACAGAGAGGCTTCTTACACAGGAATAAGAAAGAAAATCTTCTAATAGATATCACTGAAACAAGTGTATACCAACATGCCACCATATTTTAAATGTTAGCCACAGAGACCAAAGTATAAGAGGTAGGCTCAGAAAATTCTCAACAGAACCAGTATTATCTCACAATAACCTTAAATTTGACATGAGTTCTCATGTAGCACAAGCAAAGGGAAAACAGGTAGACAGAACCTCATCAAAATTATGAATTTGTCCTTTAAAGTATTCAATCAAGAAAGTGGAGATAATCCATAGAGGGGTGAGTATTCACAAATGATGTTGAAAGGGCCTAGGATGAAGGACAAATAGAGAATCACACAGTTCAACAACAGAGGACAAAGAAATATAAAGGGAGCCAAGAAATTCCTGCATAGGTGCTTGCCTTGTATGTGGCTGACCTGTGTTTGATCTCCAGCACTCATATGGTCTCCCTGAATCCTGCCAGGACTGATTTCTGAGGAGTTCAGAGTCAATAGTAACCTCTGAGTATTGCAGGGTGTGGCCCCAAAAAACAAAAAAAAAAAAATGTAGTCAATGAGCACATAGAAAGAGGCTAGATCTCCATGTGAGAAAAATGCAAATAGAACCTACGATGCAGTGCCACAGGGATGATGATATGAAAGAAAGAAAGAAAGAAAGAAAGAAAGAAAGAAAGAAAGAAAGAAAGAAAGAAAGAAAGAAAGAAAGAAAGAAAGAAAGAAAGAAAGAAAGAAAGAAAGAAAGAAAGAAAGAAAGAAAGAAAGAAAGAAAGAAAGAAAGAGAGAAAGAGAGAGAGAAAGAGAGAGAGAGAGAAAGAAAGAAAAAGAAAGAAAGAAAGAAAGAAAGAAAGAAAGAAAGAAAGAAAGAAAGAAAGAAAGAGAGAGAGAGAGAAAGAGAGAGAAAGAGAGAAAGAGAGAAAGAAAGAAAGAAAGAAAGAAAGAAAGAAAGAAAGAAAGAAAGAAAGAAAGAAAGAAAGAAAGAAAGAAAGAAAGAAAGAAAGAAAGTAAGAGGGGAAGACAGATTAAAGCTGAGTGTACACTGTGTCTGTGAGACCCCCCCAATTCAGTCCCTGACACACCATAGCCCTCTGAGCCCTGCCAGGATTGCCCCCAAGCACCTCCAGTAGGTGTGACCAAAGAGCATGGAAATCAATCCAATCACACACCACACAAACCACACACAACCTCATGAAAAAGGGGAGCTTCATGGGCTGATCAGTTTCCATCCTTTTGTTAAGATAGCAGGGGAAAGGGATGTATTGAGTTGTACTCCTAATATGATGTCTGTGTAAGGAAAAAAAATGCTTAAAGCAAGGAAAAAAAAGTAAGACATGGGTAGGAAGAGAGGTCAAAACACTAGTGCACATGCTTAGCACACTGGAGGCCCAGGTTTGAACCCTGAAATGCACGATCCCTGGAGTACAGTCGGAGTCACCCCCAGGCACAGAGTCAGGAGAGACCTGCAAGCACTGCCAGAGGCATATCAAAACACAAAACTGAAAACAAAACTACGAACGCTATTGAGGATGTGAAGCACTGGGAATCTGTGTACTAGATGGAACTATGGAAACAGGCTGGCAGACTCACCAAGTTTTTTTTTCTTTTTTGGGTCACACCCGGCAATGCTCAGGGTTACTCCTGGCTCTTCACTCAGGAATTACTCCTGGTAGTGCTCGGGGACCATATGGGATGCTGGGGATTGAACCCGGTTAGCTGCGTGCAAGGCAAACGCCCTACCCGTGTGCTATTGCTCCAGCCCCAGACTTACCAGGTTTGCGCACCTCTATGTCTAGGTGTATGAGAACACTGGAAATGTGTGTTCAAATGGAGTCTAGCTCACACAATCTGACATTCATCCACAGCTGCCAGGGTGCACAGATATCCAGCTGCATACCTGCTGAGAGTGGAAAATCATGACGGCTTATATTTAGCCTCCAAGAGGCAGGAGTGCCTGGATGTGGAGGTTGGAACAAATGACAGCCACTGGGCAGGTGTACCAGCAAGTCCAGCAGACCCAGAGGAGACAAAAGGATGGGTAAGAGGGCAGCCTTAGTATCCTGGAACTGAAGGGGAGGTTACCTAGTGTGGCCAATAAGTGAAGAAACCACTGAACCCTACCTTTTAAAATGGGGATTTGGGACTTAAGCAATTGTTCTGCAGGTAGGGTGCTTGCCTTGCATGTGGCTGACCTGGGTTCCAGCCACTGCATCCCAAATGGACCTTCTGAGCCTTGTCAGGAATGATCCTTAAATGCAGGTCCAGGAGTAAGCCCTTCGCACATCT
This sequence comes from Cryptotis parvus, assembly GCA_021461705.1. Lineage (NCBI taxonomy): Eukaryota > Metazoa > Chordata > Mammalia > Eulipotyphla > Soricidae > Cryptotis > Cryptotis parvus. The sequence continues at coordinate 62,280 of JAJIBD010021385.1, read as the reverse complement.
GGGTTTGGTTCCCAAAAGCAATAAAAAAATAAATGCATAAATAAAATGGGGAGTTGTGTAGAACGGGACAACATACAGACCTCAAACCTGTCCACAAATGTGAGTAGCATCTCTGGAGGGTCAAAGGGAAAGGAAGGAGCCTTGGGGAACCAGTACAGGTATTTCCTGAACCTTAGGAGGTTCACAGGTAGTGGGACAGAGCTGAACCATTCCAGTCCAGGAGAGAGACCCAGCACTTAAACCCAGACTTCTGCACAAGGGCAGGTGGACAATGAGGGAGATGAAGAAGGCCTTTGGGTGAGCAATGATGATCTCTCATTCTCCAGCTGCCTCTCCCATGTCCAGACCCCTTCACTACACAAACCATATTCCCACTACTCAGAAAGGCCCAACTTGGACATGGAAAGAGCTGAGGAGCAGAGAGTCTCCAGAACCTCTGCTCAGGTGCCCCACAGACTAAAGGAACTAGCTCAGTGCCTCAGCCAGTGACCGCAGAACCACATCTGGGTTCTGATGAGGACCTGGGCCCGTTCCAGGACCCTGCACACAGGAGATCATGGTGGGTGCAGAGGGCTCATGGCCAAGGTGGGGCTGAGCCTGCATAGGGTTTGGTGCTCCCTATAAGCTAGGACTCTGCAACAGGAAAGTGATGGGCACAGTATGGGAGAACCACACACCCTCCCTGGGATGCCCTTCCCCTTCCTTAGAATGTCCCTTCCCCAATAACCACCTCCTTTCCCAGAACCTATCCCCTTCTTCAGGATCCCCACCCTGGACTACCAGTCTAAGGCAGCAGTTGTCAGTAAAGCCTCAGATTGCCCTGCCCCACCCCCTGCATCCCTCAGGAAACTCTCAGAGACCCCCACAGAGCAGGCTGGGGGTGGATACCAGACTGGACATGCCCCAGTGACCACTGACCAGAGATGCTAGCACACAAGGCCCCAGAACTGGGACACTCCCTGGGTGCAGGTCACCACAGACCCCAGTGGGGGCTCTGGGCAATCACTCTGCACCCAAGCAGGAATCGCCAAGAGGAGGACCCCATGGCCATTTTTTTTTTTTTGCTTTTTGGGTCACACCCGGTGACGCTCAGGGGTTACTCCTGGCTCTGCGCTCAGGAATCACTCCTGGCGGTGCTCAGGGGACCATATGGGATGCCGGGATCGAACCCAGGCCAGCATAGGCCGGCCGCATGCAAGGCAAACGCCCTACCTGCTGGGCTATTGCTCCGGCTCCGCCATGGCCAATTCTTACTTTGGCCTCCCACCTGTCTGCCCACACAAGCATGAGTCAGATTCTCCCCTGAAACAGGGGACAGAGTTTTATCCCAAGCCCAATGCACCTGTGTCCAGGGTCACTGGCCAGGGATCAGAGCAAAAGTGCAGCCACATTGTGCTGCCCAGCCGTCTACATCCTCAAGGGAGAGACGCAGCCCAAGAACAGGGAACAGGACAGGGACAGGGGTCAGGGGACCGTGGCCTGGGTAGGGGACAGAGCCAGATAGGGACAGGGGATAGGGATAGGGACAGAGGATAGAGATGAGGCTGGGGGATGGGAGATAGCGGCAGGAACAGGGGACAGGGAATGGGGACAGGGACAGGAGGCAGGGGACAAGGGACAGGGGACAGGAGGCAGGGATAAGGGCAGGCTAGGCCGGGGCAGAGGATAGGAATGAGGATGAGAGGTGGGGACAGGGGATGGGGAACAGGGGACAGAGGACAGGGAATGTGAGACTGGACAGAGGACGGGGCAAGGGAGGAGATGGACGGGTACAGGGACTGGAGCAGGAGACGGGACAGAGGCAGGGTGCAGGGAAAGAGAAGGGGGACAGAGGACAGAGGACAGAGGACAGGGCCCGGGTCGCTGGGGACTTACCGAGCGAGCGCTGGGGCGCGGAGCTGAGAGCGGGGCGGCTCTGCTGCCTGTGGAGACCGACCAGCCCCGCCCCGTGGCCCTTCCCGCCGGGAGGCGACAGGGGGCGCGCGCACCCTGACCCGGGTCGTCTACACCGCCCACGGCGCTCTCTGTGGGCACCGTCCGCTCCGAAGAGGGTCGTGCCCCGCGTCCCTCCCCGTGGTCCAGAGGCTGCAGCAGGGGCCGCGGAGACGTGCGCTTGGGCGCGCGGGGCCCGCGTTCCTGAGGCACCGGCGGCTGTGAGGGTGGACGGGCCCGGTACCCTCCGGGCCTCCGGCGGCCCCTTCTAGGCCCATTCCCCAGAGCCTCGGAAATCCCTGCACCCCTGCACGTCCTCGCCCACCACCCAAGTCAGCCCTGAGGTGCTTCTCGCCACACCCTCCTCAGGGCCTCAGCCAAGGGTCCTCCCAGCAGGCGCCTGGGAAGCCCCCAGAAGCCGGGACCGGTGGGAACCAGCCTCTGCCAGTCCATTAGGGGGCACAGTCTCCAACTCTGTTTGCCCGGGGGTAGTCCGGGGGAAGTGGGGAGACGGGGGGGGGGAGAGAAAGGAGGGTCCTAGTGAGACCCCAGGAGTGGGTCGGTAAGGTGGGGGTCAGTGAGACACAGGGGAGACCCTGGTGAGGCCCCGGTGGGAGAACAGGACTGGGTGGGGGCCTGGCGGGGTGCGGTGGGTTTGGAGCCTGTCAGGGTGGGGCGGGGCTTGTACCGCGGAGTCTGCCAGGTGGGGCGGGGACTGGGAGGAGCCTGCCGGGGTGGGGCGGGGCTTGTACCGCGGAGTCTGCCAGGTGGGGCGGGGACTGGGAGGAGCCTGCCGGGGTGGGGCGGGGCCTGTACCGCGGAGTCTGCCAGGTGGGGCGGGGACTGGGAGGAGCCTGTCAGGGTGGGGCAGGGGTTGGAGCCAGTCCCCAGGGTTTGGGCGGGGCCTGCAGGGAGGGGCGGGCCTATAAGGCAGAACCTGTTAGGGCGGGGCGGGGAAGGGGTGGAGCCTATCATGGCGGGGCAGAGTTGGTTGGAGCCCATTGGAGGATGGTGGGTCTGGGGGGTGCCTGTCGGGGAGGCCCAGGAGTCTGTTAGGGTGGAGCGGGGCCTGTAGGAAGGAGCCAGTCAGGGTGGCGTGGGCCTGGGTAGGAGCCTTTCAGGACGGAGCCTGTCAGGGCGGGGCCAGTCAGGGTACAGTGGGGCGGGGTCAGTCAAGCTGAGGTGTTGGGGGGTCTGAGACTCAGGTCAGCAGGGAACCTCGCAGGTCTGTGTGGGGCGGGCCTGGGTAGGAGCCTTTCAGGAAGGAGCCTGTCAGGGCGGGGCCAGTCAGTGTACAGTGGGGCGGGGTCAGTCAGGCTGAGGTGTGGGGGGGGTGTCTGAGATTCAGGGGAACCTTGCAGGTCTGTGTGGGCGGGGCCTGTCAGGGTGGGGTGGGCCTGGGTAGGAGCCTTTCAGGAAAGAGCCTGTCAGGGCGGGCCAGTCAAGGTACAGTGGGGCGGGGTCAGTCAGGCTGAGGTGTTGGGGGGTCTGAGACTCAGGTCAGCAGGGAACCTTGCAGGTCTGTATGGGGCGGGGCCTGTCAGGGTGGGGTGGGCCTGGGTAGGAGCCTTTCAGGAAAGAGCCTGTCAGGCGGGGCCAGTCAGGGTACAGTGGGGCGGGTCAGTCAGGCTGAGGTGTTGGGGGTCTGAGACTCAGGTCAGCAGGGAACCTTGCAGGTCTGTGTGGGGCGGGGCCTGTCAGGGTGGGGTGGGCCTGGGTAGGAGTCTTTCAGGAAGGAGCCTGTCAGGGCGGGGCCAGTCAGGGTACAGTGGGACGGGGTCAGTCAGGCTGAGGTGGGGGGGTCTGAGACTCAGGTCAGCAGGGAACCTCACAGGTCTGTGTGGGGGCGGGGCCTGTCAGGATGGGGTGGGCCTGGGTAGGAGCCTTTCAGGAAAGAGCCTGTCAGGGCGGGGCCAGTTAGTGTACAGTGGGGCGGGGTCAGTCAGGCTGAGGTGTGGGGTCTGAGACTGAGGGGAACCTTGCAGGTCTGTGTGGGGCGGCCTGTCAGGGTGGGGGTGGGCCTGGGTAGGAGCCTTTCAGGAAAGAGCCTGTCAGGGCGGGGCCAGTCAGGGTACAGTGGGGCGGGTCAGTCAGGCTGAGGTGTGGCGGGGGTCTGAGACTCAGGTCAGCAGGGAACCTCACAGGTCTGTGTGGGGTGGGGCCTATCAGGGTGGGGTGGGCCTGGGTAGGAGACTTTCAGGAAGGAGCCTGTCAGGGCGGGTCCAGTCAGTGTACAGTGGGGGGGGGTCAGTCAGGCTGAGGTGGGGGGGGTCTGAGACTCAGCTCAGCAGGGAACCTCGCAGGAGGGTTCTCTCCCCAGCCCACCGAGGCTCGTTGTCTGGCACAAGACACTGAATTCCCATCATCTTCCGTGACAGGTTTCTTCCCTGGTGGAGGCCCCAACTTGCCTGTGTGGTGACCTTTGGGCCTGACACCTCCTTGGCTGCTCCAGACCACCTTCTAGACTCCCGAGAGTGAGGGTATCAGGCCCAAGTTCCTGCCCTTGCAGCAGTCTAAGCATGAGCTAGTGACGTGGGCGACTACACCGCATTACTGCGGCTACCCCAGCTCCAAGAGGCTGGCAGCCTCTCCTGGGCCCTCTCCCTCTGGGGAGCTCTGAGCAGGTATCCCTTCTGTTATGGGTGGGCACTGGGCTCTCTCAGGTTTGAGTGTGCAGGTGTTCTAGGAGAAACCTCAGGATGGCGGCGGCAGCGGCTGCTCCAACCATTCAAACAACCAGTGGCCAGAGACAGCGCTGTGCAGCAGGTACGACCCCTAGTGGACAGAGGGCACTGAGTCCAAATCCCAGCTGGATCCAAACTAGGTACCAGTCCTGCCTTCCCCACTCCCTACAAAACAGGTAAGCATGGACAATGAGGTTAGAGATGTGGCCCACAATTAATCCCTGGCACTGCATGGGCCCCCTGTAGGTGTGACCCTGTAATAATTTTTTTGTTTTGTGATTTTGCCACAGCTGGTAGTGTTCAGGACTTACTCCTGATTGCTCAAGAATCACTCCTGGTGGGTGTACTGGCAATAGAAGAGCAGGTAAGGTGCTTGCTTTGCACACGGCTGACCTAGGTTTGATCCCCCAGCATCCCATATCCCTGAGCACACCAGGACTAATTCCTGAGTGCAGAGCCAGGAGTAATCCCTGAGGATTGCCATGTGTGGCTGCCTCCAAAAACAAAGTCAGAAGAGAACCAGACAGTGCAAGGTAAGGCACTCATACCAGGCTGAAAGACCATGACACCCCCAGGGAGGTGGCAACAACAGAACACAAGAAAATGGCATGCATGCTGCTGGGATTGTTCTGACACCAGGGAGCAGTAAGGCAGGTCCTGTAACCCTGGAGTCCCGTCTGACCTTTCTGCAAGGATAACATGAGCACCGATCATGGGGACCTATACCAATGGATCCTTACTAACCTACTGTTCTGAGCAGTAGCATAGGCAAATGCCACTGATGGAGAAGAAAAAAAAAGTAAAGCAGGGCATAAACACACAATGGAACAAGCCTTTAAAAGAAGGGAGATTCTGGTGCAAGATAAATCAGAGGACGATGCTCAGGAAATATCCCAACAGACAAGAGACCTACTCCAATGCTCAGAGGAAGTGGAGATTCCAGAGGCTGAAGACAGTGTGGAATGTGGACTGAATCCCTACAGCAAGGGGAAAAATTGCTCAGGAGACAGAGGGCAGATGGCTGTATGACCACATTAATGTCCTCACGTCACTTGGATAAATACCACCTTACCCAGTATCTTTTTTTTTTGGGGCACACCTGGCTATGCTCAGGGGTTTCTCCCGACTCTGCACTTGGGAATTACTCCTGGCGGTGCTCGGGGACCATATTGGATGCCAGGGATCAAACCCAGGCCAGCATGTGCTGGCCGCGCAAGGCAAACACCCTACCAGCTGGACTATCGCTCCAGCCCCATTACCCAGTATCTTTTATCCTTTCAGATACTGACATTCAGGTCCTAGAAGCAGCCATGGGCTAGCTGCCCAGAGTTATCTCTCTGGAGGTGATCAGACCCTGATCCATTATTGCAGAGATTCCCTTACATGTGCACTGAGGCACACATTCCCTCACATATAAACTCAGGCATACAGTCTCTTGCATGCACAGGAACATAACCTTGCATGCACACTGAAGCACACACTATCACATCTGCACACTAAAGGCAGACATACTCCACATGCACTCCCTCCTTCACACAAATATTTAGGCACACACACTCCCTCACACGCATACTCAGGGATACCCTCATTAGCAGGCACACATACCTTCACTTGCATGCACACTCCGGTACACACACCTCTCTTATCCATACTCATTTACATATAGCCAGGAGCACTCTCACTCATATGCACACTCAGTCCCTTGTTGCAATACACTGTTGCCCAGAGCCTCTGCACCTTGCCTGGAGTACCTCCTGCAGGCCACTTTGTAAATAAAGAGCAGAAAACAGTTTGAATCTGTGACTCTATGTGGCAGAATATCTTACCATGTATACTATGTTAGCTGGTATAAATACTTTCTCTTATGCTACCACAATCATTGTGGGACTAGATGGATCTTACCAGTATATTTACCCGGCCACGTTAGATCGCTAAGTAATTAGACTGGAGAGAAATGCTGTTTGCCTCCAAGCAAGCACGCAGTGACTCTCTGGTAAGTCTAAAGACTAATATAAAAAACAACTATGAAGTAAGACGAGACTCTTGTGAAGGCTTGGAGAAATATATACCTGGCTGTAGAATATCCATTAGTACAGATGCATGCCTTTGTATTCTGAGATACAGTTCATTATAGATGTTCTTTACCCCCATCTATCAAGAACCTGCAGCCTTGGCTGGGGCAATATTAACATTTCAATAGAACTAGGTGAGGTCCTGGGAGAAGTTACCTAAGGAGGATTGACCCTAACTGCTTTCCGTTGATGTGGGCCAGTCTGGGCTGAAAAGTTATAAAAGCTGTAGCCTGCTTTCTTCCGGGCCTTTGCCTTTTTACCTTTCTCCTTTCTGCCTCCTCTCTCCTCCTCTCCATTCTCTTCTCTGCTGGGTCTTAGCACGTGATAGAGGCCATCTTGGCCTAGGATTCTAAGCCTACAAGTGGCCAGGGCCCAGCAAGGAACCTAAAGTCTGGGGTTTTCCTGTTACTGGATTGTATACCAGAACAAGTGTGAGTAAAACCTTTTGAAACTATGCTGGATTCTCACGTCTTTCTCTGTTCACTGGCCACCAATCCCCTGGGGCAAAAGGGGATCCCTATACCCTGCTCCCAAATTTTGTTGGGGTGCCCAGCATACCCTAACAGTCCCTCACATGCACAAGCAAGCGTCCCAGGCCCATTTTCAGATTAGTTACCTAGAATCTAAATCTCCTCATAAGATCTAGCCCCAACTCTGATAAAGCACATTGAGGGCGGGTACAGAGCTTCATAGAAGGGGAAACACTCAAGTCTGGTCAGGGCCCCATGTAAATATGTCTGATACACTGAAATCCAGGGCACATCGGCTTTATTATGACAGTCCATATGCAAAAAACACAATGGCCCCTTTAAAAAAGTAAGGCACATGAAAGTGTGCAAGTTCCCAGGGCCATTGAGTGTCTGGGCTCCAGGAGAGATTATCTAAAAAGCACATGATGATTTCTGAGCATGCAGAATACCCAAACATTATTACCTCTCACCTCATGGCACTATTAAAAGTCACAAACCAAGTTTGTATCTGAATAATAATAGAACCATTGTTAAAATTGCAAAAACAATCAGCTTATCCACATATGTACAATTGGGTCCCCAGATATTGTCATATAAAAAATCTAAAGGAAAAAAAAATAAAATCTAAAGGAAGAACAACAGCATCTAACTGCATTCATTTCTGTTCTGTTAAAGGGAAAAAGATTTGGCATTTCCAGTCTTTTTCCATAGTTCATGCTGCTATTGGTCAGGCCAGTGTTAAACGATGCTGAAAACCATCGAGAGATACTGTTCGGATGACACCTGGATCCAGCCGCCCTGGTCTGTGTCGTAGCGCCTGAATATATCCGCCAGCCTCTGAGGAAACAAAGCAGTCAGTGCTCAGTATTAATTAAACTCAACAGATCTATTTGGAAAAAGACAACTAGAACTCAATTTCAAAACCATTCAAGGCTCCGCACCCTCAACTCAGGGGCCCACTGGACAGTTCCCACCAAGGCTTTCCCCTTGAAGGACTGGGTCTGGTGGGACACATATGAGTCAGGAAAGAGGGAAGGGCAAAGGATGCAGACCCTGTCCAGTTGGATCATGTGCAGCCCTGGGTCCTGGTAGGATCATGCCCTCAGTAGCTGCTGCTGACCCTGGGCCTCCCCTCCTAAGCTAAGGCCATCCTCTCAAAGGTTGCCAAGCCAGAGAGGACAGCCCCTCAGCAAAAAATATGGAAGGAAAGTGTGCCTGGTTGGCTGATGCCTGGCCGGGCTACCTTGGAAGACTCTGAGAACAGAATAGGAGGGGGTCAACACCCAGGTCCATGGTGAACTCACTGAGCCTGGCCATGAGCGAAGCCAAGGACATCTGTCTCTTCAGGAATCATCTGCTATATTGCTCCTTGCTGAGCAGTGGGGACAGTTAACAATAAAGGGTCCCAATTGAGAGACAGTCCCCACACACTCCTCATTGGACAGCTGACAATAAAGGGTCCCGATGGAGGAGACATTTTTCACATTCTCTTTGTAAGCCTAACTAAAAATCTGCTACCGCTGGGGCCAGAGCAATAGTTCAGCGGGTAGGGTGCTTGCCCTGTATAGCAACCAACCCCGGGTTAATATCCAGCAACTGATATGGTCCCTTGAGCCCAGCCAGAAGTGATCCCTGACCACAGAGCTGGGGGACAGCCCTGAGCACCGCTGGACCCGAGTATTCCCCCCAAATCCATAAGACAGGCAGGTCTGGGGAAAGCTCGACTGCCTATGCTGTACTGCCACCTCTGTCGGGGCTGCAGACCATTCTCAAACCTGGGGTGGGACCAGGACTCACTGTGAGGCTTGGGGAACACCCACGGCCACTGAAAGTCTGGTGTGGTACAGACAGAACAGGGTCTCCTAAACTGGGGAACCACACCTACCAGCAGCTGAGCCACTCTAAGGGGGCTTTGTTGCTTAGAGAAGTTAAGATTTCTGGGATGGGGGAAGCAGATGTCTCCCTCCAGGGACTCTGCACCTGACAGCAACTCAGGAGCAGCTTTGCAGCGGCCACCTGGCCCCTTTCTCAGGTCCTGGCAAGGCTGGCTAAAAGTGCTACCGACACAGACACAGGCCCTGCTCAGGTCTGGGCCACAGTCTTTGCTTTCAGCAGTAGTCACACTTCACTGCTTTATCCTCTGAACTAGGGAAAACCAGAGTAGTGTTCTCCAAGTCCCAAACTACATCTGGTTCGGATGGGAATACTTGATTAGGCCCTGTGAGAATGTTGGTTTCCAGTGCCCAGAGGGTTCCAGGGCAAGCTCAGTGGTAGCAGGGTTGAATCTGGGGCCCCACACATGCCAGGCATGCACTCCAGCCCTCTGACCTATCTCCCTAGACCCCCAAATTACATGTACAAACCTCAGCTGTTCACATCTTTCAGAGTTCTGAACTATGTGTGACCCCCATCTTCTATTCAATCTGGGAAATTTCAGAGGCAGGTTCTACTGTAGTCCCACAGCAAGTCTCTACGGATCCTGCCTCTTAGGGTAAGGGGAGAGGGTGCCTAGGCACCAATCCTCACTGTAGCCATGCCTGCAGGTTCCTGTATGTACCAGCCAGCAACTCTGTGCTGCATTTTCAAATCTGTATAAGTTAACAACACACCAGCACCAAATATTTCCAAGACTTGATTACAAAACCCAAAACCCTGCCCAGACATGGGGATGAAGGCCTTGGTGGGTACTGGACAACACGCTTTAGCTAGCTTTGGATCTTTGCTGTTTAAGCTACTTACAGTTTAAGCTATATACATGTCTGTAAGACAGGGTTCATGCTAGAGATCTCTCTTTTGTGTAAATACTGATAGAGGGTATGGCAGTTACAGGAGTCATTTTAACTCTGAATTAATAACTCTTGGAATATTATTCTAATTTTTTTTTTTTTTGCTTTTTGGGTCACACCCAGCAATGCTCAGGGGTTTCTCCTGGCTCTGCACTCAGGAATTACTCCTGGCGGTGCTCGGAGGACCATATGGGATGCCGGGAGCGAACCCGGGCCAGCACAGGCCGGCCGCGTGCAAGGCAAACGCCTCTACCCGCTGGGCTATCGCCCGGCCCCTTATTATAATTTCTACTATGATTTCAATGCTATCTAGTTAGGGCATAATTCCTGTTAACACCTACTGGTCCCAGCGCCGAACAATTAGAATTATCAAGAGGAGAGACCATCCAGGCTATGTTGAGACTACCATTTATCAACTCTGCCAAGATCAAAGGAGGGATCATGCTAGTTTGCCCACAGGCAAGCGAGCATGACTCTTTCAGTAAACAGAGGGCAGAACACTCAAAATTACACCATGCAGAGTAGAACAAAGAAGGACCTTGTGGGTACCATCCAGTTGCATGAAGTCCATGGTCTGAAACTGTGATGTGATTCCTCCCATGAAAATACAGCCATTAGATGTATTTCTTTATACCAGCCCCTTTCTCCAGTGTTTGACATAATTGATAATCTTGGAGGAAAGGACTAGGCCATGGCATTATCACTTGTTTAGACCTGAACCACAAGTGTGGCATCATCTAACATCTGCACCTAAAAGCTGGTTTGTTGATCTCTGTTGACACAACCCACTGGAAAAATGGATTCTGGTGGGGTTTTGGGTCTATAAAGGGGTTTTGGGTCTATAAAGGGACTGACTAGCCGAAGAAGCATCCATTTTGGTGGGAGACCTGGGCCTGAGTGCATGGTCGGAGGCCTGGCCAAGAACTAGAGGTCTAGGAAATCCCATTATCTTGGATTGTAGTTTGTTTAATCATTGGTGATTACTAAGAGCCTTTTGGAACTGCGCTGAACTCGTGATTTGTCCATCTGTTGCCAGTCCTTGAAGTAAAAGGGAATTCGCTCCCTGATATTGTTGAGGACCCTAGCAGCTCCCTGGAAGGTGGGAACAAGGCTATTATCTCCACTTTTGGGGAGGTCCAGGGCAGGTCGCCCAAGGAAAGAAAAAGGTAGGACATCCAAAAAGGCAGAGCACAGCCACCCACTGGCCAGGACTGGGGAAGGCAGACAGGTAGGTCAGCAACAGAGTAAACTGGATTTGAATGGAAATGCAGTTAAAACTGCAGATCATTTACCACAGAAATAGTTTGTCAGAGCCTGGAGCAAATGCCTCTCTCTTCCCTATGGCCTGTTTGTGAGTATTCCCAAGGGGGACTGAGAACTGTTACTTCACCAGGGATCAGGCCACCAGAAACGCATCTTACACCTTGATATAGCTAAACCGCAGATTCTAGAAAGGGAGGTCCCATGCCTCCACTATCACAGCTCACCCCTTCCTGTTCTTCAGTTTGGCCCCTGGAGCCTCCCATTACCTGCAGGACGATGCAGCCCTGGATGAAGTCATCGAAGGCAATCTGGCCCCGTCCTTGTCTGTCAAACTTTCGAATGAGAATGTCGTGGAAATTGGTCTGAGAGTCGGTACCCTGGAAGAGGATATAAACAATAAAGGGATGCCAAGAGAATGGCCATTCCCCATTGTCCCTCTGGCTGCTCAGAGCACATGAATGGGGCCAGTCTTCCAGTGGGGCCCTGCACTGCTCACGCCTGGTGCAGAAGGAATTGGGGCCACAAAGACATGCAGGTGAACACACCCTCAGGGTAGCAGGGCAGAGCACTGTGAGTGCTGGACCACTAGTGTGGCATCATCATGGAAAGGGTCCCAAGGCCTCAGCACGTGTACTAGGGAAACAAGCTATGAGTAGGCACTACTCACATGGGCTTGTTGCTTCCATTCTGACCCATGGAGGACATGGACAAATCCTGGCAAAGTACAGAGCCGGAGGGTTGGGGTGGGGGGGTGTCACAGTACCAGGGTTCTGGCTCCCTCTCCTTCTGCCCTGCTACCTGAGGCTGTGAGGTCTCCTTATTCAGAAACAAGACTGTTACGCTTCTAGCTTTGTTGGGCTCCTGGCAAGGACATGGAACCTCCTGACTGAGTACCAGAGTCAGTCCCCACACCAGCACTTTTGTCACTTCAAACATGCGCACACAAGCAACACCTTCCAAAGTGGCCAGGGTGTCCTGGGCATCTGTAACTCTAACTCAGGGTTAGAATTAGCTCCCTTCCTGTGAGCTGACCCAGCCAGCAAAGACAACAGCACGATCTGAGCAGCCCAGAACCCTACCCTTGGGCCAGAGAGATAGCCCAGCGGGTAGGGCGCTTGTCTTGCCCGGCCGGCCTGTGCCGGCCTGGGTTCGATCCCCGGCATCCCATATGGTCCCCCCGAGCACTGCCAGGAGTAATTCCTGAGTGCAGAGCCAGGAGAAACCCCCTGAGCATCGCTGGGTGTGACCCAAAAAGCAAAAACAAAAAAAAAAGAACCCTACACCGAGAGCAGAGTGTGGGGCACAACAAGAGGGAGGGAGGGAGGGACTGGGAAAGGACAAAGTCACGGCACACAAAAAGGCCCTGCACTCCAGCTGCAACTGTCCTCATGCTTGCTAAGGCCACAAGAAATAAAGAGATAAGCTGGGGACAGGCAGTGGGGACAAATGTGCCACGTGCTCCACAGTCAGAGCAGCCAGCATCTGTCCACCCTGGCTCACGTTGGGAAGAGGACGACAAAGAGGTCTGGAATCAAGTTGAGGCAAAGGACAGAGACAAGCAAAAGGCCGACAGAGTTTGTCCAACATGGGGCAGCTTGGACACTACATCCCCAATTGGTCCCCTCCTGGTGGGTGGCCTCCACTCTCCTCCACTCTCTTAGACCACTCTCTCAGGAAGTTACTGTCTGCCCACCGCCCCTTCCTATAAGAGCCCCCTTCCTATAAGAGCCCATCACCGCAAGCAAAGTGATTCAACTGCTTCTGTGTCTACCCCAAAGAGCTGGAGTCAACTTGGCACCCAGCCATGATCTACACCATGGGAACATGACTCCCCGCAGAGTCAGGGTCTGTCTGGATGTGCGTCCACATTCCTTGTGTGGAGAGAGCGAGGAAGAGCGGGGAGGGAGGGAGGGAGGGAGGAGAGAGAGAGAGAGAGAGAGAGAGAGAGAGAGAGAGAGAGAGAGAGAGAGAGACAGAGAGAGAGAGAGAGACAGAGAGAGAGAGAGAGAGAGAGAGAGAGAGAGAGAGAGAGAGAGAGCTGGATACAGGGTACAGAGCCAGAGGAGAAAAGTGCCCAGGTATGTATGTCTACACAGTCTTAAGTTTCCCTACAAAACAAGGCACGCAGAAGCACCTTCCAGGTCACATACTTTGGGGCCACACCATCCCCAACAAATTAGGATGTGGGCAGCACCTAAATGTGCCCGCACTCCCATCTTCTTTAATGAGTGAAAATGGTGCTTCCTCATGAATAGGCACCGTAAGAGGCCTCTGACCGCTCTGGAAGTGTGCTATGTTTACACCCTACAGGACACACTCAGGTCTTATGCTCATGGCATTGAGAACAGGCATGCGTGCTGCCTGTACTTCACTGAAGCGCCTGACAGGAGCTGCCCCTCCCGCTTCATCCCATTCATTTAAATGGTCTCGGAAGCCACATTCTCAATGGGTTGGGGCATCACACCACCACAGAAGACACACACTTGTATAGCCCTTATCTCATTTTGATGAAAATCTGCATGAAGGTCTTCATGTCAAATAGTCGCTTCAAGATGTTAAAAAACCTGCCTGATGCAAGCAAACGTTTTACACACTCTGAATTACAAAACCAGTTGAACTGGTTGCATATGGCTTGAAAGGCAGCTGGGCTCCAAAATGAAATACGCTACACAAGGAGGAAAGGTGGTTACCGAAACCTGACAGTGCTTGCTTGAGCTCATTCTTGTCAATCATGCCCGAGTTGTCCCGGTCGTAGGTGCGGAAGACGCTCTGCCAGTCCGTGATGTACTTCCAGACACCAGTGAACTCGCTGAAGTTCACACCGGCTTTGTTCTCTCGGTCAAACATGGCTGAGACAAGAGCATGATAAGGGGTTGAGCACGGTCATAGCACACACCAGCACCCCTGACCCCGCCCAAGGTGGGTTAGCAGGAAGCAGGGCCCAACCCCTGTTCACGTGGACAGAGAAGCAGCAGCCCCATAATTGTGCCTCTACTTACATATGATGGACCTCACGGTCACAGGGTTGAATGGCGTCCACGTGCCTGCAAGGACAGGGTCTCAAGTGAGTAGGCACTATATTTTAGGACTCTTGTTTCCTGGTCTAGGAGAACCAGAGTCCTAAGAGAGGTCATTTCTGCTCCTCCCTGACAGCCTGTGACACCAGGGAATATTCCGACCCGACCCTGATAACTCGTGATACCAGGAGACACTCCTACTTTCCCTATACCCCATGACAGAGTGGACACTTCTGTCCCTCCCAATACTTCATGACTCCACGGACACTCCTGTACCCCCAAATCCCCATAATTCCAGGCGACACTCCTGCTACCCTTTGGAAACCCCATGCACCAGGGGACACTCCTGCCGCCTCCCAGAAACCCCATGACACCAGGAGACTGTCCTGCTCACTACCCCATACCCTGTGACGCCAGGGGACACTCCTGCCCTTCCCCCAACATCCCATGACTTCAGGGGACAGACCTGTTCCATGACACCAGGGGGACACTACTAGCCCCCAATCTGACAACCTGTGATACCAGGACACTCCTGGTCCTTACCCCAGGGGCAGGAGCATTTTGGGGTCCCTGCATGCATAGAAATCTCTTGAAGGCGTGAACAGCTGACATTTGAAGCTGTTGAGAAGGATCTGTGCCTAGGGTCAGGGAAGAACTTCTCTCATATGGAAAAGAGGGTGTTTCTGGGAAGCTGCATTTCATAGAAATACCAATTTTCTTCCATGTACAGAGGGTTTTTTGTTCTGGGGCCCTCACCTCACACCCATGAACCCAGGTTCTCGGACATGCTGCTCTCAGTCCATGACATGATCTCACGAAAGACATGGGCCCTCACCTCCCTTTTCTGCCTCAGGTGATAGAAATGCTTCCACCAGGGAGGGCACTTGCCTTGCACATGGCCAATCCAGTTAGAAGCCCAGTACCACATATAATACCCTGAACGCCACCAGGAGTAAGCCCCTGAGCACTGCCAGGTGTGGCCCAGAAACAAACAAACAAACAAACAAAAAAAAACCTGAAAATGCTTCCTTGGGAGCCATGCAAGTCTTGTCTCTATGCTCATGGACACAACTCTGTGCTCCCTCCATGCTTCCGTCTGCCCCAGTCCCTGAGCCTGGACCTGTCAGCATGTAGTTCTAACTCGCAGCTCCAGATGCACAGGCTGGGGCAGTCGAAAACCATGACTGCAATCTGCACAAAGATAAGCAGAATGAGGAAATTCTGGACACAGACCCAACCTGCCGCTCCCTCTCATTCTCTGGGCATCAGAGTAGCCCCCTGAGGCCCTGCACATCTATACCCTGCTACCGAGTGTGATTTGTACTCTCCTTCTGCATCACTGAACTGGGACAGGGTCAAGACAAGAAACATCTGTAAGTGTCAGAGAGCAGAGCCAGCCATGCTACTCACCAGAGAGCAAACGGAGGCTGCAACACCAGGAAACAGAAAAGGTGTAGCACTCACTCATGTGGGACCCACACAGTGCTCCAGGATCAGAAAGCTATGGCTGCTCTGGGCATACACCAGGCCCTGATGGGCGTGAGGCCAAGGCCAATCTCAGGCTCTGTACACCAAAGCATTAGGCTTGTCATAAGGGTGAGACATGGCAGGGTGTGACAGCAACATCTGGGTCAGGAGCTGTGGCCAGTGGCCAACCTGCTGTGGGCCTCACACTCATGTCCATCTCCGGGAGGGTCATGGCCATTCCAAGCAGCAGCTGAAGGAGCTGCTGAAAAGTGACTTCATGCCCAGGCACATGGACCCACCCAATACCAAACCCACCCACAGCACCAGCCCAGGCCCTCCAGACTGACCTGGGCCTGGACCACTTCATCTCCAAGAACCAGAGGACAGAGGTACATGCTGACCGGGGCAGTTCTCCCCCAGCACCACTAGCAGACAAGCCAAGGCCTTCAAGAACACTGAGGTAGCATGCAAATCTCAGCAACAGCCCTGAGTGGGCAAGGGCAAAGTTCAGCTCACAGAGAAGCCCAGGAACTAGACCAGCTTTTACAGGGGAGCCCTCACTGCTCCCTAGCAGCGGAAGCTACCCCATGGTCTTTTAAGCTTTCTTTCTGAAACTAGCCTGTGTTCCAAAACGGGGGGCTGGTGGTGGGGGGGGAGGCTAGAGCGATAGTACAGTGGGCAGGATGCTCGCCTCGCATGCCGCTGAACCAGTTCAATCTCTGGCATCCCATATGGTCCTGACGCCCTGCCAGGAGTAATTCATAAGTGCAGAGGCAGGAGTAAGCCCCTGAGCACCGCCCAGTGTGACCCATAAATAAAACAGTAAAAAACCTAGCCTGTGTATGTGAACACGAGTAGTTAGTGGCACCCAGAGAACTGGAACAGTAGCTCCCTGGAACCTGATGGAAGCCAGACTTCCACATTGACATGAGTCATTGGTCCACCACACTGTTTCCCACCTGAGTCCCAGCCTCCTGGGCTTTGCTGTAAAAGGATTTGTGTGGGCAGTGTGGGACACCCCTTCAGGTCTCTGGCCACTGCGGGAGCAGCAGGTATCCACCTCACACTGCGGGAGGGGCGACGCAGCCCCTCTGAAACCTCTGAAGACCAACAATGCCCATCCCGTGGCTAGCACCCATGCCACTGTGTGTGCTCCGGGCACAGCTGCTGTCCCATCTGTCACAACCAGACACCTCTCTGTCTTCTCAACATGGGCCCAAGCCCCATGTGGGTGGCATAACTGAATGTGGCCTCACTGTAAATTAATGATTTAATAACAGAAATACATTATTTGTACTCCTACTGTATACACCTCTATTTTGGGGTCACATAAAAACTTCTTAGGTCAAAATGAGTCACAGGTAGAAAAGTTCAAGCCATGTCTAGGTCAGAGTCAGCTCAGTGAGCAGAGGAGCGAATCCAAGCAACTTTTACATGATGCTTTCTCCAGCAACTTTTACATGACCTGGGCATACAGGTACACACAACAGGGAGACAAATCAAACTTCCTGAAAATCATTAAAGAAATCTGACAATTTCCTTTTTTTTTTTCTAATTTTTATGGGGGCACCTCGATGAGCTGAAAAACCAAAACTATCAAGCCCACCAGGCCAAGAAGTATCTCTGTGCATGTGAAACTGCTCTCAATGTACTGGAACAACAGCACAAAGGCTCAAGTGCCTAGGATATAGTCACTTGTTACTTGTCTTCCCGTTGTTCATTGATTTGCTCAGGCGGGCACCAGTAACATCTCCATATGTCCTGTCACATACTAGTATAGCCGGAGGGCATCTGCTCACCCAGGAACACAAAAAAGAGCCTCAGACTATTCCTTCAGATCAAGGTAATGAGGTTTTTATATTATAGGCCTAGTATACAGATGTGGGAAAAACCCACGTTCAAATCCTTGCACTGCATAGGGCCCTGAGCACGAGCCAGGGGTGGCTCCTGGGCTGAGTGTGGTCATTCCCTCCTCCTACACCCCAAAAGACTTCTTTCAGCAAAGTCAAGTTTGCTACATCCAAGCCATGTTAAAGCAAACTTGCAAAGGGCACAGAAGAGGCTTCCCAGTAAGTGATTCCAAGACACACTATGAAGTGAAGCGGTTCCAGCTCAAGTCAAACATGGCAGATAGAGCCAGTCTCTGTGCCTTGTACACCACTAACCACAGCCTCCCGTGTGCCAGAGCTTCTCGGTGGGAAACAGGTCTGACAAAGGACCCACTGTGACAGCTAGTCACAAGGGCTGTTGGAGGACAGGTTTAGCTATTCTGGGAGTTTTGTTGTTTTGCCCACTCCCAGCTTAATCTATTTAAGTCAAGGTTCATTCTAATGAGACCTCTCTTCTATGTAAACACTGCTAGAGGGTGTGGCAGTTACAGAAGTCACCTTGATTGAATAACTTCTGACTTATACATCTACTAAGACTTCTATGTTTTCTAGATTGGGCACAGCTCCTCTTTATACCCACTGCACCCAACGTGGGACAGTTAGAATTTACCAGGAGACTACCACCCTGGCTACACTGAGACTACAAGAAGACTATAGGAAGGATCATACTAGTTTGCTCTAAACAGGCGAGTGTGACCCTTTCAGTACATGAGAACAAGATACTCAGAATCACCCTGGTGCAGATAATAATAAGAAGGACCTTGTGGGTACCATCTAGATTACATGAAGCTCATGAAGTTAAGATGTATTACTTTATATCAGCCCTCTCTCTCTCTCTCTCTCCAGTGTTTTACATAAGAGATGATCTTGGTAGAAAGGATTAGACCTTAGCATAACCTTTGTTTATACCTGCAATAGGGGTGTGGCACTACACTCTGTTTAGAGTTCTTTGTTGACATGACCCTCCCGATTGGATTACTTTGGTGTATATAAGGGGCTGACTTGAGGCCCCTTCATTTTGCCTTTTGGGCCTTTTGCTTTTGGCTTTTTGCTTTTTGCTCTTTGGCCTTTTGCTCCTTCTTCTAGGTAGGACTCAGCTCGGGTGAGATCCTCTCTCTTTGGTGGGAGACTTAGGCTCTTTTGTATGGTCTTAAGTTCGGACCAGAGCTAAAGTTTGTTCATTATATTGGAGTGCTGTGGAAGAGCTTTTCTACTATTAAAAGCCTTTTGGAACTGCACCGGACTCGTGAGTTTTCATCTGTTCCCCCGTCGTCTTAGGAGGTAAAAGAGAACTTCTGTCCCGACACTGTCGGGGACCCTGGTGGTGTTCCCCAACAAAGGGCTACTCCAGAGAACTCCTCTGAACAGAGCACTGGGCACAGACTGGACAGTCTGGCTGTTCTGCAGCCTTAGTTTCCCTACTCCCGGATTTTGTCGGTGCGCCCACCAGAGTACCCCGACACCTACCAGTAATGAGCAACAGACGGACTTCCTGAAACAGTCCAATACCCTGATGTGGAACAGAAACTCAGAGAGTAACCATGAAAATCACTTCAGGGGGCCGGAGAAATAGCCCAGTGGGTAGAGCATTGCCTTGCACGCAGCCAACCCGGCTTTGATCCCCGGCATCCCATATGGTCCCCGAGCACTGCCAGGAGTAATTCCTGACTGCAGAACCAGGAGTAATCCCTGAGCAATGCCGAGTGTGACCCAAAAAAGAAAAAAAAATCACTTCAGGTGCATTTGCTGGTGACGAGAATGAGTACAGCCACCAGTGGCCATTGCCCTATGAGCTGTGGTCACTCACCTGCCCACCCCCATTAGCAGAAGGCAGCCAGAGAGGCCACAGAATGGACAGAGAAGAGGGAAGGTGGGCACTGAGACGGGGCCAGGTAGCACACCCCTGGAAGGGGCAGCACTGTGAGCAGTGACATTCAGAGCCTGGCTCCGTGGCCATGGGGAGCATACAGACAAGCCAGTCCCAGCAGGAGCAGCTCGGCTGTGTCCAGGGGACAGGAGGAGGAACGCCGCTGGCACTCCATGAGTCGGTGTCGGGGACAGGACCTTGCAGGGCTGTGTCCAGGGAAGTGAGTGGGGACCCCACAGGACTGAGAGGAGGGACCCTGTGTGTCTTGTGTTAGGACTGGGAGTGGGGACCAAGCAGGGTTGGTGTGTCTGTGTCGGGGCTGGGATTGGGGACCCCAAAGGCTCTGTGAGCCTATGTCCGGCTGGGAGTGGGGACCCAACAAGGCTCCGTGAGCCTATGTCAGGCTGGGAGTGGGGACCCCACAAGGCTCCGTGAGCCTATGTCAGGCTGGGAGTGGGGACCCCACAAGGCTCTGTGAGCCTATGTCAGGCTGGGAGTGGGGACCCCCACAAGGCTCTGTGAGCCTATGTCAGGCTGGGAGTGGGGACCCCACAAGGCTCTGTGAGCCTATGTCAGGCTGGGAGTGGGGACTCTCAGGGCCCCGTGTCTGTCCCACAGGCTGCTGGCACAGCCCCAGAGGCTTAGAACACAAGCACAAGCTGTATATATCAGCTGAACGCAGTGGTTCCAAACCTGCCTCTGCACAACAGGCAGAGCTGTAGGAGTCAACCCTACTCTGTGCATAGAAAGAGCCTGAAACGGCTAGGCCTGGAAAGATAGGGCCGCGGGTAGGGCTGTGTGCATCTAACCTGGGATCCAATTCCCTTATGGTCATCCAGCCCCACCCAGTATTACTCCTGAGCTCAACAAAGCGTGGTCAAACCCCTCCTCTCCAATTCTCACCACCAGAAAATGACAAATACAAGTATTTTAGCAGTTCACTAAAATAGGAGAGTTGGTTAAAGGCCTTAAGAGACAAAGCATGCTTACAACAGTCAGAAGACAGCCCAGGGTCTAGACAGGCACCTACCTCAGGATGCCCTGGAGGGTCAGCATTGAATTCTGCCTCAGGGGACCGTTCCCCAGAGGCCTGAAAGGTGACCTGACACCTCATTAGCCCGGGCCAGGTCAGCGGGGCAGAGAACAGAAAATGTGGACACCAAGAACCTTTTAGGCTTGAGGCAGGGTATAGTCTGTGAGAGCACAGTGCCACCTGCCCATGTGCCAGCAGAACCAAGGCAGAGTACGCCCTGGGCAGAAGCCAGAGCTCAGGCTCTGCAGCAGTGTCCACCGGAGGGGCAGTAAGCACAGCAGTGTATGTGCAGTGGAGGGCACCTACCTGCACTGTCACAGGGCTGGGAAGCCATCGCTGTCCGGCCACCTGTGTGCTGCGCTCAGACACAGCACGTCACACCCCTTCCATTGACTTCCTCTGACTGGTGGCAGAGTCGGAAGGGCCAACCCTTTGCCCAGGCCACAGTCCTAGACCAGGGAGCCAGGCCCAGATGCTAAGTATGCCGCACAGTGGTTGGGTGGGCAGGGGTCACTGAGGCTGGACACTCACTCCCAATCTGGCAGGAATCCCAGGAAAGGAATCACACAAGGGGCCGGAGCGGTAGCCCAGCAGGCAGGGCATTTGCCTTGCACGCAGCCGGCCCATGCCAGCCTGGGTTCGATCCCCAGCATCCCATATGGTCCCCAGAGCACCGCCAGGAGTAATTCCTGAGTGCAGAGCCAGGAGCAACCCCTGAGCATTGCCGGGTGTGACCCAAAAAAAAAAAAAAGAATCACACAAGGTGTCCAAAGGGCATCTCCTAGCTGGGACACTCAGAAGGATGCTGTGAAGCTCCACCATGACTCGCTAAGTGAGCCTGGAACATGGCACATAGCCAAGACACCGCCTGTCCAGGTCACCAGGGGCCAGAGGTATACAACTGGGAGGCGGCCTGCCTTGCATGCAGCCAGCCGGGGTTCAATCCCTGACACCACATAGAGTCCGTCCCCACCACCCCACCCAGCACCACTGTGGACCGAAAACCAAACACAAAAGAAAGTCTGAAACCACATTGCAGCTGACTGGACATCAGTTTGCCTAGTCTCCAAGTCCTCAAGTGTAATCCAAGCCTAGAGATGCTAATGGAAAATGCATGGGACCAATAAGGGTCAGAGCAGAGCCAGAGGGCAGAGCCATCACGGCAGGAGGCAGGAGTGGACCGCCTCAATTGCGTGAACACGCGTGGAACATCCTTATATGTTAATACTCAGTGAAGACCTCGGTTTCCCCAAATCTGATTGGGGGTGAGCACAGACCAGCTCCGGAATGCGGCGAAGCCCCACATGAGGAGCACGGTTCTCCAGGGCCAGCCAGCACACGTCCACAGCACTGCCTTGCCCAGACCCCACCGCTGACCCTCACCAGCAGGCCTCCTCTGTCCCCGCCACCGCCTCCCCCACTGTCCCCAATGCACCTGCTCCTCCGGAGCTGCGCCCACCTTCCAGGGGTCCCCGACGGCCTGGCCTGAGAGTCCAGGTGTGTGCTGCGGGAGATGAAGCCCCTCAGCCTCCCTCCAGCCATGCCCACTCACCGTTCGACAGGGCCTGCTGGAGCTCGTTGTCCGAGATGACACCGCTCCTGTCCTTGTCCACCCTGCGGGGACAGTACAGCAACTTCCTTCCTGCCCCTCCCTGCCCTGTCCCTCTGCACCGACGGGCCGGCCGGACCTCCGTGCCTGACCGTGAGTCACCGAGGACCAGGGCGGGGGCGCTCCGGTCACCGGTAACCTGCCCCCCACGTGTCCCTCCCCTCCGGCCGGGTGGGCCGCCGAAGGTCAAGCTCGGGAGGGGCTGCGGGGCTGCGCGGGGAGCCGCAGGGCTGCGCCCGCTCACCTCTGGAAGACGTTCCACAGAAAGCTCTGGTCGGGCAGCGCGGCGGCCGCGGCGGGCCAGCCCCGGGGCCAGGGCGGTACGGGTAGGCGGCCATGGGCCGAGGCGCGGGCTGGATGCGGCACAGCTAAGGGAGCAGCGGGTCCGGGCGGCTCCGCTTCCGGGGCCGGGGCCGGCTTGCGCAACTTCCGGAGGCCCGACCGACCAATGCGCTGGCGGCCCCGTTCCCAGGCGACGCGAGGCCCGCCCCGGAAGTGGGGCCGCGAGCTTCCGCGTTGTCAGTCGGGGCGGGAGTGGGGACCTCGCGGGGCTCCGCGTGTCTGTGGGCGGGAGTGGGGATCCCCGAGGGCTCCGCGTGTCTGTGTGGGGCGAGAGTGGGGACCTCGCGGGGGCTCCGCGTGTCTGTGGGCGGGAGTGGGGATCCCCGAGGGCTCCGCGTGTCTGTGTGGGGCGGGAGTGGGGACCCCCGAGGACTCCGCGTGTCTGTGTGGGGCGGGAGTGGGGACCCCTGAGGGCTCCGCGTGTCTGTGTGATGGGAGTGGGGACCCCCGAGGGCTCCGCGTGTCTGTGGGGCGGGAGTGGGGACCCCCGGAGGGCTCCGCGTGTCTGTGGGGCGGGAGTGGGGACCCCCGAGGGCTCCGCGTGTCTGTGGGGCGGGGGAGTGGGGACCCCGAGGGCTCCGCGTGTCTGTGTGGGGCGGGAGTGGGGACCCCCAGAGGGCTCCGCGTGTCTGTGGGGCGGGAGTGGGGACCCCCGAGGACTCCGCGTGTCTGTGTGGGCGGGAGTGGGGACCCCGCGTGTCTGTGTGATGGGAGTGGGGACCCCCGAGGGCTCCGCGAGTCTGTGGGGCGGGAGTGGGGACCCCGAGGACTCCACGTGTCTGTGTGATGGGAGTGGGGACCCCCGAGGGCTCCGCGTGTCTGTGGGCGGGAGTGGGGACCCCCGAGAGCTCCGCGTGTCTGTGTGGGGCGGGAGTGGGGACCCCGAGGGCTCCGCGTGTCTGTGTGGGGCGGGGTGTGGGGACCCCAGAGGGCTCCAGCGTGTCTGTGGGGCGAGAGTGGGGACCCCCGAGGGCTCCGCGAGTCTGTGTGATGGGGAGTGGGGACCCCGAGGGCTCCGCGTGTCTGTGTGATGGGAGTGGGGACCCTCAAGGGCTCCCGCGTGTCTGTGGGGCGGGAGAGCGGACCCCCGAGGGCTCCGCGTGTCTGTGTGATGGGAGTGGGGACCCCGAGAGCTCCACGAGTCTGTGTGATGGGGAGTGGGGACCCCTGAGGGCTCCGCGTGTCTGTGTGATGGGAGTGGGGACCCCCGAGGGCTCCGCGTGTCTGTGGGGCGGGAGTGGGGACCCCCGAGGACTCCACGTGTCTGTGTGGGCGGGAGTGGGGACCCCGAGGGGCTCCGCGTGTCTGTGTGATGGGAGTGGGGACCCCGAGGACTCCACGTGTCTGTGTGATGGGAGTAGGGACGCCCGAGGGCTCCGCGGTCAGTGGGGCGGGAGTAGGGGACCCCAGAGGGCTCCGCGTGTCTGTGTGGGTGGGAGTGGGGACCCCCGAGGGCTCCGCGACTCTGTGTGGGCAGGAGTGGGGACCCCCCGAGGACTCCGCGGTCAGTGTCGGGGCGGGAGTGGGGACCCCCGAGGGCTCCGGCGTGTCTGTGTGATGGGAGTGGGGACCCCCGAGGGCTCCAGCGTGTCTGTGTGGGGCAGGAGTGGGGACCCCCGAGGGCTCCGCGTGTCTGTGTGATGGGAGTGGGGACCCCGAGGGCTCCGCGTGTCTGTGGGGCGGGAGTGGGGACCCCCGAGGGCTCCGCGTGTCTGTGTGAATGGAGTAGGGACCCCCGAGGGCTCCGCGTGTCTGTGGGGCGGGAGTGGGGACCCCGAGGACTCCGGGTGTCTGTGTGGGGGCGGGAGTGGGGACCCCCGAGGGGCTCCGCGAGTCTGTTTGGCGGGAGTGGGGACCCCCCAAGAACTCCGGGTGTCTGTGTGGGGCGGGAGTGGGGACCCCCGAGGGCTTGCGTGTCTGTGGGGCGGGAGTGGGGACCCCCGAGGACCCCAGCGTGTCTGTGTGGGCGGGAGTGGGGACCCCAGAGGGCTCCGCGTGTCTGTGGGGCGGGAGTGGGGACCCCCCGAGGACTCCACGTGTCTGTGTGATGGGAGTGGGGACCCCAGAGGACTCCGCGTGTCTGTGTGGGCGGGAGTGGGGACCCCCCGAGGGCTCCAGCGTGTCTGTGGGGAGGGAGTGGGGACCCCCGAGGACTCCGCGTGTCTGTGTGATGGGAGTGGGGACCCCGAGGGCTCCGCGTGTCTGTGTGGGGCAGGAGTGGGGACCCCGAGGACTCCGCGTGTCTGTGTGATGGGAGTGGGGACCCCCGAGGGCTCCGCGTGTCTGTGGGGCAGGGAGTGGGGACCCCCGAGGACTCCGCGTGTCTGTGGGGCAGGAGTGGGGACCCCCGAGGACTCCGTGAGTCTGTGTGGGGCGGGAGTGGGGACCCCGAGGACTCCGCAGTCAGTGTCGGGCGGGAGGGGGACCCCCGAGGACTCTGCGAGTCTGTTAGGCGGGAGTGGGGGCCCCCGAGGGCTCCAGCGTATCTGTGTGATGGGAGTGGGGACCCCGAGGGCTCCGCGTGTCTGTGGGCAGGAGTGGGGACCCCGAGGGCTCCGCGTGTCTGTGTGGGCGGGAGTGGGGACCCCCGAGGGCTCCGCGTGTCTGTGGGGCGGGAGTGGGGACCCCCGAGGACTCCACGTGTCTGTGGGCGGGAGTGGGGACCCCCGAGGACTCCGCGTGTCTGTGTGATGGGAGTGGGGACCCCCGAGGACTCCACGTGTCTGTGTGATGGGAGTAGGGACGCCCGAGGGCTCCGCGGTCAGTGGGGCGGGAGTGGGGACCCCAGAGGGCTCCGCGTGTCTGTGGGGCGGGAGTGGGGACCCCCGAGGACTCCGGTGTCTGTGTGGGGCGGGAGTGGGGACCCCCGAGGGGCTCGCGAGTCTGTTTGGCGGAAGTGGGGACCCCCAAGAACTCCGGGTGTCTGTGTGGGGCGGGAGTGGGGACCCCCGAGGGCTTGCGTGTCTGTGGGGCGGGAGTGGGGACCCCCGAGGACTCCGCGTGTCTGTGTGGGCGGGAGTGGGGACCCCAGAGGGCTCCGCGTGTCTGTGGGGCGGGAGTGGGGACCCCGAGGACTCCACGTGTCTGTGTGATGGGAGTGGGGACCCCAGAGGACTCCGCGTGTCTGTGTGGGCGGGAGTGGGGACCCCCGAGGGCTCCGCGTGTCTGTGGGGAGGGAGTGGGGACCCCGAGGACTCCGCGTGTCTGTGTGATGGGAGTGGGGACCCCGAGGGCTCCGCGTGTCTGTGTGGGGCAGGAGTGGGGACCCCCGAGGACTCCAGCGTGTCTGTGTGATGGGAGTGGGGACCCCCGAGGGCTCCCCGCGTGTCTGTGGGGCAGGGAGTGGGGACCCCGAAGACTCCGCGTGTCTGTGGGGCAGGAGTGGGGACCCCCGAGGACTCCGTGAGTCTGTGTGGGGCGGGAGTGGGGACCCCCGAGGACTCCGCAGTCAGTGTCGGGCGGGAGGGGGACCCCCGAGGACTCTGCGAGTCTGTTAGGCGGGAGTGGGGCCCCCGAGGGCTCCGCGTATCTGTGTGATGGGAGTGGGGACCCCGAGGGCTCCGCGGTCAGTGGGCGGGAGTGGGGACCCCGAGGGCTCCAGCGTGTCTGTGTGGGTGGGGTGAGGAGACCCCCGAGGGCTCCGCGTGTCTGTGTGGTGGGAGTGGGGACCCCGAGGGCTCCCGCGTGTCTGTGTGGTGGGAGTGGGGGACCCCCGAGGGCTCCAGCGTATCTGTGGGGCGAGAATGGGGACCCCCGAGGGCTCCGCAACTCTGTGTGGGCAGGAGTGGGGGACCCCCCGAGGACTCCGCGAGTCTGTGTGGGCGGGAGTGGGGACCCCCGTGCGGTCAGTGTTGGGGCAGGAGTGGGGGCCCGCGGACTCCATGTGTCCTGGAACCAGGCGGGTGAACTTGGAGTACCCCGGCCGGGAGCTGTGACTGTGCAGGGCCCCGTGTACTGGGTGCCTCGGGCACAGCCTCAGAGGCCAAGGGGGTGGGATCACTGGGCTCAGGCCAAGCAGGGACAGGCAGGTGTCTGTGCCCTCCAGACCCCTGCCTCCACCCCGTGATGTCTGATCACGGGCACCCAGTTGTCAATATCGATCCCAACAGGGTCCCGGAGAGGGTCCCATCCAGGTCACACGGGCTAACTTTGCCCCACTCCACCCCCATTTCTTTTACCCTGGGGTTCACATCACTGTATTCCCAGACCCCCCAAGTGCCCACGTCCCCCCATCCCCTCCTGGTCAGTGTTCACATACCCCCGCCCAAGTGATTGCCTCCCACCTCATGCTCTCTCGGATGGGTCTGGGGTTGGAAGTGACATTTTCCAGGAGTGAGTGTGGAGAGGAGCTGCCTCCCACACCCAAGCTTACCTGTCACTGTGTCACCGTGTCAGGCCCGCCCCACCTACTGCCCCACTGCCCAGTAGACAACCGAAAACCAAACCTGGCACCTTCAGACACTTGCCTCAGCCCTCTCCCGTGGATGCCCAGGCACAGGGGGCAGCCATGTACTGAGAACACCCAGCTTGACTGAGGGTGGGCTCTGTAGGCCTCTGTGCTGACATGACCAGCTTGACTGAGGGGCTCTGTAGACCTCTGTGCTGACATGACCAGCTTGACTGAGGGTGGGCTCTGTAGGCCTCTATGCTGACATGACCAGCTTGACTGAGGGTGGGCTCTGTAGGCCTCTGTGCTGACATGACCAGCTTGACTGAGGGTGGGCTCTGTAGGCCTCTGTGCTGACATCACCAGCTTGACTGAGGGGCTCTGTAGGCCTCTGTGCTGACATGACCAGCTTGACTGAGGGTGGGCTCTGTACCCTCTGTGCTCACAGGACCAGCTTGACTGAGGGGCTCTATAGGCCTCTGTGCTCACATGACCAGCCCTTGCGCTGAGCCCCTTTGCCAATGGAGACCAGGACTCTGCGTCCTCATTCTGTTGTCTCTGTTGCTTTAAGTATTGATGTGCTGTTCCTATCTCTCAGCGATCAGGATTCAGTTCCCTCCTAACCGGGTCGGAAGTGTGCTGGGAGACAGCTTTCCACACTTTATTTATTTATTTGTTTTTTTTTTTTTTGGGTCACACCCGGCAATGCTCAGGGGTTTCTCCTGGCTCTGTACTCAGGAATCACTCCTGGCGGTGCTCGGGGAACCGTATGGGATGCCGGGGATCGAACCCGCGCCGACACAGCCCGCCACATGCAAGGCAAACGCCCTACCCACTGGGCTATCGCTCCGGCCCCAGCTCTCCACACTTTAAAGTTCTCTTATAGGGTGGTTTGAAACTACCCTTTGTTTCCTTGATTACCTCATTTCCTTTTTTTTTTTTGGTGTTTTTTTTTTTCCTTTTTGCTTTTTTGGGTCACACTCGACGACGCTCAGGGGTTACTCCTAGCTCTTTGCTCAGGAATTACTCCTGGCACTGCTCAGGGGACTATATGGGATGCCAGGGATTGAACTCGAGTCGGCCGCATGCAAGGCAAGCACCCTACCCACTGTGCTATCGCTCCAGCCCCTTCCTTTTTTTTTTTTTTTGATCATGCCTGGCGATGTTCAGGGGTTACTCCTGGCTCTGCACTCAGGAATTCATCCCAGTGGTGCTCAGGGGACCATATGGGATGCTGGAGATCGAAGCCGGGTCGGCCGCATGCAAGGCAAATGCCCTCTCCGCTGTGCTGTGGCTCTGGCCCCAGATGGTCTCATTTCCTTAGAACTCTCTAGCCCTGGTCATTTGGGGTGTGCCAGCACTATGCCAGCCTTTCCACAGCCGTCTTTGCTCCTCCCATGCCTCTGCCAATCATTGTTAAAGGCCACCAGCTCCATGTCCATTTGTCCATCTTTGTGTGCCTAGCCATGTGGCTTGCCCACACGTGTGTCCACCCACCATGCTCTGGAGAGCAGCTGATTGTCCGTTCCTTCTCTGGATCACTGACGGTTGTTCCGTGACATTTGCACCCAGAGACCTTCCTTTATCAGCCACTGTCCAGTGCCTGCTGTGTGGTGTGAGCGGGTGTCCCAGACCTGCTCCCTGTTGTGCATGGTGGTGACAGCGTCCCCTGATGGGATAGTTTGTCCAGCTGACAAGAGAAAGTGCTGTTGAGACTCGCAATGGTCAAGGGGATCACTTGATACTTGACTTCCCGTAGATCATCTATTACTCGAGCAGGCACCAGTAACATCTCCATATGTCCTGGCACATGTGAGATAGCCTAAGGGCATCTGCCCGATCCAGGAACATAAAGAGCCTCAAACCATTCCATCAGGTCATGGGAATGAGGTCTATAATTGTTACTGGTATTGGACATGTCATACGACACGGGTAGCTTGCCAGGCTCTGCCGTGCAGGTGGGATAATCTTAGAGTCACCTCAAAACTCGAGTATTTATTGATGAACTGCACGGCTGCAAGTGGCCACACGAGGTGGGCTGTGATCAGC
Organism: Cryptotis parvus; assembly: GCA_021461705.1. Taxonomy (NCBI): domain Eukaryota; kingdom Metazoa; phylum Chordata; class Mammalia; order Eulipotyphla; family Soricidae; genus Cryptotis; species Cryptotis parvus. Next base: position 33,413 of record JAJIBD010021385.1, on the reverse strand, counting down.
TCTTCTGCTGCGTGAAGTTCTGACGAGAGGGGAGTCCGAGTGTGGAAAATGGTGGCCCCTCATGGTGTGGGGGGTTCCTCTGGCTTCTTGTGAGGCTCTGCTGGGGTGGCAGGCCAGGGCTAGAAACGCCATCCCTCCCAGATGCCTCGTGATCAGCTGGGCACGGGAGAGCAAGTAGCAGCTCTGCCCGTGTGAGTCTCTGCAGTCAAGGGGATGGAAAGTGAAAATTTAAATTGTATATAACTTTGATTAAAAACAAATAATGACATTGGTTTTAGCCTTACATAGCACAAGCGTACACACCCAACTTTTTCTGTTGGGTATTTGCTAATATTTTTCCTGTGTGTAATGGTTTTGTTTCTATCTTTCAATAGAGTCATATCGAGAAAACTTTCTCAATTTGATGAATTTTGTCAGATTTTCCTTTTATGAATCTTACTAATATCAAGTTTAAGGAACCAAGTTATTCGGGGCGGAGAGATAGTCCAGCGGGTAGGGCATTTGCCTTGCACGCACCCGGCTATACTGGCCCGGGTTCGATCCCGGCATCCCATATGGTCCCCAAGCACCACCAGCAGTAATTCCTGAGTGCAGAGCCAGGAGAAACCCCTGAGCATTGGGCCGGGCGATAGCCCAGCGGTAGGGCGTTTGCCTTGCCGCGCCGGCCTGTGCCGGCCTGGGTTCGATCCCGGCATCCCATATGGTCCCCCGAGCACCGTCAGGAGTGATTCCTGAGTGCAGAGCCAGGAGTAACCCCTGAGCATTGCCGGGTGTGGCACCAAAAAAAAAAAAAAAAAAAAAAAAAAAGAAACCCCTGAGCATTGCCAGGTGTGACCCCCAAAAAAAAAAGCAAGTTCTAAAGATTTTTTTCCTGTTCCCCTGCCTCTCAAGGTGTTGCAGGTGAGGCTGCATTGCCCACTGCATAGGAAGGTGGCAGACAGGAGACAGGCTTGTCTATACCCAGGGCTTTGCCCCATGGGCCCCTGGATGGTTGATGGTCTGACATAGAAAAAGACTGGGCCCCCTGGGATGAACCCAGAGCCATGGCAGAGCCTGGCAAGCTACCTATGGTGTGTCGGGGAATGCCGCTGGGGTCCCCAACAGTGTTAGGGCAGAAGTTCTTTTCTACCTCCGAGGACACCGGGGAACAGATGAAAACTCTCGAGTCCAGCGCAGCTCCAAAAAGGCTTTTAATAGTACAAAAGTTCTTCCACAGCACTCTATAATGAACAAACTCTAGCTCTGGTCCAAACTTAGACCATTCTTTATTATTATTATTAATTTTTTTTTTTTTGCTTTTTTGGGTCACACCCGGCGATGCTCAGGGGTTACTCCTGGCTCTGCACTCAGGAATTACTCCTGGCGGTGCTCGGGGACCATATGGGATGCCGGGATGGAACCCGGGCGGCATGGGCCGGCCGCATGCAATACCCACTGGGCTATCGCTCCAGCCCAGACCATTCATTTTTTATTTTATTTTATTTTATTTTGCTTTTTTTGGGTCACACCCGACAATGCTCAGGGGTTACTCCTAGCTCTGCACTCAGGAATTACTACTGGCTGTGCTCGGGGGACCATATGGGATGCCGGGAATCGAACCCGGGCTGGCATGGGCCGGCCGCATGCAAGGCAAACGCCCTACCCGCTAGGCTATCACTCCGGCCCCAAACTTAGACGATTCAAAAGAGCCTAAGTCTCCCAGCAAAGAGAGAGGTTCTCACCTGAGCTGAATCCTACCCAGAAGAAGGAGCAAAAGGCTAAAGAGCAAAAAGCAAAAAGCCAAAAGCCACAGGAGCCAAAAGCCGAAAGCGAAAAGACCCAAAGTGAAGGGACCTCAAGTCAGCCCCTTATATACACCAAAGTAATCCAACCGGGAGGGTCATGTCAACAAAGAACCCTAAACAGAGTGTAGAAGAGCAGTGCCACACCCTATTGCAGGTATAAACAAAGGTTATGCCAAGGACTAATCCTGAGATTATCTCTTATGTAAAACACTGGAGAGAGAGAGGGCTTATATAAAGTAATACATCTTAATTTCATGAGGTTCATGTAATCTAGATGGTACCTACATGGTCCTTCTTATTTATTATCTGCACCAGGGTGATTCTGAGTATCTTGTTCTCGTGTACTGAAAGGGTCACTCTCGCCTGCTTAGAGCAAACTAGTATGATCCTTCCTATAGTCTTCCTATAGTCTCAGTGTAGCCAGGGTGGTAGTCTCCTGGTAAATTCTAACTGTCCCATGTTGGGTGCAGTGGGTATAAAGAGGAGCTGTGCCCAATCTAGAAAATATAGAAGTCTTAGTAGATGTATAAGTCAGAAGTTATTCAATCAAGGTGACTTCTGTAACTGCCACACCCTCTAGCAGTGTTTACATAGAAGAGAGGGTCTCATTAGAATGAACCTTGGTTTAAATAAGATTAAGCTGGGAGTGGGCAAAACAACAAAACTCCCAGAATAGCTAAACCTGTCCTCCAACAATGGTGTATTCGATATGCCAAAATCAGTAACAATAATGGACCTCTTTCCCAATGAATGGAGACATTACTGGTGCCCGCTCAAGCAAATCGATGAACAATGGGAACACAAGTGACAAACATTGTTATTTGGCTTTTGGGGTTTTACCTAGCAAATACTAAGCAGTTTCTCCTGGCTCTGTACTCTTAACTTACTCCTGTCGGTGCTCAGTGGACCATATGGACCACATGGATGCCAGGGGTTAACCCTGGGTTGGCAACATGCAAGGCAAATGCCATACCTGCTGTACTATGGCTCTGGCCCCCATTTAATTATTTTTTATATTTTCATTTTGGGGGCCACACCTCAACCTCCAGAGTCATTCGCTGGTTTCCAGCCACCTCCCGTCAAATACCCTTGGGTTTCTTCCATGTTCCTATCTGAGGGTCAGCTTCTGTGGAATCCAGTCTAAGGTTGAGTCATTCATTTCAGGTTTGTTTTCAAGTTGGACATTGCAAATATCTCTAGGCAAGGGCTGTCAGAGCCCACCTCTGTACACCATCTCCTCATCTTCCCAGCCTAGTTTCAGAGATATGCAATATGAATTGTTACCAGGCTTGGAACTAGGTGTGTAGAGGCTGGAAACTGTGCCTTTCCTGTTGTGGCCACACCCAGTGGTGGGGTGGTGGGACTGAAGCCAGGGCTGTCCTGCAGAAGCACCAGCTCTCTGAGCCACCCCCTAGGCTGGTGACCACACTGCCACTGCTGATCAGCTTCTGCTGCTTGACCATGCATGACCCCTGGGGTTTATCAGCCCAGACTACCGGCGTCCAGCCCAAGGAGTACTTTTTCTTTTTTCTTTTTTTTTTGCTTTTTGGGTCACACCCGGCAATGCTCAGGGGTTACTCCTGGCTCTGCACTCAGGAATTACTCCTGGCGGTGCTCAGGGGACCATATGGGATGCCGGGATCGAACCCAGGCCGGCACAGGCCAGCCCGCGTGCAAGGCAAATGCCTACCCGCTGGACTATCGCTCCCGCCCCGAGTACTTTTTCTTAAGTCAGTTTCCTTGGGTACTCCAAGTGGAGTCCCTTGGTGAATGTCACTCAGCTGCTGCCAAACTCCCTTGTGGAGCCTACTCTAGACTACACTAGAGCACTAGAGTAACGTCCCACAACTTGCACAAAACTCTGGAGCACACAAAGCAGTAAAAGTTTCTTAGTATAGTTTGTCAGCACTTACATTCTGGGAGTAACTGCAGAAATAAATGGTCATAGCCCCCGCCCCCATTTTCCTCCCGTCCTTGTTCCTGCCTCCTGCTCACCACCAGTGGCAGTGAGCAGTGAATTTGTCCATCAGCCCAGCAGGTGCATTTTTTTTTTTTTTTGCTTTTTGGGTCACACCCGCGATGCTCAGGGGTTCCTCCTGGCTCTGCACTCAGGAATTACTCCTGGTGGTGCTTGGGGACCATATGGGATGCCGGGATCGAACCCTGGCCAGCACGGGCTGGCCGCGATGCAAGGCAAACGCCCTACCCGCTGGGCTATAGCGTCCGGACAGCAAAGGTGGTGGCTAATGTGGTGGGCGAAGTCTCATTCGGCTGCTTCCGGGACCCCCAGAGGTGGGGGAATGGTCAACCCCTGACTCCATCTGGCGAAATCCCAGTGATTCCCCGCTTCTGGGAGCTGCCTGCCTGGGCTCGAACTGGTTTTGCTCTGTTAATCTGGTCGTGAGGTAGTATCCCAGCGTCCGGACAGAGAAGGTGGTGGCTAGTGTGGTGGGCGAGTCTCATCCGGCTGCTTCCGGGACCCCCAGAGGTGATGGGCCCACTCCCAAAACCCATCTGTCCTCCTGGGATCCCCATGGTCAGCTTAGCCTGGGGAAAGCAGAGTTCCAGCTTCCCCCAGCCGTGTCCGAGGTCCCGCATGCTATGGCTGGTTGCCCCAGGGCAGCTCCTGGGCGGGGCCACCAGGCTCGACAAAATGGAGGGGGAAGGCCAACCCCTGACTCATGTGAAAACTCTTTACATGAACAGCAGGCATTTACAGGTATAGGAAATAGATATGTGTCGGAAAATGCCACCGGGGTCCCCGACAGTGTCAGGACAGAGGTTCTCTTCTACCTCCGAGGACGCCGGGAGAACAGATGAAAACTCACGAGTCCGGTGCAGTTCCAAAAATGGCTTTTAATAGTACAAAAGCTCTTCCACAGCACTCCAATATAATGAACAAACTTTAGCTCTGGTCCGAACTTAGACCATACAAAAGAGCCTAAGTCTTCCACCAAAGAGAGAGAGGATCTCACCCGAGCTGAGTCCTACCCAGAAGAAGGAGCAAAAGGCCAAAGAGCAAAAGGCCAAAAGCCAAAAGCCGCAGGAACCAAAAGCTGAAGGCTGAGGAACCAAAAGGCAAAAGGTGAAGGGGCCTCAAGTCAGCCCCTTATATACACCAAAGTAATCCAACCGGGAGGGTCATGTCAACAAAGAACTCTAAACAGAGTGTAGTGCCACACCTTATTGCAGGTATAAACAAAGGTTATGACAAGGACTAAGGAGATTATCTCTTATGTAAAACACTGGAGAGAGAGAGGGCTGATAGAAAGTAATACATCTTAACTTCATGAGCTTCATGTAATCTAGATGGTACCCACAAGGTCCTTCTTATTATTATCTGCACCAGGGTGATTCTGAGTATCTTGTTCTCGTGTACTGAAAGGGTCACTCTCGCCTGCTTAGAGCAAACTAGTATGATCCTTCCTATAGTCTCAACGTAGCCAGGATGGTAGTCTCCTGGTAAATTCTAACTGTCCCACGTTGGGTGCAGTGGGTATAAAGAGGAGCTGTGCCCAATCTAGAAAACATAGAAGTCTTAGTAGATGTATAAGTCAGAAGTTATTCAATCAAGTTATTCAATCTGTAACTGCCACACCCTCTAGCAGTGTTTACATAGAAGAGAGATCTCATTAGAATGAACCTTGACTTAAATAAGATTAAGCTGGGTGTGGGCAAAACAACAGAACTCCCAGAATAGCTAAACCTGTTCTCCAACAGATATGCAAACTGTTTACTGTTAATAACTCACATCAGAAATTCATTTTAAAATGAAATTTTAGGAACCAGAGTGATAATACAGAGGGTAGGGCATTTGCCTTGTGCACAGCTAACCCTGTTAGATCCCTGGCATCCCATATGATCCCCAAGCACTGCAAATGTTAATTCCTGAGTACAGAACCAGGAGGAACCCCTGAGCATTGCCGAGTGCAACCCACCCAAAAAGCAAAAAAAAAAAAAAAAAAAAAAAAGTAATAATAATAAATAAAATAGTAACTTAGCCCATGTGGGGTCATGATCCAGTTTAAGCAGCTAAGAAATAGGCTGCCCTAAGGGACCTTGGAGATAGCCCTTTGCAGACACTTTCTGGTTTGGAAAGCCCCAGGGCACGGTGGCCTGAGTTTACGCTGGCCAAGCATCACGTCCGAGTGTAGAACCAGCTCATGGCTGAGGTCGGTGCCCAGCCAAGTCCTCATGCCCTGGTGACTGTTAGACCCATGATCTCCAACTAGCGGAGCACCGCCAAGTCTGATGTCACTGAGCTTGAAGACTTGGCGGCCGAAAAGCAAGTTCATCCCATGTGGCTATGGGGCAGCCGCATCCCAAATCAGAATGACCACTGGACACAGGGTGTGTCCTGCACTTCCAAGCACCTTGAAGCTGCGTACCCCCAATCCTTCCTACCCTCAGAATCCCACATTCATTATTCCCCAAAATGCAATTATGTAGCAACTCAAAATTCTGGGGCTACTGTGCTAGGTAGATGCCATTAACTTTCTGCTTCACGGTGGCACTTCAGTTTCCTGATGGACATGTGCCCAGCCCGGCAAGCTGCAGACAGCAGCAAACATTCCATCCTTCTGAGGCCAGAAGGTTTTGCCTCCAAGCCAGTGTTCACACTGCCTGCCGTCTCAGCAATTTTTTTTGGGGGGGTGGGAATATCATACCCGGCAATGCTCGTAAGTTACTCATGGCTCTGCACTCAGAAATTACTCCTGGCGGTGCTCAGGGGACCATGTGGGATGCCGGGACCCAGGCTGGCCGCATGCAAAGCAAACACCTTACCTGCTGTACTAGCGCTCTGGCCCTTCTCAGCAACTTTTCTACCAAAAGGGATTTGAGGGATAAAGGAAAACTTGGAAAAGAATGTTATTCTTTCTTGAAAATGAGCTGGCCCTAAAAATACCCTTGAGAGATGTGGATGAATTTCATCCACATAAGCTTCATGAAGGCTCTATCTTATTTTGGAGCTGTATTTGGTGATGTTTAGGAGCTATTCCCAAGCATGTTCGAAAATCACTCCTTCCCTAATTTGATTCCCAGCATGCTCTAGATGTGGTCCACAAATAGAAGAGGGCAGCTCAGATACCATATGTGGTGCAAAGGATTGAACTGGGGTTGGCAGCATGCAGGGCCTCTCCAACTCCAACATTTGGTTTTTCCAACAGTAGGAAATATCCACAAGTTCACATGATCTGCTTACTATGAGAGAAAAGGCTTGTGTTCCACACTTGAGCTCTATTTATGTAGTACACTGATGCTGGTGTGCACCGTTGCTGGACATACCTGGACATCCCACTGGGCAGGCAACAGAACTGATTATTGCTGCGGATGTTTCATATCACTTTAGTTTGGTGCCATTAGCCATAGCAGAGAACGATGAAGCCCCTGGTGTGGAGAAACTTCAAAGGGCAGCGCTGGGGCTCCTGTACAGGAGTTATGTGCTACTGCACAGGACCTGGGCTCTTGTCACAGAACAAGATCCCACTTCGTAGTTCAGATCCATGAATGAATGTTGAAGTGTAAGCCCTTACAAAAAAATGCACATGATGGCCTCTAATTGTATATAGTGCAACCCACAATGTGTAAGAGAAGGAAAAGAGAGAGGGAGAGAGAAAAGAGATAAAGAACCCGTCATTTAGGCAGGCTATGGGAGGGTGGGAGGGAATTGGGGACATTGGTGGTGGGAAATAGGCACTGGTGGAGGCGGGTGCTGGAACACTATGTGACCGAAGCCTCTAAATATGAACAACGTTGTAACTGTATATCTCACAGTGGTATAATAAAATATTTAATTAAAAAAAAAGAAAATGGGAAAAAAATAAGTGTAAGCCCTTAAATAAACTTGGAAATCAGAGAAAAGTTTGCAACATATTTTATTCCAGAAGTCATCTGGATTTAGTATTACACAAGGACAAAGCAGGCATAAGGAGAGTGACTTTCCTGCACACTCGAGGCCTAGCCAAAAGCTGCAGAGCCGGTTGCTGGGGCTCCCATGGGCACCGGGGCGCACATAGTGACAGTGAAGATGCACGGTGCGGAGTGGGCTGCCTGTTTAGTAGGAGCGGATCGCGGGCGGCACTGTGGCGCAGTCAGCCTCATCCAAAGTCTTATCGATTACGGGTCTATATTCCAGCGAGACCTTGAAGCAGAGTAGATGGCAAGTTACAGGAATGCTCCTGGCTCTTCTGGAACACCCACTAGGAACACACACCTGGCCAACAAATACCCAAAGGCCTACAAAGGCCTCCCTGGAGCATTTTTCAGTACTTGAAAATGACCCAGGTGCTCAAGAGGGCACTGATACTGTCACTTGATAAAGTCACATGATGGTGGAAAGCAGCAGTGAAGTGGCAGAGTGTAGGGGCGGCGGGGGGAGGGGGACACAGGGACAGAACAAGGAGGGGGTGGGTAGAAGAGCACCCCCCCAATATACCTTCCCTGTCCGTCTGTATGCACAGTCCCACACACACGTTCCCCAAGTGTATACATGCAGACACGGTTCCATATACACGTTCCCCATGTGTATACATGCAGACACGGTTCCATATACACGTTCCCTGTTGGGCGCATGTAGACATGGTCCCACACACACGTTCCCCGTGTGTATACATGCAGACACGGTCCCATGTACACGTTCCCGTTGGACGCATGTAGACATGGTCCCACACACACGGCCCCAGGTATATGTTCTCCATCTGTATGCTTGCAGATATACACACCTTCCCAGTCGCAACATCCACATAAGAAAGGGTATGCTTCCTCCAATGCTCTGCAAACGGTTTCTTCTGCTGGCCCTGGATGGGCTTGGAGTAATCGTACTCGTCAATCCGCACCTGGGGCCAGAGAAGGCACATCCGATTTAAAAATGATACTTACGGGGCCAGAGCAGATAGCAGTAGGTAGGGTGTTTGCCTGGCATGCGGCGGACCTGGGTTTGATCCCGGCATCTCATAGGGTCCCCGGAGTACCGCTAGGAGTAATTCCTGAGTGTAGAGCCAGGAATAACCTGAGCATTGCCGGGTGTGACCCAGAAAAGCAAAAAAAAAAAAGATACTTACAATGACTCTCCAAGTTTATTCTACTCCACTAGAGCAGAACAGCCAGAAAACATGGCAAACTCGGTAACATGCCCACATACCAGGTCTCTCAGCCCACAGACTGGCCCAGAGCCAGGTCCGGCTTGTCTGCTTCACCAGCCCCTAGTACACAGCAGCCATGCCTGGGCCAAGAGGCGCCCCTCGCTGTGCCACAGGAGTCAAAAGCTCCTTCTGTCTTTTTCTTCCTACAACCGGGTGAGCAGTGGCAGAACTTGCCCGAGATCTGTCAAACATCTTCTCTTTCTCTAACTGTTCTGTGATCTGAGAGATGTTTTAAAAACGTGGTGAGGGAGCTTCTTTAAACAAAGACCAAACGGTACAGAACACTGGGACTGGGTGGGACCCAGCCTGGAGGAGCTTCTAATTCTCCGCACAAGCGTGTTTTCAGCCGAGCCAGGGCAACTCTTAAGATGCCCCATTCTGCCCTGGAGGACAGAGAGCAACGAAACTGCCACATTCCCCTCAAGGACATGCTCTGCCTTCACAGCAGCCCAACCCAGAGACCCTCCCGGAAAGAGCAGAGCCACTTCTGTGCATCCCACCTGGTGAACCGAGGAAGGGGAAGGAGAGGAAGGCAGGTACAAGGGGAAAGGCTCTAGGTACGAGGGGGAAAGGCTCCGGCCATCGACCAGAAAGGGAGGCAGCAGGAGAGCAAGTGTGCGGAGAGGGGCGGACAGACTGCGCACCTTATAATCCTCCCGGGCGTGAGCACCACGGGACTCCTTGCGGGCCTCTGCTCCATAAATGGTCTGCAGCGCACACAGCATCAGGTTCTGGAGCTCCAGGGTCTCCACCAGGTCGGTGTTCCACACCATCCCTGCAGCACAGGAGCAAGGTGGGTGTGACAGAGCTCTAGCCCCTGCCACGGGGGTGGGGTGGGCGGGGAGGCAGGGGTGCTGCCGCACCTCTGTCAAAGGTCTTCAGGTGCTTCAGGTCCCCGTAGAGCCGGCTGATTTTCCTCGCAGCCCTCCTGCAGCACACTGCCCACTCGGAACACGGCGGCATGGTTCTGCATCGACTGCAACAGACATGCATATGAGGCTGGGGCTCACCAGGCACATGCGAATTCCTTTCCCAGCCCACCCCTGGTGACTCTTGCGGCCCCATGGTACAAGGTAAGGAGCTGTCAAAGCTGGGTCAGCCACAGGCGGGGAAGGTGCTTGCCTCAAATGTGGCTGCCCCTGACTGGCGCCTTGGCACACGTAAGGTCCCTTGAGCACCCAGCGGGAGCAAGCACCAACTGTCAAGCCTGCAGCTTTTCCGTCTGACTTCTATCAAACAGTTACATGAATTGAACAGGCAAAATGAGCAGCTCAGCGACAATGAGCTCGTTCCTCTGATTAGTACAATGAAGTGCTAGTTGATGGGTCCACTCTAGGGGCCCATTAAGCAGGTGTCTTAGACTCATATATGCCATGTCAAAGAAGCAACCTGCAACCCAGGCATCACCATGGCCTACCACCCCAAGCAGAGTCTGGGCAGGATGGAAGGTGGGAGAAAGGCAAAGGTGCTGTCAGATCCTATTAGAGCCTTCTCCTCCACTCACAAGCTGGAGTGGTACCTCAGAAGTCAGCGTGGGAGGGAGCGAGAGGCCAGCAGCCTCCCCTCTTGTTCTTCTGGTCACCTGGTTCGATTACGTACACTCACACACTCAGTTTGTCTATACTCAGAAACGTGGTATGGAATGAATAAATTCAGTTTCCTGTCTTAGGAAGTGACTGTCCCTAAGACGCACATGAAAGGGCTGTCTTGCGTGCTGAACCCTCAGCACTGGGCTTGGCCTTCTCTACACACCCTCCAATTCAGAAAAGAGGAAAGCAAAGGGCTCATTCGTGAACTCTCAATCCCTCTACTCCAAGAGCTCAACTGCTAGTTGCTTTACGTACTGTTTTTGTTAGTCTAAATATACAGCACCCACTCTTTCTGGGTCACACTCAGCAATGCTCAGGGGTTACTTCTGGCGGTGCTCAGGGGTACCTGAGGGTACCCTGAAGGTACCATATGAGATGTCGGGAGTAAACCCAGGTTGGCAGCGTGCAAGGCAAACACCTTTCTGTCCAATCACTTCAGTTTCAGTCTCTCTAGTGCTAAATGTAAAATCCCCTCAGTTCCTCCTCTCAGACAGGCCATGCCCCTCATGGTCAACCTCAAGTGGCCAGATGTGGAGTATCCCCACGGCCAACGTGCCACTGGACAGTTCAGCTCTGGCTTCTATCCACTTGCCAAATGCATGCTCCCTGACTGCATTCAGGGGCATCATGGGCCCAGGTTCACGGAAATCCCAACGCTGCTGGGAGCTGGTGATAAAAGAACGGATTTTCAGGCAAGGCACTGTGTTGCTTTCAGCATGTGGCTAAAAGATGCTTTAGCAGAGTTTGAGCATCTCAGCCTTTGCTCTGTGCCCCTTTGGTCACAGTGCACACACACTGGCTCAGAGCAGGGCCTGGGTGGCCCTGGTATGGATGCCAGACACAGAGGCCAAGTGCAGGACCCAGAGACAGAGGCTAGTGCAATGCCCAGATACAAAGACTAGTCAGGCCCAAGGTGCAAGGGCAGGTGCAGGGTCCAGGTGCAGAAGGCACATTTGGTGCACCAGCTCTTACCAAGGCCAGTGCAGGGAGCGGGTGCAGAAGGCACATTCAGTACAATAGCTTTTTTTTTTTTTTTTTTTTTTTTTTGCTTTTTGGGTCACACCCGGTGATGCTCAGGGGTTATTCCTGGCTCTGCACCCAGAATTACTCCTGGCGGTGCTCAGGGACCATATGGGATGCCGGGATTGAACCCGGGCCGGCAAAAGCGGCCACGTGCAAGGCAAACGCCCTACCCGCTGGGCTATCGCTCCAGCCCCAGTGCACCAGCTCTTACCAAGGCCAGTGCAGGGCCCAGGTGCAGAGGGCACATCCAGTGCACCAGCTCTTACCTTCTGCATGTTGAGCCTTAGTTCTGATGTTCTTATGCTTCCATCTGCAAACCTCAACTTATCGAGATTCATCACAGACTCTTCCCCAGCATTTGGTTTTATTGAGGGAACTTTATCGCCTTTAAAAATAAAACAAGGTCAGACAGAAGCTCAGGACAGTGTTATATGACCTTTCCTGACCTGAGTTAACATTCCTGAGGAGGCACTACTTAGCTTGGGGCCAAAGAATCAACCAAGGCACAAAGACTAGCAAACAGCAGAGTCCAAAAAGAAATCTCTAGAGAAGGGGCCGGCGCGATAGCTCAGTGGGTAGGGCGTTTGCCTTGCATGTGGCTGACCCGGTTTCAACCCCGGCATCCCATATGGTCCCCGAGCACCGCCAGGAGTAATTCCTGAGTGCAGAGTCAGGAGTAACCCCTGAGCATTGCCGTGTGTGACCCCAAGAAAGCAACAATTCGGTGCACCAGATTCCTGCGTCTTTTTCCTTCCGCTGGCCACCGCTCCCCTGGGGCAGAAGGGGATCCCTGACCCTGCTCCCGGATTCTGTGTGGGGTGCTGCAGTGTTTCCCCATGAAGGGGGCTTAGAGGGGTGGTTGGGCAAAGGCAGCAGTTCTCAGGGGCGCCTGCTCTCTGCTCAGGAATGATATCTGTTTTTTTTTTTTTTTTCTTTTTGGGTCACACCCAGCGATGCTCAGGGGTTACTCCTGGCTCTGCACTCAGGAATCACTCCTGGCGGTGCTCGGGGGGACCATATGGGATGCCGGGGATCGAACCCAGGCCGGCACAGGCCGGCTCCATGCAAGGCAAACGCCCTACCTGCTGGGCTATCGCTCCGGCCCCAGGAATGATATCTGTTGGTGCCTAGAGGATCATCTATGGTGCCAGAAACTGGAGAGGATCAACCACTTTTTCTTTCTGTTTTTGGGCCATACCTGGCAATGCTCAGGGGTTACTCCTGGCTCTGCACTCAGGGATTACTCCTGGCACTGCTTGGGGACATAAGGGATGCCAAGGATTGAGCGAAGGTCCGCCTTGTCCAAGGCAAATGCCCTACATGCTATACAATCGCTCTGGCCCCAGGTAAGCTGCTTTGCAAAACAAGCAATTTATTCACTGTGTAATCTCTCTGACCTGACAATTACCAGATAAGACTGATTCTGTGATTCTACAAGTGCCTGGGACAGTTAGCCCTCAGCTTTGTTTGCATTAAATCTTCCCCCTCTCCTTTAACCTTGTTTTGAGAAAGGCACAAATTTTCTCCTACAAGTACCAAGACATTCAGTATATTTAAATTACTGCCTCTCAAATAACTTACATCATTAGGGAACTAGTATAATTCCCCTCAAGATAACAATTTACTGGTGCTTGGCTGAGCCACAGAGCTCATACATCACATACATACATTCCTAGGCTCACTCTCAAACACCAAGAAAAACAAAAACATAAAAACGACCAAATTCCTAACCAATCTGAAGTGACTCCTCCAAAGAACATGGATGCAAACCCTACTTGGCAGACAATTTCCTCTGAACTGTTCAGACCACCACAGTTGTCAGGTTGTAGGACTCCCGATTAGGGCTGCACCAGCTATTACTGAGTTAAATTTCCTGACACGTGAGACCCAGTGACAGAGTGAAGATAGCACGTACCAGGTCTGCAGGATTCGGCGATACTAAGGGCACACGCCCTGCCAAAGACCACCAGGTCCAAGAGTGAATTTGCCCCCAGACGGTTGGCGCCATGCACTGAGGCACAGGCGGCCTCGCCACAGGCATACAGGCCAGGCACAACCTGATCTTGGCCGTTCACGTGCCTCAGCACCTATGGGAGAGAAAAGCAGACAAGGTGTGGAGGCTCAGTCTGCACAGTCCGTGTTCCCCAGACACCAGTGTGTGCAAGCCGGGAAGGCGAGAGCAGCTCTGACTCTGCCACGCACTCGATGCACATCAGACACCTCATGTGCCACCAGCAACCTGACCCTACAAGCTCTGGTTGCAAGTGAGGGGAGTACGCCGCGAGGCCACAGCTCTGGGATCAGCACGGAACATCCATCCACGCTTCCAGCTCCTGATCGCATACATACAATCTCCTATGAGGCATAATTCCTCCCTGTCATGTACACGGGCACAGTTCCTAACCTGTACGTGAGTTCAGTGTCCACCACTCACGTACCAGGGGATAGTTTTTATCCCCTGTGACATGGGTACAGTTATCGCCCACACAGGGTACAATTCCTACCATCCATCTACACAGCTGGTTCACTTTTGAATCCCGTCCCTTCCAGGAACAAAGGTTTCTCTGTGAGCTGCAGGCCTGCAGTGGCAGGCATTGTAAAAAATACTCACTGGACGAGTCAGTGTAAAAATGAACGATTATCATAAACTGGAAACGTTGCCTATGAGACTGTTTCAAGAAAGAAATTAAGACTGGACTCGGGGACTGGAGGCGATAGCACTGCGGGTAGGGCGTTTGCCTTGCACACAGCAGACCCAGGTTCGATACTCGGCATCCCATAGGGTCCCCCGAGCACCACCAGGGGTAATTCCTGAGTGCAGAGCCAGGAGTAACCTGAGCATCACTGGGTGTGACCAAGAAAAAAAAAGCTGATAACCTCCATGAATGTCTAATAGACAAATACAGATTGTGTGACCCAAAAAGCAAAAAAAAAAAAAAAAAAAAAAGAATGGGTTCGGTTTAGGAAGCACGTGGTAAGACCCCCAATCCCGCTATGGTACGCCAAGAGCAGCCAATGCTATTTCACCTTCATACAGCAACAGCCACGTGTGTCCCTGAGACCCACTGTGCACGTGGCCGTGGCAGGCCTCCACATTCACCTGTCCCTTGTAGTTTGTGGGAATGCCACCCATGTTGTAGTGCACTGTGGGCAGCACGGGGGATGGGCTCCTTAGTGACGTCCACACCAGCAAAGATCATGGCCGTCTCTGAGATGCCAGGCAGGCGCACAGCCAGCTGCTCAGGAGGCAGATGATGGAGCTGCAGGTAGACATGGTCTTTCTCAGGCCCACAGCCCCTGTGGAGAGAAGCGAGGGCAGACGTGAGAGGACGGCTCCAGGGAGACAAAGGGCCCTACTCAAGAGAGAAAACGGGAGAAGACGTCTCCTTCCCAGATCCCCATTCACACCTGCCTCTCCTACACTCCAATCACAGCCACAGGGGACCTCGCTCTAAGGCACAGCCTGAACAACTCGACAGAACCTGTCCTCCCGAGGTTGGTGCTTCCCCTGGCCAATGCATTAAAAATCCCATTTATGTCAAATATACCAAATAACGTGACTTCCAACGCAGGACCACAGAAGATCTGGGCTAGAGAGAAAACAGAGGCAGGGTGCCTGCCTTGCAGCCCACAGCCAAACCCAGTCCCATCATAGATGCCACCTATACGGTCCCCTGAGCACCACCAGAAGTGATCCCTGAGTGCTGCTCCTGATAGGAGGAAAAAGTAGCAGCGTGGAAGCACTAAAGGCCTAGCAGCAGAATCCAAATACGCACAGTGAATGCACAGGAGAGACCTACACGGCTGCTCTGCCTCAACCCTGAAGGCACCAGATCCTCTGCGAGTTGACCACGCAAATATGTCGGGTGCATGTGCCAAGCGCAGGCACACAGGAGGCGGGTATGTGTCTCGCTCTCCAAGTGCCTCATGTCCACAGACTCGAGATGTATTGGCTGAAGTCTTCAAAGTCTAGGTCTTCAGATAGACTGAAAGGAGGGCAGCCCCGAGGCGGAGGGAAGGAGCCGAGTGCCCTTGGACACCAGACAGTCACAGGGGAAGGAGGCTGTACATGCAGGCTCAGGGTCTTTACAGAATCACACCTACCTTCCTTCTCGGATTTCCAGAGTCATGGACCGAGACACCACGTCTCTGGATGCCAGGTCCTTTGCGACAGGCGCGTATCTCTCCATGAACCTCTCTCCTTGACTGTTGATGAGGATACCCCCTCTCCGCGGCACCCTTCCGTAATGAGGCAGCCAGCACCATAGATGCCTGCAGAGAACCCAGAATTTTTAAAGTTGATACCCTTCGGACTGGAGCAATAGTATAGCAGGGAGGACAATTGCCTTGCATGCATGCAGGCAACCCGGGTTCAATTTCCAGCATCCCCTATGGTCCCTTGAGCACCACCAGGAGTAATTCCTGAGTGCAGTCAGGAGTAACCCCTGAGTATCACTGAGTGTGACCCCCAAAAAAAAGTAAAAACAAAGGTGATAACCTCCACTTCTGTATGACAAATACAGATCATTTTTCAGGAGAGAAAAGAATACAAAAGGATTCATACTCTCCTCAGAACAAACAGCTTTAAAAGAGGTTTTTACTAACTATGGGAACAAGCAGACCTGACCGACTACAGTGCAGGGATGGAGCTCCAGGCCTCACACATGTGTTCCAAGCCAGGCCTCTGGTCTGCTACTGCTGGTTGGCTTTTGGGGCCACTACTGGTCATGGCCAAGGACCATGTGGTAACCTGGGTTGAAAGCAGGGTTCCAGCATTCAAGGCATGTGCCCCAGCCCTTGCTCCTGGACATAAACTATCAACGTAACTATATGAGTTATAGCTCAGGGTCTAACTGCTGGGTGTTCCAATGCTCCGTGTGAGGGTGGTGCCTGGTGAGGAAAACCCAGCTTGGAAGTCGCTACCTGAAGCGAAGAAGTGACAGCATAGGCCAGAATTTCCTAAAAAGGGGCGGAGCGATAGCCCAGCGGGTAGGGCGTTTGCCTTGCACGCGCGGCCGGCCTGTGCCGGCCTGGGTTCGATCCCGGCATCCCATATGGTCCCGAGCACCACCAGGGAGTAATTCCTGAGTGCAGAGCCAGGAGAAACCCCTGAGCATTGCCGGGTGTGACCCAAAAAGCAAAAAAAAAAAAAAAAAAAATAATTTCCTAAAAAATACTTGGGTGGTCAATGGATTCATAATTAAGCTGCCCTTTGGGGGCTACGGGATGGGGGCTGTTTGGACCACACCCAGCAGTGCTCAGCGCTTACTCCTAGCTCTGTGCTCAGGGGACATATAGTGCTGGGGGCTGAATCCAGGTTGACCACATGTAAGGCAGTACTCTACTGGCTGTAGGACACTAAGGCCCCATAATTAACTTTTGTAACAATTTCCTAATATTCTCATTTTCAGAGATAGCAATCTCAGAGACAAAATCAAAACCTAGAAACTATACTTGGTGGATAATCCATATCAGAAGAGAAGAATCCCAAATCCAAGTCTGCCAAAACAGCTGAGTCTCAATGTTGTCAGCTAATGTGATGAAAACAAGGATGCCAAGAGCTCTCATGTTATTAATCAGGTGACAGGTACAGGATCAATGTAACTTACAAACACTTCCATCAGTACTCCAAAGAAACACCTTGTTTTTAGAACAAGAATGCAATTTTTTTTTCTTTTTCTTTTTTGCTTTTTGGATCACACCCGGCAATGCTCAGGGGTTTCTCCTGGCTCTGCACTAGGAATTACTCCCTGGCAGTGCTCGGGGACCATATGGGATGCCGGGGATCGAACCCAGGCCGGCATGGGCCAGCTGCGTGCAAGGCAGACGCCCTACCCGCTGGACTATCGCTCCGGCCCCAAGAATGCAATTTTCAAAATTTTCCCTTTCAGTTTCCCAAATATAATGGTATTCTATTTATTTTACTCTAGTGGCTTACCACTTATCTAGTGAAAAGCACAAGACAGAACGGTAAGTTTCAGGGGCAATCCACAAGACCAACCTTTCTCTCCTTAAAGTTAGTGAGCAATAGCGAAGCACGCTGGGCACGCTCTGGCACCACTCAGTCCCCCAAACACCACTAGCTGTCACCCAAAACAAACAAGGTGGCGATCAAGGTCAAGGAGAGAGCACAAGGGCAAATGCAGGAAGCTGGGACCATCCAACACGGCAGAACCAGCCCTCCAAGCACTTCCGAGCGCTGGCGCCCATTTACAGAGCCAGGAGTCGCCCAAACACGTCCGGTGTGTTATGCTCAAAGCAAAACGTGCGAGTTGGAGCGATAGCACAGAGGGTAGGGCATCTGTCTCAGCATGACCAGGGTTCGATCCCAGACATCCCATAGGGCCCTAAGCACCACCAGGAGTAATTCCTGAGTGCAGAGCCATGAGTAACCTTGGGCATTGCTGGATCTGACCCCAAAAAATCAAGCAACAAAAGCATGAAGGTGTCAAGAGCTTGCTGCGACTGCAGATGGTCCTTGGGCCAAAAGGACAGAAAGCGACCAACGGTCTGGCCTGTCCCAGGAAGTTTTCCGTGTTTGGATACATCCCCAAACGCCAGTGCTGAGCTACCATTTCTATACAGATGACCCTTTAGCTTGCACTGACAGGTGTGTCCCTGTGCCTGCCCTGTGTGCTGTGTGTTCGCCGCCCCACCCTGGCCAAGGTTGTTGTTTCTGACCCATGAGCACAACAGGACGCACCACAGGCCTAGCCAGTTTTGGGGAGTTGACCAGCTAAGCAGGGACTGGACTGGACATCTGCTTCTCAAACAGAGTCGACAGTGAACTAAACCTGTTCTGGGTGGGCCAGAGCGATAGTCCAGAGGGTAGGGCGTTTGCCTTGCAAGCGATCGGCCTCTGCCAGCCTGGGTTCGATCCCCTGCATCCCATATGGTCCCCTGAGCACCGCCAGGAGTAATTCCCGAGTGCAGAGCCAGGAGTAACCCCTGAGCGTCACCGGGTGTGACCCAAAAAAGCAAAAAAAAACAAAAAACACCTGCTCTGGGAAAAGGGGGCAAGGAGAGAAGCCTAGACACAGGCTATAGCTGCTTCAGCCGGGCACCCTAGAGGGTTCCCGACAGGAGTCCTGAGCCCATCCTACCTGTGGGGTGGAACTGGACAAACTCCAGGTCCTGGCAGGGGAGGCCGGCCCTGGTGATCATGGCGGTGCCATCCCCGGTACTGGTGTGTGCAGACGTGCAGCTGAAGTAGGTGCGCCCGTAGCCTCTGGAAAATAGGCGAGAGAGCAGTGAGCGGGCACACGGCCCTGTCCTGAGGGGAGGCGTGCTGGCGGCAGAGTTAGGACAGGGGTGTCCTTGGCACATAAGCACTCCACACTGCCATGGCTTTTACATATTGGAGCATCAGCTACGTTTCTGGATCCGTCCCCTTTTGAGGTTTACGGGCCACACCAGTGGTGCTCAGAGATTGCTCCTGGTGAGGCGAGGGTACCCTGTGTAGTGCCGGGCACTGAACCCAGGTCAGATGTACGCAAGGCAAGTGCCCTGCCTACTCTGTTATCTCTCCGCCCTTGAGAGTCCCCTTTTCAGTGTGAACACCAGTGGGTGTTCACATGCTCTAACAATCCCCAAGAAAGCAAGAGTTGATGCTCAGGAGATACCATGTGACTCCAGGCCCACCAGCTGCACGAGATGACACTACGACCACCACTGGGGTGCCCTGTCCCCAGCACACACACTTGACCAGCAACTCTTTTACTGCTTACACTAGGCTATGACAGCCTAAGTCAGGCGGAGAGATAGACAGCACAGCAGGGAGGGGGCTTGCCTTGCGCAGAGCCAATGTGGCTTGGATCCCCGGCATCCCAAGCGCTGCAGGACTGATACCTGAGTTCAGAGTCAGGAGTAGGCCGTGAGCAGTGAAGGGTGTAACACAGAACTAAACAGCAGCCTGCATCTGAACCTTGAGTCTACAGTACCCGATTCCACAAAATGAACCCTGAAACTCTCACTAACTAGAACCTAGCACTGAGCAGGCCCTACCCGGTAGCCACAACAGTGTTCTTGGCTCGGATACGATGGATTGATCCGTCTTCTATGCACAGGGCAATGACACCCGGCACTCCCCATTTTCCATCAGCAGATCCAAAGCAAAGTATTCCACAAAATAGCTGGTATCATAGCGCAGAGACTGGAAAAAAGGAGAGACAAAATCCGGCTTGACGGCAGGCAGTGCCACACCCATGTCCAGGGTGACACTGCTGAGTAGTCAGACTTGGGCTGCGGGCACCTGCAGGGCAGACGCAGTCAGGAGAGTGCGGGCGGGAAGGTGCACACTCACTGCCCAGACACCAGGAGCAGAATGCTCCCGCCTCTGCATGCCAGAGGAAAGTGGCCACAGCTCAGAAGTACATCTCCCAGGGCAGCCTAGGCACTCTAAGAGGTGCCATGAGCTTGTGCCAGCCTTACAACGGGCAACACATGGCCACCACCTGGAAACAAACAGCACATCCCAAGGCCCGTCAGCCAGGCCTTGGTAACGGGTCACCTGAGCCGCAGCAGAGTGACTGCCACTAACAGCTCCACCCAGGCCTGGACTACATGGTCCCTCTGGCTAAGGGAAGGCTTCTGGAAAACTACCAGCTCCCCGGATACAGTCCACGGCAAGGGCAGGCTTGCCACACACCTGTCATGCTGTTGTGACCTTTATAAATGGAAGTTGTACCCTTGCTTATCTGAAAGTCGGAGTCTGGAACTGATACATTCGGAATCGTGAACACTCAACACCAAGGACGGGGACTGAGAATTGAAGCACGTTAGTCAACTCAAGAAACATATACACTAAGCTTGCAGGTCTGAGGGTAACCAGCGTGCGCATGCGCCAGGTGATTTCACTGAGTTTCTGGGAGGAAGCTCACGCTAAGTCACAACACCTCGATGTCCTGCAGCTAAGTAAGGGACTCCTGGGCCAGCCTGGTTGCTCTGCCCGCCCCCCCACACTCATGAGGGGTCCCTCCTCAGGCACCAGGTTGCCTCACCCGTCCATACAGCGTGTGCAGCAGCGAGTGGCCAGTCCGGGTCGGCCACACAGCAGCACCGATGGGCCTGCCCGCCTTTCCCGAACTTCAGGCTCTGGCCCCCGAAGGCACGCTGGTAGATCCTCCCATCCTCGGTCCTGCTAAAGGGCATGCCGTAGTTCTCCAGCTGTGAGGCAGACATACACAGGCACTCACACTGCGTTCCCACACTCCCAGCCCAGGCGTGGGACCTCACAAAAAGGACCCTTGCCGGCACAGCTCCCACACAGAACCACAGGACATTACCTCCACCACTGAGGCCGGCGCCTGCTCCGTCATGTAGTGGATGGCATCCTGATCTCCCAGCCAGTCGGAGCCCTTCACAGTGTCGTAGAAGTGCCACCTCCAGTTGTCCTCCTCCATGTTCCCCAGAGCTGCGTTGATCCCACCCTGCACGAACCACAGCCCTATCAGGCGGCATCTTCCAGGACCGTCACGGAGGCGGAAGGCAAGACCGCAGGGACAATGAGGTTCAAGACCTGCTGTGAGCCAGGGGAGGACACAATTCTCTCCTTGACACATCAGTGGTAGGAACCACTTTCCAGAAGACTGGGAGCCACACCAGTCCTGTGTGTGCTGCGCTGCCTACCCCCAATGGCTCATGGACAGCACCTAGCCCCACCTGGACATGGACCCACCACTCCCAGTGTGTCTCTCTGGACATGTGTCTGATGAAACACTTCTGGCCAAGAACCATGGAGAGCCCAGCACAGGAACCTGCTGTGGAGTCTGTCCCTGCTTTTCCCTGGCAAAGCCCAGCTGCACCATATCTCGTTTCACAAAGTCCATTTCTCAGCTGATCTTCAATCACAATCTGAGATTGCAGCCCACAGGAGAACTTCCCAGGGAGAGAAGCGGGCCAGGGCAAGAGAAGCGGGCCACAGGAGAACTTCCCAGGGCCTGAGAACAAGGCCATGGGAGAGCTACAGGGCCGAGAAATTTCACTACACTCTCTCTCTCCCACACTTGCTCCCTTGAAATGAGTTTCTGCCCTGCAAGTTCAAGGTTATTGCCGCCAAGGGTGACCCTGCGCAAGAAGGCATGGTTCTGAGTCAAGGCCTGTCAGAGAAGACCAATCAATTTAACAGGAGCAGAAATAAGTGATAAGCTCCAGGCAGTAGCTGAGCTGGGGGCTGGGGAAGAGGTGGGGACCGAGACCCCCCAAACTCTGGAAGTGTCACATCCCCTTCTCACCTGGGCAGCAACAGTGTGGGACCGGGTAGGAAAGAGTTTTGTGACGCAGGCAGTGTTGAAACCCGCCTCAGAAAGGCCAAACGCGGCTCGCAGTCCTGCCCCTCCAGCGCCGACCACCACTGCATCAAACTCATGGTCCACCACCGGATACTGCGCAGAAATCTGAGAGAGAAATCCAGTTACACACCGAGCCCTCCAGATGGGAGGGGCCTCCAGGCACACCAAGCTCAGGGGGCTAGGACCACACAGTGAGCACTGCGCCAAGCACCCACCACCTCCCGAGATGCTGATGCCTTGAAGTGCCTGTGTGGGCACCGCCAGGGGGCACGGGAACTCCAGAAGTCACCCCGCTGAGTGACGCTCTGTGCCAGCAGCACCTTCCCACCCACCCTGTGAGCACCCGAGAACCACAGTCTGGACCCTCTCAGGCCCATACTGGGCACACAACGGACAAAGTTCCCATCAGCAGCTGGCCACTGGGGCTTATAGGCCAAGTTAAGCTGCTCGCAGACAGGAGGCAGATGCACTCACACACGAGGGCTACGGACACTTGCCACTGCCCCCAGGCTGCTGGTGGACACTCTGCTCACTCTTGAGGGAAGTCCTTGGACCCCCCAGGCTGCTGGGGGACACTGTGCTCACTCTCGACGGAAGCCCTTGGACCCCCAGGCTGCTGGGGGATACTGTGCTCACTCTCGAGGGAAGCCCTTGGACACCCCCCCAGGCTGCTGGTGGGCACTCTGCTCACTCTCGAGGGAAGCCCTTGGACCCCCAGGCTGCTGGGGGACACTGTGCTCACTCGACGGAGCCCCTTGGACCCCCAGGCTGCTGGGGGGCACTCTGCTCACTCTCGAGGGAAGCCCTTGGACCCCCAGGCTGCGGTGGACACTGTGCTCACTCTAGGGAAGCCCCTTGGACCCCCCAGGCTGCTGGTGGACACTCTGCTCACTCTTGAGGGAGCCCTTGAACCCCCAGGCTGCTGGGGGGACACTCTGCTCACTCTCGAGGCTGCTGGTGGACACTGTGCTCACTCTCGAGGGAAGCCCTTGGACTCCCCAGGCTGCTGGGGGGACACTCTGCTCACTCTCGAGGCTGCTGGGGGACACTCTGCTCACTCTCGAGGCTGCTGGGGGACACTCTGCTCACTCTCGAGGGAAGTCCTTGGACCCCCCAGGCTGCTGTTGGACACTGTGTTCACTCTCGAGGGAAGCCCTTGGACCCACAGGCTGCTGGGGGACACTGCTCACTCTCGAGGGAAGCCCTTGGACCCCCAGGCTGCTGGGGGACACTGTGCTCACTCTTGAGGGAAGCCCTTGGACCCCCCAGGCTGCTGGTGGACACTCTGCTCACTCTTGAGGGGAAGCCCTTGGACCCCCAGGCTGCTGGGGGACACTCTGCTCACTCTCGAGGGAAGCCCTTGGACCCCCAGGCTGCTGGTGGACACTCTGCTCACTCTTGAGGGAAGCCCTTGAACCCCCAGGCTGCTGGGGGGACACTCTGCTCACTCTCGAGGCTGCTGGTGGACACTGTGCTCACCTCTCGAGGGAAGCCCTTGGACTCCCAGGCTGCTGGGGGACACTCTGCTCACTCTCGAGGCTGCTGGGGGACACTCTGCTCACTCTCGAGGCTGCTGGGGGACACTCTGCTCACTCTCGAGGCTGCTGGGGGACACTCTGCTCACTCTCGAGGGAAGCCCTTGGACTCCCAGGCTGCTGGTGGACACTGTGTTCACTCTCGAGGGAAGCCCTTGGACCCCCAGGCTGCTGGGGGACACTGCTCACTCTCGAGGGAAGCCCTTGGACTCCCAGGCTGCTGGTGGGCACTCTGCTCACTCTCGAGGGAAGCCCTTGGACCCCCAGGCTGCTGGGGGACACTGATCACTCTCGAGGCTGCTGGGGGACACGGCTCCTCAGGAAGCACATGGCTCGACATGCTGCTGGGGGGCCACTTGACAGTGACCAGGCCACAGACACATCAGTGGTGAAGCAATAGGGCTGGTTCCTGCTCTTCCTTACATTTATGATGACTGATTGGAGCACACGATGAGGATTTCTTCTACTAGCGACAACAGTACACACTAGGTCTGTGTGTACACCACCGTATTATAGTTCAGTATTGCTGTACCCCCTCAAAGCTCATGAAATCCTAAGAGAGCAAGAAACATGAGGAACTTACAGAATCTGAAACCTTAGCCGATGACCTCTTAGTCCCGTCGACGGTGAAGTGGAAGCCACGGGAGGATGTGTGCGACGAGGCTGGACACTGCTGAGACACACAGAGAATCAGAGTGTGCTGGGGGCAGAGCTCGCCTCAGAAGCCCCCTCTCGTGCTGTCTCCTGGAGGGCAGGGGCTCAGCACACTGGGGACAGCACTTGCAGCTTGAGAGAGTACGAGAAGACACTCGCCCACTCAGACACAAAACGGGAACTTTCAACTTTTCTTCAGCCTTCAGCAGTGAGGTTGTTGGGACTACCTGCTGGCCAGTCACCTCCCATTCTGCACTCCTCGGCAGGCAGGGAAAGGACACTACAGCGATGAAGGCAGCTGCAGAGGATGTGTGCTGGGAAGGCAGTGCTACCACCAACAACAGTGGCTTCAGTGTCACCTTGTGCAAGCTCAGGGCTGGGCACCACCGGTCAGGGAGCCATAGCCGGGCCGCAGATACGCAAGGCATGTGCTCACCACAGACTCACACGTCTGGGCTGGCTATTCCTGGCTCTGCACTCAGGAATTACTCCTGGCAGTGCTGGGGGACAATATTGGATGCTGGGGAATCGAACCAGGGGTCAGCCGCACGTAGTAAGGCAAACAACCCACCCACTGTACTATCGCTTTTTTGGGTGATTTACAAAGTTATTGGCAGTTGAGTTTTAGGCATACAATAGCTCAACCCCAATCCCACCACTAGTGTAAACTTCCCTCACCTTGTTTCCAGGTTCCCTCCTCAGCCCCAAACCACCCCATCCCTGCCTTCCAATTGGATAGGTACATTCCAAAGTTGCAGCTTTATTCGTGAGTTCCCTGGTCTCAATTTTAAGTAATCTGTCTTATTGCAAAATAATTTAGTTTTTCTTTAGAAAATTAAAAAGTGTAAGAAACACTCATTACTTTGTGTTGGGTTCCTTTTTATTTACAGCCCTGTCTCCTATTCAGCAGATATCGATGGTCTAGCCAGGCTGCAGTGGTTTGCTAAAATGCTGCTTTTCTCTTTACCTCCTGCCTCTTGCATGCTCTAGCATTGGGGCTGCTTCCTTTCCTAGAGATACAGGAAGACAGTTAAGGCCAATTTGTTTCTCCTAGGCTAGCACCGTATTTAACCAAATACCTCAACTGCTTATAAATTAATTCTAATTCCTCACACCCCAAGAAAGGAGGGTCACTGAGAGACTGGATGGAGTCAGAAAGAGAGGCCATCCTGGCTTTGATACGGGACAATTAAAAAAGCAAGCTTTTGTTCTGAACCAAAGCTAAGTAGCAAGGTCACAGAAGGGGCTCTGTGTTTATCTAAAGAAATTGATAAGGACCCTGAGGGGCTGGAATGATCAATCTGGTGAGAGGAATGCAGTGTGGATTATATGGTGTGATTGTCCCAAGAAAGGTCACCCTAATCTCGGGTGCAGACAAAACGCCTGTCCCTCTTACTGCATCTATACAAAAATGACTAGAAACCTCATTGAAAGGTTTATTGGAGCTGGAGTGATAGCACAATGAGTATGGCATTTGCCTTCCACGTGGCCAGACCAGGTTTGATCCCCAGCATCCCATATAGTCCGCCGCACTGCCAGGACTAATTTCTAAGTCAAAGGCAGGAGGAACCCAAAGAGCAAAAAGCAACCAACCCTACAGGCACTGGACAGGAGCAAAGGCAGCAAGGCGGGAAGCGCTGTCACTCAAGCGCAGTGGAAGACACAAGCCACCCACAAACACCAGAGGAAGAGCACCCGCCTTCATTCAAGACATTCTCATCGGAAGCTCCCAATCAAGCTTCCCTTTTCTTTCTGTTCGCTGACCTGACAGCGTCTGTTGCTACTTGCTTCCAATTCCCAATTTGGGAGGCCCAAGTCCCATAGGTGACTGGAGCCAGCCCTGGTTGCTCTCGCTGGTGCAGCTCACACCCCCTTCCCCGGGCTTCAGCCCAGGCTACGGCAGGCGCGGACGGTCATGGGGTCTAAGCGGGTTCACTTATTCCACAGACAACGACGCCAACAGCTCAATCGGGACCACCAGAAGGACAAAGCCGGTTCTGGCCGGGGTTGCAGCACCAGGGTCCCGCTTGGTGCTCCTAAGAGGCCTGCCCGCTACCGCGCTGCACACACTGGCCATGCTCCCGGGCAGTGGCCAGCAGCCAGCACGGTCGCCTAGTTCACTCGAGACTCTAGGGGAAAGAGAACCGGAGCACCAAGCACGGGCCCCGCAGGCCGCTACACAGCTTCAGGGGCCGTGGGCGGGGGCACCGGGAGGGGGCACCAAGAGGGGAGCACCGAGCACGGGCCCCGCAGGCCGCTACACAGCTTCAGGGGCCGTGGGCGGGGGGCACCGGGAGGGGCACCAAGAGGGGAGCACCGGGAGGGGAGCACCGAGCACGGGCCCCGCAGGCCGCTACACAGCTTCAGGGGCCGTGGGCGGGGGGGCACCGGGAGGGGGCACCGAGAGGGAGCACCGGAGGGGAGCACCGAGAGGGGAGCACCGAGCACGGGCCCCGCAGGCCGCTACACAGCTTCAGGGGCCGTGGGCGGGGGGGCACCGGGAGGGGGCACCAAGAGGGGAGCACCGGGAGGGAGCACCGAGCACGGGCCCCGCAGGCCGCTACACAGCTTCAGGGGGCCGTGGGCGGGGGCACCGGGAGGGGGCACCGAGAGGGAGCACCGGGAGGGGAGCACCGAGAGGGAGCACCGAGCACCGGCCCGCAGGCCGCTAGCGCCGACCTTGGCGGCCGCATCCCACGAGGTCACCGCCGCCGCGCGGGCCGTGACCTTCACCGGGGCCTGCGGGCGGTGGCCGAGCCCGGAGTCCGCCGCCCCCGCCCAGGCCCCTTCAGCCCCGGCCCGGAGGCTCCGCCCCGCCCTCTAAACCCAGCTCGGGACCCTCGTCCGCCCCGGTACGCCCGCGGGAACCGGCTCGTTGCGTCGGCCCCGCGGCCTCCGCGAAGCCGCCCTGGGCCTCCGGGCCTCGGCGCCGACTCACCAGCCCGATCAGCCCCTGGCGCCGCTGGCGCAGCAGCCGCGACACGGCCCGGACCCCCGACATGTCTGCGCCGCAGCGTACGCAGGCCCCGCGCCCGACCGCGCCTGCGTCCCTCCGAGAGGCGGTCAGACAGGTCAGGGGGCGGGGCGGGAGGCACCGCGCCTGCGCGGACGAGAGAGCACTGCGCAGGCGCGGCGCGGCGCCACCGGGGCACGACGTGGGAGCATCGCGCAGGCGCAGCACGGCGCGACCCGGCTCGGTGCACGAGGAAGTGCGCATGCGCAGGAAGGACTCCACCGGCGGATTACCTGACGCTTCCGGCCTGGGGGTAAGTCTGGGGCGGTCCGAGACGAGGAGGAGGACCCGGGCAAGTCCGGCCACCCGCGATCGGAGCCCAGCACTATCCTGCCGGCCGGGGGCCTCCGCGCCTGTGACCGGGGCTCGGAAAACCCGCGGGCCCGAGGCTGGGCCGCCGACACTCCTGCGCGCGCAGCGGCACGCGGGCTCTCGGTGGCGTCTTTGCACGGACTCGCTCCTGGACCTCGTTCCCGTACTCGACTGAGGTGCTTCTGCTCGCCCGAAGCTGCCCGGTCAACAGCCTGTTCGTGTCCCTCGCTGGTCTCTGACTTGTCGAAATTCTCCTCTTTCCAATCCGTAAGTGGCAACCGTGGGCCACGGGGCACAGTGCACATTTTGGAAGAAAGAAAGGGTGCATGTGAGCCATGCAGATGGCATGGTAGTTGTGATGTGTGTTTTAGTCCTCTTACGTAGTTAATGGCTTTGTGTGATTTTGTGGTTTGTTTCAAGGTGTATCTTAATGAACAACTTAAATGATCCCCCAACTGGAACATCCGGCCTGACTCCAGGGCTGATGGGGGTGATGGCAGCAGGTGGAATTATGCCCTGTTGGTTCCCATGCTGGGACTGGCAGCTTTTCGTAAGTAATTTGCCCTCACATTTGCATTTTCTGGGTGTTGAATGCGGGGCTGGGAGTGTGTACTCTGGTTTTATCCCATACCACGTGTCTACCCTCGGAGACCAGCTCCTGTGGACATGCGCCACAGCCTTGGAGATGCCTTTGGGATGGGCTGGACCAAGCACCAGTGTTAGGCGGAGCAGTTGCTGTTGCTGATCTGTGGCTGGAGAACAGGCTGCTGGAGATTTGGATCTTCTCTCCTTGGTAGATCCCAGCATGGCCTCTGGGCTCGAGGTCTGGGACCCAGTAGGCAGGTGAAACTTGTGCCTGCATCTGGTCCCTCGGCAACCTGCCTGCTGCAGTGGTCCACCTGGCTTCGCATACCACATCCCGGGTTTCCACTGTTCCAGAGTGCGTCTGCTCCCTCTTCCCATGAGCGCAGATCCTCACACCTTCCTGCCTCTGAATCTGAGGCTTAGGTGTGTCATGTCTTGGCAGAGTCCTCAGGAAGGTAGTTTACAGTCACCTGTGGAACAGGCATCCTGACTCTGGGGGACCTCGTTGCCCATTCTCTGACCCTGCATCTCACCTCTCTCAGACACCTGCCAGCACTTCCAAGGCACAGACACTGCTCTGTGCTGGGGATGATGGGAGGCTTGCAGCCTACACGCCTGCTGCTTACCATGTAGCGGGTCTAGTGAGGAGCCGGCATGGACTGCACTGCAGGAAGTAGACTAGCGAGGGGACCTGCTAAGGCCTTGTTCTGTCTTGGGGGAACTCGAGTTGCTTTCAAGGTAAGAACTTTGCCACCAGTAGTCTCACACATGTTACCTGTGTTTGTGCTTCCTTGGCATAAGGGCTTACTGAAATGCTGACGCTAGTGATTTCTTTAAGGAAGTTTCACAGAGCAGTCTCACTCTGGATGTTGCTTTTGGATGTTCCTGTCAGGTTGGATTTGGTCCCGGGAGTCACAGAAAGAGATAGAAAGGGAGAGAGAAGCCTATCAACAGAGAACAGCAGCTTTCCAGCGCAAACTGGAGGCCCAGTACCATGCCGTCATCTCTGAGAATAGGCGTGCTGTGGCTCAGCTGTCCTTGGAACTGGAAAAGGAGCAAAACAGGACGGCAAGCTATCGAGAAGCCCTTATTTCCCAGGGCCGCAAGCTGATAGAAGAAAAGAAGCTTCTGGAACAGGAGCGGGCTCAGGTCCTGCAAGAAAGGAGTCAGGTGCAGCCACTGAGACGTGCATATCTACACCACATGGCACAGGAGGGTGACTGGCAGCGGCGTGCCCAGCTTCTGCTCAGGGAGTTTGAAGCTGCACTCACAGAGCGACAGAACATCTACTGCAGCCTGCTGCTCTCCGAAACAAGCGGCTGGAGATCGAGAAGAACCTGCTTGTCCGCGCAGCCACTGACCCAGTTGCTGCTGAGCTGGATGTCGCTACTGGCCTGACCGACATATTTAAGCACGACACACATTGTGGTGATGTCTGGAACACCAACAAACGCCGGAATGGGAGAGCTCATGTGGCTGTATCTCAAATATTGGGAACTAATTATTGAACTGAACAAGTTTAAGAGAGTAGAGAAAGCCATTCTAGAGAAGTAAGGGAGGCTGAGCTGGAGTGTCAAGATCAATGTGGTGCCATGCTTACTGCTCTGCATCTCCCCATCCCTCTGGTGCTGCTCCGCTTGGGCTGTGAGCACCCAACACCTTCCCAGGACCCCTCACTCTTGCATAGAAGGACAGTGACAAGGTGGCAGGAGTCTGGGGTTTCCTTCTGAGGTTCCCTCAGTTCTGAGGGTCCAGTTTTCAGAAGCATCCCCTGAGTTGACCATGTTTCACCAAGCAGAACAGATGACCTCCTGTGTCAACTCTAAAATTGGTTTTGAGAAAGTCAAGTACAGTCTTGTTCCTTGCTATGAGTAACTTCTTGTTTTAGCCCTCCCAAAATAAGTATTTTCTCCTAGGTCAAATCTCAAAGTTGTGGGTGATGGACAGAACTACCTGGTGTGTCAGCGGTCATTGTGACATCTCAATGAAGGAGGGAAGGCTTGGATGTGCTTGACTCTGGCTGAGTGTAAATTCAATGTGTAAACGCTGACCAGCACAGCACAATAAAGCTTCTGCCATCCACAGGGGAAGTGACATGGTGTGGTTCTTGATAGTTCTTTCCTCTCCACATTCTCTTTTACCACAATGCAAGGACTCTGCCTCCTTCCATACACACACCACCTTCACCAGGAACATATTTCCCACTCAATCGTAATCTATACTGTGCACACTGCTCTGGTTCCAGGATCCCCAAGACTATCCCTGGGTTGAGTGACCCATGGGGAGGACTCAGCACTTAGCTATACTCAGAGCTAAGGTGGTCACATGGGAAAGACAGCAGAAGTGGCCAAGGGCAAGCCCAGCACAAACTCTCATTTGGGGATTTGAGGCAGTCTCAGGCTGGTCTCCTGATTTATAAGGACACATGAGTCCCACCTAAGCTTCCCACTGGGCACTGTGGGGATGCCTAGGCCTGTGGGATTCACTTGTATCACTTGTCTTCCTGTTCATCAATTTGCTTGATTGGGTGCCAGTAACGTCTCCATTCGTTGGGAATGAGGTCCATTATTGTTACTGCTTGTGGCCTATCGAATCACCACAGGTAGCTTGCCAGGTTCTACCGTGTCTCTGGATATATCCCAGGGGGCCCAGTCTTCTGTCAGGCTAGCAGCATTCTCGCCTCCTTCCTTTTCTCCTCAATGGATAGAGTAATTTGTAACAGGACAGGTCTTCAGGTCCATTGAGTATGAATCCTGTGGGATTCATAGGTTCAAAAGCCTTTTTAAGTCACTTCAACCCCGTCCACAGTAACCTGTTCCTGATCAAACACCCCTACAAAGCGTTTATTCCACTGGGTATGGGTTCCCTCCAGACCTCCCCCCACCCCCCGAGACCATTGGCTTTTGCCATCTCTACAGTAAAGAGGGGCAAGGGAAAACCTTTCTGATACTTGCACTTAGTTTCACAGATCAAAGCAGATCCAGGTACACACACCTGACCTGGTCAAAACCAAAACTCAAATGAGAAGCAGCAGCTGGGGAGATTGCCCGAAAGGCTGGAGCATAGCATGGAGGTTGGGTTTGATCCCCAATATCAGATGGTCTTTTAGCACAGCTGGGAGTGAGCTGGAAATAAATATGAACAGGGGAAGCAAGCAGGTGCCACCCACCTGGTGAACTCTGCCATCTAGTTTCACTTCTGTGGCCTTCAGGGCAGCCACCACAAATTCTGCACATGCATTAATCAGTTCCAAGTCTTTTCTGTCAACTTAAGCTATTTTAGTTCAAAACTTACTTTAGGTGTCTTATCCAACCACCTGGAAGTCACATGCCATTTTCACTGCAAATATCTCAAGTCTAATTGCCAATTTCAGAGACAGATGGCACAAAATGGACACTCAGTCATGAGCACTGCAGATAGGCTGTATCTTGATGAACTGTTCTCTGACTGCCCTGTGCCATGAGCATATCAGATTTGAACATTTTCATCTGCGAAATGAGGCTTAGCTAGAGCTGCTGGACACTGGCTAGTAGCTTTGAAATTCACCTAAAGAATGGCAGACTGTTTTCTCCTTTTAAAGATAAAGCTGCATGGAAAAATGTGTGCATACACAGTCAATCTGTGGAGTAGAGGAAGGAGAACGCAGACCGCTCCAAGAAAGGCTTGATCTTACCAGGAAACATAATTGGAGAAAATTTCTTGTCTAGGGTCAACTCAGCAGATTTTCCTTGGTCAGGGGACAGCAGTACTGCATAAAGACATGATGAGTACCAAAAGAGCCGTGCTGCGCAGGAGACCAAGATCATTTCAGGGAACTTGGGCTGAGTCTGCTCCTAGGCAGTTAAAAACATGTTGATAGGGCTGAGATGTGGCTCAGTGGCAGAGCCCTTGCTTGTGTGCGGTCCGGGTTTGATCCCAAGCACTGAACCAAGTAGGAGTAGCCTGAGCATTGCCAGGTGTGGCCCCACACTCAGAGTAAAAACTTGTGAACACAGCTATGAGTCATTGTGCAATCTGCTCTAATAATCATTCCCTACAGTTGCATTCAAGTTTCTCTTTCCTGTAGACAGGAGGCCAGCAGCAGGCAGGCATGTAGTCCCCTTCCACCCTCTGCAGGGCCACTTGCTAGCAAACATTTGCCCATTTCAGTAATGGACCGCTTTCATGGCTAATTTTGCTTACAGTGAAAGTGCTGTAAGTGACATTGGAATGTCAGGAGGCATAATGAGTGACCTGGATATTGCAGAAGTGAAAGAGGAATCAGGTAGCAATTCTGTAAATCCAGCCTGTTCACTTACTAAATATGCTTTACTTCTCATTTGTACGTGTGTAAATTGGTACGTAGTGTGAGTGTGCTGGCAGGTGAACTGCTGATTACTTGTCTCCTGCAAACATGGTCAGTGATGCTGTAACTGGGAAGAACCCTCACCAGTGAGCCTGATAGTGTAACTTTTTTGTTGTTTTGTTTTTTTTTAATTTTTCTTTATTTAAACACCATGATTTACAAAGTAGTTTTTCACAATACAGTTGTTAGAAACATTCCTCGCTCAGCACCAATCCCACCACCAGTGTGCTCCCACCACCACCAAAGATCCTCATTTCCCATCCAACCCCCATCCCCATGCCTGCTCCCCTTAACCAGCACTCATTATATTGACCATTACAACCCATATAGGGGAATGGTATTGACAAAGTCATAATTTTTTTCTGGGTGGTTATGTGCAATTCTGGCCCATTGTTTTCTTGCATTCACTTTCTGAATTTCTAGAACGTAGTGGGAATCTACAGCAAACAGGGCACTTACTTGCCTTGTACTTGGCTGTTCCTACCCATATGGTCCCTTGAGCACCACCAGGAGTGATCTCTGAGATAGAGCTGCTACTGGCTCTCCCTGTGCCTAGCCGCTCATGAGGCGCCCTGGGTAGGATGGCGGGCTCTAGCCCTGGCCCGCCACCCCAGCAGAGCCTCGCAACAAGCCAGACAACCCCCACTCCATGAGGGCCTCCATTTTCCACATCTGGACTTCCCCCTCTTCAGAACTCCACCCTCAGACCAGCCTATCATAGCCCGGCTCGCGCAGCCGCTTTTGGCCGCCCGGTTCATCAATAAATGCTGGATTTAGAGATGACTACAAGAGTATGCTACCCGCACGGCAGAGCCTGGCAAGCTACCCATGTTGTATTTGATATGCCAAATACCAGTAACAACTATAGACTTCATTCCCATGACCTGATAGAATGGTTTGAGGCTCTTCATGTTCCTGGAGCAAGCAGGTGCCCTTGGGCTCTACTTGCATGAGACAGGACATATGGAGATGTTGCTGGTGCCCACTCGAACAAATCGATGATGAACGGGAAGACAGTGATACAGTGACAGTGATAGATAAAAAATTATCTATATAATTAATAAAAAATAATGTTTTTAGGATCATTTAAGTTGCTGGAGAATCACAGTGTTAAGAATATCTTGGGCCAGAGTGATAGTCCA